>OX403622.1:25234351-26434351 GCA_948107755.1 Campoletis raptor | reverse complement strand
AAAAACTGTTAACAAAAGGTATAATCTGACATGTGATTGAAAAATAGCCGTCATTTTGTTACATTTCATCGAAAAAAAAATCCACCAAAGCTCCTTTGAGCTGTTTATGATGATTTTTTTATTCAATTTTATCAGACAATTTTCAGGATGAAACAACATTTGAAATATCCTTCACGTACTCCATGGTTCATTTAGATAAACGAAAAAGAAAACGGAATCCATTATAATTTAGAAAAAAATCATGAAAATCGACCATTTTCATGCCTGTTACACCAAGAAAGTCCCTAAAGAGAATCTCTTCATTCATAAGCCATTTGATTTGTGTAATTTTCGAACGCTGATTCAAAACTGCTATCCTCGAATGTAGCAAAAGTTCGTGGTTCCCCTGTCTGTATTCTCCATTTCGTAATCCCCCCTAACTGGGACTGCAGATGCTTTGGCATGTGGTGCTCTCTTTTCTATATGAGAATGAGGACGAAAAGGAGAATCGCGGCGAACGTTCATAAAGGCAGATGTGAACACGTGCCTTACATACTAAATTCTCGTTTGTTGCACCAGCAGTATCTTGGTTAGCACTATATACATATATTTTTATGTATATATATAAACACGTACACATGTGTGAACGTGTATATGTGGTTTCTGCCGAGACGGTTCTGCTCGGTTACTAGCTTCGCAAGAGTTCCTAATTTTGAGTCTGAACTTACCTGCCAGTTTGCCAGCAGCTATGCCGAGACACCAACGCCATTGCCCTGAATTTTCCGCGCCGTCGGCCAGCACCATCGTTTAGACGGTGAAGAAAATTCTTACAGCAAACGTTTCTTCCTCGTCTTACTCTGTGTACTGCTTCCGAGGAAATTGCAGCTGGTTACGTCGGGTGCGGTTGCATTATTATGTGCTACTGGATAATGGTGACAATAATCTTCTCGTAACTTTTAAATTTAGTGGTTTAAATTCGAGAATAAGCTCAACTCAATTTATCGGTGGTAATCAACTGATGAAAGTAAATGGAAAAATACGAGATTCTATGTTGACATGCCCTCTTCTCGGAAGCTAACTATAATTTATTTTTCATTCAATACACTTTTCCCCCACTGTCACAATTTTTTCGGAAACGTCACAATTGTTGTTTCAAGAAAGTTCAAGAAATTTATTCCTGTGTAGTGTGAGCGGTGGTGCCTTCCGAGGAATTTCCGAACCCTTAACTTCGCTGTCGTATCAAAAAACGTCCCTGCAGCAATCTCGCGTGTGATACTCAGCTCCTGTAATTCACATTATCGAGAGGAATACTACGAAGTTGCTGGTGAAGTTCTTCCCATGTCAATAAACACTATTTTTAGTTGATCTTAACTAAGAACATTATTATCTTTACTACACGACAAAGATAATCTTTCGTGATTTAATGAAAATTATCATCGATTAGAATCAAAAAGAAAATTGCTCAGTTTTGAGGACACTTAAACCTAAAAGTGAAGCATAACTTCTGAGGCTCACTAGAACAACTTGAAGCATTACTCAGTTGTAACGGAAAGTTTAGATTGTTCTTGACAATTTAAATTTGTTGAATATACCATCATTTGGGCCTATGTCGTAATCAATGTTCTAAATGATTACGCAAGCACCCAACATATAACTGCAAGCGCAAAGCTAATTCGATTCGTGGATATTCTCACTAAGAAACTCGATTTCAACTCAAGCTAAACCACTGTAATTATTCGATTGTGCAGACTGAACGAATGCATCTACTTAGTCAAGCCTCACCTTTCATTACCGAACAGCCATATATATTCGATTGTACACAGTCGAAACTTGAGATCGCAATAACCCAATGCTTCCGTACACTTTTGCACGATTTGTTAGCGAGACAGGGCAAACCCTCTTTTCGTTGCTCCTCGTGCAATTTCTCAGGCCGCCAAGTTGCCGATTCGAGTTTCCACGAGTTTTGGATTACGAGAAAAAAAGTAAGAGACACGAGGTGACAGTAACGAATCTCCAGTCAGAACAGAAACACTCGTAGTTGCCTTTGTATCTTCCAGGATTTTAAGATCTTCTCGAAATTCCACTCTTGTGTACGCTTTCAGACCGAAATCTACTTGCCGATACAATGCAATCCGATAGAAGACGAATAAATCGTCGGTGAGTGCACCCTTGATTTTTTTCTTTAAATGCGGGTTTGTACATCGAACATATACCGGGGCTGATTATTATTTCCTTTGAGCTTAGCGTGAAATGGTCACAGCAATAAAATTATGGAAATATTCTCCTGTGACTATCGAAAAAGTATCTTTGTTGACATAAGAATTGTCCGAATTTTAGGACGACAGATTATTCATTGTTTTTGCCTTCTTTCTAACTTAATTGTTGGTTAAAAGCAAACTTGAAAGTTTATCAATGAAGTCCTCAAGCAATCTATCTTTTATAATGTTGCAACCTCCTCAAAGGCTGTGGGGTTTCCTAAGGGCCTGGGCTGCTTTGTATGGTCCAATGGACAGAACTTTTCTTTTCAAGTATTTTAAGGTAAGGGTCGATTTCGAAAGTCGAAAGGCACTGCGATGAGCGTTTTTTACTTCCCCGTAATCATGGAAGAGGGGTTTACATCACCGATGGTGATAGATAGGAAGCATCGTCAGAGAAATTGACGTAAATTTCAATTCTCGTTTTCTTCCAAGTTCATTCACAACTCGGAACACGCAACAAAGAAATTGATGTTTCCAATAAGAAATTCGATTTACTTTGCTAGTTGCTGGAGCGGGAAAAAATAATCTTGCATTCACAGCACGTAGATGTGGTCAGTCTAGTGTGAACGAACTACAATATACGATGGAATGGACCGTAACAGCGTGTAAGCGCAGCCACGATAAAACTCTAATGAGAACACGCCCTCCCTTCACTGGTAGCAACTTTTCCCTTTTCCAAGAAAAATCCTTTTCCCCGCAGTCTCCACTACAATATTTCTCCCCTTTTCTGACTTAAATACTACTCAAGGTCTATAAAAGAAATCAGGTCTAATCCGATGCGAAGGGTGGACTCATGGGATTCAATAATCCCATTGAATACGCGCACGTGCGAGCTCTGCTTTTCAAGGCGTAGAATATTTTCATTGGATAGATTTTTGACAAGTACGATATGAGTTTTCTATTAAGACTTTACACTAAAGTTTTGACACCCCTAACTATATACATTTTTCATTGTTCCTACGTATATCTTTGCGGGTTTTTACGACCCCATCCCATCACTTTAGCCCCCTTTTCCCCCACTTCCCTATTTCCTAATGCACTGCTGTATCGCATTTGCATGAGGGCCAAGGGAAACTGTGGAAAACTCTGACCGATACAGAGGTGGTTTTATTTAAACTGAGTTTCACTTGGTTAGCCCCATCAGAAACTCAGAAAAGCTGCCTCTCACTCAGTGATTGATACGCGAACCGACGCATGGCTAAGCGGCCACCCAACCAAGTTCTAACCTCACTCGAGTTTGTTGAATTTTGTGATCACTGGAGCCATACACTGGAGCGCGCACCTATCGCTGTCGGATACACCCTTAACTATGTATTTGTAAAACTTTGAAACTTACTACGAAAAAATGTCCAGGTTCTAAATTATAGAAAAAACGAGTGGACGCTTCCCATAATTCCATGTAATCTGACGAAATAATCATCCGATCGATTTTTCAAACGAGCTCTTCGATCAAATAAGTGCACCAGTATGGACTCCGACAGGAACGATTGCACAAATTTGTAAATGACATTCAGCTTGATAATGTGAATGATGTATGCAATTGCCAAATAAATGAAGCTTTCACATTTATTATATGCTACTTCAAATGAAAGTGACGGTTTCGAAATGCCAAGGATATTACGGTCGACTTATAAACAACTTTGATGCTGAACTGTTGTTGGCCCAAGTTTTCTCATTTGTCTTAACCCTCTGTGTTGGATGGTTAGCAAAAAGTTTTTTCTGAAATATATTGAGTCGAATCAATCGGTGAAGAAAAAGAACGCAAGTCTTCTCTCCCCAGCACATAACGATTGGTAGAGCGCTATTATTTTTTGTGATTGCTCTCGAGCCCTTGAAATACTATATTTTGAATTATATCTTATCTGGCATTGATAAATAGGAATGAATTTTTTTGCTGTTCTTCTTTTTAACATCACTTATTCATCTTGATGATGACTAGGTTTACTCCTGTTAAGATTATTTCGTTGTTTAGTTATAGTCCTCATTGTGGGTTTTATAAATTCGACTGGTTTTTATGATAAAAGGTCTAGTCAGCCTGGTACTTACCAAATGACCAAGCGTGTGTTTGGAACGTACGAGTAAAGGGTTGAAGGGTCAAAGTGACGGCACATGTCTGCCACATGCCATAGATAGTAGAAGGGTCAATAGAGCTTTCTAGGTAGCTCGTGACTCTACGTGCAGTGCTATATCGTTGTCATATCAGCATGTACGAATTTTGCTAGAGAAGGTTCCTTGCATACAGATCGTTGCTTAGGTTGCGCCAAGTGGTTTAAACTATCCTGGGAATACACATGGACTGGCTTTCACCCTAATTCTGTGAATTTGCACTGGTTACTAAATGAAATTTTTTCAAAACGTTGTCCTCTTAACCGTTTCATTCTAAGCGTCTCTAAATAAATATTTGCCAGTAGACATAACATAAGCTCATTTATTATGCTATGTAACCTCCTCCTCGTTTCCGTCAACTGATGACTGATGCAATGACGATGAAACTACCTTCAAAAAATCTGCCCTGAAATCACATTGACTCAAAAATTCCATCATGCCACGCAAAATGCAAATACGTCAATCTTTTTGATAAATAGTTCATGATTCCCGGCGTCCTTTTAGTGAGACATCTATCGTAAGTTTAATGGTAGCGAAAGTGTCGATGACACGGAAATGATGGGGACGCTCTAGGATACAGAGGGGGATCAGAAAATTGGATGAGGAAACGTGGCGTGAGTGCGAGTCGCAATTAATCGAGTCTGTCATTAAAGGCACTCCACCAAAAGCTCTGAGAGAGACAGGAAGCCACTGAAAAAGAGAAGAAAAGAGGGCATTTGAGAAGGAAACAGTAACGGTGAGATGACGTGAGATAAAAAAACAGAGATACAAGACGAAGAAGGGGTGAAAGACTGAAGAAGTGCGATTCTGTATTGGCGCAAGTGTCGTGGAAAGAGGCCACGGGTATAAAGGACACCACCATCAATTTCCAAGCATCACTCTTCGAAGAAGTTGATTACGCTGAAACTTCTAGAGCTTACTTTTGAACGGCCTGGGCAAGCGAAAAGTCTTATATATAAACATACATATGTATGTGACAGGCTTGCATCTTTGTATTAACGACGTAAGGGCTAAGGGATAGAGAGCGATAAAGGCGTGCGGTATGGTATGGCAAAAGAGCAAGCAGAAGGAGCTACCTTCCTCAGCTGTCAGTAGAGAGAGAAAGAGAGAGAGAGAGAGAGAGAGAGGAAAGAGCTACCAAAAGTCCGACAGTGTCTGACACTCCAACCCCCTTCTTTTAACTCAATTCTCTTCTACCACTAGCAACCATCCTCCAACTATAACACTATCTTTATCACCCACCGTTTACTATCCCGCGTCCACCCGAACCCCACAACCCTTCGACCCCCCAAAACTTCCAATTATTTTCCACGTCATGCACGCCCGTTCTCATCTCTGCCTTCTACCCTTCGCTGCTTACGAATCCCCACCCTCAACCCCTTTTGCAGGTGAGCGAGTCTCTTCATTAGACGGAGAATTCGGTCGTTGCTGCACCGAGGGCCGTCCTCGGCTCGAGATAATTATTCCAAGTTTCAACGGGTTACATTGGCGTACTCTGATGTCTTATTAATCTCCCACCTACCCCTTTCATTCTTCTATGCTGTTTCCCTCTTCACTGTAGGAATCTTAAAGTTATTCTGGCTTCTTTATTAATCCGGTGGATCTGCAATTACGTGATTGTACTTTTTACATATAATGTGAACGTACATATATATTTATTTCATAGTGCACAAGTTATTTTTCTAAAAATGAGATTGTAGGGTACCAAAAAAATGAAGTTCGAGTGTGATTTTTTTTTTTCGAATGTAATTATTTACGGCTTTATCGGTGATGGCGGTTCGTGGGATCATATGATAGTATTACTAGGAATGTACTTTGGACGATGGATTTGGATGTGGTATGCATACCTCCGTAATGATGTGTGAGAGTTACATTCATCGATTTTTTTTTCAATTGCACTCAATTTATTCTTCTTTATAATATGAATTTAATGTGATTGAATTTTTCGAACTATATGATGATTGAGACATTGGATAAAATCTTAACAGCAATAAAGAGCACAATCAAGTGGATCGCTGTCTCTGAGTATTCACTCCCACACTGCTCGGTCTAACGAAATTCTTTCATATTTAAATACTAATTATGAAAAAATTATGATAAAATTTCCGGGTACGAATATTTGGGGAAACAAAAATTTTGTTGATGTGTTTTCTGAATGAGAGGATGGGGATTTATGTAATGGTTGGAATAACTCGTGTACAAAGGTATCTTTAAACTAATTATACTAATCACTAATCCTTTTTCTATTTCAGACATGTCCTACAAGCCACGTCATCCCGTAGTCGAGGGTAAGTTCTTTTTCGTTTTTTTTCTCCCACTCCGTAATAAGGGGCTCACCACAAATATCCTGAAATTGTAATTCCATGTACGTCAAATAAATGCTCAAAAAACGTGGTGAATTTTGAAAACATTATTGTTTTACCCACTGACGCAGGCTTCTTGTCAAAAGAGTTTTAAGAGTATATGGATCAGTCGGTATGAGCCGTTCATGAGTGCGAGACAGATATAGCTGCAAATTCCGGAATAGAAAATTTGCCACACTGGTCGTTCGATCGAAATAAAAAATTTTGAGCTTTTTTTTGCCTATTTCTGCATGGACTCTTTTATTCCGATCAGTGGATCAGCGGGATGACGGCGACGAAAAATCCCACTTTCGAAAATTCAAGGTGAATTCCGGTGACTGATCCATACCACTTTTGAATGAATAACTCCTGTGACTTTTTTTTACGAAAAAATACTATTTTCATATTGTAGCATAGGCCTCTATCAAAGGAATAAAAATAAAAGATGTACAAAATTCAAGCAATTATATAATTTTCGAATTTTTTAAAATGGCAAACACACTTGGCTCGACGCCAAGAATGATAAAAAGAAAAGCCAGCGCGAGCCCTGCCGCACTCTTATATACTCCAATTTAACGGTTTTATGTCAGACTTAATACAGAACAAATTTAGTAAATCTTCACACACTAACGAGATAGTTCGATGCTATTATAAAAACATAATGATTTTTCGTATCAAATTTTAATGAGCTCCATTGTTAATTATAGAGATAATTAATTCTCAGTTACACAGCCGTAGGGTTCCCCGAAAATGCAAGTTTAATACCTCATTTTGGCCATATTTGGTTGAGTGACTTTATTGCAATCAACTTTTATACAGCGTGTCTGATGTACTCATGACCTTATGAACCCGATATAAAATTCGTGTTCGCTTAAAACGATGGCAATGGTGAGTGCATGATTCGTGGTGCTATTTCGAAAGCTAGCCTGAACAATGTATATGAAGGTATGATATTCTGTGTGAAGGTATTTTTATGGTTTCAAACCATTATACATTATACATTATATGTATATAAATATATAATTATATTTGTGGATCGATGGAAAGGTATATTTCGACTCGCACACATAACAAGATTTCATCGTACGATTTCTAATAAGGGTTCCGTGATAGTGGTGTAGAAGGAAATTGATCAAATCTGAGCAGAATAAAAACAGCTTGAAGGCAGGATAAAAATACGGGAGGTTAAAAATAAAAGTTAAACACTGTCACTGGCGGTATACGCCGACCTTGAATACGAGTCTATTCATGTGGTAATTATATTTACAAAGAAAGTCAACGATGAAAGCGGGGTTGATGTGTGGCTCCGCGAATCACCAAAGTTATGTATCATTGGACAAAATCAATACTTGGTTCGGTGACCGCTGAGTCCCACACCGACTTGCTCATTAATCGCTGAACAGGAGATAGTTCGTTAAAGTTTCTGACCGTGCTACCCAATTGAAATCTAGTTAAATTTAGTCACCTTTACTGGTTGAGTTTTTCGGAATTTCTATTGTCCGTCGTGAAAATGGGCAACAATCTGGAAGTTCCGACAGGAAAGGTGAAGTGGGGTAAAAATAGTTTATGAGTGACAAATACCTTTTCCAGACAACAATGTATGCATACGATTGATTTAGAATTCGTGAACTCAATTCGGTTGAATAAAGATAATTTGGGCGGAAGGAATCACGTTATTTTGTTTGTATATTATCAACACGTGCACCTAGAAAAACTTCAATTAGCCCTAAACATGTTTTAAAAACTTACGTATTGACGAGAGCTATTATTGTCGGTCACTTCAGCCGTTGACGTAATTTGAAGGGGTGTTTGAATTGTTGAAAATATGTCAAAAGTTCTATAGTGAATGAAGCATAGCATGCAACGGAAGAACTCGTGCACATGGCGCCAATAAATATATATATAGTCATCTCTCGTTCCTTCCGTCTCATTCTACATCGTCGAGACTTTCAAGTTTCCGATAGTGAATTTATTTTCCCGGTCATAAATTTTACATTGAGACCGATAGCAGAACCGACCTTCCCCTAACTCATATCAGTGCTCTGACGTGCAACATGGCAGCTGAAGCCAGGACGCAGGGGTTACAATCCTAAGAAGGAGAATATACGTGACGCACCGAGAGTTAGTCGGTAAATGGGCCAACCGACAAATTCGAGCCTTTCACTCGTCCTTTCGAACGTCGATGAATGTTCAGTGTCGCTGCACTCCTTTTTTACGTACGTGTGGATTTTCATGCATATAAATCTAATTCTTGAATTTGTGATTGTAATATATGATTAGGATGTTTATTTAATCACGTATGCAGTGAATCCAATGTTAGTGAGAAAATAATAAATTTATTATGCACCACAATGACAAAATGAACTTACAGGGAACGGGAGTTTTAAAATAGGGATGAAACGTACCCGCCAGTGCGCAATTCAAAGGGGTGGCTTCGGGTTATGGATCGGTGCTCCGATAGGAATGGTTTGTCGTTGCTACCACCTAGCACAGTGTCTGGCTCCAAAAGTACCATAGGAGGAGCGAAAGTGGTGGTAGTGTGGAGGAGATGAACATTTTTTTTTTTTTCAAGTGTGGGACAAAAATGTCGCCAAAAATATGCTACGACAGGGGTGCAGTTATAAATTGCGGAAAAGCATCCTTTACGGTCAAGGGTAGGAATGGCCATGAGAGAGACAGAAAAGAAGAAAAAAATCATACATATAGGAAAAGCACGGTGGTTGACTCCTCCTCGAGGGTTGGCCAGACGGTTTCAAGGCTCTCTTGCCAACGATAAATTACAGGGTTATGAGTAATCGAGACCGTTGTTCTCTTCCCATAAAGAAAAAAACCTCGTTCTTTATTCTTCTTTACATTGGAACAAAAAGGAAGCTTCACACATAATCAAATATCAGGGTACAACTCTTTTTCAAACAATATTAAAGAGTTAGTAAAATTTTTCGTAATTGAGTGATTTTTTTTTTCATCATTGGAATTGTCAATTAATTCAATTTACTCGTTAAGTTTTCGAAGGGATTAGTAATCTCTCGAAAACACTAACGGGCACTAAAGCCACTTGTAAACTGTTACAGATATTCTTCGAACTGTATTTAATGTCGGAGTACCGTAACTTTCGAAAAGTTTTCATCTGATAAGAGATTGGAGATAACGTACGAGAGAGTCGTCGAGGTTTCAGTTCAGTTTCAGTTGCTCGTCGTTTAACGATGCTAACGCACGCGAACCCTCCCCTTTCTACTACGTTTCGCGAAAGGTATAAACAGAGGGAGAGAGAGAGAGAGAGGCAGAGTGACAGAGCATCGTTGGTGTACATTAACGTCTTTAAAAAAAAAAAAAAAAAACGCTAGAAAAAGCAGACAAAGGCGTTAGGTTACGAGTTTCTCGTTTCTGTTGTTCTTCACAGAAGAGTCAATGCCTACTTGGGAAAAAAACTTAGAATTTTTCTCTTACGGAGAGCGAGAATCTCGATGAGAAAGACGACGTGCAACGACACTGGGACTATAAAGATCAATGAAGGATTTCTTATGAAGTAAAAAACTTTTGATTTTCCAAAAAATAATGCTAATATTAGACATAACAATATTTTATGAACCACTTACTTTCGATCAATTATATTGTTTAGTTAGTGGTAGCGCTACGAGCATTTTTTTCGTGTCAATTTTCGTGTTATTCATGGTTAAAAAAATATTTTCTAACCACATTCACTGGGAAGGGATAAATACTCAAGTTTTCTTTTATAAAATTGAGAACTAGAAATTATGCAGTTGTGTGAAAACCTCTCTTCGCGAGACCAACGTTTAAATCGACGGAGCATGAACCCTAGGTTAAAATTGAAAAACAATTTTCAGCGCCTAGCCCGGAATAGAATGCACCGCATTTGTTATGATTCGGATTTTGGTCTTACCGAGAAAATAGGGTCAGGTAGATAGCCTCAAAGTATACGTACTGGCAAGATGACAGGGCCACTCATATAAATTTACCAGATATGTGAAGTCGACAAATCGCAAGGGAAATGTTGAAAAAATTGCATAGTAACAATGTTGATCGAAATGGTACAAGAGAAGTATTATGAAGCTCGTACTTTGATCCGTATAACGAATCTTGTTGAAAAGTTCCAGTTGCTTTTAAATTCAAAGGGAAAGGGTAAATGTAGGAACAAATATACATACATATTAAAGCGACGGAAGAGATACTCCACAAAAGTTGAATACCGTCACGCTCGACTTCTTTCGTTTACCAAAACGTCCATTTGCGAGCTTTCGCATCCTGTTTTCTTTATTAAATTTTTTTTTTCTTATTTCTCCCCGTTTTTTTAAATCCTCCTTCTACTTCCATTCGAGTTTCACACACGAGTGTTTAAATTACTGGATTAGAGGAGCATTAACTTAGCTCAAAGCTGCAAAGAGAGCTGAGAGACGAACGCTGTGAAGAGCACCGACGAAGGCAAAAGAGAGGACGGACGGACGAGTGGTCGAGAGCAGAGTCCGGGAATAGCTCGAGGGGCAATGGCAAACGGAGGGGCTGTGCCATCCAGGACGCTTTAACTCTTGCCAGCCGGGGTTGGTGTGTGACTGAGACATGGTTCCCCAGAGACCGCAACGCCCGAGATTTACGAACTTCATTCGCGTGTATCACATGTACTAGACTCTATGGTGGGGTCATACATACGTACAGATATACTCTGTGATTTCGTATAAATACTAGTGTGTATACCTATATGTTGGCTCGGGCATGAGAGACGCCTTCACGGCCATTTTCGTCGTCAGAAACGACGCTCCGACCACCGAATGCACACACGTTTTCGTTTATGCTCGAGTCTTACTCACGCGGACAAAAAAAAACCATTTCGAACTGTGTATACCTCTGAAATAGACGGTAAGTGGTGGAAAATCGGAGCGAACACTTTTACTCGTCAGAATTACCACGTGACTTTCGATAAATGTCACAAACTCACCAACGATGAAAATAAGCGATAAAACTATGATAATGTTAAAAGAAAATGGGTCACAGGGGTTGGAGATGTCACTTCGGACAAGTTTATGTTTGGATTGTCAAATACAATCACTGTGTTGAAGGAGATTTAATAAAAGCGTTTTTCAATCATTTGCAAATGTTAAAATCGTGTTCATAGTTAAATTCATATTGATTGAAATAAAATCACTAGTTGTTGTGTTTATACAAGCTGTGTTCACGACAAATATTATTAACGAATATGAACGAATTTATTAAAACTGAATAATGAACAATGATGGAATTACCAAATTTTTCATGAATTCACAGAAACAGCTGTGACTTTATTTCTATTCAACATTCGATTTATCGAAGACTTCATTAAAATCATTTTTGAGAAGAGGCAAAAGAACTGTGGCAGCAGCAGGTCCTCATACTGCTTTGGAATCTAATCCAGTCAAATAGTCGCTTAATCAAGAGCTGTGGTAGGGTCCGATACCTTTGGAATTGAATGCAGTCGAAACGTCCCTTAATATACGCATTCATGAACGTTCATAAACGGTATTTCGTTATTACCCCAGCTCAATCGACACTGCGTTAGAATGTATAAACATACACGTTTAGGGAATCAACATATAGAGTTTCCGCATATACGAGGGATCTATAACAGAAATGACTGTATAGTATAGTGCACTTCCTTCGAAATCTAGCGAAGCACATGGACCCTATATTTCCTGTATACTCACCAATCGAGAAGAGAGAAATGGGAGAAGCGGGAGGTGATAGACTCGGTATCGGTTCATGGCTCGTGTGGCCTTGCAACATATCGATAACTGTAACGGAACGGGTAGAAAAGGGGTACAACCGTACCCGAGTCTACGTACACGCTTGATTACGACTCAATACCACGATTTCACTTGCATCCCGATATGACCTCTAGCAAATATATACCCCTAACCTATCTCTCGTCGTTCTATACCCATCGCTGCACTTCCCGCCAACAATGCCGCATTACGTCCGTTTAATCGATGATAAATCGATTCACTGTGTGTGTATAATCAAACTTCCCTTTCTCTGGATTTCCGTACGGCTATCCTCTTTCACTAGATCGGCATGTATTCCCAACGATTGCTGCAATTCTCTGTATCTTTCTCGTATTTCACTTGTCGTAATATATAGAAACTCCATCTGTCTCGTGGAGTTTTTTGTTTTATTTTTTTTTGTTTCAGCGATACTGACATGACAGTCTTACTCAAAGGTGGACGTACTGCCAGATTTTTTAGTGGACGAAAATATTTAGAAAATCATCCATTTGACTGTTTTAAAATATTTTAACATTTAAACGTCTAAACGTGAATTTTTCGAGCAATGGTGTCACAAGTGATCGAAAACTTTGAGCGGAAACTGCGAGCGAAACTGTCTTAGTCGGGTCATCTCACTCTCACTTTTTAACCCTATTCAAAGGCAATACATACATATAGGTAAACGATAATAGGTAAAACTTTCCTGAACGATTTTGATCACTCATTCCGTACCTTAACTACTTACAACTTGGATAATTTATAGTGAAAAGTGATAATTTTTTTATGGGATAACCAGTCTGATTGTTCTTTGTTTGATTAAAATAAATTATGGAGTAAAAAAGCTTTTTAATTTATGACATTTCTTTTTTTAATGACATTTTAGACATTGAAAATCATTTGAAATAAAAAAATCAAAAAAAATTGTCAATCAGTGGGAAAAAGTAGAGTAATTAAGTGAAAGATTTTTTTTTTTTCAATGCGTGTTGGAAATGAGATTTTCAAGCACAAATATCTCGATAACGGGATGATTCATGTCGTCAAAATTTAACCAACATGTGCTAGATATCCTGATATCCTAGACAATATGACAATATTAGATTTGAATACGAAAACTTTCTGTGTTAGACCAACCAATTTTGAAAGGAGAATCTTAAATAAGTTTGAACTGTAATATTAAAGCACATACTCACTAATTTTTTATAAACACTTACATATCCATGGTATGATTCCTTTCTCGTGGTATGAACGCTGCTGGCTCATTTTTAATCTGTCAGTTTGAATTTTTGAATAAGCCATTCCAACTTCTGCATCGGACCGATGATTGAATTCTCGCGCGATGTCTCTGTATTTACTTCTAAATTGAAAACTTCTGTGTGGTACAGGGGATCAAGCAATCTGCTATTGTTCAAGTAAGTAGGTTGACAATTTGGTCTAAAAATTTGTTCAAACGGTCCGATTACTTGGTCCGGATTAATACGAGCAAATTCACTGATATACGATGGAAAAATGTCGTATAGTAATGTGGCCAGATTGAGAACAGGGCATACACGTAAGAGGACGAACAGGAACAAATACTGGCAGAGAGGAGAGCTGGTGGAAGAGGACGCGGTGTACTTCCGTTGGTCGTTGGCGCGTAGCGTTTCAAATAGCTTCCAGCGTCCGATTCAGGAAGGTAGGGAGAACTCCATAAAGACTGATTTACGTGCTGGATTTATGAAGACCGTTCGGTTTTCTAGGCCGTATTTCACTCTGGTCGCATTTTTTCGTTGTTTTTTTTTTTCCATTCCACAACGTCTACACGATGGACCTTGCCAGTGGTTTTTGTTTGTTTTCTATTCCACTCGACTATCCTTTGAAAGCTGGTTTGTTTGGTATATATCCTGTATATAGCTTTTTGAAAACGAGTGTGGCCGGCGAGTGTAAAAGGCGTCAATGTCGATCCGTATCCCGGAAGTCGCTCCGTCATCATGAATCTTCGTGGTTGAAGCACTCGCGGATCCATGCGAAAATTCTAGCCCGGACTTGAGAATCGAAGCCACAACGTGGTTTCATGGATTCGCGGTGATGGGGTGGATATGGGAAGAAAAAAGTAACACGAGAAAGGGTCGATCGTTTGAAGAAGAATATTCAAGATTAGATTTATGGCAGTTAGGCTGAGGTGGTTTATACGAGTACACATAAAAACGGCAATTCCTGGATTTAGATGATGGGGGCCATGTTGTATACCGAGTCAGTTTTGCTACAATTTTAAGTCACAGTTTAACTTGGTAAAAATACTTTATATGATAACGTACCATCTCGGATTATTTGAGCTACACGTCAGCCGATGAATTCCCTGTGGGGATCACAGTGGTTATCCTCGGCGTCGGGTCAGCCCCTAAGTGGAACGTATCAGGCTTTACGTAGTAGTGGAATTCTCGTGATGGTAGGTCAGACCAAGAGCCCATACCAATGCCAACAACCACATAGCACATTCTGGGTCCTTTCACCATCCTCCCGCACTCTCACCATTCTCCTGTCTTTTTATTCCTTCCGTTCTTCCATTTTCTCACAGATAGTGCTAGTTTTACTCACTTCCCAACGCTATAACTTACTTAGCGTGAATTGTACTTCAGTGCTATGGTTTTCGAACGAAGATGCATAGTGAAATAAAGAAAAAAGAGTTGATTCAAGATGCGTACATGACCGAGCATAAAACAAACAAAAAATAAAAGGAGCGAAATAAAATTCAATAACTGAATACCCCGTTGTAAAAACTATGCATCATTTGGACAGAGGACAAAGTAATGCATTAATTGTGAAGTTTTATTAACTGACGAAGCAAAGTTTCTTTTGGTAAAGCTTTCTCTCAGTGTTTTCTTATATTTTTTCTATTCCTCTTCAAATTTTTGCGCATGCATATATCTGATGCTATTTCATTATGGATCTTGACAATGATAAATTAACAGAAACGTAATCATCATCCAAAGTATGATAAATCTGAAAATCTTTTTGTCACTCATATTTCCATACAAAGCACGAGCTTTTAATCAATTGGGAAAAAAATCAAGTTTACTCATGAGCCTGAATGAGGTAATTGGAAAAAAGCAAGCTTTCAAGAGAATATGTCACTGGAAGAAGAGTTACAGTGGCGTAGGATGATTTCGAGCTATAAAAGAGCTCATTTGCTGAGTAATCTCTAGGGGTTTCCACTTCTGTGGAATCACTGATTGAACGTGGAAAGCTGGTTTTTTTCTTTTTTTTTTTAATACCTTTCTGCCTCTCTTATCTGTCTGCAAAAGCTCTAATGATCGTTCGATGATTAACCACTAAGGTAACATCTGATATTTCAACATTATGAAATTGCTCTAGTCATCTCATTGAATTACATTCTAGTCGTATGGGAACATTTATTCTCTACCGTTCATGGACTGATTTATTTTTGCGAATACTTAAATATGGTGCATTTAATTAACATTTAGTATCCATTTTAATAACACAAATATGGGAAATTCACTTACGCTCTGTAGACTACACACTACAAGCTTCGTGGTAATAATTGGTTCTTGAATTTCCGGGAAAAAAATGATAGCAACATCTAATTATTAATGAAAAGATAGCTATTTTATAGTCAAAATATGTTTTTGTTGGAAACACGTGTAAGGATACGTCCGATAAAAGTGTGTGCGGATCGAGTAAAGAAAAAGTGAGGCTAAGTGCGAAAAGTCGCGATAGGATATAACTTTAAAGCGGGGTTTGTGGATGTATCCGAGTCAAGATCCACTATGAGAACAGAAGAGTTCCGTGTTCGAAATTTTGTGTTGTGTGCGCAATTGGACATGTGAATGTGGGTTGGCTATAGCTATTTAGATGTATAAAGATGAAAACATGGGTATATGGGAAGTACGAGAAAAAGAAAGATGGAAGTAGCGAGTGAAAGGACAGAGAGGAGCAGGCAAAGTTGGTTGAACACTGGGGTTCATGGACAAAACCAGGGTGTCGCGACAGAGTGCTCAACTCGGACAAAGGAAGACCCGAGCGGACTGCTAGACAAAAGGTTAATCTTCGTTTTTTTTTGTAGAGTTTAACTCCCGTTCGTTTTAACCCATCCTCTTACTGGACCACCTTTATACATCGACATGTATATGTGAACATGCCTTTGTCCTGTCTCGCTCTCATCATGGTCTTCGGTTCGAATATCCTACACGGACTTCAACTACTTTCGTGCAAGTTTCGCACACACGTTAGTTCTATATTTTGTCACGGTGTCGTGTCCTCTGAAACGAGGTTTCACGCAAACTTTGTATGTGTAGATTTCCTTCCACCGATGGGATTTCGGGCCACGACCAATATCTAGATTTCCCCTCACACGACCTGCTCCACCGAGAGTTTTCTTCTCGTGTTTGTGTTACACTGTTCTTGATTACCGTTTATCCCATACAAATACGATATCATATGAATAGCAAAAGTAATCACGTTACTGTTATCGTGAAATTATGGGAATTATGGAGTCCATATATTCGTTTGTTGATAAAAATAATGAAAAATTTTGTAACAGATAATCAACTACATCTAAGCATCTAGCCTTTCAATTATTCATTGAAAAGTTAAGCTTTCATGCAAAAATTGTTTGAATTCCAGAATTAAAAACTGCTTCTTAGCTTTTGTTACCAAGATTCAAGTTTGTTTGTTGACAATCAGGCAGATAAAGTTTCCCAGCTCATCGTAAAATGTCTTGACCACAGATCGTGTTCCAGCATTCGTATGTTTCTATTTGTATAAACACACATGTAATACACGCTCATTTCCATTGTACAAATTAATTACATGTACGTATGGACAAAACAGTACCCTGTCATTGTTAGGACTCTTTCGACCCTGCAACATCTTTACTCTGTATTCTACGCATCCTTGACAAGGGAAAGGGCTAATACGAGCGAGAGAGATGAACCTTCCGCACAGCAATTAATTTACAACGTGCGGCACGTTTCCGGTGCTCGCTCCGGCGTTAAGTTAAGTTCGCCTGTACCATAAGTACATTGTATTAGACTTTATAATGTACAGCTGGTGTGGCTCTACCTTCTATAGCTGTGTGGCCTCCTTCTCCTCTTCACACTTCCTTTCCGCTGTGCAAAACAGAAGACAGCGCCTTACGTATGTTAATACACGTTAAGCCTGATATGCGAACGCGACTCTCTTACCTTCGTACCCGCTTGTGGTGTGCATTGTGGCACGAATTACCATACCGCAATGAGCCACGTGTATAAGTATATACAAGAATTATCCTTCATGTGTGTATAACTTTTAAAGAGGATGTACTACTTTGACCTGCATCTTCAATGACAATTGAATGTCCAAGGTTTTACTTATTTCCTACTTGTCAAACATTGTAAAGCGTTCTTTAAGAATCTTCAACTGGTTACGGCTTATCTAAAGTAAAAATACAATGAGTATTGATTAATCCCCGTTTATTGGCAATTTTACGATCACGTCATATCACCTTAGGGCCTTAGTGAGGGGTCGTTAATACTGTAGCTCAAGGTATTACATGTGGTTTAATTACAAGGGCACGTTATATAGGATACGCATTCCCCTCAACATCGACTTGTAAATCCATATGGATATCACGGTAGTCGAGTTAATGGATACGTATGAGCCCTAAATGGTCGTCATCTAGAATGCACTCAATTATAACTAGCTATTTGATAACGAATACTGCTGTCGGATTCTGTGTACTCTGTGAATCGAATACTCACTGTATAACCACATGTATTAGATTGTTTTATTTGCCCGGTAAACAGAGCATCAGGAGGACCTCTGCACGTACCCGGTCCTGAAGTCTTTTTAAGAAAAATTTAATTTGGGCGTGACTAGCCCATGCGGCATTCCGACATTACGAGTACACTTACAGGTTTATGTCTCATGTATATGTGACGTACCTCTGGCACCGTGCTACAGAGAGGGAAGTCAGACGTGGCCGTATGAGGGTCTGGTTACTGATTCGGACCGGACACCCCGGGAGGACCGGCTACTGACCCAGTCTGGCCCGGTGATAGGCGCTAGCTTCTAAATAGAGAAAACGACAAAAAAGCTTTGGATCATTTGTAATCGGCAATTTTATATGTCACAATATTCTTGATAAACCGTATTTATATGCTAATTAAATAAGTTTCCATAATGACGCGAAATTCAAGTCGATCTGGAACGATGAAAATTCCAATTGAAGATAAATTATTTAAAATACTTGAATTAGAAATTCTGTCTCGGGCGTCCGTTAATTCACATGTTAATTAATTATCTAGAGAAAAGACTGATAATCTCTAGAAAATTCGTGGTGTGGGGAGAACCTGGGAAAAGCAGGATTCGAGATGAGGAAGCAGTGCATCTCTCGACGAGGATCATCTTGCGGATAAGATCGAGAAGATTAATTAACGGTGCCTGGTACACACTGCACGAGGAAAAGAGAACGAGAGGATGAGTAGAGACAAAGTCCTGCGATTAGGATAATCGTTCAGACCTGGCAAGGGACTTTGAGTTATAGCTTATTTCGATGTAACCCAACTGGCACTTCGTTGAATCTTTATAATAGCTCTAACAGAATCATTTACATCCCACTCTTTTAGGTGAATACATCTTTATAAATTTATTAGGGTATTTATATGCGTATACGGTTCATGAACTTCACCAACGCCGAGAATACTACTCTACCAACAGTTTTTCTTCACAAAGACCATATTAATCAAAAAAAAAAAACTTGATCCAGAAGAGGGGATCAGTTTTCGTCGAAAACTAAAGTGATTTATGATTACTTGACTTTATATCTCATGCGGAATGTTATTCCAGAGAAAATAGTATTTCGATTGATAAGTGCACGTGGACAAAAAAGTTTGATTCAAGTATAATCACCAAAAGGTTCTGATCTATGGGATCTACAAACTAATACTCGAATGTTCAGAAATAATGTTCAAATTTGTTAACATTCGCTTATTTTTTATAATTTATTCGACTATATTTCTAACGCCCCGTGCAAGTATTTAAAAAAATAAAATTTCATGTACCACCACTATTATTATATTTGATTTTTGAACTCGTTTTGGCAATAAAATTAAATTAACTGGTTGTATGTGACTACACATTTTTACTTACATGAGAAGCATTAAAGTAAAGTTGAAAGTCCGAAACTAACGGTGTTGCGGGAAGCATTTAAAAGATAAAAACAAACTTTTCCCATTAATAGGGGTGAGTAGTGGAGTGCGGATGGGTGGTGGTTTAAGCAAGAGAGAAAGAACGTGAGAAACTCCTTCCACTGAAGCAGCTCCTATTAGACTGCAAAGCTAACCAGTGAGCTACTATCCGACTCAATTGCTGAGGGGTTTCTGTAATTATTTCCGAAGTTTTCGAGTGTGCACAATGCACGAGTTATAGCAGAGCGTGACAATTCGGGTATTTCATAGTTCATCATGTTCGTGTATAAATATAATTATATATTTCCGCATATAACAGTCCTTTTCCATTGAGAATAATAAATCCGGAAAATATAATGTCTAGTTTTTCTAATTAAATCAAGCTTTGATCATATATAAAAAAATATTTTACCACTCGTTATTATTAATATTGTTCACTGTTTCGCTGGCTTGAGCATTTACACTATATAGTAATAGGAATTTTAATAATGATTGTGGTAGGAATACTGAAATAATATATCGAATTGTATTCATTAACACAATTCCACCAACCTCTTTTCTCATTCGAAGCATAAATAGAAAAAGTTTTACTACACGGGATTGCACCGCGAACACCGCGTTTTCGGCGATTTTTTATATTCAAATCAGGACATTTGTTTGGCGAACATTGACGCCGTTGAAAATGTAATTCTACGTGGCACAACAACAACGGCAACAACGATGACTACGAACGATCCGAAACCCAATTTTCAGTATTTTCACTCAGTGACAAATCAGAACTGAATGACAATAACTGTTATATCGTATTTACGTAGGAATTGTATACACGCATACATATATATGCGTTGCAATAGATAACGGTTCGTTTGGTCTAGGGAACGCATTTATAGGATTCGTAATGGTGCATGAACGACCGGAACGGATTCCGGCTATTTTTGGCAATTTCGTGCTATTCAACGTTCACATAATGGGACTCGTCGACGTTGGACAGCCACTGTGTGTTGTAATGTCCAACCGTTCAATGGAAAACGTAGTGGTAGAGGGAGTTAAGGGTGAGAGCAGCAAGGGGCTCGTATACGGGGGATAAATTATGTATTACTGACTGCGGTACCGGTGGGAGAGGGAAGGGGTTGTTGCAGAGATCGGCGGGAACGGTGATGTTCTCTGGTCGGGAAAATATGCCGGTAAAATTCGGCGTTTCGCGTTCGTTCTGGTATAATTATCGCTCCTGCTCGCATTTCACGACGTCACTGAACTATGTGTACCGAATACACACTGGTCACGTTTTTAATTAAACTACTTTATAATTATCCGTCACTCAGACAAACCCGTATATCGATATATATGAGAATGTTACAACGAAAACGTATTTGTGCATTTTGCTTCGGCAGTGTAACCTGTGTTCGTAATTAATTTGAAAGTCATCCAAGTTGGTGACGTGGTCACGTCGAAATTCACTCGTTGGTATAACATATGATGACGGGTGCAAAAAGTGACTGGCTTTCCTATGTTTACCGCTTCGTTTTATTTTGTTTTCGCATTTGTTCAGAAGTTGATTTTACTCATCTATCGTTCTAGTAGCTATGAAAAATCGTATACTTTATCAACTCATCAATATTAATAACGATCGATAGATTCCTTACAATGTGTCCTTCAAACTTGAAAACTGTCTTCTTCAAATCTCGCTCCATATTCTAACTTTGTGTATCAGAAAGTGTCAGTCAGATGCAAAATCTTTTAATTCATCAGAAAAGTAAATAAACTATTATCGTATGAAACCTGACCGTCAAATTTAGTATATGAACAACATGATATAGATATTTTCGGAACATACTAGTGTTAAACCACACTGGGATTTCAAGGCGAGCACCTTCACTGCTACATGGCAACCCACAGAATATTGGGCTTACGACCCCCGAAGATTAGGGGTGCGATAAAGGTATCACCGTTTATATCCCGTATACCGTTTAGCCGGTGCTCGAAAACGAGCATGCCCACACATGGAGCTGGTCTCTTTTTCTCTTTCTCTCTCTTTCTCCTTCACTGTCCCACACCTAATCTTTTTCTCTCTCCCCAGAATCAATTTTCTCCAACCACGATTTCCCAACGCCCAGATTCCCATGAGATCACTGGGAATTTGTCAAGCTTCACCCACTTCAACATTGTGTATTTGGTCCACAAACTTGATCGCAACTCGAACAAGATGCAGATAAATAGAAAAAAATAATGCTCCTCATTGTATATGGAATAAAATCCTTCTGTGACGACCAGGATTTCGCAGATTCATTCAATAACACAAACAGTTTTTATATTTGTATGTGATTGAATATTCAGTCGAATTCTCAATTTAACAAAAAATTGCAAAACTTAAGTTAGATTGAAAATTCCAGAATACACATTAGTTTTGTTAATACGCACATGATCATTATATTCTCTAAATTCTATTTGATATCATGGTTAACACAAGCAGAAGATTGATTATTTCATCCAATAGTTCGAATCTTCAAACATGTTCCCATCTTTATAACAATCAATAATGGACGAGATTCATTCAATTTTTGCTAACAGAATGTGAAACTCGTTTAAGCGAGACGTCTCACTAAGAGTCTTGGCCAGAGGTGTCAACCACACATTTTTCCTCCATCCAGGCGTTACCTGATTGAATTTTCGATATTACATCATTAGAATTTGGCAAAAATATGGTAATGTGTGTTAAATTAGTCGAAATTATTACCACAAGTGCACACGATGGATCGCAGGTGTATATACGTGGTGGTGGCTATAATACGCAAATGTAATATGTCCGGGAGGTGGAAATAAAATTATTCGTCTGGAAAAGATATTATCGATATGCGATTGAAAGAATGGAGTGAGCGTGAGCTTAACATATATATAAATGGGGATGGTGGGTATTAGGATAAGGGTTGGTGCGCCTGAGTCGCAGATCTCGCGATATTCAAATGAGCCAATAACGATTGTTTTTTTATCCCCATTTATTTTCAATTCAACTTCAATTTATCAGGAGACAATCCAGAATATTCGATACTACGTTTTCGTCAATCATGATAAGTTCTACTTGTTGTTCAAAACTTTTTCACTCTGGAATGGACCGGTGTATTAAAATTGATTGTAAAGTGTAATTGCCTGTGTTGTTCCATATAACGATCGCATTGCTTGTCGTAATAGGAATAAAATGATGCAAAGTGAAGTAAACGTACCAAGCGCAACACCATTTCACTGCACATTTTAAATTACGCGCCGCAAGCTATATATATTCACGCCTAGTAAAAGTAGGGCATACAAATTTATTTTGCTTTGAAAAAGACTTGAAACCTGGAGCTGAAATCTTGTATTCTAAATTACCACTCAATTGAGCTTCACTGTACATTTAGTTATTATATTGTTCTCTATTATTTATCGTAGCAATTATGTATCAGTGGTTTCGTCAGTAGACAAAAAGTTTCTTCTATTTTCTTCAAATCCCCTGCGGTTAATCTAACTTTCTTGGATTGAAACAACCGAAATAAACTGAAATCACCTTTGATCCAAGGAGACCGAAAAAGTTTGAATATTCAATGATTGATGTCAATAACAACAATCCATTCGTTAACGCTCTTAACAAATTGTTTTCGCTCATTCACATGAGAATACATTTATATAGCGTTATTCATTATTTTGCATTCCAGCCCCAAAGGAACAGTCATTTATTTTAAAGCACAAATACACACACACACACACACACACACACACACACACACACACACACACACACACACACACAAACATAGTCCAATTGACACTGACACTGGAAAATTAATTTTGTATTCTCGTGGGTTTTCTCCACTGTTTCGACGAAACGACAAAAAAAAGAACACTTCACATATTAAAAGTATCAAACAAACGCTATCAACTTTCGGCAAGTTAAAATTATGCCACGACCTTTCACTCATGCAACAACAATTCGATACTTTAATTGCAACTAAGTTTGCTTTGCTATATAACATTTTTATAATTAGAATTTTTTTCAAAACTCGTCGGACATTTCCGCTTCTATACTTTATTTTATGACTGAAATTTCACAATTGTACAATTCGTGGAGCTTTACTATTATATGCTCGTGAAAGTTGTTACATAATTTTGATGTAACATTTTTTTAACGTCTGTATCTGTTGGACACTTCATAGTTGAGAATAATGAGAGTGGTTAATATTTTTATATTCAAAAAGTCTTTATGCCATTGTTTTATTCTAATAATCAAGGTGATAAATTTTCAAAATTGTTTAATGAAATTCCATTGTCAAGCGGACTTCCTTCTGTAAGGAAACTTTTCGACCTTTTATTGGAATGAATGGACCATCTGAGGTACTGTCTGAACCTTTTTTTGTGCATTTTTTTTTCTCAAATCCGTGCCCGATTACACTGCACACGATAACGGTTTTGCAGCTATTTCTCAGGGAGGATACAAGTTCGCGGTTAAACCGCATACGGAGAACGAGCATGGCCAGAAAAGCTTTTCAGTAGTGTATCCGCCTCTCTGTGCCCAGACATGGCCGTGTGTGGACCGGAAAATTTTCAAGTAGTAACGCTCGGGCTGCGGTCAGACACGGAAAAGACCGCTGGTGCGCGCATTGTTCGTAGGTTAACAAAAGGATCAGCCCTTCCAGCGACACCTACTTCCACGGACGATTATTCGCCGTTTACTAGCTTCGGAAAGGGTTCAAAAAAAAAAATTTAAATACACTCTACAACCAACCGCGGCGTTGAAGAAAAAGCTTGAGAATCAAGAGCTAAAGAATGTCGTGAAAATACTGTCAGGTATTAAATCCGCGCTCCACCTATATCTGTATTACTCACAGTACGAAAAAAAAAAACGAAAAGACTAAAATAATAGAAGTATTTTGGCAAAAAAATATTCAGGTGCGGTTATAAAAGCAGTTAACAAGAAACGAAATTGTCTTCTGCATTTCTTGATAATAAAGTTGAAATTTAGTAAATTATTGAAGTTAGTCTCGAATTTTATTTTCAAACTGACTGAGTATTTTATAACTAGAACATTCAAGGGCATCAGAATTTTTTCACGGATTTTACAGTATTCATTGTTTCACCGGTGAAAAAATCATTTAACATGCACTTTTACCGTTCAATTGGTTTGAAAAATCTAAATATTTTTTCGTTCATTTTTCAGTGTTGTCATGGAAACTTTTAGGGGTAAGATTGCCATAAATTTAACGGTGAAAAACAGAATATTTGTTTTCATTTTTCATCGAAAAATGAAGTCGCCAATTCGAAGTCCTTTTTATGTCCAACTTTCTTTTTTACTCTTTGATAATTGAGCACATGTGCAATATTCTTTGCTGAATTGATTCCTCTATATCTAATCTACACAGATGCAAGTTTCAAAAAAACCGGTAGCACTTTCAAAATGTGTTTTGCTTATTTTAATGCAGATGAACATTATTTTATCATTGGACTGAGTGTAAATGTGTTAAAAATTACAATTGTTACAACTCTTAAGCGGCTTAGTTTAAACTCTTAAAATTTTTGCTCAGCCCCGGGAAAATTGCATAAATAATCTATGAAAATTTCATTAATTTTTTATTATTTTTATGCATTATTATTTAGAATAGCATCAATGTATATGTCCGATAACGTCCTTAAATGATAAATCCAGACAGAAAATGGTTAAAATTGCCAAGAACTTCGAATTTAATCTAAAACAATTTCGTCAATTATTCAAATTGTATTGAATCCCTCCATTTTAATGACATTATTTTTTTGCTTATTGCTATTACATACCATCCAACGTTTTTTTAACGGATCTCAAACTAATATTTTTCCTGGATTAGTTTTTTGGCCTCGTGATCGATCGAGCCCAGATGGCTTACATAATAAACGAGATGGTGGACTGTGTGACAATTGTACGTATGTACGTTTCCATAATATTTGATGACCATGCCAAAACCTCGCAACAATAACTGGCCCGGGATTTACTCGATGAGGTAATGCACGTTATTATCAAATTCAATGAACTTGCAGAATTTATTTGGAAGATTCATGATTAATTGAATAATATTTCATGAAAAAATTAATATTAAAAAACGACGCTTAATTGAGCCATCGACGTGGTCGACGATACGAGCAAGAGTAATAAAAAATGTAAAACTGTAATCAGAGCCACAAGTGCACACTGACGAGATCCCCAGTTTTTTAAATACATATACACAGGCGCATGCAGTACATTTTGGATATTAATTTTCGAATATTAAATTGTAATTAATTTTCACAGTTTTAAATTGAAAATAATGATGTAAAATTTTGTAAGGAAAATTTGTCTGTCGAACAAATTTGACCAGAATCGGGCACTAATTATTTTCGCAATTAACGTTTCAAAACGCCTCGGGAGTTGATGATATCAACATATAGCCATGTTCCAAACTCGGAATACCTCTCCCATTAGACTTGATAGAGTCGTTAGTCAAATATTCGCAGATACAAACAAATCGATAACGCTCGATTGCCCGTGGATGCATTCTCACTCGTCTCGGTTTGCTATTCAGATGAACAATCCTGGTCCTTCTCTTCCGCTTTCTCACGCTATAACAGTTTCAAAGTTTCTCTTGCTACGAAGTTTGCACGAGAGAAATTCTCGTCGGAGAAAACGATTTATCGAAGTGAAACGATTATATGGCGAAACGTGGATAAAACCAGAGATCTAACTCAGTAAAAGGTTACGGAAGGAACAGAAGAAATCAAGTTTTGAAAGTATATTAAAGTTCGCGATTAACATCATAAATCCGATTAATTTCAACTATAAAAATGCATGAATATCTGGTATTTATTTTTAAACATTAAATAGAAATTGCTTATAACAAAATCGACTTTTACAACAAAGAGAAGTGGACAATTTTTAATCTGTGCACCAAAAAATAAATAAAAACCGAAAGAAGCGACAATGGATTATTTTTGCGTTTAATGCCGTGTACACCATCTTTAGGAACATATTTCACTTCTCCCCTGAATATCCAAGTCCATTTCCTGTGTGTAAAATTTCACCAACCCAGCACGACAAATAATTTGAAGGATGGGTGTGAAAAAAGAAAATAAGGAACAAGAAAAGATATACATATTTCTCCAGAGGATTGCCATTCGTTCTTCGCTCCATAGCCCAGAGATGAAGAGCCTGGGGAGTCGTAACAATTTTTTATCTAAACGTTTCCACCGGTCGCACTGCGCGCACGATGGTGCTTTTCTCAGCTCAGCATGATGGTGAACTTGCGGGTCCTAGTCCGCTCTGGTGACCGGCAAAAACCGCGAATTATTACCTCCAGCCAAGCACGTACGTATATTTTGCTAGCAGTGGGAGTGTCGGTATTCTCCTTTTGCTTAACCGCGTGAGAGATCGACGAGGTCGATGACCCCTCTACTGTTTTCTTTCAACCAACTTTCGGTCAACTTGTTTTCCAGGCTCGTACCATAATCTTCATGATTAGTGGTTTTCCAAGGTCAAACTTTGCAGACTACTATGTTGGGAGTTTCTGCGTTCGAAGTTTTTGTTGTTTTTATTGACTGTCAATGATAAAAACAAATTTCGAAGATGAATTCACAGAAAGCTGTCACTAATATTTTTTTTTTTTCCAGTTGTCATTTTACGGGTTTACAGGAGTTTTTCACGAATTTCAAATTTCATCAAAAAATAGTACTATTTCCGGAATAAAAAGTTACAGGCATGCACATATTCTGTGCATTCACATAGCCTTTGTAAATCAATTTAGGATCGATTTCCATGCGTAGACAATTTATTCCACATTGGTAG
This sequence comes from Campoletis raptor, assembly GCA_948107755.1. NCBI lineage: Eukaryota > Metazoa > Arthropoda > Insecta > Hymenoptera > Ichneumonidae > Campoletis > Campoletis raptor. The sequence continues at coordinate 26,406,940 of OX403622.1, read as the reverse complement.
TAAACATACGAAGCCAAGAGACCAAGCAAATTGGGCATTGTGATGGCGGATGAGGGAAAAGAGAAAATCTACCGCAGAGTCTCTCGCATGTACGAGGAAAATCTACTTTCCTGGATGGAAAAGTGGATGAAAATCAGTGCATGCGACGAAGAATCTTTCTATCCCCAGGTTCGTTTCAGTGTTCTGAAAAGTTGCTTTATTTTTTTATATTTTTTTTTATCCATCCGTTGGCACATATATAGAAAATGGTTGGACATAACAACGGTGTGGCTGATGTTTTCCAACAGGATTTCTGATATGGATTGAGAGGCTGCACCGCACTGCTACTATTCATTGAAGAATAAAATCAGAGAAGGAAAGAGAGAGAGAGAGAGAGAGTGAGCGAGGGTGAAAAAAAGAGTTATGTTCATGATGATGAAGCAAAACGAATTACAGTTGTTCGTTATATATCAAAGAAAGTTCTTAAGCAAGATGGAAATTTGAAGCTCCGAATTAAAAAAAAGAAAAAAAAATTCAAACACAATATTTGAGTATAAACAATAACAAATTTGCGTAATAAAACCGTAACGGTAGACATGGAACGAAAAAATCAACTGGAGAGTGGAACCCGGATGAAAGGGAAATAAAAGGAATAAAAAAAAAGAAATGAATGAAACGGCGTCCGCGATGAGGGAGAGAGTGATTCCTACGAGAATCAAAATAAAATTCATCCACGAAATGAACCAAATACGATTACAAAAGAATTGCGAAATTCGTCTTTTTCCATGACGAGAAGCACCAATACTCGTTCATCATATTTTGTTGTGTAGAGAGTAATGTATGTATGTGTGTTTTTCGTAGTCAGTGTCAGATTCATTCGCGAGCATGCAATTCTCCATTGGCTTGGAAACTACAGGACGACGAAGCACTGGTGGTATGGATTGGTATAGAAATAATTTCTTTTTTTTTTCACTCTTTGCTATCGAGAAATTCCTGCGAGAGATCCCTTCACAGAAGACATAAAGGGATAAAAGTCAATGTAATCGAATCTTCAGAGAGATTCAAGTAGCTCAATCAGGGTAGCGCGCGATTTTTCGAATTGTAAATTTTATGGTGAGACGTCTATCGACATTTACATTAAACTTTTTTTTTCATCAAACCTTCAAATTTCAAATAGAAATATTGGAGATTAAAAGAAAAGTGCACGGTATGCTCGTTACCTAATTACTTTGAACTGATAATCTTGAAATAGAGCTTCGCTACATATTGATTTGCGTTCGCAATTAATTTAAAAATGAAAATCTGTTTTATCAACTCAACGTGGGAGTGGAAATCGAATCATAGAAACGAAAGTACATTTGATTATGAATTATTGTGTAATAGCCCACCAAAAGTTTAAAACAAAGTGGTGAAGATTTTTTTTTTTTTTTTTTGAAAGAGCAAGCATCAGAAAAGTGCTCCTTCACCGTCGAAGAAGTTTCACTCAGCCACTTAATCGCACTCCTTTCGACGTCTCCTCATTCTTCGTTTTATCCACCTCGACATTTTTTTCCCCTAACTTTAACCTTGTTGAACTCCAACAGTCCGTCGATCGATGCTGGGAACAATGGACGGGGAAGACATTCAATTTTTCATCGAGTCGTTCAACTATATTACCGAGTTCCATACTCTAACATTAGTGCATATACGTATATTTATATATATACGAATCCAGAGATGTGAAACTGTGTGCAAGAATCCATGCGAGTTTTTACTTGTGTGAGGATTCATACATCTTGACAATCATTTTCCACATTATCAGTGACAACTGTCCAGAACGTAATATATACTTCAGATAATACATTATATGCCACGAAAAATCGTTTGGAATGATTTCCCGTAGTTGTACGAGAGAAAAGAAAAATCTGTACGCGTTTACCTACGCCGACACTGGCTCTACGTGTTTTTAGACATTTCAACTTCGCACCTTTTCAGTTCTTTTTAAGGGTTTCCTTTTTTTCACGTCTTTCTTTGCCCTGAACCATTACACTTTCTCCTCATCGAGATTTCTGGATTTTTCACATTGTCAGATTTCCCTTCATTTCAAGTTTTTGTCTCTATCGCTCGTTTTCCAATCCCTTCCTCCTCCCTTCCTTCCCTTTCTTTGTTTTACCTTCTTTTTTTTTCATTTTTTCCTCGCTCATCCAGCTCTTATTTTCTTCGACTTTTGCACTATATCCTTCGTCGGGTTTTGAAGATCCTGTCGCACACGTGGTGCCGTCAACCACGTCATTCCAAATCTCGAACCGTCTCGACCATTCAAACAATGAGGCGAAAAATAATAAAATCCATCCTGCCTCTGCTCGCTCCACTTCAATGAGACCCCTGTCAAAGTTCGAAAAAAAGTAACGGAAAGGAAGAGAGCACAAGAAGAAAATAGAAGGGTCAAGCTGATATGGAACATACCGTGTGTCATCAACTTTTTCCTAACTCGTTTTATTTCTTTTCTTTCTCACGCTACGATTCCTGATAAAAAGTTGGATTTTTTTCGTATTGCATTCAGAATGGCAGACTTGTCGAAGCAATTAACTTGTCTGTTTCAAAAACTAGTAGATAACGATTATATTTTTTACCTAATTTTGCAGCTCCATAAGTGCACTTTTAACGTTTCCACAGTTTTTCTCAATTATCTTTGGGGAATAGTGTAATTCGGATATAAATTATTAACGAAATATTAAAAACATTGGAATCTGAAAATGTGAAAAATCTTCAGATGTTATTTTAAAAAATACAGAAGATTCAGAATAAATGAGCCGTGAATCCAAATGCTCTCCTAAAAATATTCTCAAAGCCAAAGCCTTTTTTTGCAGAAATAACCGCCATTGTGGGAGCTGCCTACGTGTGAAATATGAAAATCTTGACACAAGTTATTGTGGAATAACATCTTCTGTAAGAGAACAAAATTGTTTCCACGCTTCCGGACCATCGATTTTGTCAACTCCCTAATCCGCAATGTTGTTCCACTATTGCTCTCGCGTTTTCCGATCGAATTCGACTGTCCCCAAGGCACATCGTCGACTCTTACAACTCTTCAGTCACACTCTTGATCCGTTTGCTACACATCAAACTAGACACATATATTTGTACATGCACATATATGTGAGCAGTTTCGTTCTCATCGATTGAATGATTATTTGAGCAAATGGGCGACTGAATTCGAGCGCGACGAAATGCTCAATTGTTACTGGTTGCACGGTCGAATAAATGGCTTAATTTGTTGACACCTGTCGGGATGCCTATCAATCACAAGTCGCTTCATTTCATTCGTAACATACACTCTGTGTTTTCAAATTTTCTGCTCAGCGGAGGCTGGACAATAAATCCGCTATGACTGATTGTTTTTGTCACTGTTTTACAATATTTGCATTCTCATATTGAGTGGATTATCTCAAGTTCCATATTTGAAGTCAATACAATATTAGGTGACCGCTTAGCACCAGCACCAGTATCGATCGCCGAGCAGGAGGGAGTTTTTCTAGAGTTTCTGACGAAGTTAACCAACTGAAACTCAGTAAAAAATATAACCACCTATCTGGGCCGGGCTTTCGACAGTTTCCCTCGGCCCTCGTGCAAATGCGATGATTATACAGATCGAGTTCTGCTCATTTATGGGCTTAATTATTTGTACTTCGTCAATATAATTTGCATACTTAATGAGCTAGATTTACTGTACGTTAGCCAGGGGACTCTCTTGCTCAATCTAAAAATAAATTTCACAACGATATATCAAAAGAAAGAGGTCAAAGTGTCTACAGGAATGGTATCTTTGTATATAATGCAGAGCAATGTGAAAGGAACAGCCCCTCGACCGTAAGTGGCGTCAAGTTGGAACCAGTTGGAGTTAAAATCAGCCTGAGAAGACAGCTTGAACTGGTCTTCGGTCGTTGAGTGGTCAGAAGTAGCACGAAGGAGACAAAGATGGGATGAGAAATGATAAAGGGAGTAAAAAAGCGTAAAGTAGAAAAGGTTGAAAAACCTGGTGGTGGAGAATTCGGAAGGACATTGAGAACCGAGACAATAACGTCGATACAGAGGAGAATGCCTGATGGCTGTTTATCCTCTTTTCTTCGATTCTTACAATCTTTTCGCTCTACTCTTCACGTCTAGCTGTTGCTGCTACGTTACCTAACCTATTGAAAAAGAAAACGTTACTCTTGCAGCTCCCCATAAAGTTGGCTTATTGTTGATTGTTTGTTCAATTTTCTTGACTCACATCCGAGTCATATTTTATTCTCATAGGGTTACATTTTGGCCTTTGACAGAATTGTTTTTCATATAAAAGTCTGTGCATAATGTTTTATCAAGAAGATTTTTTTGTTATAAATTTCTGTTCCGAAGTATTGTCCCGATGAATATTCATTTCAGACGCTATTAGCTTTCAAAGAGTTTATTACAATATAACGGAGATAATATTTTGCTATAAAATTGCTTGTGTCGGGACAAATTATTCAAGAAAGTTGTAGCACATTCCTTTTTTCCTCCCTAACGATATAATATTTATACTAGTGAAAAATATCAGCATCGATGAATATTTCAAACGAAATACAACGTTCCACGAACAAAAAAAGATAAGAGGCATCAGGAGTTTATAAGGTTTGCCATCGTATCGAAATAGAATCAAATGTTTCTCGTATAGTATAAATTTCCTCGTTGTATATACTTTTGTATCAGCATAAATCCGATCATGACGGTGTAGCAGAGACGCAAATACCCTTCCGATGAAATAGTGAAAAGATATTGTAATATGTTAAAAAAAATTGTTGTTTGAAACATAGAGTGTTCATTTTCTTTTATCGGTATAAACACTCAGGATCTCTTCGTAGATTTATATCGTGTTGAACTGTGTCTTCGCAATAGTGAAAGAATTCCGAGAAACCGAATCCGCGCGTCCTTTGCTTTTCCTCCAAATGAATAAATCCTAGTTTTTTTGTGACACAAAAAAATTTGCGGACCTCGTTTTTTTCTTTACCTGCTTTTTCAAAATGACTCTTGTATCATGCCCGTCTTGTTGTGTACATTTTTTATGTGAAGGAAAAAGATAAAATACAGAGATAGCGAGGGATAGTCGCGATAAGAGATCCCTGATATGCGCCCCTCGCTCGGGATAGAAAAGCGTTTTTCGAAGATCGACGGAAACCGATTTGTTATGTGACGAAATAAGGCATTTCTTACTCAACAACCTCCTTTTCAACAAAACAAGTGGTTTCGGATCAGTATGCTCGAAAAAATTTCTATATGTGTACAAAAAAAAATGTTGACTGAATAATTACCGTTGCGAAATAGAAACGGGAAGGGTATAATTACATGGTAAAGACTTACAAATTAAGAAGAAAAATGCCTGAATATTGTCTACATCGAGTGAAACGCTGATTTTGTAGTTAGTTTCAATTCTGTTTACTTGTTATAACACTTCCACCGTGTTTTTTTTTTTTTTTTTTTTTTTTTTTTCTTGAAGAACATACGGAGAGAATCAAATCTGAAATATTACAATATATCTATATTTTTATATCAAGGGACAACTTCGAATTTTTAACAATTTTTATTCGCATGAAGTAAATTTTTATGAAAATGAAATAATTTTTTTTACATACACCGCGACCACGTTTCTTCATGTATACAAAATATTATTTTCTTCCGAGAAAACTAATATTTAACCTAATCGAAATTACCCAAAACTCAACATTATAAAGAGCTCTAACACATTTGATAATTACAACTTACTTTATTACTTCGTTGTTATTCAGTAACGTAATGAAAATGTACTTGGCATGCATTTGTTTTCACAATACCAACAAAGTTTGAATTTCACGTAATACGTTTTAGGGGGAAAATGTTTCATTCGAACTTAGCCCACTGTAAGGCATCATTTGATATGCAATATTGTATATTTATCTTTTCAATTTTCTCTTATTGCAGGTAAGGATCTAAATTTCGCCAGTAACAACGCGGGTGAGTGTTATTTTCTAACAATTTATTGACGTTTTGTATAAAATTATTGATTGCTTCATTTACAATGGAATTTTAAAGCATGATATTAATTACGATTGAAGAAAAGAATTGGAACGAGCATATAAAATACGGCGAGGCTAACAAATCTCGAAAATTAAAGTGTACACGTAAATCGACGGGTTCAGACATCGAGACCTACTCTTCCCACGACGATGAGTATTCATATGTCACTCATGGGGAAGCAAAATTTAGGTAATTTACGATAAAGCCTGATTGAATAAACTGAATTCTGATTTTGGTTATTTTTTCATACCTATACATTTGAGATAAAAAAACGAATTTCTGTATGCAAATTGAGAGAAATCTAATTTCAAATGATTCAATGGTATTGGATCGGATAGCCGTAAATTCGAGAGATTCAGCAGGTCATTTTACGACGGGTGGTGGGTGTGGGGTTGAAAAGAAATACCGGTGGTGGTTTCCGCTCGTTTCCTTAAGCTCTCATTCTCAACGAAGGGCAAATGAAGGACATAGATAAGGGTGGCACATTGCAGTCAATCCAGCTGATTAGACTCCGCGGACTTAATCCCAGAATAGTTCGACAGGATATATTCCCTTGGAGGAAATGGATGGGTCTCGAACAAAACCTCTTGAATTCTTGGCCTTCCATCGTTAGTTAGAGTAAAACGTATATATATATATGCGGTCGGTCGAAGAAACAGAAAGACATCATGATGGTAAATCGTCGTTGGAAATCGCGTAGTTTTAGTTCAGAAAAACTCTTAAGTTGAACTCAAATAATTTCTACCAAAGCGTTAATAGTTGTTTGAATAATTATTGCAATTACTTTATATCACGATTTATTTCATAACAAACCATTCTGTTGTCCAAAGTATTAATTTCTCTTTTGCCAAAAAAAAAAAAAAAAAAAAAAAAAAATAGGGTTGATGTAAGGGAATAGAATTTCACACCATATTTTTGGTCTTATGTACTTGTCGAGAAAAAAATAAGACGAGAAAGAAAGAATGAGGGCGAAAAGAAAACGGAGGGAGGTTAGGACGAAGGAACGAGAGCTTCGACGATGCCAAAGCAAGTCTCAAGAAGCTATACACGTTTTCTGGAAAGCTAAAAGATTAGGATTCGAAATGGTCGGTGGAGGGAAAAAGAAACTTCTACCTCATGAGTATACAATACGTTACGCTCTTTCATCCCGAAGGATCTCTCTCTGGAGTGTATTCTGCTGGTGTGTAACCTCTTTCATCGACATTTTGTATTTCGTCTTTCGAAGTGCAACTGTAGGTTATATGTACTTGTAGAGAAGGAAGCTGGATGTATCAGTGTTCGGTTCTCCGTTCCATGCGTGTGTGTGTGTGAATGTGTGTGAAGATACTACATTGGGTTCACTGAAAAGTGACCCTCATGTAGCTGTACGCGGGTACTTTCTAATGCACATACGAATGTCCTCATTATATCCCCAGCACAAAAGACCGCGGAGAGAAAGGTCTGTGGTATCAGCAATCTATGTATATATATATATATTTTTTTTCTTTTTTTATTCGCAATCACTTTATCGCAAACGTTCAATCCATTCTCTACTTTAACATAACGGAGTGTTCGATGTTTTATTTATAGCTAGCATAAACGTCCGGCTTATCGAAAAATTGTATTTTTTTAATTCATTATCTGTTGTAAGCGACAGAAGAGTTTTTATTAATTTATTTTAGCTCTCACTGAACAGATCCGTTCAATTGAGTTTTAAAATTGGGAATTAGATTGAAACAGAAACGAGTTTATTGAATTTTCATACTATTCTTTTCCGTTTAGCTGTTTTTTATGTTGCCTAATTAATAAAATCCCAAGAATTGAGAATTTTTGATGGGACGATTTCAATGACGATCACTAATGAGCTAATTCGTTCGATTTAAATCTCAGGCAAGTCGACTTTCGATTTTTCAGGCGTTTTTTATGATATTTAGAGAACAAAAATCGTATCATTGAAGAAGAGTCACACGAAAATGGGGATAGATTAGGACGACAACATTTAGATTAAAAAAGTGCGATAAGCGAGGTTAAAAGAAACCATGTGCTTGGAATATACCAAGCGAGGACATATACCACCACCGTTACTGTACAAATCAACCTCTGTCAGGATCTCTGTGTGGGTTGCTCTTTTTTTTCTCTTTTTTTTTTTTTGTAATCTCTCTGTGGAGCCTAATTGGAACGGGAAATCAATTAGAGCATGCCCGTCGGGCGATAGGGTATATTCAGGATGCACCGAATCGAATGGACGTCGGGTATTTCGAATGCCAGGTGTATCAATGATTCAAATAAAATAGGATATACACTGAGAAAAGGGGCATCGATTTTCATCGGGCTTTTTATACAGTTTCTATTTGAAGCAGCTTTGTGACTACGAGAGTTATAAACTCTTTGGTTACTCTAATGAGCGGAAATTCGTTCATTTATTCATAAGCAAAAGCTAGTTCAGGCTTTTACAAATACAAACAGTGTAGTTTCAATGGTATAATCGATCAACAAATTCTATCATGAGCTTATTAGTAATGCGATATTTTATAAGAGATTAACGACTCAAATTATGTGAGACTGGGTTACTCTTCCAATGATATCTAATATCAATAAAGTAAAAGATATTGGATAAGAAATATTTCAGTTGACGACTTAATAAATTTCAGAAAACCATCGAAATTTGTGAGTTTTTATCTCTGATCCGAGATACGGATAAACAGGATTTGTGGTGATTGAACCTACGTTCCTTATAATTCCATCCTTCCAATAACGAAATCATCATTTATACACTCAGTGGGTTCATTCAATTGCTACCGATGGCAATGATCGAGATCCAATGAGCTTTATCATCGTTTCTCGTGTCTTCAGGTTTCAAGTTTCGTTATTTCGGCGTGCATCCATACCGAAGGAAACGTCTTCTCGGATTTAGATCAGAAAATAAATATTAAATAACTATGAAATATAACTAAATAAAGATACAGTACGAGTATCCATATTTAGCCGCAAATACAAACTCTCTTTGAATGACGAATGCAGATTGTTTTAGACAGCAGTTGTCAAGAATAACCATTCTTCACTAAATTGAAACGTGAATTCCAAAAATTCACCGGTTATAATCTCATCACTGAACGAAGATAGAAATGGAAGTTTTGGAGCTCGTAAGGGCCAATATCTTGGGTTTCAACGAATACCCTGACCAGGTCACCACCGTGAAAATAGATATCGAAGGATAAATCAAGTTAGATATAGAACCAATCTTAAATAGCAATGCTTATTTACATGCAGATTTCAGGTAAGCTGATTTTTTGAATTACTGACATTAGTGATTCGCAGCTAGCAACTTCTCTATCAACAAAACCATCGCCTAAAACTAATGATTACAATATCCTTGATTTCTTAGTCGAAAGAATAAAATCCAACATTTAATAAGCGATCTATCACCTCAAGGATCAAAATCAATTGATACATCATTATTATATTTAATGAAGCAGTGATCGTTTTTAGAATACCGATTTAGACAATGGGTTGATTTTAACAATCAATATCAAGCTATAAAACCAATAGCCAAGCTTCACGAAATACGATGAACCGTGGAAGGGGAGTGTCTTCGACACTATTACGAAAAGCAATTCTTTCTAATCCGTCTGAGCACGGAACCTCGACTTACGGTTAATTTTCCAGTAAATAAACGCTCGGGGGCGAGTCGAACGACGTCCTCACGAGGGAAGATTTCGTAGTGTGTAAACGTCTGATCCATATACCTACATAGTGTATAGATATATGTATATATACGTATGTTTGTATACAGATGTAGAGAACCACCCCTTTTGCCATGCCTTTAGATGTTCGTGTGCTAGCGGCGTTTCTGTTCTGCCACGAAATCGATAGTCCATTATACCGGCTTAAGTTACTCGATTTATATGTATGCTTCTCGTCTCTCTCAGTAGCTGCTGGTAACATCAGCTAGAAGCCTACATCACTACTTCTTTCTCTATCCATTATACCTTGCATCTCATGGCGTCAGCTCGAGAATTCGTGAGCGTTTGATATTGCCTCTTTCGTTCCCTTTTTCGCGCACAGGTGAGCCGAATTCACGCGAGCCTTTAAATATTTTGAAACTTAACACGTTCGAACAACGGATATGCTGGCAACAAAAAAATGCTGAATAACCATATTATGAAATGTGAAGGTTTGACGGTTATCTCAAAATTAATGACCCGCAGAGGCATTTATATGTTTATTAGAGTTTATTCAATTTATCAATTCATCAATCAAATTTGTAATTATTGTGATTGCTTTTGGCTTTATCTGTGTGGAAGTAAGAAAAGTGGAAATATAATAAACGGTGTATGTTTAATGATCGACTGCTGCCAGTTGCTACATCCTGAAAGCTGTAAGATCTTTCGAGTAATGCTCGTTATTAAAGTACGCTTTCTTGGCTAAAACAGCTGCTGTCAGAAATTCCAATTGCTTTGGAGACTCGAGGAAAGAAAAAAAAACTGTAATCTTGAAGATCTCGCCAATGATCAAGACTTTTATTTCGTGAAAGTGGCAGAAAAAATCCACCAGTGTTACGCTGTACTAGAAATTTTCGTAATGAATTTTTTTTAACGTTTCGAAAATGACACTCATCATATGAGGATTGACATTTTTTTTTTTTTTCATAGCACAGGTCAAACATTACGACTTTATTTTTAACCAACGAGTTAACGTTGTTATGAAACTTTGTATAACATGTGACGGGCTCGTGATTCATGTTTTCCTAATTACGACGAGATTCACGAGGTTGACGGAGTGACAAGTTTGCGGTTTAATCCCAAGTATTTCGCGAATCATCAATCATTCGTTGTTAAATTCGTCAAGCTGACAGTTATTCGATATTTTTTTTTTCCGGAGTTGAAGTAAACCGAGAAAATTGGCATTCCATCATAAATCTGGTCAGATGAATAACAGAAAATTTTGAACTACTTGTCCAGAAAAGTAGTTTCTAATCTCATGGTGTAAACCATGATGAATAGACCATTGAAAAAATAATCCATGACCCGATTGAGCTACGACATTATGTTCCGTTTCATTACCAACGAAAAAGCTTCGTTTTGGAAAATTCAACTCCAACTTCAACGAATTTAAACCAAAAATTTCTGACTTCACACAAAATCTTTTTCGAGTAATCTTGTTCAGTTATGAACTAAAGAGTTTGTGTATCTATTGAGCCTCGAGGGTGAGATATCGAACTAACGAAAGAGACAAACAAAAGATGAAAAAAAAACGAAGATCAAAAGAAAAGAATAAAATTAACAAGCGTCGGAGCATTCTCAATTCTCTTTCGGTTATGAACTTCACCGAGGGGAATTTTATCGCAAAACTTGTTCGTCGAAATGCACGTCTATATATATGTGCTTGTTTCTACGGGTTATTAGACTGGAGAATACCCTAGAGATTGTTTCTGTGGTGTGGAAGATAGCGTAGAAAGCAGGCACGTCTGGTACAGTATTCAGGAAGTGGCTAGAAGAGAAAACTCGTGTAGAAACTATTTCTGAAAAAAAAAAAAAAAAAAAAAAAAAAAACATTTCACTGCGACAATAATCACAAGGGTAATAAAAGTAAGAAAAACATGGTTCATTCTTAAATTGGGTAGTAACAACTGCGTGGCTTTTATTACAGTAGAAAATAATTTAGCCACTGTGTAACAAGAAATATTTGAAAATCCGTTAATTGACAATAAACTGTGTCAATTCATAAGGCTTTAGGTTTTCCGAGGGCAATTTTAATTGAATATCTTTTACGAAGATTTAAGTTCTTCAGATTCGGTGTTCCCTTAAAAATAGATGTCGGGCACCAACAACGTATTATGCAAAGCACAATATAATATACCTGCTGCTCGCTTGGTTCGTATATTCACGAAAGTGCACGTAACTGGTCCGTGCGATTTTGTAACTACGAAAAGTTGGTGTCATGATGTTGAAGACGAGAGAGGTCTATGTGATACGTCTACACCACTGGCAGCTTGTTGGAACTCTTCAACTTTTACGAGTTTTAAAACTCTCGAAATTTAACTCTCACAGTTGAACCCAAGTATGGCCTAGTCCGGTACCGGAAATTCGTCGGGGAGCTGTGGTGTGCTTCCTGGGTAATTCCAAGCATCTCGCCGGATACAAACTCATCGTCCCGTGAACAATGGCTACGAGCGATCCATCCTGCGAGCTTTTTTACTCTTGTATTCTCTTGCCAACGATATTATGGATTATAATATCGCAGTCTGGTTGAAATTGAAACTTCGTATATGGCTACCTTTGTCATTCGTCTGCGCCCAATTAAGGTCATTACACTATTCGCTGATGGTTATTGACTATAATCACAGAGAAAGCAAGGAAATAATCGAATAAAGCACGAACAAAAAGTCGCAGGTTCGTTACTAGAGCTTGAGAACGGATTTCATCCCCGAACTAATTTTAATTATTTGATAGATATTTTGGTTGCTATCCAATGGTACAATGACAGTATCCTGAAGTTAGATGATGTTGGAATTCCGAACTGTGCAGTTTTTGTTTGGAAAAATCGATATCAGAGTTTTCACCACACCTGCTCGGAAAGTTGACCTTTCCTCGCAGGTGCTATGAAAAATCGTATACGCTCCACGGGAGGAATACACTATTTCAGAACCAGTTTATATTCGAAAAGAAGCGAGAAATGGCATTGCTCGTAATTGCTTTCTGATGTGACACAAAGGAATATATATATATGGAACGAAAAGTAATAGTGAACAGCAGGATCATATCTTGTCACCAGTTTTCTCGTCATCCAGAGTTAACCACGATATGACGGGTACCCAGAGCTGCCAGCTCTGTCTTTCTCCCTTGCCAACGTATACAGTTTCGGAGCGAAGGTGTGTTTACGGAGTATACGTCAGAATTGGGTAAGCCGCAGTGATAGTTTGCTTTAGTTCGTTGTCACCTTACCCAGACGCAAGACATCACCGATGTCTCTGACTCTCCGCGCCTCTTCGTCGTCTTAACTTATCATCGTACATTCAGAATTCACCTTAGTTGAGTTATAGCAAACTGTCGTTGCTTTGTGTACACACAAAAGGATATCTAGAAATTTAGTGGATCGAGATACAGGGAATGAAGTAAGGGATTGCCATGGAGCTTGAGATCGTATGGTATAATTCAATCATCAGTTTAATCCGCTTCAGTTCAATAATGGCGCTAAAAGTAAAGCGAAATTGTAAATATTTTTGAAAAGTGCATTTTAAGTGTATTCAAAGTGCAGCATATTTGGAATCCTGCCGGTCATTTGGAATTGCCCAAATTCTTAAGAACTACCAGCACTATCTCTGTTTCGATGGTATTGAAAAGTGCGGCACTTCCTATATGTGGAAAATTACAATAACTTCTTCCTACATTTAATTCCAGATATTACAATTATTGTTGTATTCCATGCTGCCAACGTGAAATTCTTGCTCATTAAATTATCAGCTACTTTATCACTGAGATACTTTTAAGCTTCGCCGTTAGCGTATTTTATCTTGAGGTTAACCATCAACCGAGACAGTTTGAATCTCTATGAGAGTAAACGATGCAAATATTTTGTATCTCATTTAAAAAGCGAATTGGAAAAAGAAGAATCTTTTATTATATAGAATGGAATAGGTCATTGCATTCCTTGAAAGTACTCGAATGAAGCACATAGCCACAAGCACAGTATAGTCAAAGTACATAAATGATTTCACATTCTGGTATACTAGAAAAACAAGGGGCATGGAATCTCCTGAGGCTCACCATTGTCTTGATTTGCTTCGACGAACTTGATGGACTTTGGTGTCCGTGAAACGTTCCGAATTTTATAAATGACCCTTGATTAAGGTTGACATCTGTGTGTAACACTTTTGCTTTAGTCCAGCCAAGGTACGATATTTTCATGCAATTCTTCTTTTCACTAGATTGATGAAAAAAAGTATCGCAACGAGTGAGAACTTTGTTGCACACTTTTATAGCCAATTTTGTGTTCCTCCTTTCGCCTCATTTTTATGTAAATTTGTTGCTCCACGAGCACAACGAATTTATTCAGCCTCAACGGTTATTCTGCATTCTTCTGTACAACAATGTCCCATATAGTATGACAGAATGTTGTTAACGAATAGACCCGAATGAAATGCAGAAAACGAGGTGAATTCGTGGAAGATCTCTACTGGGAATGCGAATGGGAGAGCGCTACAAACTAGCTGAGCACTTTCTATATCCAATCTCTGAGTTTTATTTTCATGTATATATGTATACATTTGAAGTTACGGTACACCATCTATGAAAAAATGTGCATAAGTATACTCAGTTGTTAGAATTCTACGAAAGGGCAGATTTGTGATGGTTTAATTTGTTCAAAAGTATACGGATTTTTTTTTATACTCGTCGATCTTCGTAATTCCATGAACAGTAGCGTACTAGAATTTATACATAAATATACCATATCATATATGGTCAATGTTTGGTCAGAAAATTCTGAGATTGAGAATGACACAACAGTGTAGTTGGATTGCAGTAGTTGAAGCACAATACCACGACATATGCAAACGTGCCCGTAGGGAAAGGCCGAGAAAATGGTGGCAGGGGTTGACAAAGAGGCTCAACCACCGAGGTCCACCTGCCAATTTGCATGCATTAAATACAAGATGGAATTTTACCTTCTGGCGCGCATGTAACCTCTCAATGTGCAACGACATGTATGTGTGAAAACTCAGAAGTGGTGTGAGCATGTATATACAACTGCCTTTTCCAGCGTTGAAACTACAATACAAGGAAATGGGTAGAAACCGAAATGTGAACGGATTTCCGTCACCTGTTTGTCTGGAGAAAAACGAGAATGAAAGTGCCTACAAAATGTTTCCACACTCTTGCATTGATTTAGATACTTTCGTTCCTTTTTTTTCTCTTTTTAAGATTGATTCTATGTAGGAATGTGCTTGTTACGAATTAATACCGATTCGCAAATCCAGGATGTTACACATCACTCTCTTACAGCCTTTAGAAACATTGTACAATGTACATACTTTGATTTATTTATTTTTAAGCTTTAGCTTTATTCAACATACATTTCAGATCAACGTTCTCCAGATTTTTCTTCGTTTAGGAAGCTGAACGAAGCTGATTATGATCGCATTATGTAACTCTGATATTAAACGGTCATAGCACGTAGTATACCAAGAATTCACATGTTGACGTACACCTAAGAACCGCTGCTATTTTTCATAGAGCTATGTATTTTGTAAGAAACTTTTGATTCTGCGCCTGGAGCATGAAGAGCACAAAGAAAAAGAGCAAATCGAGAAAAAAAAAGTTAGGAAAATCAAGTTTTCAATTTGATATCTCGTGATATTAAGCCTCAGAAAGAGGGAAGGTTTCTTCCAAGTTTTTCTGCGAACATGCTCGCACACGAAGGGTTTCGCAGGCAGAAAGGGAAACATTTCAAAAGAGCGAGCTAGCCAGAGAATTTCACACAGTGAATTTCAAGTAGTTTCGCAGATTCTTGAGCCACCACGAGTTGTACGTGTGTATAAGTGTGCCTGCTCAGATCTATATGTAGGCGTATTTTTTTTTCTTTAGTATACGTACAGAATGACGTATGAGGGATACGAAAATGTAATATTGTATGTATGCGCGAGAAGGGAGCATGCTAAGGGAATATCTGGATGAAGTATTCACCTATTCTTGGGGTTAGAGATGTATGGCTGATACATAAGTATTCGTAGAGACCACAGTCCGTTTGGAACAACGAATCTGGTAATATTTTTTTTTTATCAACAATTGCAGATTTGAACTGTCAAACCTAATTTGCATGAAACAAGCGTGTCCATCTGGACCGTTCTCGTAATGTGTCATATGTGCTCACATCTAGATATACATCTCTATCTGTATATATGTATGTTTGTGAGGAGCTACACCGAGATATGGAGCACAGCAGCCGGAACATCGAAGAAGAAAAACAAATTTCACGAAGTTGGGCGGATGTGACGTTTCAAACGGATTGAAGTGCTTTCTGTGGGATCATGTATTCTATAATCTATATATATATACTGTATATACATATATCTATATATTTTTGTATATACGTATATAGGAAGGGAGGAAGTTGTTGAAGAACTTCAAGCTCGAGTAGCAGGTAAAATCTAAGCATAATCTCGAGTCAATATCAAAGATTGAATCGTATTGATAAAAAAGATTTGTTACTCCAACACGAACTTAATTTCGTAAAAACATAAGCACCCGATCAACTTTGTGATGATGGTGCTCTGCATTGTATGTAAATGATAGATGTTTTCATAGTAATCCTCGCCTGGCAGTTCAGTACTTTCTATCATAATAATGCATAGAAGATTTAATTAAAACCAATTAATTTTTTTACCATGGTCTGGCATTGGATGGCAGAATGGAATAAAAGTCTAACCGATCGAACTTATCTTTGCACAGAATATTAAACAGTACATCTCTCCATTTGCCCGTGAGAGTACCAACCACACATCGAGGGTCCTCGCGCACGTATTGCCAAGAAATAATTATCTTGCGCAGCGTCATCGGAAAATTCTCCCTCGAGAGAAAGGGATCGAGAGAGATGGAGGTAGATATATAGTTAAAACTTCTTGCGAGGGTTCGGCGACGATCGCCGACCCCATTTCAACGTCATGCAAAATCTTCGCTCTGTGTTCGATCTTGCGAGACGATGCAAGTTACGAACCACACGAACCTTCCGCAAAGACGAAGAACACTTAAGGAGTTCCCGAGACTCTCGACAACCCTATGCTCTTCAACCTATCTCTACTACTACTTTATCGTGTTGTCAGAGAGAAAGCGAGAGAAGGTGACCAAGAAGGAAAGGCTGAGAAAGAGAGCATGAGGAGGGTAAGCAGGCTTGATATACCTCAGCATATGTATCATCCACAGAGAGCTTTTTGTCTCGCTTTTACAGCAAGCAACTACAGCCAAAAGATTCAAGAGACCTCTTGCAGAAGGGGGGGGTGTATAAATATTGACTACTTAGGACGACGGAAGCAACGGGTCAGAAAGTGAAGCCACTTTTGATATTCATTTTTCTTCTCATTGATCAGAGAGTAAGTGTAACATCATTGCCAATCAGTAATACTGGTCGCAGCATTCAGAAATTTTCTCTTAATATTGACACAGTTTGCCTGGGCTACTTGTAAGAATCTGTACCTAAAGAGGCCGCAAAGTCTACCTGTGTCTCTTTATTTTCAGCATCAATAGTTTAACGTCATTCTTATTATGATGGTTCTTGTTCATGGAATTGCACAAGAATAATTCTCCTCATGGCATTCCATTCCTTATGCCATTCTTATTCCCCCATCTTGGCATATCTCTTAGCGCTGAATAGTACAAATTGGCCTGGCAGTGCACTGCGGGAAGATTCGCCTCATTTCCTCGTTCATTCCTGTCATATCGATCGACCAAACGGCGTTTCTAGTTCATCCAAGCGTTACGAATCGCAAGAACTTGGGAAATCTGAGAACACCCCTTGCGAGATCTGGCAAGCATCAAAGACTTTTTAGCAGCGAAGTTAAGACGAATTGGTTTAATCACGGGATATATGTGTGCCATGGAAAGTGCGAACTCACGAGTGTGCGGATTTGACAAGATCTACGAGTTTCCCAAAGTCGTGGATATAATGGCAGTATTAATATGCCGCAAAGTTCTCTGCTCGATAGAATCTTTTTCTTTTAACTACTGAGTTGAAGGATAGTAAAATGTGTTCTCATCTATAGCAATGAACTTAAAAAAGTATGATGAATCACAGAAAAAAAATTGGATGGAGTACACGATACGCCATTGAAACTAAACCAAAATTTCCATTCAACACTTGCCTTTTGGTCTCTTGCTCTCGCAACGCAACGCCTGTACATCAAATATGGAAGTATTTGTGTTAAATGTTGAATCAAACACTGTGTGGTCCTCGGATGCCAAGATAAAGAAATGTTAAGATGATTCCGCTGGCGAGTGTACGAAACTGCACAGTGATAACCTCTTTTACCAGAGAAAGAGATTTAAGGAATGCAAATTTACGATATTTGAATATTGAGAGTGTTCATACATCGAAATATGCTTAAATATATATATATGTATATATAACATGAGGCATTCGCTAGTCACAACTGTTACATTCTCTCAAGAGTACTTTCAGTCTTCCGATTGAAATTCCAAAAGGCCCCAGGGCTTAGAGTGTAAGGTCAGACACATGGTTGTATCCTGCCCTTTCTCCCTCTTCACCCCTCTCAGACTTTCTGTCAACTACATTTACGTTGAAGAACACACGATACTGATCAGTGTAGAGTGACGGAAAGCGTACTGATAAACTTTTGGGTTCCGCTTCGGGCTACTCAACGCTACATCGGATCCTGCATGGATTCCACCATTTATTACATTGGAGAGGATTGTTCGACCCAGTTCGCTCTTATTTCGCTCTCCATGTCAAGTTGTATATTCGCTTTTCCTCTCTCTCTCTCTCTCTCTCTCTCTCTCGCTTCTTGTTGGAGCTTGATGGTAATAACAATGACAGTGGTATATTTTATGTGCTTTATTTTTTTCTGTGAGTCTTCTGTCTAAAAATGTTTTCCCTATTTGCAGTCAGGAAGAGCACGAACAAAAAATAGTGTGCAGCCAAAAGTGAACATACGTAGAAAGAGCTCCAATTATTTTTTTCTCTTATAACTCCTTCTACTCGCTTGAACGCATAATCTCTTTCTTGCAGCGTTGTATGTTTTTTTATGTACAGAGCATTGCAACTGTTTTGAAAATAAAACTTTGGCAATGACATATCTACCATATCGAGAACGATGATAAATCGTTTCTCATTGAATCTCAAATCTTGCTTCGTCCTCCCTCACAGATGCTTGTATTAAGAATTCAATCCACTTTCCAAATCCTCAACGATTTACTATAGAATCATTCCGCGAAAACGTTTCAGTTCTCAGCAAATGACTCTACTTTCCAATTCAGGAAAACACATATCGTCAAGTCTGAATACTGAAGACAATGTACCAGTTGAGCAAAACGAACGCTCAAGTCAATGCTGCTCATTTTTATTATGCAATTCAATGTCATTTCAATTTTGCACGTAAGAGACTTCCAATGTCGACTTTATATTGGAGTCAACATTGATTTTGTTCTTTTTTTCTTCAAAGAATTCCAGGAATGAATCAGCACTCTCACTTTGGAGAACGATCAAATGAATAACATTTCATGGTAAAATTTCATTAAGGATGTTTTTTTTCTTTTAAAACCTTACGTGCAACTTTACTTGTACTGTGTTATTTTTTTACTTCATTCAGAACATTTTGTTGTACATCAACATTTCGAAGCCAATAATGTGGAAAAATTTATTACAATCGAGGAAATATTTTTTATTCTATTTCTACTCAAATATGAATTGAGTTCAACATTCATCGTTATAAAAGTCTTATTATTACTCCGTTGTTTTGATTTTTATGACACTTGAATCTAATTGACTCAAATCATAAATGATTCACTGATGGAATTGTAAGTAGCTTAATCGAGAAGGCACTTTACTACCGCGACTCACCAATAACAATAAAAGTTTTTCTAATCGTTTCGGAACAAAAAACCTTTCCATATTTGTTTTATGTACCTAGATGCTTGATCGTCCTGTTTATTGTTAGGAATATATTTGTATTAACAAGACTGAAGGTATATTTAGCCTGTATGATGGACTTTCTTGGTGATACATGAATCGTTGGAAAGTCATAGAAGCGAAGACACATGAGTGTCCCATTGTCGAATCAGCAGGATCGATAGTACAAAAGGGCAATGCTCGAGCGATTAGAACTCCAATATTGATGTTCGCATACGCGATATTGCGGATGTAATCTCTGCTCCGTTTTCCTAATCCCTACTATCGACGTACCATATACTTAAAAAAAAAATGAATGATTATTTGCGACAGTCAATGAAACAACGTTAAAAGTGCAAAGCTAATTATTGAATATTTGCCTCAAGAAAATGACAATAATTGAAGAGTAGAAAATATTTGATATCAGCTCTGTCCGTAGCTGCATGAGCGACTAAAAATTCATTTTTTTCAGTAAATGTAATACGTACCTCCCAACGACATTCAGTCGTTTCTGAATCGAGGTTTTGGATTTTTAAAATTTTTTGATCTTTCCATTGGGTTCGAAAATTTTTGATGTTTTTTTCTCTAGACCACTACTATCCCAATTGAAGGATTTCACAGAATCAAGTAGATTTTTTTTTACTTTGATTCAAGTTTGAAAAAAAAGAACGAATACTATTAATTTCGGATACTAAATTTGAAGTGAATTGAACGTAAGGGAAAATGTATGGTTCCGAAGGTCAAACATTATCACAAAATGAATATTCAAATCGACACATTCGATGCTGTTATAAATTTGGCAACTTTAAATGATATATTTTGTAGTGAAAACACATTGAAATACGTTCATGCGCTCTTTATCGATAGATTCTCAATTAAACGTAAATCAGTGATGATTAAATATTGCGTGGATTGTCGGTTATATTTCTTCCATTTCTGCAGAACAAGGAAAAACGATTAAAAAAACATTTGAAACACTGAGCCCTCGGCGCCCTAGCACTTTGATTTCAATTTTTATTATATCAATGAACTTTGATACGCTTTTTAAGCTCTACTGAAGGCCGTTTGAAAAATTTAATCTTCACTCTACACTCGAAGTCCATTTAAACTTTATCGTTACAGTCCACTGTGAATACAATTTAAATGTGTAAAAAAAAGTAATTATGAAAGAAACCATAGGCTATAAAGTTTAATTGGATTATTCCTATAGGGGTTTGGTGTATTTCTATATATATGGTGCGGGTCGGATTGGGGATTACAATGTCTAAAACGATTAGAATCATAACGATGATGACAAGAGATGCTCACTCGAGAATTATTCGAGTTTTAGGAGCCAGCTGCAGGCGAAAACGCTCCCCTGATCGTCTGCTGCTACTTTCCGTATTCTGTAGTGGAAATATGGATGACAAAGAGCAGCAGAGAGAAATATATATATATATAGAGAGAGAGAGAGAAAGAGAAAAAGAACAAGAACGAGAAAAGAAGAGAGCGATGAAAGATCGAGGTACTGGGAACGAGCATTCGAACAGCTTTTCCTTTCCGATCCCATGATTCAAAGGAATAATCTTGGATTATCCCGATAGTCGTTATGCGATGTTATATAATATATACGAAAAGCTAAAAGATGCAGGAAATCTGCAGTGGGTTCATCTGAGCATTTTGCTAGTTTTCGTATAAGTTTTCCACAGGCTTTAAATGGCCATGCAAACCCGTCAATCATTAACGTGTGAACCGCCGTAGGGTATTTGCTTAACGTATGTTCCTTAACTTCCGAATAAATAATCCCTCTCCAACCTCTTCACTGGCAGACCCACCACACGGCAGGCAGCATTGACTGGACTGCAACTGGCAAATAGCAACGGCGACAGTCCGAGAAATAAGTTTTTTAGCTGAACAAATAATAAATAAAATATAAACTTGCTGTAAATATCATTCTTAATACAACTGTGGAATTGCTATAACAATTAAAAACTAATTTAGCAGAAATTAGCAATGTAAAAAAACGATTTTTTTATTTTTTATTTTTTATCGACTCACGAAATTAGCTTCGTTTCTTATGGAATTATCATCAAATTGGTATTGGTATTTTTTTATTAATCTACACTTCTCAATTACCAGTTAACCTTGAAAGTTGGATATCGGACGAAAATTGTGCTTTTTTGGTTCGCCGTAATAAATAATTTATCGGAATGAAACGCAGCCTCAATCCTATTTTGAATCGTGAGCTCTGTACCCACGAAATATTTATAAAAATCGCTTCTGTGGTTTTCGCGTGAAGCGTGACCAGAGAAAATAGCAAAAGCTTTACTTCTTTTTTTGCAATTTTTATCTGCCAGTAATACCCGTAAATGATTTTCAAAGCAAGAAGAAAAATAAATTTTTTCCGAGATTGCTTTTATTTTCGTGCCTTAGATAATACGAATGAGAATTTGAATACTTTTGAAAGGAAAATAAAACTTGTAGTAAACATTTAATATCCGAGCGCGTAGAATAAAAACGCTGTCGATATCTTGTTATATATTTTAATGAAAATGCATGATTCCTATAGAAAAAGTTTAATGGTCGGTTATTGCAGAGAAACAAATTTAATTCTTCCTTGGTAAAGTAACATGAGCAAAGGGCAAAAAGGCAACCCGTAGTACTGAATATATGCTGACGTTAATAAAGAGTGCATTACGCATAGTCTCACTATATTTCTCTCGCTCTTTCGCTCTTTTTGCTCGGTTATAACGGAACGGACTCTAAGTGGATTATTCACGTTTTATACGCCTGAGCACCTAGAGTGTACTAACCACTCTGCCGGACGCAGTGGCTTAACATCGAAAAGTGTACAGTGCGGTAACGAGGTAACTCACGCCCATCTCCTATTACCTAACAGTCCTTTAGCGAATAACAAGTTTCACAACTGTATGAGCTAATACGAATTACCAAACTTGGTAACAACAAACTATATTCTGCTATGGTGATTGCCCATTCGAGTGGTGCTGCACACGCAGCAACATTTCCAATTATTATGATGTTCTTTGCTTCCAACACAATCTAAATACAACATTCGGTAGATTCGGAGCTTCCAAAACAAACAAATTATAGTTATCGTTAATGCAATAGAAATTAGACGATAGATGTGGCGAAGCTGTTCGCATACACATATCCCAATTTCGTGTAATCGATTTGAGGAAAAAGTGAAAATAAATGAGTAAATTTAATAACTCAGTTAATAAAAGAAAATGGATTTTATTTATTTTGTATATAGAATTGAATTGTCATATGAGCCAGTGAATACTGGGTGAACCGATGTATAATCATTAGAGGAAAAAAAAAAAAAAATTATTTCACATAGAACTCTTTCCAAATGAAGGTTTTTGCATTTTCTTGCAAAATCAAATTATAATTTTGTGCACATGCAACTCGGTTCAAAATTTTTCCTCCAGAGAGACTAGCAGCAAAATCACTTTAATCTTATTTTATATCAAGCAAATGAACATTCTAATGCGAATTGAAAGAACTAATTTATTCATAGGTGCAATGCAATAAAATTAATTTCAGAGAGAATAAAAAATGACTCCATTAACTTTGAAAAATCTAATGTTAGGTACTAAAGCATTTTCGTGTTTACTAATAAAATTGTTCTTGATCCTCACGTTGGAATTATTTTCCATAGAGATAAGTCCATAGATGAGTATTTACCGATTGAATTTTAAAAAAATCTTTATGGTAACGTAATCCTCTCGCGTGCTATCAATACTTTTACATACCGTGTGCGGTCATTTTTGAAAAACTCATATGCACTTGGGAATTCAAATCCTCCATATTTTTTAGTATTAACCCATGAGAAGAAATAAAATTTATCATCGGCTTGTTATCGACGATAATATTTCGTATTAGCATTACATTGAATTGCAATGGTTAATATAATATTCTCTCAATGATTATTAATATGGTTGTTACGATAATTGCACGTTGAACGCAAGGAGAATTCCGAAGTTTCGTGCAGCATTTGCGGCGGAGTAATCGCATCAAAAAGCTAAAAGTTCATGCCTTATATACTTCCCCATAAAAAAATGACCAATCGCAGTACAACGAGATGGTATAAAGATCACATGGAGGTTTACGTAAATTCAGATACATGCGTTATACATATCTGTGAAATATATGAATATTTTTATGAGAACGATCACCAACATGATTTGCCTCATGTACTCGGTTCCGTGCTACTATAGCTCTTTGACTGGAAAATCCGCAGTAAGACCGTAATAAAAGCAACGTTATGACATATTTCCTTCAGGATCATCATTATACAGATTTTATGGTCTCTCGGAACTCGCCACTAAGAACCAGATCCAGCCACAGATGTTGAAAAATAATCATAGTTTTTGATACGAACGAAGCCATTTAAGATAGAGATTCCAATTGAAACATCAAGTCCTTAAATATTATAATATAGAATAAATAAATGATTCTTAAAGATAACAAAATTTGCACGTAATGTCAAATAAATTCATTAATTTATTCATTTCAATAAAACAGGCAATGGTCAATTATTTAAAAAAATGGAGAACAATTGTTGTGTCTGTGACGCAATCCAGACCGCTGACAGAGCAGGCAAGATTAATTTAAAACAATGAAAATCTCAATAGTAATAATTAAATGGCACAGAAATTTTCGTGATGATCTCAAAATGTACACGGTGTTACATCATCAACTGAATATATGCGAATCACAACAGATTGTTATTGAAGGTAAATTTATAACTTTATGATGGGTAATTATAAAACTTGTTTGCTGGGCAGTCTCGTAAAAGGAAATATAAAAAATATGATATTATTAATATTCCACTCATAAAGAATTTATCGTTGGAGTAGCACTGAGATCTTGTTTGCATAAGACAAGCAAAATCTTTCGTTGTTCACAGGACAAGTATCATTGTACTCTTCGTTCTACGTCTCGACTTTTATGACGTTTTCCCAAGGATTTCTCGTTTATAAGGAACAGTACAATTTCTGGCTTCCTTGTTTCCGTTTACCATCTGGCAACGTCAAGAATTTTCCTTCCTCGTAATGTTACAAACAGCGAGTCTGCACCTTAAGAGAAAGATACACAAAGAAGGACAAACGAACTGACAAAAAGGGATGAAGAAACAGGCGGAGACTACGATAAGGAGAAAGAGAAAGAGAGAGATTTGGGGCACGCTGGATCATAATTATCTGCGAATGGTTCCAAACTACTGCAGGGTTGTTCTCGCGTCGACGAACTTCACAATATAGTTGAAAATCGTACTATCGTACATTATATGTCTACAGTATAATATTACTCGTGAAACATGAGGAGGAAGTCCAAGTGCACGGAGAAGGTATGAAGCATGTTACAGTCTGACTTGTTACCAAATTCTAATAAACAAGAGTGTGGGTATATCTGGCAAATGCAAGTAATATATGTCGACTATACCCGAGTATTATCGGTGTCGTAAAGACTTCGGTTTATACTGGAGATAAAAGTTAGACATTTTCTCAAAGCAAATGTAATTAAGATGTCAGCATTTCTTAATTAAGGTGTAGAAAATATTAAGCTGTTATATCGTGGATTTATTCGGTACAATTACTTTTGGTAAATTCTGCTCTTCATTAATTCAACCGAGTCAACAGTTGTTATTTAATTCTTTTCTTTTTCCAGTAAAATATTCAGGTTGAAGAACTGCAGCGAGAATTATATTGAATTTTCCATGAACAAATAAACATTTACTTTTATGCTTCAACCCTTCAAGGAGCAAACTGGGTCTAGAATACCCAGATAAAAATTCCTCGCTCCTGAGCTTCCCTTTTCTATGATTCAAAAATTCTCAATTTTCTTGAACTCCTGATCGCACATCGTTTATCAAGATACAATGTGAAGTAAAAAAATTGAATAAGCCAACCACAAACCCAAACAAATCACACCCAGTTGACTTCACACCTGTATGAGATCATATATAATGGCCCTGATATTTTTTTTTCTCTGCATACTTTTAAGGCGTCTTTCAAATTTCTTAATTTTTTCACATTAACGATTTAACTTTCGGAAAGTGCTTTAGTTTTCCTTGAAATTTCTAAGCGTAAGGTTCACTGGGTTTCATGAAATGAAATGGATAACTGTTCTGAATACAAATCGATCGCTCTGACAATACAAACATCTAGCAAAGAATAGAACCATATAGAGACGAAATGTAAAGGGAAAACGATGAAAAAATAAATAAATGCAAAGACTGAAGATGTAAATGCCTAAAGTTTGAAAAATTGTTAATAGATTTCGATCGACAGTGTCTGTTGTTTGTTATTTCTATTCAACCAACGTCTAACAAAAAATGACCATTAAATCAAAAAGTGTGTGAATATTTACGTTTTCAAAATTTTGTAATATATCTGACCTATTGGATCACTCAAATTATTCCAAGATAAAAATAAAACATTTACGAAGAGATTATTCAGAAATCTGAAAAGGATAGAAAATCTACGTGAACGTACACATTTGTAAAGTTGCTTCGGGCTTACTTCCTTTGCTTCCGCTGTCGTTTCGTGGAAGTAATTTTTCCGTCATAGCATGATACGTGAAGCGAGCGTCAGCCGCGTATTCATCTATTGCAGTATCCTGAGGCGCGTATCACGAAAGCTTCATATACATCCGGAAAATGGACTCCACTGTTGGATTTCTTTGAGAGCACGCACCACACCATTCCCCTTCCGCATGTACCACCCCTGACAGGGTTTCATTTTCAGTATCTATCGAGCTACATAACGCGCGGGGTCAAAGATATACGAAGGGATGTTGTAAAAACTACACAAGGTTGTGATAAAAACGCTTAACTTGAATGTCTGAAGTTTTGTTTCATGAAACCTGGAACTTGCAGTTGAATCTTGTGGTAAATCGCATAGGCTTCTTAGGCTTTCAACAGACTGCAATAAAAAGGGATTTGAGAAATTCAATCAATAAAGGTTTTCCAGGAGCAATACGTCAACAGGCCACGCACCTTTCGACCCGAGATCAAATGCAGGTAGTATCCATTACGTCGTCTTTTCCTTCGCGATAAATCTTCTTGTGAGAACACAAGCCACTCGTTTGGTACTCTACACTTTTACCTCGTTCGGTTACGACCCCAAGGCTGAGTTTTCCATGAAAAAGGCAAGACTATATACATGAGCATCACGTACGACGGAGGACACAGAGATTGCTTGATAGAATGAAGAAGAGCAAAAAGGAGAGTGTGAAAGAGAAGACAAAACAGAAAGTAAAGGGAGCTTTTAAAATGAGTTTTTTTTTTCTGAGTTTGGACGTTGCACTCCAATTTTAGTGTGAATCGCAAGTGCTACAGGACAACCTACATCAACGACAAAAGCCAACGTGTTCGGATTGGCCTGGATCTTTTCCCCTATTACACATTCGCTCGATACTACGCTCTTCTTCGACGTCCGATCTCTCCCGGTAGAACTTGCATTATTAAACTTGTTGTAGAAGCTGAATGATAAGATATCTGAGAGCTCTAGCTTCACCCTTAATTCGATCCTAGTCCTTGACAAGTTTAAGCACAAGGGCAACTGGAAGGTGTTTAGGACAAAGAGCGAAGGAGTTAATATTATCATGAAAATGAGATTGAAAACAAAAGATTATTTTTTGCAACTAACCTACGAATTCACGACATAATAAAGATTGTTTCACATTTTACTGCTATAATCTAGGTTACTAGAATAATCGAGTATCCATGAACAAATAACTAAAGTGCTAATGGTAAAATCTTCTTGTGCATCGAACCTATTTTACCAGAGTGAGTAATCTCCAATATGACTTTAAAGAAATTAGTATTTCATAATTAAGGTCTTCCATCAATTCGCCAAAATTCCTGAGAGTATAAGACGAAAGCCTCAGAAAGAACTTTGAAACATGAATAATGAAATCGTACAAGTTATTCTTACTCTTACGCGCCATGGCTAAAATTATTTCGTAAAACATTTACAGGCCGATAAAAGTTCATCTCGAGGTATGAGAAACTGTGCTGTCACGCTGTTACCTTGCCTGTTCTTAATATTATTACGCCATGTTTCCCGTGTCCCCTTCTTCACCTCGCGTTTGCTATAATTATGAACGCTGTTGGTGGTGTTTCTTGCCCGGTATAAAACGTGGCAAAGCTACTACACTGTCGTTCTTCTTACTTGTGGTACGGACGCAGGTATATTCTCAACCTGAACTACCTCAAATCCCTCTGGTGTATGTGTATGTATACCGAGCCTGAATTACTACGAATGAAGTGCTTAATCTTAATAAACTTCAAGTTCCTGCGTCTCCCTCTCGCACTATGCGACCTTCATTGCGAACAGAGATCCTGACCGAAGCATCTAACCCGGCGCACCAAGTTCACTTCCTCGAGAAACGACGCTTCTGTTTCTCCGTGAATTTTTTACACCATGTTTCATCAGCAAAAATCTAAATGCTATAGAATTTCGAGATAATAATAGAAGAATATTTGTAGCTATGAATATCAATGAATATCCGGTTGTTAAGGGGTTGTTTTTGGTTTTTACATAGTAAATAACTATAATTTTTTGCCATTGGTGGTGGACAATGATGTCATGAAGTCTTAACTGCCCATCGAGTCAATAAAAATGAGTGATCATGCATGGCAATCGATAGCTAAATGAAAGTATTTCCTCTTGTTCTCGTTATGCGATCAAATCATAATCTATGATTATCATTAAATGTCATCATCAAAATTTCGAGGATAATAGTGAATGATTCTAATAATTTATTCAGTACATTTGCAACGTTCTTTCAGCAGCCGTAAAATTGTCAAACAGCATTTTCAAGCACTTGTCTGCTTATTGAAAAAGTTGAATAAATTCTTGAAGCATTGTCAAAGCCGCACGAACCCAGTACTCCATGAAACTCCTGAATTAATAATGTTACCTGTGGAGGCTTGAGGCATTGTTTTATCAAAATTGTAAGGTGGTATTTTGATATCGCACAGAAATTGCCCAGTTTCCTGAAATCTTCAAATACTCGGTTGGATCTTCAAATGAATTCCACAATGGATGTTTCACGGTATACACGTTTACGATGTTCGCGAATACACTGTACACACTCCATGAGGGATAGAGCGATACTCAAATAACAACTCCTTTTCCCCCTCGCTCCGTTATGAACATTCCTGTGTACTCCGGGAAACCAAGAGGTTGTCGTATATCTGCAACTATGAATACAGCTGAGACATTGAGCATCTCTACCTATATACGCTTGCTAACAATGTATAAATATAGTTTAGCTGAGGCAAATACATTCTTGGGTGTAATATCATATCTCTCGTGTGCTGGGCATGAATTGTCATTCCAGGTTTCGAAAGCTCTTTAGAGCTAGATCTGGTTTCACTGAACGAAAGCCCTGAGTGTAACCCGTTGGCAGGGTTCATACGCTCCCTATACGGTCAAAAATTTCTGGTCGCCTACTGAAATCCCCTAGAGGATGAACCACCGTATTCCAAGGTGTAAATGGAGAAGCGAATGTTCCACTGATGTCACACAGGATTAAGCTGACCGCACATGTTTTCTTTTGTTTTTTATTTTATTATTCTTCATGATCCCACATGTAGTTGGATTAATAGAGCTTAATCAGTTGTGGATCATTCACATCCTCAAAATGAAATTGTTCTTTGGGGTGGTAGATAGGTTTTTGGCACGTACTTTCACAAGGGATTCACCGTATTTGCAAGAATGAAACTTGAATTAGACCTTTCGAATTTTCAACTAGTGTTGATGTCTTTTAAATTTTATTCAGACGTATTAAACGGCAAGGCATGAAACGAATCCAGCGAACTGTTCTTTTCGTTCCCGCCATAAGCTATGGTATGGCTCTTACGCTCAAAATACAGTGGAAAATATGAGTATGAAAAATGTTAGTTGTATGCAGTTTATGTCTGAATAATTATTTCTATCAGATCTTTCACGAACTTTCCAACGGTTGGAATCTTGTCAGAATTTCAGGGAATGTATGCTTAGCAATTATTTTGAAATTTCTTGCTATTCCAAGCTCCAAGAATCTGGCAAATATTTGTAAACTTGGTAGTTTATGTTGACGATAAAGGAATTCCCTCGAAATATAATATTTCGTCAGACGTGTTTTATAATATCGTGTACTAATTGGAAAGATTAAATTATTCAGACTAAAATATGCTCCAATCGAAAAAATAGGCCAAGCTACTCTTACGTACTGGTGTTTTTAAACAATGCAAATTATAATCCTGTACAGATGTCATATTTATTTTATACGTGGAAAATATTACAGGATAAGTTAGCTGCAGTTAAGTAAAAGGTAATAAAGAAACTAGTGAATGGTGAAAAAAACGGTTTGCGACAATTGGATCAAATCGCGTAGGAAGTGTGTACATATAAATAAACCCGAGAATGTAGCACTTTCAAGTACATCTTGGGTAACCACAGTGGTCCGGGTGCATGTGGCCTACCAGGATTAACCGTAGAGCTGTTTTGGAATTTCTCTGCCACATATGGGGATCTACATCACCTCATTTGTATGTTTCGGTGGAACTAATCATGGAAGTGGAAAACGACTCTATCACTTGCCTGCGTAACATTATGTACCGTATAGTTTTAGAGACCAATTGAAAAATATACTTTTTCACCTCTTGATAGTTTCAATCGTAAAGTTTCTGGTTTCATTGATTGCGGATCAAATCTGATGGAAGGACTCGCTTCTAATAAGGTAACAGTCAAGGGAATATTGACAGAATTCCCAAAAGAGGCAATCGCCACGTATGAATGCTTCATCAGATTCAACCACAAGGTTGAAACATCAAAGCTACCTGACGGACCCGCACCCTTGAGGGCTTACATACGATAGAGGCTGAGTGGGGAAATCCGAAGATCAATATGTACATGTCATCATATTGGACGGGTTACCTGACCCATTTGCTTATGGATCATTCACTTAATGACCTACTTACGTTGGTAACCGTAGTTAATTAGTTAAAACATTGTTGTTAGTAATTGCACTGATTATCTTAAGTACTACTGGGGGACGATGATGCATAATGTTGAGAATATTTTTCATTATTGGCTGCACCTGCGATCATGATTCTCATTCCATATTCCAGGTAACAGTCCATCTTTAAAAATAGCCTTTCGATTAGCGTTACGTAGTTCGCAACGACACGAACATTGAATAAAAAAAAATGCATATCCTCTAGAAAGGGAAGGTAATAATGACTGAAATCCATTGATATCTGGGATAGTACAGAAGATCCCAGTAACCAAGTTAATTAAATTACGTTCTACGAATATATCGGGCCCTTTGTGGGAGTATAACCGGTTACTGCACAGTCTACATAGTTACTATACATTACTGGTCAGTAGTCATTGCGAATAATCAGCGCACAAGGAAAAAGACCATGGTCTTGCAAGACCATTGGGTTGCAGGATGGGTTACGAACAAAGCAACTCTTTTAGATAGAACGGAATTGTAAGACGAAAGGAAATCAACCCTGGTCTGCAGCGTCTATGTACCTATGGAACATGGACCTTAACCCTTCTGTGATAGCTACAAAGAGCTATTGAATTATGTAGATAAGTACGTTACGTCTCTCTGGGTACCTTCGAAGGACAATATATGTGTAAGGCACATAAGTGTAAGCACATGTGTGTAAGTACATGTACATATACGTACATGAAATGGGAGAGTAGTGCATCTGCGTGACCCTAGATGAAGAGATATGGAATTAACTAACCTCAAATCCAGATATCTTGGGTTTCATACAATTGTTATACACTCTCAGATGAAAAAGTGATGAAAACTTCTCGTTGCTTTTCTCGCAAATCAACTGATTTCGAGAAATCAATTACATCATCAAACCTATGATAAAAATTGAAGTAATTGGATCAATTTATTGTTCAGTTATTATTTAAAAAGGAGCTACTTTGATTTTGTTGCCAAAAAAATGTACAGTTAAAAAGGAAAGAGTTGCATTCATTCGTAAGAACGTCGTAATGACCATTTCTTCCTTGGCAAATTGTTTTCTCCTTGAGCTCCTTTCAGCTCCTTTAAAAAAAATCTTCTTAATCCGCCTGCAAAAATTCTCTGGTTCTTTTATTCTCGATCTATTTAATATGGAAGAGCTTTGCTTCATGCTGCATGATTTTTGTAGCCAATAGGAACAGTTCAGCCTACTCTGTTCAGTATTCGAGTTCAACAATTCGAAATTAAATCTCTTAGAAGTCCTTTCGCCAACCACGTCCGGTTGCTCCGTTGCGCTCCCTCAGGGACATCCTTAGTTGCTCGTAGTCGCCGTCAGCACGTTTTTTTTTTTTCAACGTAAGACCTTCCGTGAAAAACCCTTCGAAGCTTCAGCACTGCCAAAAGTTCCGAAAAAAAAATGTAAATGAGGTGGTGGAATCCCGCGAGATATGTCCACAACGTGAGCCAGAGCAGCCAACTCACTTCTTCCGTGGGCTAAGTTTCGCTACCCGTAAAATTTTACGGTTAATGTTAAATCCCCCGTTTTTATTCTCGATGCGCAAATGCTATTAAGAGTAGAATATAATGCAAAATACGAGATGTTTAGGTTAACAGACGCGCGGCTCACATATGATATTTATCCCGCTCCTTGTCATTGGAAAAGAGAATTTTCCTTGACGGAACCTGTCCCTGTTTAATAGAAAAACTCCATCCGAATTCAATCATTCAATTTAATCTGAGAACATTCTGAAACAACTGATTTCGTTCTCGAAGAAACTGCTCGTATTCAATGACTTAACTCTTATATGAATTGGAATGTGTGAGTATTTCCATACCTCACTGAGCCCACTTGGCTTTAATTTGCTAAAAATGAACAACAGAATAGTATATTCTTTCTATTGGAATAGTGGCTATCATATACATGGGCCTAAGTTCATTTGCGTTTTACATTTATTTGGATGGTCAATCTATCGATCTTATTTTCGCAAAGAACTTAATTCATTTCCATTTCAAACTACAGCGTTTGCGATTAGAATCCCATCTCCTCGGATTACAACCTCTGCCACGATTGACCCTCGATTTATGGATCCCCTTTCTTAACTCTTGACGGAGCCTGAGATTATATCGAAGTCCGCTACTGCCTCCGATCCACCATCCGTTAATTTAATTAGCTGATTTCCGTAGTACCATTTCACAATCTACCGAAATCCTATCCCATTATCATTCGATTCCTTGATTCTTGTTTCGTTAGAGGTATATCTAGCAATGCGGCAAGGATTATTTAATTACATCAGCGTACCAACGAGTCGAGCTAACAAATTGGATAATCCGGATCTCTTTGTGTAATTTGTGGAAGACATAATTTTTGCTATCACTCGGTCCAAGGATTGGTTCATCATATACTATCAAAGATTAAAATTGGAATTAGGATTCTGACGATATACGATTAATCCTTCAAAGAGAATCCATAAAGGGCGAGGCACACCCGGTGTACTTTAAAGTTTGAGAGGTGTTTATTTTTTAAGACAGTTTATCAATTGGTATGAAAAAAGAACGACACAAAAAAATATCAATAAGTCAAATGGGGAGAGAAAAAGTTAACTTGTTAAAAGTATTGTCTCCAATTTTTTCCAGTAAGTTGTTCCATGTAGTATACCCCATAAACATTCACATAACTTGGATGTATTTAATGTTATAGCAATGTGCTGCAAATACCACATTTTCGATGGAACGAATGTGCAATTGAGGACTCACCAACCGAGATACAATGCTTTCAGAAGTGAATTTTAAGTACGAAACATACTTTTCGAATACACCGAAAAGTTGTTTTGAAATATATCAACAGTGCATGGAGTTTTATTTTTTTCCAGCATTTCCGTGTGTCACAATAAAAAAATTATATGCATAATACCATCTACTCATCCAGCTTGCTATTTTTATGAAAATGAAGATGCTCAACGATTATCATGGTAATATACTTGCAGCCAGCTGGTAAAGTTTGCATGTGTGGCGGTCAAATAGAGGCAAGAGCTAGGAATGCCTTGCAGAAGACAGGTCCATCATCTCATCATCGGTTCTCCAATTTTGACAGGCCTGAATCACGAAATGTGGACATGTCTGGCAGTATGTAGGAGAATGTGTACGATGTATGTGTGAAATTGACGATGTAGAGAGGTATATGGGATCTCTCTATAACTGCAAGCAATGCAGAGACCGATGCCCCAAGCATCGAAACTCCTCAGTCTACGCTCTCTGTTGCACTCAGTCGCCATCCGTCTGTTTTGTCCCCTCTCCTATCTCGATAGATGGAACCCTAGTCACTCAACAAAGCGTCGTGCTCCGATTGCATGTACATGGAAACATACACACAAGGACATGCACGAGCGTGGACGTAAACGCACACACTTTCACGCGTACATTCGCAGGCCGAACGCCAGTAAACGTCAGGTGCACGACCCTTCGAATGACGGAGTGCCGGTAATACAATTCTAGAAGGGTCGTTCCTATCCACTCGTCTCACTCATACGCCCTCGCAAATCGTCCGCCTCTATCTATTCCCATCCCTCTGTATAAACCATACCGCATTCTCGAGATCCTATCGAACAAGCGTCCTCGATTATTTTATACCATCGTGCCCTTGACGCATTCTTCGGAAGCTCTGCATTGTGGGATAACAGAGCAGGTTATTGGAAAAAACGGAATGGGCTGAAGAAAGTGGAAAGAGGGGGAATACTGATCGAACATTTAGGAACTATTCGCTAAATTCATTGGGGTGTGTAGGTAATCAAGTCCTAGATCGCAGATGCCAAACACTCATTTCCATAATTTCTTTTGATTGGGGCACATCGATACAGTTACGAACGAGAACAAGAGCCCTGAGTCATTTCTTAGGTCCAGAAAATGTAATGCTTCGGCACATATGGGCAACGAAGCTGCGGAAATATCCAATATTTCATTTGCCTTTTTTTTCAAACTCAATCGTCCATGACTTAGTCTATGCTTCCTCAAGGAGATTGAACAGGTCCTCGAGGAAGTCTGCAAGGAAAAACTTTCTTCAAGATATTAAATCTTTCATTTCATTATCCAAAGTCGATAAGACTCAATTTGATGAGTCGCGGAAATCATGGAAGCCGAAAATAATTGATGTAACCTGATTTTTATTAGATTACATTAGATTAGAACACATTCTGCGTTTGTTGGGATTGTAGGAAAACTCAATAATACAGATTTTGCAATATCATTCTTAAAGCTTTAATGCAATTAACAGTTCTTTGATAAGTCATGAAATAAATCACTTTGTCGAACTTACAGATACGTATATTGCTGTCGCTGACAGTAACAAGAGTCTTCGAATCTTATTCATAATATATTTTCACTCAAACACAGAGAGCCCTTCATGTGGTGTAGAATTACACTGACTACGTTTCTCGTTGAACCGACTTCTCGAGTGAATTCAATATTCTATACACTCGAATGCAATCACGATTTCAACAAGTTTTCGCACCCTCGCAGTATTTGAATGTGATCGAGAATCCTCCATCAATGGCGACTGGTCAGAGCTCTCCATCGCTTAGTTGATAGATCATAATGAAATTAAATACTCAAATGATTTTATCGCGCAAAGTATATGAATTATAAATTTGGACAGTTTGCAGGTATTGCCAGAGTGTACTTCACCAGAGCTGTTCAATCACTAGACAATTAATTATACGTGCAGTCAGTGAGATAATAATATGAAAAGGGGTCACGACCCGTCGATACGTCATACACAGACAGTTCCCCTGAGAGAAAATGAGACGCTAGAGTGATATTCAGATACGCATTCGAGTGCTTAAACCACAGCTCGAGATCGATCGTCTCTATCACAATCATACCCTTCTGGATATATAGCTATAGTGCGTTTGGTCTATGAATTCTCTGTTCTGCCAATCAGACGAGAGTTTATCCGTTCCAGTGACAGCACGCTGTTGGTCTCTCGAGTCTCACCGTTGTCAATTTCTTCATCAATTTCGTCACTCAAGTACACTTCGCACTCTCCGTTTTCCCCATAGTGACAAACATCGTCCTCCCGTGCACTTCAATAGACTCTCCAGCTCATCACTCGGTACGATGACCGATCGAATAAACGATGGCGCTTCTATCTCATGCACTCTTTATAATTCTGACTCGATGGAACAAATTTCGTTTGCAGGTGTTCTTGAGTTTACGTCACCTGACTGACACCTCTCAGCGTCGGTATATAAATTCAATTGTTTATCTCAACGCCACAATATAATCTAACGTTTGTTTTTACTATTCAGAGCCTTGTTTTATTGAAATACTAACTTTTTTGGACAAGATTTCTCCATAGAAACCTTAAGCGTTGTGTATTGACTATACGACATTATGTACATCGCTGTGTACATTCATCAGTAACATCAGGTATTCGTTGATTGCCAGCAGCAATTATAAGTGAAATATATTATGAAAAATTAATCGTAGAACGTGCAATTCAAACTGGTACCACAATGCCCGCGGGAAATGATTCCATTGAAGTGAGAGCTGACTGAGGAAAATTGGTAAACGTCGAAAAATCTATCGGTCTCGTATTTTCACTGCTCCAAAAGTATACACTTTGTCTCTGATTTTCTCGATTTCCTCGTATCTAACG
The DNA here is from genome assembly GCA_948107755.1 of Campoletis raptor. Lineage (NCBI taxonomy): Eukaryota > Metazoa > Arthropoda > Insecta > Hymenoptera > Ichneumonidae > Campoletis > Campoletis raptor. The sequence goes on along the minus strand of OX403622.1, from coordinate 26,370,681 downwards.
AACTGCCTGGAGCGTTTCGCAAACGCGAAAAGATTTTCATAGCTGCGGATCCGAAAACGGTATACGTTCAATCGTGGCTCTTTTTTCTGTCGCTTGCGGAAACGAACCATGGCCTTCCGTGCATTGTTATTGCTCGATCTCTTTCGTTCTTCAACGCTCTGGATTCCTGGCCGTTGACAGTGATTGATGTCGAATTTAATGGTTGTCCGTCAACGCAAACCCTGTAGAGAACGACAACGGATCATTCTTCCGTGGTTCAATACCCGAGAGCCAATTCCTCCGCCATCTCTCCCTGTGTTTCCGAACAATCGTTTAGCTTTGTGTTTCGATTGAATGCACAACTATCCAGAGAATAAACATTCTTCGTTCCTCCATGATTTGTTTTTAATTTTTCGCTCCCATTCATCGTTTACTTCACGAACAAATATTTCAGAATTCAATCACTATTTCATCGTTTAAGTTGCAATTATCTGATCACACATAGCATAATTATAATTCACATGTGACTTTATCAACTTTTTCTTTTATCTCATCGAGTATAATAACTTGGATAAATAACATCAAGTCAAAAAAAGATATGATTAAATAATATCAAAGGTGATTAGTAGCCGAATCGGAGGTATTTGCAAAACGGCCTGCTAACATATGGACTGAAGTTTTCCATTTCCTTGGAGCTGATTTTTCAATAAACCAATTAAATCCACATAAATCATGGATAAGACGAAATCTGCGATGAGAATAGAAATCTTTTGCTGTATTATACAATGAATTACCCTTTTAAAAGGATTACAACGTTGAGATCTAGACTGCTTGTCTCGACATAAAATTAATTACAATATAGCGTAAATATTTTTTCTACAATTTGACATATTTATTTATTTTTTGCTAATATTTCTTCGATTGCTTCAACCAAACAAAAAAAAAATAACCAAGAAGAGATGAAGCCGCAAACTTTTCTCTTGTTGAGTAGTGTACTTAAGAATCTTGGGTCTCGTGCTCTTGCGGAAATGTCAACGAGGAAGTTAGCTTTCTCGCGACTAGAACCTCATGACTATTTTGTTTACTCATATCTCGAGTATCTCAGGTATATACGAAAGATGATAGCATAAGCTCAAAGTTCGAAAGAGCATATTATGGCAACTACATTCATATGGATACGCTTTAACGCGTTGGTTTTACTTGCAAATGTCTGCAAACAAATTTGATATGCGTCTTAGTGCTTAGCAATGCTGGTAAAAATTTGTTAATTTGTAGGACAAGGTGAAGGAAGAACGAAAAATTCCTTCGTGGCAGAAACCTTTAATTAAACAGATAACTTGGAAAGCAACTCGTTATGAATGTATCTGTCTAGTGGTTTATGAAAGTGCATAAATAACAAAGTTTAACAAACATTAATATCGAAGTTGATCAAGTTTTTTGTTTACAGCAGATAAGATAAATCATTGATCATGGAGCTTTTAAATTTTTCCTTCTTGTCAAATAAATTAAAAATTTCAATGAGAAAGTAAGAAATATGTGAAGAAAAATGGAAGTAAACATACATGTCGATTGGAAGGTCGAAAAATAAGTACAAACAGTAAAAATGATAACGGTTTCGTTGATTCTCACTCGCTCGTTGTATCGAGGACATATGAGATCTCCCTTAGCGACACTTTCGGAAAGACGATAGTAGTTTTACACTTGTTCGAGACTCTCTTTCCTTAGTGTTGGATCTGTGATCATGACGTCACCGCGTCATCCGCAATGGGGCACTTTACGGTAGAAAACAGTCGTAAAATTGAACCCTCGATATAACAGAAGAGCAGAGGAAGACGATTCCGTTGACGACTAATGTCAACGAGACACATCAATTGTAGAAATCACTATACAGTTGCTAAAACGCACACCCTGAAGTGTAACCACTGCAAAAAAACGTTCAAAGAAGATCGTACATTATTTTCACGTTTACCTTGAGGAGAAATCTGTGAACGACGTCGAGATATTGCGAAAATTGCTGATAAGATACCAGAAAGTCTGAAAGTGGATAGAATGTCTCGTGAAAACTGGATTGACAGATCGGAATTCATTACAAAAGCCAGAATTTCGTTTTGTTGTTGTTGTTGTTTTTTTTTACAAATCATGATTTCATTAACGTTTTTTATAATCAACTATCAAAAAGAGTATGATCGAATTTCTAGACCCAAATATAACTATAAACACGTAAGAGGTTCGTTACGTGAAAGACGAGAGATAGAGGCAGATTGTTGAAATATCAAGAAACGATGATTAGAAGGTAAGAGGGATCGAAAAATCGCTCGAGCATGGACGAGGAATTGCGAAGATGATTATGCGAATAGTTATGTAAAGGAACGGCTTTACCTGTCGTTTGGCCAGCGAACAGAGCACCGGGTATGGATAACACTTTTCCCATATGCAAAAATACAAAATATTGATAAATCTTCGAACATCTACCATCTCATTTGGAGTACCGATAATCCACAAAAGAATTGGGAATTACTCCTCGATTCGTCGACGTCCTTAATTCCGTATTCAACACCTTCTGTTCAACGTTACCGGACCGTCCACATCATCGACAACTTAAGGTCATATTCTCATCAAAATATATCTGTCTCTCTCAAATTAAACAAGAAACGTTTGTCCAGTAAAAAATACAAATTATATGTCAATAATCAAACAAATCGGTACACATTTTTTTCATTACGTCGATAAAAATAGAATAATATCAAACAAACGCGATTCATTATTCGAAAAATGTCTATGTTGCTATGAAAATCAATGTTCAATGTGACTTCAGTATTCATTATATATGTATACAAATGGACTGTAATGTACCAGAATAATAATGAAGATCACTCATGAGGTCAGGATTACCTAAAGCATGACCATGTATGAAAGGACGCAACTCCAGGAATTTAACGCATATGCTAGTGTGAATTAGGCTCTTCCGTTCGTGATCATTGGGAACGTATGTATGCTGCTCTTCACCGTAGCCAAATGCGAAGTGGTATAGACTCAGGGTGTGCATTGTACATGCGTCGGTTAGCCAGGGAATGCAACTGCAAGTGGTACTGGTGCGTTAACCGCATGCCCGTACATCCGTGAGGCGATCACAGCCAGAGATTGCGGCCTAATTATCGTTAATGAGATTTTGCAGATTGATATTTAGGGGTCTGCCTGTGTATGCTACGTGGTAAACGTTACGGTGGTCAACGTTGAAGGATCCCACTTCAGTATTACTAAAAATCTTTGAAATCGTCTTTTCTCAGCCATATTCTGAATTTACTTACGGATCGAATACACCGTTAACAAGTAAAGAATGCTTATGATTGTAATTATGTGAATATTTGGAAAAATCCTTTTTTCTTTTATCTCGAATACAGTCTTGCGATCAATGTTCCTGAGTTCTCATTCTGGTAAAATCGACCGGTTATCGCTATATTATTAAAAAGTATACAAGACTAATCGATGGTGTCAGCCATACGAATTTCCAAAAAATTCTTTTTGTCATTCATTTTTTCTGAACTTTATTTTGTAATCGATATTCGCACTAAAATATTTACTGTCTCTTTCCTTTTTTCCGACGTACTAATTTGCAAATCCTATTACAGACGATAAAGAGTACAAACTAACCTAAAATTTGACATTTTTTTAATGATTAATTACTGCAAAAATTTTCATTCTTGTTACTTATTCAATCGAGGCCGGCAACGATGGATGAGCAGTCGGTGTATTGCTCCGGCAACCTGACAAGTTAAGCAGCCTTGGGCGAGCCAATACTTTCTGCGTCGTTCCGATCGTACTGATCGACTAAAACTCAGTAAAAATGGAGCCACCAGAATCGTTAACGTTTCTCCACAGTTTTTCTTCGCCTTCGTACAAATTCGATAGAGTCACTGTAGGCATCACTCTTGCAGGGCATTTCACAAAAACACGGAAGTTGTTAAAGTAAGTAACATATAGGGTTCAAGTGATGGGCTCAGTAAAAACGTGAAATCAACGAAAATGTCAATTAAATTTAAAAAAAAACTTGTAATATAGTCGAATGATCATAAAAAGCTGCATTCATAGCGTAAAGTGAATTGCCAATAGATATTTACAAGTCTCAATAGATTCTGGAACCGTGAAAAGAAAGTACTTTCACAGACAAATGAATAGACTAATAGTCTTGCATACAAGATTGTAGGTACTTGAAAATAATGAGTTTCTCCGAAAGATTTGTGAAGCAACTTCCACCACACATATCCACCAATGTTTCCATTCATGCGGTTTGATCTTTTCTTCTTTCAGCTGTGAGAAATGTGTGGTCATGATATAGAGAATACAGTGCTTTAGCACCTTACGAGGAATGAAGAGGCCACGAAGCGAATGGGAGTTGGTGAGGTGAGTTTTGCAAAGAGGATGAGAGTATTCGTTAGCAAGAGTCGGATGAGCAAAAGGGTTGAAGGGGAGTGAGAGTTGGTAAGGGAGTTTCGAGAGGCTGTGTGAGAGCGGAAAAAAGAGAAAGAAAAATCCAGATAGGAAACATATGGATACAGAGAGACAGTGGGAGAAGCGGGTGAGGCTGAAAGGAGGAGAGGGACGATCATCCCTTAGGTACTCTACGTGCTATCACACGGCACAGATCTCTATTCAAAGAAATTCCAAGTGCTGAGTTAGCTCATGTAACCCCTATACCTTATACTTTCTATGGGTCGCACAATTACCAACGAACGGGGTGAATATACCTTATACATTCACCACCTTTATGTCTATTCTCGGGTTGAATTTGGGCGCGGCTTGTCTAGCGCCTGAGCTTGGTTTGACGTTATCGAAATTTTTCAGAACATATAACATGGACCACGTTCTACCTGTTACGAAGTGTCTGAGTCAATAGGCTTTTTCATCCCTTTGTATTTTTAACAGGTGAGTGTAATTTACCTGTCAAGAAATCTCATGCTAATAACAAATCAACACTCTAACAATCAGCCGAAATAATTTGAATATAAAATTTCATTTATATTCACGACAGTTGTATCGACAGGGTGATTAAAGAACTAAGATATCCTCGTACACACCAGCATTGAGTATGCTAAGAAGTACTTCTACATTTACTACAGTGAATGCAAACCAATTATACATTTGAAAAATACCAATTCTTTGAACTCATTGCTTGTAATGCCCAGATGAAAAAGATTCAAGGGCCTTATAAATTCACCTGGACAGTGCATGATATAAATGCTGAAAAATATGTTTTTCACTGTTTAATTTTAACTGCATCTTGTATCGTCATAACGGAGTGAAGTTTTGAACCAGATAGAAATGAAATAAAGGCTAAAAAAGGATAAATCTAAAGCAGTTCTACAGAGTATTTTGTATGGATATAGGAGTTCGCAGTATAGAGTGAGAAATATATATATCCATAGATATTGAATGTACCCCTGAAGGCACGTGCAAGTTTTTATACCGTCACTACATATATTTATATATATCACTGTGACGTCCAAAACAGGCACTTCGATTATCCGAACGTTAAAATTCAACGCGCGGCTGAACGTCGATGCTGAGGGTATTCTGGAATACTCTCATTCTCTTCTTTTTCGAGCCTTCCCACGTACCTTTTTTTTATATGTAACCTCATCCTTGATCCTCTCAGTTCCTGCACCGCTTCTATTACTAAAGTTGAAAATGCCACGTGGGATCTAAATTAGCATAAGAATTGAGGAACAGCCTTAGGGTTTTGAGCTTTGATATGGAAAAATAATCGATGTTGCGAAAATCGTTCGAGTCGTAAAAGTGACCTCGTCGTTCACTTTACCGGATAGTACAGTTGAGTGAGAAATACGAAATTTATAGAATCCGTATTCGTAAATGGTTTTGAAATGTATAATACTTTTCTCTTAAGATAATTTGTTACGTTTCATACGTAAAGAAGATAATTGGGAGTAAAGGTTAGAGATTTAACATGGACATAACATTTTTATGTGAAAATTGACAGTATGGGAAAACCAACGTCAACGAAAACATGAAAATATTTTTTTATTCAAATGAACCCTTGTTTCTGTTAAAAATAAATTGCTTATATATGATTGTCGAGACGCTATTTCACGCCGTCGTTCACTCGTGATAACTTCAACATTTGGCTGATGGTCCTGTCACTCTAACGAATAGATGCACCTCGTTTTGCCCACGTTTCGTTCCTCCGAGACACTGTTGGCTTTATCTCTTCGGGAAAATATAAGCGCGTGGGTGCTCTCGCGTACACGTCACCAGCGAAGTAAAGCCTCCTGCGGAAGCTGGAAAGTAAACAAAGCGCGAAATAGAATGTGTACACCGGATGTTGCTACTGGTGCTTGTGAGCCGTATAAACTCGAAAGGCAACGCGATCGATCTCGAGAGTCGTGGATGCGAAAGTCCCTCTATCCTTTTCTCAAGACTTTGGTGATAGAAGAGAGAAGAAAATAAAAGAAGAAAACGTGCAGTGAGTCTGCCTTCGAAGCTTTGCCATGAGAGGTCGCTTCTTGATGCTTGTACTTGGTGGCTGATGCTGCTTTTGCTACAATGCAAGATAGATATGGTCCGGGACTTCCTTCTTTTCGTTTTGTTCCAAGGTTTCTGCCTGAGCCGAGGATCGAGTATTGTCCTTGTCTCTTTTCATACCCTCGGTCGAGCGTCGTTCTTATTTATGTTTGTATATCCATCTTCGTGTATAAATCTCAACAATCGTTTTTCCTATTTTTCCTTTTACATTTCTTCGTTCTATTCCTTGCTCCTTCACAAATCTCAACTCATATACCTGTGCATTTTCCCTTTTTCTCTTCACTCTGTATCTCCTCCATCTCTCCTCCCTGCTCCTTGACAATGTTCTTTTGTAACTTCGTTCACCAGCTTTCAAGACATTGTAAAATTTACGTATGTCGGTCGCTTAAAATATTTTTGTGACAATGTCTAGGCAATTGTGGCAATTTCAGGTCAATTGCATTTGGAAAAAAGCTTTTTAAGTAATTAAGGGTTCTTAACAAACAAAAAAAATACTTGATACTCCAAATGATATTTCTGTTGCAACTTCAACAAATTTCGTGTTAATTGTTGAACGAGGAATTCTTCAATAATTCCATTAAACTAATTAATGGAATAAAAAAATAATAACAACATATTTGCCCATGTACACTTGTTGCAGCCGCGCGAACAGATCTATATCGAGGCATCGAGATGAAATTCATGACTAGTATGAAAATTGCAGACACGTACGATCGCAGTCATAAAGACGAGAAGCACGGTCGAATAAAAATTCGTAATTTTACGTAAGCAAATAAAAGCGTCGATTGCGGCACGAGCGAGAAACCGAGCCACCAGAGATTCAATGTGAATGGTATAGCTCGTATACTCTCGGTTAAGAGACCAGCGGGTGAAACTCATTGCGTAATCGAGACGAGGGTGAGTACAGAATGGAAAAAAAATAAAACCAACGGGACCAAATGAAAGAAAGTATGAAAGAAACGGCGGAAGAAAGGAATGAAGAAGCTACTGGTGGTAAAGTGGAACACCTCATCGAGAAAATCGTTCGTTACCTCTACAACGATGAGTTAAAATAAAAAAAAAATGCTTTTTATGCAGACCAATATATGTATATATCACATCGTAAAACCGGTCTACCTGTAGAAAGTGGAAACGCCGCAACGGTTGTGAGCAACGGGTGAAAAAAAAGCAAGGAATAATGTGCAGAGAATTAAAAACACAAAAGGAGGGGATGAGAAAAAAATGAAACAAGCGCTACTGTAAAAAGGGATAAAAAAAAAATATAAGAAAACATTTCTCGTCGTTTATCGGCCTTGGTAGTACTTCTTTTTACGATGGCTCATGTAAGAACATAAAAAAAGAAAAGAGATGGATGTTCACTATAGAGTCACGTTTTTTGTTCTGTGAGAAAGACAAAAAATATTTGCTGCAATTCTTTAAACAACCGATAGCGCACCTTGAAAAGCACTTTGTATTTTATATTTTAAACAGACAGTTACGATTGACAAACAATAATATACGGACATGGAAAAAATCAAGACAGTACTCAAAGTTAATTGCCCTCTCTTTTGTCAAGAATTGTCAACAAAATAATATTGTTCTTTCAACAAAAATATTGTTCCAGAATGCGAAATTTTTTTTCACCCAATGAATTAAGTGGTTGGAACAATCAAATCTTTGTTGGACGAAAATAATATTTTGTTCGCCACTAGTGCTGCAGGATTAGTTGATTCAATGAAAATTCTGCTAATCGGAACAAATTTGTTTGCACAATATAGAAGGTAACACCATCGAATGAATTTTTTTTTTTGAAAAATCGCATTTTTTGACATCTTTAGGCGTACGAAAGCCTTGAGCATCAAATTGTGAAATGCATACGGATCAAAAATGAACTTTCTGCTCTTTTGTCCTTTTTCTAATCGTGCGCCGAGGTTTGGCTTTTCTCGCGGACTTCTGTTGTCAAAAATATTGTCCTAAAGATACTCGTACACTACGTTATTCCCCTTGAGATATTTTGCACCCATTACCTGTATTTTCAGACGTAAAAAAGTATGCAATGAAAAATAAACCATTCAGGAAATCTATATTGACCTATATATACGACGTGAGTAACGATGGCGATCTTTTTATGATTTGTAAAAGTTTTTCAGTTGCTAAAGACGATAAATGTTTGGGTGTTTGCTTTTCGAAGGCAATATATATTCAGATATTCATATATAAATGTATATGAACCTGAAATATTATTCCACTCGTTTCCGTGGTCGGTACATAATATATAAATAGAGAAAGAGATGAAGGAATGAAGTCAAGGAAAAATATAAAGTACTTCTGTACAACCATCGAATATAATGGATACTCCGCTGCCACCCAACTTACGCATTCGCGTTTCTAAAATGACTCACTCCATTTTTCCTCTCAATCTCTCTCACTCTCTCTTCTCTCCCTCTCTCCTTTTCTCTCCCGCTCTATTGCACCCCTTATTTCTCCTTGTATCGCCCTCTTTAACTCTATGAACCTGGGGGTGCAAAAAAAAAAGAATGGTGTGAAGCTCGTAAAAGATCCATAAAACTTTTTTTTCTCACAGGCAAAAACATTTCAAGTTGGACGTGAGAATAATAATAAGAAAAATAAAATAAAAATAATAAGCAAAGCGAATCCTTTTCCTTGCTGAAAGGAGCAAGGATGCATACACTTAAACCGTTTCACCATGTGATATATTTCCACTGTGTATTTCGTGGAAACGAAACATTTTTTTTACGCGCCTGTTTTATGCAACCATGCACACTCGAGTGCAGTGAAAAAAATGCTCAAATCTCTAGAAGCCATTTTTCACATCCCGATTTTTTTTTCTTTTTTTTTGCCAATCGTTGTGCTTCACAGAAATTTTATATCGTCAATGAAACAACTAGCTTTGGTTTGTTGTAAACATTTCCGATGTGAGGAAGAATCGGAATTCGAAAATATCAACTTCAGAGATTTTAATTCTCCCTTTTTTCGATTTCTTAAGTTGATATATTGCAACTTCTATTCTTCCTTGTACCCCTAGTCAAGGATTTCGCAAAATAAGAACTACATTTTTCAAAAAGATTCATATCGCCGAATACATGTCTGTCTTTCGCTATAGTGGTAAATAATTCAATATTTCTTTTTCCCCACACATTGGGACATATGTGAAGGGTTCCTTCGTGACGATCGTCTCCACGTGATATGAGGAGGCAACAGTTTTCTTCTCAACATTTATATTATCTCCGAGATCTTCCTGAGCGCTTTTCGAAAATTGGGGCCCGTGACTCTTTTTCACCAGTGCGTGACTGTTTAGTAGAGTACACATAGAGCGATTCCCGTTTGAAAAATAAATGACGAGATTCAAAAGGTGGAAAAGCTTTACCGCGACGATTCTCCTTCGTCCCATTTATCTTCAATAAATCCTTACAACGTTTCATATCCCTAGTTATACAGAGTTTTTTCTTCAGTATATTTTCCTTACCGCGTTTCCAGTGCTTACACTAGAAAACTTACGTGCTCACGATGTGGTTGCGGCAGCGTTGATTTCTTTCTTTTTTCTAGAAAGTTGTTGCCGCTGTTTTCGTGCATCAGGAAGTATATACACGAAGCTGAATTTTTCTTCTCATTTCATTTACAGAAGTATCTTCAATTTTTTTCGATCATTAAAAATATTATGCATTGATGCACCGAAAGATTCACAAAGTTTAGAACATTAAAAAACTTTTATGAATATCATAGAAGCAGCAATGAATGCCTAACTTTTATTAATGAGAAGGGTTTTTCTACCTTTGCATGTTATTTTTTTGTGGACTCGTGCAAGTGTTCGGTTGATGTGGATTTCTACTTTTATAAATTATACGTCAGACATGGAAGTGAATCGAATCTTTTTTTACTTGGACGTAAGACATACGAATATCTATCGTGTACGAACAAATTTTGATCAATGTTCCGAACATAAAAAACAAAATACATATGAAACGTTTCTGCGTATTTACCATCTTTCAATAACTATTGGAAACGTAACAACTCTCAGATCTTGGTTACATAAAATACCATTAAAAAGTGCTGATTGTTTGAACGATTGGAATGAAAGTTTGTTTATGCAAATGATAGACGTTATGCAATTCAGCCAAATTTTATCGTAAATAAATAGTAAAGGAATTATATACATCGGAATATTTTATAATGGTACGTTTTCCACCGAATAGAATAAGTGCTGAGTTACACACAGATCCGTGTATGGAATAATTTCAGAGTAGTTTATTTGATGAAATTGAACACAAGTGAATTTTTTATCAACGGTTCAGGTTTATTTTTTCAAATATTTTCGTGATATTATAGAGGAATATGTGCTTTTTTGCTTTTGCTTTGCTTTTTCTACTTAACAAACTTGCAAATTCAACCAGAATACTTAATATCGAATCGAAGGAATAATTAATCATAACATCGTTATTTTAAAAAGTAATTTATGAAAAAATAATCTTCGGAATTCCTAGAGGGACCGAATCGTATTATCTGTTTTTTTATTTTATTTTTTTATTGTTATTTTTTTTTTATTTGACGTGAGAAGTTTGCCTTATATTGAGTGTGTTAACTTTTATCCTTTTTAATGATAATGAGAATTGAATTAGGGAATTAGGAATGGTAAATGAATCTGTCCGCAAGCTCAACGTCTCTGTCGGACTTCGATCCCCTAATCTCCACAGAGCTCGAGTCCACTCTTACGTTAACTTGGTGAGTGAGCCCACCCCGTTTCCACCGGATGACAGAGTTTTCTTGTGTTTAGTTTAGAAACTTGAGTTGGTGTTAGCAGTAGGATGAGTGTTGCAGAACTACTCCTGATTCGTGCACCAGGAGCATCGTGATAAAACCGTAAATAGTTTTGCACACGGTACTATGACACTTCACAGGGAGCCATGATTCGAAATAAACGCTCAGACAGATGAGCATCTCTCTATCATGAGTTATTTCCCACAACCTCCTCCTGAACTTGATTAAAGGTGGATTTATATATTTTAACCACAAGTTTTATAATCGACGTTGCCTCGCTATACTCCTCACCCCAGGAATATCTCGTTCAACCTGCTGCGGTATAATTAAAATATACCCCGTTAGCAATAGAAAAAAACCAGTTTCAATCTGCAGTGGAATGGACTCGTTGATTTTGAGTTGTTTTCAGAGGTGAATGTACCTGTTCGTTTCAGAGAAATATTATCCATTTGTAAAAAAAAAATCCCGAAAACACAATATGTAACTAGTTTGTAGGAACCAGTTACATACATTGGATACATTGGAAAAAGAACGATGTGCTTCGTTCGGTATAGTTCGGACGGCGGGAGCGCACTGCTCACTTGCTCTTCAGGTCACCACTCGTTTTTTTTTTTTTTTTTTTTTTTAATTTATTTTGATTGTTCCTGCGTACACCTTTGTGGCTTTTACGAACCCCATCCCGGCACTCTGGCTCCAATTCCTCAAGTTTTCAGTTCCTATTAAGCCAATTCCTAAGAGTCGAAAAATACTACAGAACTATCATAATCAAAATCAATTTTAAGGGCGCACTTCTATCGAATAGAAATCAATATGAAAGGCTAGGCTATTTTTTGCAAGAGTACTTGTGTTATTTTTGGCAAAGAACAGAATAATTTCTCTTTCTTCAACTATTTTCGTGTTTCTTTTTGTTCTCCATTTTTCCTTTTCTCTAGTATTTTCTCTTTCTCTCCATCATTCGGTTCTCCCATTTTTCCATCATTTTTCATCTCTATCTCTCTCAATGCGCGCTATTAACTCCGTATATACCTGCTGCAGTTTTAGATATAGAACGCGTTCAACGTTGCTCGTGGCTTTCTCGGACACAATAGGCCTTCGTGAATAATAATGGAGTACCTGAGGTTTAGGTTTGGTTTGGGTTTGGCCGAGACGATGTGAATGGTTGTGGACCTGAAGGGAAGTGAGATAGAGAGAGGGAAAGAGAGAGAAAGAAAGAGAGAGAGAGAGAACGAGAGATAGAGAGATAGAGTTAGAAGCATGCGTTCTGGATGATGCCGAGACTATACTCGCACGACAACCAACGGCGAATGAGACGGTTAATTACCCCGGCAAATTAAGTGGAAATGGGCTGATTAGTAGTTCCTGTCTGCACCGTATGATAGTACTTTCTATGACTGGAAAATCGACTCGTAAACGCGTGCATTTCAAGTATACAATACGGGATCGAATATCGCATCCCACAAACGCAGATGAAATATGTATCACGTCACTCATCGAAGTATCTTCCAAAAACATCACATACCTCGCAGCAAAGATACTTTACCGTATGACAAGTATTTTTGTTAATTTTATTACTGTGGGTTCAATGATCTCAAACCGGTTACTTCATGGAATGTAATGTGTGAAAAGAATGGCTTGACTTTTGCGTCCTGAGATCTTGTAATGGCTAAATTTTGTGGCAACCTCAGCTGAAACTGTCGAGCACCAGCCGCCATTGCTGACTGTTTTGATTTTGGTTAAATCATGTGAATAATATAATGATATCCTGTAAATATAGACGAAAGGTTGAACGTGCATGGTAGTCGAACAATTTGACATCAATTAAACTCGGTTCGGTCAATTAAACTCTGCGATCATTTACAATTGAAAGCCAACGATATAATGATATAGACACTAATACTAGGGCTGACTTTCTACTGGACCACGTCGTCACTCGCAGTTAATGACAACACATCATCGAGATTGTTAGCGAGAGATCACGGTATCCATTTCAATATACTTGATACCAGCGACTGCCGTATTATGACTTTCCGCTTGTGTGTCAGCCTCCGCGAATATTAACCAACAGCTGTGATGACGCTGATTACGCATAAATGAATAAAACGGTATATTGTGTATCATATTAAGTGATTAGTTTCACAACTATCCGTTGATTATAATATAACCGGCTGATACGGCATGACGATGTTCTAAAACTGCCTAATCAAACCCAAAAGAGAACATATGGATGGAGAACGTATGGATCTGGCATTCGCGAAGTTAAGCAATCTCCAATGAGGTTAGTACTTCGTTGGGTGACCACTTTGGAATGCATCTCGGCTCGAGTATCAATTGAAGAGGGGGAGGCTGTTTTTCTGAGTTTCTGATATTACTAACCGAGTTATATATATCTGCCTGCATCGGCCAGCGTTTTCCGCAGTTTCTTTTGGCCCTCGTGCAAATTCGATGCAGCATGAGGAAAGAGTGACTTTGGGCAACACTCTGGGGGGGATTCTCACAGGAACGGCAATATTAACAGTAAAGTGGAGTTGAAGTGATGGGATGACGTCGTAAAAGCCCTCAATGGTATACGAAAGAACAATAAAAAATTAATATAATAAAGATCTTACTATAAAAAAAAAAAAAAAAAAAAAAAAAACGGAAGAAAGAAAAAACCCACGCTTATTTTTGTTGTTGTATTACGATCGATTCTCAAAGTGCCTCGCATCAATATTATGCTTTATGCATGCACATAAACGTTTCAAGTACAAGAGCTGGAATAAAGTGCACGCACGAATCTCCGCGAGAAAAGGTCTCGAAGCACGAGAGCTTAACGTAACGTTGCTGTTTTTTTTTCTCGCCTACATATGAACACGTATATGAGAAAGCCTCGAACAGTATTTAGCTCTATCAGTTATGAGCTCACGCTTCCGTAAAATCGATTTTTGACTTCACTCGTACATAGGATAATATATAGTGTGTGCAATATAGCGTGGCGTGTCAGACCATGAAATACAAAGTATATATACAAACTCAGCGCTTATAGTTGCTATAGGTAAATTCTTCCAAGCACTCCTGGCAAGTTATAATGACTGAAGGTTGTAATTTGTAAATGGACGAGAGAGTATCGCTTAATTGCTACTCGTAGAATCGCAAAATTCACCGAACAACCTTTCTCCGTCTCTCAAACTAAAGTACCTCATACCGTGCAGGGTTCTCTGACAATAAAGTATAGGTCAATTCGTACTTTATCTCTTTTCTTGAATTCAGGTATGAAAGAACGAAAAAAAAATCAGTATCTTGGATAAAAATGTAGTGCATGATCCTAGGTAGATATTTATGTCGTAACATCGTGAAATTCCCACAGTTTAAACATTTGTATATGAGTACTGTCGTTCGAATATTTGTATAAAACTACAAAGCTACTGAATTTAATTGGAATTTAAGAAAAAATGTTTATGGTAATGCTAATCCCCGAAATCCGGAAAATCACAAGACTCACTATGGTTTCAAATAACAAGTAAAATAATAGAAACGTTTGTCTTTATATCGAAATGATATATATTTTGGACGTTTTTACAATCGCTGACAAAAGGTGATTTGAACCCTAGAACTCTTGTCAAATTTTTTTTACCTCAGATTTTTATTGTCCGTAAGAACATGTGCTCAGAGATCAAGAAGCAGATGAATCTGTTCTTTTTGAAATAACAAATGAAATGCTATGCGAGAAGTTCAGACTTGTGAAAAAAATGAGTCTGAGAAACTCATTGAATAACTAAAGGATTGAAAAAATCGACGACCATGTCTGTTTTTTTTTTTTTTTTGTATTATCATTGCGGTCAAAATCCAACTGTTATACATTCCAAGGTCACTAGAAACCCAGTACATGAACTCTTCCACGAATCGAAGAAGTAGTTGACTTTCGCTACTAAGATCTTAGTGATACGTCAACGTTCAACGATGCTTTCATGGACTTAACTACATTCACTCCTCTGCTCCCTCTCCTCGCAATCTCTTTCGTCGCTCGTCTACCGACGGATGTGTTTGAATTAACGTCTAAGATCCGGGTAATCCGAAGAGCACCATGTACGCATTAAGTATATCTTAACTACAAACACTGCAGTCAATAATTATATGGGGAGTTTTAGTCCGAATAGATATAAACTTTTACCAGAATGTTAACAAGAATTTAAATATTCGTTGGAATTCATTAAATTCAGGGTAAAAAAGATCTTCATTCGTGAACTAGGTTATTGCACAAAAATGACAGTTCTATGTCATTTATAATTTTTTATTACGATTTTAATAAAAATCTCCATTACAGTATAAATGTTACTCAAAACTTGATAATTTATTGCTCTACTGTCTGGTGTCTACTTCTTAATAAATGAAAAGTTTTCTGAATTAACGACTGCAATTAACGACTAACCTGACGAATAAATTAATAAAGTAGTACCTTTTTTAAACAATATTAAGAGTGATTGATTTTCGTTAGAATGCCCTATAAGTATATATATATATATGTGTGTGTCTATGTTAATACGTACATGATATAGACATTATGAAAATACAGACATCAAAATCTCTTCAGTATTAGACCTCGTTTCATTCAGGTAAATGCGTCGTGGCGTCTCCGTTTATACAAAGCACCCGCAGCATTCACAAGACTATGACTAAATGAGAACGAACATGCCTGCCGACGCATCTCTTCTACTATGAAACGCAATGTTCGGCAAAGTTCTGAGACGGCTTCGTCGACTTGCACGTTTCGGTTAATCCCATCCTGGTACATAATCCTATAGCAAACAGAAGACACGAACGTTGCTTGACACCGTTCAAAATGAAATATTACGGTAAAGAAGAAAATCGTGGCGAAAGTTTTCAACCTCTTTTCCGTCATGATATCGCGTGATTTAAGCTACACTTACAAAACTATCGAACGTGAAGGACATCCTATAGAATTTTCCAAATTCTTTTCAGCATTACGAATCTTTAGAAACTTTTGGGAAAATTTTTTCAAGATTTTTACTGAAACTGTCTTTACTGATAGTCAATTAAGGAGTCTGAAATTGAGTAGAAACATGATAAAACGTCATATAAGTGCAAGCATATTGAATGGGTTAAGTATACAAGTTAACATAGGGGAATGGTCTCTAAGTCCAAAAAGGATAATGCTATGATATTTCAAACACGGTAGATCGCAAGCCTAGTAGCATCAAAATTTCGCCATTTTCCCTTTTTTCCATCTTTGAAATAGTACTTGGCATTATCTGGATGAACATTCAATTCATGGTTATGAGATTATCTGATGCACGCGTGACGGATCTTAGATTCCGAGTATATGATGTTTATCCAATACATTATATTTCACGGTTAGCAGGAGGGATGAGTGTGAATTTCGTTTATATACGTCACTCGAAAACGATGTTCGCTTGTGTCTCAAACTTATCAGATTTCTGACATATTTTCAGGATCCGTACGTCCATGTAGATGCTGCAGGAACTCATGCAAGCGTATGTATTGGCATCAAACTTCGAATAGTGTAAAGTTAGATATCTGCTGGTGGTTATCGAAGAGTAGTCTGTCAGAAGCATATTGTTCGGCTTATAACTAAAAGCACTTATGTGATCGCGAGAGATCAGGTTGCCTGCTGAAGACATTGCAAGGAAGTCGAAATGATGATGGCTTATGTTATCAAAGCCCTTTGATTGCGACACATCTGAGGAAAACGTATTGCAGCAAAGTTATGTATTTAGAGAAGGATTAAGTTGTGAAAAGTTTGTTTATACATAATTATGTTATCATCTTCAATAGCTTGAGTTCTAATGGACGTAGGAATGGTATACATTTTCTTGGAGCTTTCGTTAGAATGAGGAAAGAGGAATCAATGGGAGTGAATGAATAAGATAAATAATCGTAAAAAGTTATTATCTAGTTTGAAATTTTTTGTTCAACCTGTTTGTACGTTGTTTTGAAAACGTGACGTCATAAAACCGTCACATTGGAGTATGAAAGAGTGCGGCGAATCTCGCGGTGGCTTTTTCATTGGGATTTTTTTTTTTTTTCAAAATCCGTTAAAAGTTTGTTTTGTATATAGTGCATTGTAGAGCGTAATGATGAATAACAAAGCAGTTGCTTCGTAACACATTTTACGTAATTACTTGGCCGTCAAAAATAATCAGAAATGAAATTCCTTAATAATATAAAAATCTGTAGCTGGCTATTGCATAAGATTTTAATATATTTAGTTCTCTATCATTCGTCTTTGCCTCGTTCTTATAATGATTAATTTCCTTACTACTATATTATTTCGATTCTTCGTTTATTTTCTTCGCTTGTTCACCGCTCGTCTTTCTGTGCAGAGTTCTCTCATTGTGTCTATATTGTGTAGAACTTGATCGCCTAACCGTCACTAATTGAGTTTCATTCTCTTACAAACCGTGTCGAGTAACGTCGTACTTTTCCTAGGCGGCTGTGTTGCTGTGGGAAAGCGAGTGTATCTCCTGTTGCCTGACTATAACGGGTCTCTACTACTGTCGATTCGATCTATACTGCAACCACTCTCGGTCCTGTCTGAAGAGTTCGCCCGCGAGAATCGGTGCACACACACACACGCACTTACAATTGAAAAGCCGAGAAAACGTTGGTTCATTTTGAACGAACAATAAAATTGAAAAAAATGTTGAGTAATTGAATTACCCAACTCCTCCGTCGTTTCCTTCTTCCTGAATGGAAGATTTAAGGCTTGAATTGATCATGAGATTTATAGATTTCAGAAAATACACAACATCGTCTAATTTGTGAACAGAATTTGCTCGACATTTCGATTTATTTAATTCCAAAAGAATTTGTCGGGACACTGTCAGGTTTATTATTGAACCTTTCATCTGTATTTCTTTACCCCATTTTGCAACTGTTTAATTATATGTAATTTTCTTCTGTACTCTGCTGACAACACTTTGATTCACATCAAAATCAGTGATCCCGGAAAATAATGAAGAACAAAAATAAAATATTCAGAATGGAATGTACGAGAGAACATTTGATGATTTTGGGAATGGTTATAGACTCAAAGCTTTCAAGTTGCTGTAGAGACGATGTAATAGTAATTTCTACGAAACGACTGACCTGTAGTGAGAGCTTAGCAGAAATGTGGACAATCGTGTCATACACTCTGTGACTACGGTCAGGGCATTTTCCACATGGACACGAGGTAATGTATATCTCTGGAATGGAGGCATTATACACTCCATATATTTGCATACCTGTACCCACGTATAACGTACGAAAGGAGCTTAAACATAGAGAGTGAATACTAGATACTGGCACTTCATACCATAGGGCTTTCATCAAGTGCTATGCAACATAATGACCATCTATCATAAACGCAATTCTCGTCTATGTATAAATCGAGAAAACAGAAAGTATCGAAATCCGTGCCATGAGCCGTTGGCGGGTCCATGGAAATCCGCCAAAACTCTCTTGAGTGGTGGAAGCTTCGCCATTTCCTGCTCTTCTTTTCCCTACTCTGCGTGTTCTATCGACTAGTTTGTCTCATGTAATTCCAAGTGAGAACAGAAATACTGAAGAAAATAAACGAACTCATTTCCTATGTTCATAAAAAATTATAAACTTATTGGGTAACTCAATTTTGCTTCACTTAATTAAACCAAAAACGCAATGATGGCTGGTGGAAATTATGACCATTTTTTTTTCGTGTATAAGAATAGTTCGTTTGCTCTAGATTTAAAAAAAAAAAGTAATTTTATGACTATAGTATTATCTACAATGCTGTATTGCCGTGTCAGTATTTTTAGCAACAAATAATGTGAATGAATTTCGTTTTTTCTGTTAGTTAATGTTTTTATCAGGGAACATGTTCTTATTTGGTTCTTTCATACGTGATGATCACGATTCCATTTTTGATTAAATTTAATTTCATTAACTGAAGGAAGAACGTGAATTTCTTTGGCCTCTGACCTAATTTCATGGAGTCTATAGTTTTTCTAAATGGAATATGTACAACGGGGCAAGAGCTTTGAAAGCTCATCTGTGCTGGTCTCGTGGTCAGTGAACGGAGGACAACTATACACCATGATCAAGGACTTCAACGTACAGGGATTCAAGATCTTCAGCGAGAATGAGACTGTGGAACAGAGGGGAGTCCAGACGACCAAGATCAAATTGTGGAGGAAGGTAAAGAGGGTCGAAAAGGGAGATTAAAGGGGTTTTAGAGGAGCAGTACTTGTCAGAATACCACAGTAAACTATAGCAGTACTCCTTTGTGTTTACTGTTGGAACACCGGGTAAATTAGAACGCCCGACTACATCTAACCTCCCTATTCTTCTATGCCCTCACGTCTATATCCTTATTCTCGGCTAGCCACAAACTCGTACTGACTAGTGCAACACCGATACGTTTCTGTAGCTGTGATGTCGCTCAGTCTACTTCAACATCCTCATTTTCAAGAGCAGGATATTCCTTTGCGTTCGGAATAGAATACCATCGGTATTTACACTTTACTCAGTTTTATCCGTACATGTAAATAACCAGATGAGTCCTAAAGATACGTAACATCGTTTCATCGTTTATACGGAATGCGATTTTTCAAACACTCTCTGCATGTTCTTTACAACTGCTCTGATGCTTTTAGAAGCAATTCATTTCACTACCACGCAGACAAAGATTGCTATAAAAAAAGAGAGAGAAAAAAAAACCTCTTTCACTCCAGAAATTAGATGAACTATGCAGATGAAGCTTTGCATAAATTTAAAGTAATGAAACATATTTCCACTTCACTCGGTCGACGGATTTCAAAATGTACATTATGACATTATTACGCAAAGAATTATATACAATAAAAACATTATATTTCTATTAGAGAAAAGCTTAATTAATGGAAAGTAAAAATGACATGGGCACAACATTAAATGAGAAAAAAATTACTAACGGCTTGATGGTGACTCTCGTTATTTTTAGGGTATTGTTAACCAAACTTAACGATATACTTTCTGTCCGTTCATGATCTTCATTGTTAGTGTACAAAATTATCATTTTAATTATTCTATCAATGACAATAATTTTTTCAACAATCTTTCTACCGTTTTTTTTAATGAGTGTAAAAAAAAAATCGTCACGTTACTTCATAAACGGATTAGTTTAATCTTAGAATAAATATTATATCCTGATGACGTAGAAAACAAGATCAATCGATTGTATTGCAGCGTCGATTTCCGATTTCCAGTAATTGCAACTGAACATCTCTTGAAACGTCGCTGAACTATCAATGACGCATCCTGTTCCTTCGTAACAGAAAGATAATTGCATCACTATTGCCTTTTTAATCAAATTATTCCGCTGTGGAGATTTGGTTCTCTCAAGAAAGAAGTATTTAGCAAAAAAAAGAAAGATTATGATGAATGACAGCACTTGGAGCTGAAGAAATTGTAAAACTTTACAGTAAATAATTAATTTATGAAGCCCTCGAGGAAAACAGGAACGAAGACATTTGTTCGAGAACTTTCATATCACCTAATTTTTCCGCGGCGCATCGTAGAGTTTAACGCCATATATATATATATATATATATTTTTTTTCACCTCTCATAATTTTTCTTACTCAACTGAGATAAGTAATTGCGGACCACTGGACAAGACAGATCATGACGAATGACTGTCGCAAATGGTAAAGTAAGAAGCGATGAAACGATCACGTGATATATATATACGTGCATGAAGTTTAGAAAACTCTATAGCTGTCTTTACACAAAACACATATATATTTATATCCAAGATTTCATTAGGATGAATTCCGCTGTGACAATTTTTATCTCATTTAGTTCCTAAGAAAATTTTCAATTATTTTATTTTTTGTTTATTTCGAGACAAACGGTAAAGGATTTTTAAGAGGCACATTCAGTTGTATTTGCAGGAATTATTATTTCTTCAAATTAGTGGTACATTTCAATGAACCTGAGTGAAAATTGATATTCATTGAACTAATTACATTTTGCAGGGTTTTTTGTCACTAAATATATTGGAGCCTCAAGATATTTTAAGCAGACGAATTTCCACGTTTCGGCCTATGATCGTTATAAAACAACAAATGAATTGGGGGTGACACGATTTTAAAAACTTCAAAATTTTCATTTTTTAAATGTATTTTTAGTTCTCGATATCATTAAATTTGTACACTGCAGCTGTGAAAAAAAGTAATGAAAATTCCTTAACAAAAAAAAAACTTTTGCTCTTGAGGGAAAATATTCTTTATAGTGTTATATATGAAGTTCCTATTTAAGGTCTGCATTGAAGTGGAACGCGTGAATAATATGTGATAACTTCGTGAATGAAGTACACATTTGTAACTAAATTAATTACTAATGTACACATTCATTTCTATGCCTACAGCCTACAGGTAGAAACTTTCATAGTCTAAAAGTTAGATCAAGCGATGCAAACAGAAAGTTTGAATAAGTAAATTCAGGTCATAGTCTGACCAATCCCGAACTCTCACTACTTCCAGTACTTTTCTCTCGAGTATAAAAAGTCGAGTAGCTCGGTCGCGAAATTTCCTGGAGGATTTTTCTCTCGACCACGTCGCTAATTAAAA
The DNA here is from genome assembly GCA_948107755.1 of Campoletis raptor. NCBI lineage: Eukaryota > Metazoa > Arthropoda > Insecta > Hymenoptera > Ichneumonidae > Campoletis > Campoletis raptor. The sequence goes on along the minus strand of OX403622.1, from coordinate 26,348,825 downwards.
TTTTTTTCCTTTTTTACATCAATGTACTTGCATTTCATAAAATAATTATCGTTGTTATGATCATTTTTTGTTCCTATGATACTTATTAACTCTGAAGATCCATTAAAAACAAGTAGTGGGCTTGTTCAAATAGAATATTCTTTGAACATTGTTGATTGCAGTGAAATATGTCAAAATTACTCAGCACAAGAGAATGAATTACAAAGATTTAAATATATTTCCAATCACTATTTTTACGAGGAATTAATTTAACCTTAAGTGACTCATGCTTTTCGAAACGTTGATTGTTTTTTGTAACTTCAATGGAACGTTTAATACTTGGCCTGTATTATTTCTTTTTAACGAAAATATATCAAAGTTTATTGGGTGCAATCGTTCACTATTATACACTTGTCTGTGCTCATGTATTCGAGTACATTTGGAAGCTCGTGCTTATCCAGACATGAACGCTATACGTGCTTTTAAAATGATCGTAAAAGTGAGTGGATACACAAAAATGAGGGGTTATGACCTCGTTGAACGTTCGTGCAAAATTCTCCTCTTTTTTCCTATCTCCTGAGAGATTTTGTTCTCGCTCATCCGCGAATCCCTTTTTTTGTCTTAGTTCAACTTGAATAGATGTATAGAAGAATATTTGAATACCTCAATTTCCACGATTTATGAGAACACACATGAGGAGCCTGTGCAGTTATACTTCCAAAATTTAACCCTCCAGTGGACAAAGAGAAAAAAATTTGTGAATCTTCGAATTGAACATAACCTGCAATGTGAAAAAGCACCGAAGCGTTTAACTGAAGCTTGGTTTACCTATTCATGAAATTAAATTTTTATACTCACACTGAAGGTATAATCGAATTTCGTACTTTTTCATGAAAAAATTAATTTCCCTCTAAACTACTATGGACGTGAAAATCCAAATTTTCTCACATACACCATACACTGCAAAAAATTTTACAGAATGTTTTGATAAATTTTCTTACCACAGTTTTCGTTTGAAAAAAAGAAGATGATTAATTTCGACTTCATATTCGTAACAAAGCGATTCCAAAGACCACTGATTATAAAATTTCAAGCCAGTTACACATAAGAAAAAAATGATGGCTTAAAAGTTTATAGCTCAATCAACTCTTTCAGTAGTGATAGAGTAATTTTCAAACTCCATGATTTATCGTCGAGTTTCAAAAATTCAAATCGTCTAAAGATAGACGAAATTTTGAATCTGACAACCAACCACCCAATAAGTTCTAGTTGGGCATTGACCCCCACTTGTGCAGTGAATGTTGAAGAGTGTCAGACCACAGGCTGACCGTTACTACTTAGACTACTAACAGCTGACCCTACGTGCATAGAACCAGTGCAGTAAACTGCCGTCGATCCATTGCGTGAACACCGCTTCTATCGTTATATCGTAGGGATGGTGGTTGCACACTCTTGACAGGTTTTACTCGGTGCTGTAAACTACGTGAAATATGGCGGTTGCTTGTACCTACAACACTGATTACATCAGAGTAGGTCTCTTTGCAAGAAGGAGACTACCCTCCCTGTAGTAACCTATACATCCGGAGTTTAACATAGACGAGGAAAATTGAAAAAAAAAACTTTACAAACTTACGACCCCAACCATGTCGGTCGGATTTCCGCTGGATGTTGCAATACATGTTTATCGTTGGTACGCACATGTCTGGACAGTTGAGAAATTGCAAGTTGAAGCTGTAACTTCTATGTCCTGATAACAAAAAAAAAATGACTGCTTCCTGGGAACTGGGGAACGCGATAAAATTTATCTTAGGGGTGTTTTGAATCGGGCATATTTTGTTGATTAAAATTATCACAATTACTACCTAGTAATCAATCTGTATAAAATGAGCCAGCTAATGGAGATTTTTTTAAGAAACCGATTGTCGTAGATTTCGGAAGCATGCATGAAAAAAAATCCTGTAATCGATGTTCAATTCTTAACGAGAATGAAATCGTTATTTCGAAAAAAAAAAAAAAAAAAAAAAAAACACATTACTTTTACTTTGAAATGAACTATCTTCTAATAAGTAAAAGAAATTGAACCCTTCGAACAGCTGTCGTTCAGTGTAGATGTAGAGCCGCTAACTTTAACGGCCAGATCTACACAAAATTCTGAGTGAATATGAGGAAACTAAAAGTCCCTAATTCTTCTTCACTGATCTTTCTGAAAGAACTCCGAAGAAATGAATGGAAGTGACGAAAGCAGTAAAAGCAAGGAACCGAAACGAAGAAAAAGCTTTAGGTAAGATAATGAAAAAAAAAAAAAACGATTTGCTGGGAAAGCGATTGACCTGAACCAGGCGGGAGTCACGTGATTTTTTCGTCGGATCAACTGGTCTTCTATATTAATGATCATGCTCCTCGTGGATTATCCTCACGGGTCCAGATTCCACTCTGGTTCTCAAGTAAACTGTGTGGTTCTCTTGGCACTCGTTCAAGACAATCACAAGATTGTCCGGATGAGAGAGAGAGAGAGAGAGGAAAACCGATAGAAAAGCAGAAAAAGAGGGAGAAAAAAGATAAAAGATGTGACTCGATTGTCAGATAAATTAAAGAAAGTTACGTTTGGCGTGACCAAGAGAAATTCTATGACAATTTATTAGATTGTTTGAGTTACTGAATATTTACAAACTGTACAACCGAAGAGTGCACGATCTCCGAAGTCACGCTGCGTCCAGTGAGATCAGTTGTTGGTTGGGTGATTAGACATGAACCGGTAAGCCGGTAGAATAATTTCCACATGGTTTTTCTATGTTTACCCTTCTTCTTCGTGCAGATGTACCACAGTTACAGTGTGTTAGAAAAGAGTCACTGTGACCAACATTCTGGGTAGTCCCACACGAGCACGAAGAAAAAGTTAGTGACGTAGGGTTGGAGTGATGGAATCCACTAGTAAAACCCCACAAATATATACACCATGTAGAGCATTGTAAATAAACGAAAAATGCAAACTGTACGATATTCAAAAAATATTGAACATATTTTTGTTTTATAAGAAAATGCTCGTTCCTTTATACTTCGTGAAAAAGCATAAAAATGTTAAATATAAATTTTCGTGTTTGATGAAACATTCTCATACCATCTATAAGTTTGTCTACATTGAAATAATCTAGGCATTTGTTTCTGGATGATCTACGGTTTCTCACGTTCATATCAAATGAACTTGGGAAGCCAATATAATCGAGGAAATTATGAGAAGACCGCGAAGTTTTAATCAATATTTATATGTGTGTATCAAGGAATACATTTTTATAATTTACCGTTGGTTTCAGAGAGAAACGGTCAGTCATCCAATTCCATTAAAATGGAGAAGCGATATTGACTTTATGCAAACCAATTAAAGGAAAGCAATGAGACCGTTTCGCTTAGGTGAAATGTACTGGCAAACGTCTTCAAGCAAAAAACAACCAAGAAAGCAATTAGTCTTAAAAAAAAAGAAAGAAAAACACGAACCAAGTACCGTTGACTGATGGAAATTTATCAATTTTTCTGTTTTTCTCAATGTTTCAGAGCCTTGCGAGAAAACGTATTGCGCCTGGGGTGCGACATGCGTAGTGTCGGAAAGCGGACGTGCCCAGTGTCAGTGTCCCGTTGAGTGTTCTACGATTCCAGCGCCTGTTTGCGGTACGGACGATGTTACGTACACGAACCACTGTCAGCTGCGACAGGCGAGCTGTCAAAGGCGGAAGAACACAAGGGTTAAGCATCAGGGTGCTTGCGGTGAGTGCCACGTCACTGTCGTATCTCGTTAAATCCCCCTTCAGCAAAGGCTATCAACTCTGACGCCAACAATCCCCCCGGTGATCTTCGTCCCTCTCCCCCTTTTCTCTTATGTTGTGTGTTGCATCGGACTCACATCAAACTCCTCGTCATTGGATCACTACATTCTATCTTTATCTCTCTCAATGTTGATTCTCCAATGATAGCTTTGTATGGAGACGTGAGTTTGTATTTCTAAATGTATGTACGTCCGTATGTTATATATGCCTCAGTGTAAACCTTTCATGTTGAATGGAAAGGAGGTTCGACCACTGTCAGTGGCACATATCCATCTCATCTGTATAACGAAAACACGAGAGCGCTTGGAGAAAATGTAGTTTTCCCCTGTTGGATTTCCATCTGCTGTCTAATACTCACGATAATCCCTTGTATTTTCTGTGTGTTGTCAACTGCACCGCGGAACATCTAGAGAACGGCTTAATACATTCCTATCGAGAATCATTGTACAAGACCAACGGATTTGTCACTTGTCAACGCCATTTCCATGATTTACGCTGCCACTGACCATGCATCTAGGGAAAATCAAGTCCTTTTTTGCATTCAAGCATTTAAAAAATGTGTAGATTTAAATTAGAGAGTCCATCGGGCTAAAACTATATGATTAAATGATTTTATTTAACATAATCCTTCGAAGATTCATTACAATTAATTGTAATGTAATATTTTTATGATTTACAGTAGTACTACCTGGCAACAAATCATGTTACAGTTTTTCCACATACTTTTTTGATAAAAAATCCTCTTTACATCCGGACCATTAACTCTCGTTGAACTTACACGCATCATTGAACCCTGGAGGCTTTCATGTGCTTTTTTCTCCATTTTGTCCATAAATCGACATTCCATCATTGTACGATGCTTTTGTTCGAATATATGTCTGACGTGATCTTTTATTTCTGTCGCATACAGCCAAGGTGTGCAGGCTTTAAAATTAACGAGTTCGAGTTGTAACAAAAGGTGTTCGGAATCGATAAACTTTAACAACCTTTTCCATCATTTCATGTCCTGTTATGTGTGTTGAAAATGTTTTTATACGCGTCCTTGTTTATTGATTTATAAAGGTGAGCATATATAAACATATTTACGTGTATAAGTGGTGCATATCCTCAGGTTCGTGTTGCACTAGTGAAGAAGGTGTAAATGCCTACGGAGGCATTGACGACACCACTCGGTGAGTGAGTGCGAAGGGATGGCTTGGGTTTTAGATCCCTTGAAAGTGCATCGTTCGTCGAAGCGATTTTTTTTCTCGTAAAAACACAAGTATTACTTTGAATATGGGGCTGGATGTTTATCTTCGTACACGTGTTCGAAACACATGAGTGTTTCACTCTAATTTTTTTGCGCTTCTTTACACAGCCCTTCAGATATATTCACCGAGTGTTTTCTCTGCGAAAAAGTAATTTATGTTCAGTTAATAGAGTTCCTCATATGTTTTTATAAATCCGAAAAGTTGGAACGTTTTACATATCGACGTTCAGTTTAAATATTCATTTTGAAGACTATAAAAAAATGTTGAAGTAGATGGGACAGAAAAAAAAGTTCATCCAAGTAAACGATGTTTTATCGATTACTCAACACTTCCCCTGCTCGCTTCAAATTTGTCTGACAATTTTCACGCGCTGTGACACAGTACCTTCGTTCACCTGCAGATAAATCGAAAAAAAAAAAAAAAAAATTGCCAATGCTTAAAGAAAGTATAACTATTTGGAGTGAAGTAAAACATAAAAAAAAAAAAAAAATACAAGCGAACAGAAGAGAGAAAAGCAGTTAGAGGAGAAAAAATAGGGCTCTAGTCAACGGAAAGCCGGAAGGTCATAAACGATAACGGGTAAATTTTACGAGCCGTCCCATCTCGGAAGTTGTGATAACCGAGTGGAGGAAAGAGGACTTGAGAGTGAGTACACACAGCAAGTTCATGACACAAAAGTACAAGTTTCGACCGTTCTTTATAGAAGGTTCAGCGCCACGCGATGCACCTGTGCTCAAAGAGGTGGTGTGACTCAGTATTTTCTAGCGAATGAAGCACTCGCGAGTTTCAAGCGGTACCAAATGCTCGAAAAATTATTTTCTGCCACCATAAAAAAAGGAAGCAACAAAATGCTCTCAAATTTTTTCGTCGACTAAGTCGTAAACGAACAAGTTATTTGCTGCTACCAATAATCATAGTAAGAGTAAAACAGAGTGTACAATCGAATTGAGCTTCCACGTTACTCCAGACAAAAACCAAGAACATTGAAATGGGTTTTTGGATGCTTATCAATTAATATAAAATTTGAAACGATGATAAACCTTCCTTAGTCAATCGTCAAATAAATAAATTCATTTTCGAACATTATCGAATATGATTTTTTGAAAAATATTCTACGTTGAGCACTAATTGGGAGACGGAAGCAATAAAGAGTGTAAAAAAAAAATTGAGCCACAGGATTCTCCAAATCTGTTTTTACAACTACTACAAAAAGTAGGAAACGCGTTGGAAAAAAATGAATGTTTTATTTTATTTATGTATATATATATTAGTGCGTAACGGTCTCAGGTATGAAAGGTGAAATCGCCATAAGTTCGTTCTTCAGTTTTCATGGCACATAATTTAAGATATACGAGGAAGCTTTTCTCGAAGTGTGAATTAACGACGTGATTAGAACAGAGAAAATTCGCAGATGCATAAAAAAGTTTGATGGTATTCTTTATTGTTCGAGGGGAATATAACCCTCGGTCGAACGATAAAAAAATTGTAGTGCGTTGAGAAATAGTGGGCGAATTTTTGGAATAAAATTCAACTGCGAAGTGTGCTTGAAATAACTAATCTTGCGTTTACGAGATATTCAGGCCGACATCGAATGACAATCCAAGTACAATATCAAATTTTCATTGAGCCTTTAATGGTATTTGAAGAAAAAATAATAATTTGAAGTTTGCCATGCAGTTGAATTTATGTTGCAGGGATATTTGCGCAGTTTATTTCAACAAAATTTTATTAAATTTTTACAAAATACAATTTCTGAAGACTTATCAAGTTCCATTGTGGATGAAACTTCGGTTGGCCTGGAAGAATGTCTCCTATCTTGTAATAACAAATTTCTAACATATCCGGAAGCATAAATTTACCGTTCGATCCTTTCAGCCGAAACTGTGAAATAATAATAATATAAGACTCGTTATTGCAAGATGTAAGAAGAAAAAAACATTTTTAATAACGAGGATAGCAAGGAAAGAGAAAAATATAAATTTCGTACAAAATTAGGTACAAGTTCTGCACAATACATAGGAGACATTTCTTTTGGAAGGTATGATGTAAAATATACAGCTACATGATTGTCCCTTCAATTTTTTTCATTTTGTCATCAATATGTGCAACGTGCATTCGAGTCAGTGGGTTTATGCCACGTGTGTCTCTTACTCCGACGTGCATAGGGAAAATAAAAAGGAAGACGATGTGAAAAAGCTCTGATGCTACCGCAGTAAAAGGAAAGAGGAGGAAAAAAATTTCTCTGGGATTAGCTCGTGGCATGCGGGTGGAGCAAAGGATGCTTGCTGCAACGTAATTCGAAAATGAACGGTCTGTACGTTTGCTGTACGATATTCACTCATATTGTATATAATACATAATATATGTATATATATACATATGATGTACATTCGTTCGTTTCATTTTACGTTCTTTCGGTAGAAACACGTAATACATATTTATATATATTCATCTATACGTATATAATTCCTTTAGATAACCTTACAGATCAAGGGAAAGAGGGAGAAGTAGAGAGAGAGAGAGAGAGAGAGAGAGAGAGGAACCACACGAGAATCCGTGGTTAGAAACCAGAAAATACGAAATTTGCTCCGCCCTGGGGTCTGCTTTGCTTCAATATATGAGAACAAGCAAGAAAGAACGAAGCCTTCATATATAAAGACGTATAAGTGAAACTGAAAATACTCTAAAAAGTAGCCTGGTATGTAAAGGGAAAGGAGAGTGGGAAACAAGAGAAAAATCATATAGGGATAAATTATTTACATTGAGTTGTTGCTGGAACATGCGAGACAGCTCAACAACAGAATTGAGTAAGACAATAGCACGGCGCTAGTATTTTTATAATGAGTTAAATCTACGGAATAATTACATGAATTTAATAAAGTAATATTTACGCTTCTGGTAATTTTCTAGTTAAAAGGAACATTATTTTTTATACATTTTTCACATTCAAACTCATTTTATTCACCAAAATAATTGTATGAAAGAAAAAAGACATTATAAAATATTCCAATAAACAGAACACGAGAGAAAAAGAATTCATTACCCATGCATGCAATATTATATTGAAAGTAATTATAAATTTTATATGCGATACGAAGTCGTAATTTAATGCATCAAAAAATATCGAAATATATTATCATCCATATACAATATACATATATCCTTGAGACAGTGCAGCTTTAATAATTCTCCAATTAACAAATTGTGATTGTTTCCTTTATTTTGATAATTTGAATGCATTTAGCATCATTGAGGCTGCTGGGATGAATTAATAATTTAAATAAATGTGCGTGTGTAGAAATCGCGATACCAAAAACTAATAAAAAGAAATATAGAAAACGGGTTCAGAGACGTGAAATCGGGAAAGAGATTCAAAGCAGCATTCAATGCTTGTTTTTGATTGAAATGCTCCTTTGTACTTGAAGCGAGTGAGCAGCAGTTTATGTTTATTATCGTTCTTCATTCTCTTGTCTTTCGCTCTCATGATTATCGCTCGTTCGATGGAACGAGATTAATTAATAACCTACACGTCGGGTTCAAGTGTCATATCATAAAGGGCTAAATAGATATTTAAAAAATAAATAAATAAAAATGATGTATTAATCATACTGGAAATGTTAATGTTCACAAATCGTTCACTCTCGCTCGAATGATCAGCAACGTTCCAATCTTACTTTTGATTATTTGAAAAATAATTACTACCTAGAAAGTTGACAAATGAATTCGATAAAAAGAAAACTAAAGAATGGTTTAATTCCAATGAAAATGAGGGAGTTTTTAATACCATTCATATTGGAAAATAGAGCATTATGAGCATATTTCGAGAAGAACTTAATCCTTTTAGTGTGAATTTCATTATCCTTCTATAAAGGACTATAGCTGACGTACATATTGTTGTGGACATCAATAGACAAACAATAAAACTCAGTTCGCCATGAATTCATGAATTTAGACATGTGCCAGTGTTATTATGGCGATGAATTAGTACATTCGAGATAATCTCCATTATCTGTGCAATATATTGAGCATAATCTCCATTGTGATACGAATTTCTATGAAATTCATGTAAGCATTCTCCCGCTCTATTGAAAGAAAGAAATACGATAATGATTATTTGATCGATGCTTTTTTGCGAAATGATTTTCCCTCTCCATTGTTAGTCCTGTCGTTCGAAGTTAGTAAAAATTGAGAGAGTCACTTTACAATGAAGAGGATAGGACCGCGTTGAAAAACAACACTTTTATTTTTGTTTTTGAAAATAATGATTATTCAGATCGTTCAAAGAACCGAAATCTAATTCTCAATAGCAAGACAATAATCTTTCAATACGAATACAGATAAAATCACACATTTTTTTTTGTTTCTTTGTACCACAATAGTGAGCCAAATGTTTTTTATTTTCGCAACTTACGCATCGAATAATATTCCTAGCGAAATATATTCCAGGGCTGGTCCAATTTCCAAGCTTGCCAAGCCCTGGTGGGGTAATCATGTAACCGCAGCGTCTTTGATGTGACTTTTAGTTTCTTATGTACTAAAATATATAACTCACTCACTTATCGGTTCAATAAGAAAATGTTGGCCAGAGGCACTTTCATCTTAGTAGTCTCTCATAACTAACGGCGTTCACTGCGACCTAGCCACCGAATTGCTTTAATTAGTTGGGAGCTATTAGTTAGCCTCCATTAGAGGGTAAATGACTGCCCATACAAGTGACATCAAAGCTGCCAATTTGGGAGAAAATGATGAAAATTACAATAGCTCTTTAGAAATATAGATAAATGAACAGGCACGTAGCAAATATCGATAAGCATTTGTAGCATAGAATCAGTTCTCAATTATAGTAAAGTTACGATCGCAAGAAAGAGAATATTCGACTGTAATGACAGAGAGATATTCAAATGGTCTTTGAATTCCATCTATAAAGTACAAAAGTATAGATTGAATTCAATTCAAGCACAAGAATCGAGAATCACTGTAATTGGATGCTATCAATGAAATTGTCTTTGTTAGTCCGAGGGCATTGATGGCGGTTATCAAGAATTGATCTTTGGCAACAACATCGATTTAGACACAATCAAGATAGTTTACTCATTTTCAAATTCGTTGGAAGACACCAAATTCACAGATGGGCAGATCACTACATACATTTATTACAAAATATTCTAAACCTTTCACCAACATTCGCGTTTTTCAAACCTTCCTTCATCATACACTGCAGATTTTAACTTTAGTCTAGATTCACTATTTTTCTCGGGCTTTTCAAAAAAAATTCGATTACGATATAGATTCTTTAGCTCTTGAGTGAAAATTAAAATTAAAAAAAAAATGTTTAGATTGCTGATATGGTGAAGAAAACTCAGGAATAAAATAGTTGGAGTCGCCTAATAGTGGGGAGTCAGGACGTGCATGTCAGGGACGATTATGAGAAAGAATAGTAGAAAAGGTGGCAATGAAGTATAATTCATATATTCTGCGAATAGGATTCGAAAAATGTCTCGTAAAGCTTCGCCAACCGACGAATGAAAAATATATTCAATCGTTATATCTATGTATATAGAAATATGCATGTACACACATATAAAACTAATATGGTATATTGTAGGAAAAGTCTCAAGCCCTCGTTCTCTAGTGCTATACTTAACGGCTCGTTCAGCGTCTTCGTCGTCGTCATAAGTTTGATACTGAATCCTCCACGTCGGCCAATTTTGTGCACGTCGTACTTAGACGACGTTTCCATTTCGCATGCCTGAATTATGGAGGGCAGACTTTCCGATTCTTTCACCAAGAGGTAAGATATGTTCCGGTCGGTTTTTCACATTACCAGACGGTATTAGTTCACCTCTCTCTTTGCCACGGTCTGTCTTTCATTCCTCTTTCATTCTCGGATAAAAATTCTCACTCGTCGTCTGCTCTTGTCTCGGAGGCTCCTCGTAGATAATATGTTTACAGAGAACAATTAAAAAGGCGAGGACACACATAGCGAAATGAGAGAAAAAGTCTTACAGTCCGTCTGTGCAGCTCACTTCTTCTATAAACATCAACGGGGTGGTCTAGAAGTGCGAGCCACGATGTCATAGTTGAATTTTCCAAATTCTTACGAAAAAAAAAATGCTAGTCCATTTTTTCTTCCACCCACTATCTCTGTGTTGTTGAATAATTGACCAAGATGCAAACTTGCCCGTTGATGAAAAACCTACTGGAGTGGAACAAGCACACCATGTAGGCCCAAGCAAAAGAGATAAATTGTTGTTCTACCTTGATCTCTACCAATCTTTCCTTTTTTTTTTACTAATCCATCGGAATAACTGTTCCATTTGGTTATAGTAGTTGATCAATATTACACAAAAGTAAAAAACATTGATAGCGATCTTTTTATATCCAGGATTTCTCAATCTGCACATCATAAAAGTGTTGATCTTGGTCACTTTTTGGACACGTTGTACTGAGTACACATAAGTGTATATGTGAAAAACGAAGACGAACTTTGGAAAGACTGGAAGACTATATAGCAGTGTGAGTGTTATTTCTCGTACCTGTAGAAATAGAAAAAAGCTGTAGATCATCCCGGAAATAGCACCTCTTATCGCAAAGAGCTTTTCACCGGGTCAGACAGCAACGGCAGCGCAAACTTAGCATAGTCCATTCATTTCTCGTGTACGTATGTGTACATTTCCAGGGCGTTTGTAATAAACGAGAACGAGGGCCTTACCAAAAGATGACTTCATGTATACATACGTTTACTGCACTTTCTGTGTACTTTGTTCTACAGTAAATTCGTGGCATCGATAAAGATATATTGTGGCCCGATAGTTTATGACGCGAAAGAAATTTCGCAATAACATCAATGCGTTTCTTTTCTATTTTGATGACTATTTTTTTTTTGTAATATTTTTTATTGATTCACAACCAAATAAAATGGTATGCTCTGTTCCGGTAGGTTGCAAGTTCATTTACACATAACCATAAATTTGGTCACTGCATTGACCGTTGGGTCAATCTGACCCGGAGGGTACTTCATTTGTCTGTCATCATCAACATTTCAGTTGATTTTTATAAACTTTGCCTTTTCCAAACGTGAGTTTACTTTGAAAAATTATGAATTTTTCAATGTTCGATAGTTCTGCGATTGATAATTCAGAATGTATTCATGAAAAGTGCTATTTTTCGAAAGAAAAAAAATAATAACACTTGACATTAAAAAAAAAATTAACTTATTCGAACAAATGAATGTAACTTATTGTTGTATTGAAAAAGTCGTTAGTTCTGGTGGAAAATCACAGTCTGTCCTTGAAAATATCTCTGGTGCATAAAGATAATTAACAGCGAAAAATGAATTTGGGTCGAAATAACCCAATGTGTAAATTTGAGCATTGAATAGTGATACGCAATAGATAACGAGGAACATTCATAAATCACTGTCTAGAATATGTAAAATCATAAAACTGTACAACGATGTGTTAAGTTGAAAAAAATCTTTGAATGGATTGAGTGACCGGTGGATTTGCTCTCGTACAAATATTAAGAATGAAATTAAATTTTTTATAAACCTGAATCACCGACGCATTCGACAATGCACTATTTTACGTGACATAATTGTAAGAAAAAGTGTAAAATGTTATTTCATACAATTTTCTAATATGACTCTCCGTAAGTTTTTCACCCGTGAAGCGCGTGACAACGTCGAGAAAGTGTGAACGAAAAGAAATCCGTGTGTATCAATGCCAGTGTCGCAAGTCCTGAATTTTTTGTCGTAGCTGAGATTAAAACCGTCCACGTGCGATGGACATACGAGGCTTTTCCCAGGGTCAAAAAGATAAACGCCGTCGGCTTTCTCGCGCAAGACCTGGATCTGTCTGTTCCGAGAGCAACAGCCAAAATACACTGGCACACATATGTCGTACATATATATATATAGTCATACGTATACACAAACAAATAGTCTGACACCGTGAACGAAGCATTTTCGTGTTCTTCCATTTCAACGATAGAAGCAAAGCTGCTCGAGGCTCTGTCCATGACACACCAGCATAGAGACGAAGGAAAACCCTGCGTATACTTTTACTTCCTTCCTTCGTGATTATTCGTATACATCTTCATTCCGAGGATGGGGTAGAACGAAGGAAAGTGATGTCGTTTCCTCTTCCTCTTCGTCGTCGAAATCGCATCGTCGTCGTCGTCGTCGTCTCGAGAAAAGCAGCAAACATTCCGACCATCTCTCAGAACGATACACGCGTATAGACACACACACAAACACAAAAAATACAAACATGGAGACCTCCCCCCCCACACACACACACACACTTGAACGGATTCACAAATTTTCTTCCAGTCATACCACATGCACTCTCCAGTTTCTAGGTTTGTCGCGAACATGGACTTTCTCCAGTCGCGAAAATATTTCGCGAAACGTATAAATTTGTCTGTGGAAACATCCAAGTGGTTTTCGTACGAGAGAAAACGACTCGCGTGCACCTCCGGAAGGATACTAAATATACACCTTTTCTTACTACGTAAGAGTTCATATACGTATATGCAAACGGAAACACATAATACATGGTGAACTTCACGAAAGGCGATTCACTATGCCGAGATTCTCGCCCTACGACGCCGCGGATTAATTCAAGAATTCTTCGCCTCACCCTCTACTCTCTCTCTCTCTCTCTCGCTCTCTCTCTCTCTCTCTCTCTCTGGTCCCGCACAAATAATTTTCCTTCTCGTGTACATTCCGAATAAATTTAGCTACTATTTCAGATTTAGCTATGGACTTCTTTGCAGATAATCTTATGGGTTAAATTCAGTAGAACTTCATTTAAATATTTATAAATCGTGTTAATGAAGCATCATTAACAATGAAACGAGAAAATAATTGATTTCACAACTTAAGTCCATTGTAACAAATAAAATTGATTGTTTGCATGGTTTTTTATTTTAGGTTCAAATGGCAACCGTATTTCATCAAGGTCTTTGAAAAATTATCCTTTACAGTTTTTTCCTCGACGTTTTTCCACTCGTTTTTCTTGATTTACGTGCAGACACATGCACATCACTGAGCCACGCGCTTCGCCAGACTTTTAATTAGAAAAAGTAACCAGCAATTATCATGCTCGGTCGAGTCGAATGGAAACAGAGATCTTGAATGTATTCAGTGGGGTTTGGACTGATGCTTATGCGGATTTAAAAAAATCTCATAGGATTAACTATATTTAAGTTCGTTATGATAGTAAAATTTTTAAATCAAGGTCCTTTCATTCGTAACGGAATTAACTGTTAATTAAGTTAAATAGATGTATGAATACCGGGAGAAGTTTGACTCTCTATCTAATGATTTATGTGCTAATAAAAACTCGTTACTCTCCACGTAGTTTTTCAACCGCAAACAAAAACATTAGCATGAAAAAGGAAAAATCCAATGCTTCTCTCAGAACCTGGAAGAGAAGAACATTTTATGGAGTTTCATACAATTGCATTCTTATAACCAATGGGCTGTCGATACATATTTAACACGTCGACTACTCAGCTGTTTTCACTGCAACTTTTTAAACGCTCCTTCAGCTCAAATCGTCGACACACTAAAAGATCAATTTGGCTCTGTCAACTAGATGCATTTTTTAATTAAACAGTTGTTGATCCAACTATTATCTATATACTTGCAGTAGATGAGTTTAAATAGTGTTAAAAAAATATTCTGTTAAAATGCTCAACAAACAATTTGATTAATAGTCCTGCCAAATCTTTTACGTCACTTTTTAGTATATTAAAAACTGGCAATTTAATCTTATTATTAATTAAATTAGTATTAATACAAACGAATATATTGCAATAACTGAAAATATATATAATTTTGAGTTATTACTATCTAAATACTTATTACTGTCTCTGAACTGTCTATTACTGTCTAAATATGATTGATGATGGGAAGGAGATTCCGACCTTCTCAAAAAAATTAGTCAAAATGTTTCCAAATCATTATTATTCATCATTACAAAGGAAATTGAACATTTTGTTTTATATTAAATTCAGCAACAGTGTAAAATTCGTGGTTCAGATTAGCACCAGTTTGTCGTCATAGGGTTTACAGTTAAAAACCTTATTTTGCCTTATCTATATATACATTTTGAATACTTGCTATTCATCATACTTGTGTATACAAGTGTAAGGGACAATTAATCCAACGATCAACGCACGACACCGGTGCAACCGGAAGTGATACATCCCACACGACTTCCGTGTTACATACGCAGCGTGAGGCACGTAAGCATTACAAATGCCGGCAACTCAACGTAATACGGTGTCGTGTGGAGAACCGTACGTCACATCACGACACGAGGTGTACTGTGGAGATTCAGTGTGGAGTATTTAGTCATGTAACATATAGTGATTTGAGCTCAGTCTGGACATTCCCAATCAACGTGACCTATGTAGGGTAATATTTTGATATGTCGATATTAGGAATCGATTTAAAGAAGATAAAAAATTCTATTGATCTTTTTCTCAAAATAACTCTTTCCATCGAATGTCAATTACGACACATTCATCAAGGCTTTTCGACTTGAGGTCTTTTTTGAAAAATAGTTATTACTGATCATCAATATACACAAAAAAAAAATCACAGGATCAACATGGTTTGATTATTCAATACAAAATATACGAACGTCACAGTTTTCACATTTTTCAATGTTATGGTTGGATCATGTTGAATTGTCACGCAAAATGGCATTTAATTTGTTCAATTAATGAGAATGGTGTCAGAGAGCAGAGTTGTTAATATGGAATCCTCTACGTGGAACTTTAATATTCATGATACAATTATTCCGTCGATTGTGCAATTAAATAAACGAGAATAAATTATGCAACGAATAAATGCGTCGATGTCATATTATCTATGCTCTCGTAATTAATACAATCATTCGATTTCAAGTCTATTTCGTAATATTTTTTGGTAAAGATTGAAATAAAGAATAAATATCGTGCATTAGTGTATGTCAAAAGTCAACGTAACAGTTCACTACGCATATATTTATTGTGAGAAATTTTTATTAGTTGAATCATTTATACTTATCCATTTCGAAATTTTTTAAATTTAAACAACTTTAATTATAAAATATACATGTCATTTCGGATATTACAAAAATCATCGTCGATCAGGATCAAAGACACGATTCTTAAAACAGTTCGTAAAGGAAAAGCACTCTATTTCATTACAAGAAAGGCCTGAAAACTTAATCAAGGAAATCGCTTAGGATGACTTTTATATGGTAAAGCGTTTTTCGCGCAAAAAAGTTTCATTTCACTGGCACGTATTTCCCATAACAACCATGAAAACAAACGACATTTTGTATGGAATTTTGCGTACGTGCCTGGAAGAAACATTGTTCGAACCCACAATGAAATGGAAATATAACGAGATGCGGAGGTTGTAATTAAACATTTCGCGAAAGTTCGTTGAAACGAATTGTTAAGGGATTGCGTATACATAGTATATCATCATTATCCATTGTTTGAATGAAATGTTGTTTCCTCTGATAGTCGGAAAATTAATAGCACTATAGTATTGGATACATATATGAATAGGTTTTTTTTTTATAGAATAACAATATTGTTGTTTTGAATGATTGAAATTAACAAAAGACGTTCTGGTTATACAACTTCAAATTAAAATTTTATGCTTACAAAGAACGAATAACTGATTTTGTTTTTGCAAACGCGTCATTGAAATTTATGTGCATACGTCTCCGAGAACGTATAATATCATTTTTCAAGCTGGACTTTTCATTTTTGCGTTTCTGAGAAATGCGTTAAGAGAAATACGTTTAAATTCATCAGTAATATTCAGGCCCAGTTGATAACTTCGTATAAACACTGTTGTCATTAACCCGGAAATAAGTATTGGCAAATTTTCAATGATCGATAAAAATCGTAGAGTAAGATTGCACTTGTAAGATTGCAACAAGATTCACCCAAATTGTCACCTAAACAAGAAACGTGAATTTTGAAACTTGCATTCAACAACTATGGCTCCTTTAATGTTACCAACATAATTTTTAGCCCCGCAAAAATCGTACTGTGAAAACAGATTTTGGATATGCATCCATTTGGAACGCATCTCTTTCGATGTCATTTCAATGCTACGTGATACGTTTCAGTTGGACGTGACTATACATGTGTGAATGTATATTCAAATATATTTGAATAAGAAGTCATATCAAATATGTAGCTAGGTAAAAAAAATGAATCCATATTTTTCGCTGCTCATGCCAAAAGGTTGTAGAAACGTCTATACGTCCGGTCAGAAAGTATAGAAAGAAGCGGGCGAGGGAGAAACGTCAGGCAGGAGAAAATGCTATATGTGTTGCTGGAGTTTTTCTCAGGGTGCTGCAGAAAGTGTAGAGAGCAAGAAGGAAGGAGAGGGAGAGAGAGAGAGAGAGAGAGAGAGAAAGAATCAGTGCGCGAAAAGAAAAAACTCGAGCATGTAAAAAGAGAACGGAAAAGTCTCAGAAAGGAAGTGAATAACGCCTTCTACGGTAAAATTTCGACAAATTTCGCTGAAAGAGTCTTTTAATCCATTCTTCAGGGCGAGGAAGTTTCAATAAGGCAGGTGAGTTATGCGTCCTCGTAACGACTTTTGCTCTTTGCGATTTTTCTTCGCCTTCATCGTAAACTCGAATCCATTCCTGTATACCTGACTTTTTCATGTGCGCGTACTTGATACTTATGGCATGACTATGAACACCAATTTATGGAAGGAATCTGAGCAAAAATCTGAAAGTTCGTTATGGGTATATTTTTAATTAATGAATCAACAGGAATTGTACGATAATCTATTACAGATGTAAATCAATGCACGAGGTACCAGAAGTCTATTCTAAACAGAATCTATTTGACGTTTTCAAAAGACGTTTTTCACCCAACATTCTATTCGTTTTTTTTTTCAATAACTATATTGCAGAAAGATTGGTGAATCGATTACTTGAACGGAAGAATGAAGATTGCTTTGTCGGAATCAATAGCCTATACTTTTAAACTCAATTTCGATGAAAATTGTTATTAAACCAGATATTATATTCTAAAAATACGCCACAATAAAAAAAAGATTCCTGGAAATTGTTCATAAAAAGTAGAACATTTTTTTAGAATGGATGCAACTCGACGATCTTCTCTGGGTCAGTTATACGTTAGTTCTGAGTATGGGTAAGATACATCGAAGCACCGGAAAAGTATAAAGGACGTAATAAAGTTATCTCTCCAGCGATACAATTTTCTGTCGATAATAACTCTTGTACACGATTTTTCCTCGTTACGTGTTCTCGCAGGATATACCGGGATTTTCGTAGGGTCATTGGTCGAGTTTTCAACAGGAAATGAAGACGTTTAGACACACGCTTCTTCACTATTCGTCCGTGTATCAAAATATATGTGTGTGTGTATATATGTAATCCACTCAAACTGGGAGCTATGACCAACCCTCAATTCTTCATCTCGTTTTGTTCTTCTCCTTTCTTTTATTTTCTCTTTACTTATTGCACAAGATTTTCAACTAACCTAAAGTTTTCCGTAACAAGAGACAGAGGGGAGAAGACCGAGTGAGTAAAAATGTAGTTGATGGAAAGTGGAAAATGTACTGGCGATAAGATTGTTTTTTTTTTTTTCTTTTTGTTTTTTTTTATTCCAACTTTCATTCATTTTAGCGAGAACGAAACTCGCAACTTTACGTTGCGTGATTTTCTAACTACCGGTACGAAACGAAAATTAATTAACACTTTACCGTGTTTTTTTTTTTCTTTAATCACAGATACTTAATCGCGATAAAGTGTTTAAAGGACTGTGAACTCCGTGGATTGGTTATAAATTCTTTTCCCCTGAGGCCAAGACGATGAATGAAAATTTATCTGCTTTTTTTTATTTAATCAGCAAACAAAAGGTTTCGTCTTCCTGATCCAGAAATTTTTATATCATCATTAATTTCTGTTTTACATTCAATTATATGCTGGGAGTCATAAATCTGTCAAATTCATAGTTGAAACATTCAAGGGACCTTTGCAGTGTAAAATCTATAAAGTCTAGAATATCATGAATATCCTGCTGAATTTTAAAAAAATTCGAATTTTTAGTGTCGCTACAGAATTTCTTAAAAAACCTTTCTTAAGACTTCCTTAAAAAAAAAGATATCCGATATTCTTTAAAGGGCTATATGGAAATTTTTCATTTTTAGATTAAAAATTTTTAAAAATAAAAAACTGTTGAATAAAAAGGCGTAATTCGAGATTAAAATTTGAAATGCCCGCTATTTTCATACGGATTAATAATCATTTTGAATTTTTAATTTCGAACAATTTTAAGAGGAGTAGGAGCGTCCATCATCGGCCGTTTTTTTCTATCCACAGTTTTGAAGTGGCCAAAAAGTTATAATATAACTCAAAAACCCATAAAATATTGAACTCGATACCGAATTTCATTTACTGAGAAAGTGAATCAGGAAAATTGGCCATATTTATGCCACAGTAAGAAAGGTCCCTCGAAATCATGGAACGATATTGATCTCGTATATACATTGAAATTTATTGATTAATAATGCAGTTATAACCCTCTCCTGTATGCGGCGGTATGTATGTTGGAATTACGCAGATTGTAGGGTGCATTGAAAGAATGTGCGATAATATTTCGACTAAACCAGAGACAATTGTCCAATTTGAAAAAAAAAAAAAAAAAAACAAGAACATTTCAAAAAACCTCCTAAATATTCTTGAGTTTTATATGAATCAATTGTTGGAAATAAAGAGATGTGAATGAATTTTTGGAATGGTTGGAATGACAGGCTGCTTAAATAAGTTAAATTGTTGGTTCTAAAGAAAAACTCCTCTTATCCTGTATATGCAAAAAATGTTGAGATCAATTCTAACCTAAAAGATTGAGTCTCTAGTATTTTTGAAAATAACATCGTTCTTTCCTACTTCGATAATCTATTGGAAGCCTCCGAAACAGGACACACGAGTGACTATTGTAGCGATGATAAAGCTCCCTCGATGTTTGATTTTCCTGGGCACTGAATTGCTTTCGGTACTCGAAATTGGCTGGGCGACGCCTTTTACCGTTCAACCATCCAGTTTCGCAACCTGCGGGGATTTTTTCGATTCTATGCGGGCAACGACTGACGCAAGTGGTTTTTCAAATGGGAATAGAAATTCTGTTACTCACTTTTATACCTATATGTATATGACGTGAAAAATACAAAAGATCTGGTCACACACACACGTGCATTATACACACAAGCCCACCGTTGATTGATTGAGAAACGTTTGGAGATGCAAATAATAGTACGAAAGTCTGTAATCCTATTTTCGAAAACTATCGAGTATGTGATATTCTTACTTGAAATATTGGTTTAAATACTTTATATTTATTTGTACCATCAATACGTGACTCATATGTATTCAGATTGTGATTATAATTGAAAAAATCTGCATGACTTGTTATTTCAGTTTCAATTCTTTCACCGGGACTTTATTGTTCATGTGTGAATAAAATTCATTTTTGGTCCACCAGTGAAGGATTGATATTTTAGCAAGTTTGGCGAATGAAATACTGATAACTTTTCATTTGGTTCCATATTTTATGCGGCTTGAAACTGTCGGGGAATCGCAACTTTGAGGCACCCAATATAGAGGAAAATATCGGATTAGGAAATTACTAATTAT
Organism: Campoletis raptor; assembly: GCA_948107755.1. Lineage (NCBI taxonomy): Eukaryota > Metazoa > Arthropoda > Insecta > Hymenoptera > Ichneumonidae > Campoletis > Campoletis raptor. The sequence goes on along the minus strand of OX403622.1, from coordinate 26,328,083 downwards.
CGAGGTAAAAGTTACGGAGAGAGTAGGAAAAGCTCAGTATTGGCGATGGCAGGTATTAAAGCATTTGTCAGCCAGAGGAATATTAGCCCGCCGTTGTGAATGTTAGTGATGTGGAGGGAGTAGAGAACAGAAAGGTGTACACTTATTAGCCCAAGCCCTCTCTATATGCATGGCGTTTGGCCAACTTAGTTACGAAGCGGCGAGGTTGAAGTCGAAACGTTCTGTGCGCACAACCCCCGAAAGCTCGGCTATGCATACTTAGTACTCAGAAAACAAGCCAAAAGCATCTAACGGATTCTCGTAATGCTATAATATCGTCTCTGAATGTGGGTGGAATATCTATCGAGTCTGTTGAAGGCCCGGTGGAGAAAAAAAAAAACCAAAAACAAAACGAAAAACTTACTTTAATTAACGAGAAGAATTTCAATTACTGTGTGATAATTTTCTGTAAGAATAAAAATAAAAAGTGGAATTGTGGCAATAAATTGAAAAAAAAAAACTCCAGTAATTTGCACAAATTTGTTGAACGTTTTCTGTTCAATTTCAACAAACTTCATTTTTGAATATTAATCAGAAAATAATTGAAATGGGCACTTTTATTAGGAATATTATGAGATATTCATGGTCATGAAGAACGATGGACGATTTTCTTTTTTACAAAAGCAACGGGAATAGGGGCGTAAGGAATTTATTTGCAGAGAAAAAGACTGCTAGAAATCTCTCGACATTTAAGACGACGCATGCATATTTGTAGCAATGATAAAAATATTTCACCCTTAATTGAAACATCTCTACGAGTGTATGCTTGGCGTGCAAGGAAATGATACATTAAAGGTATATGAGGCTGTAGTCGAGCAAGGAATGAACGAGGAACGAATGCGAGGAGAACCATTAAGGGAGAAAGGCTGTTGGGATGGTGTCGTTCGAGACTGTGGCACACGGTAGCTGGCAATTGCCTTCTCGGCAAGACGTGAAATTAATGTTACCGTAGATCTTAAATTGTAGACTCTTGCGGAAATCCCGGTGCATCCAACGATGCAAGCAAAGATTCCATGAGGAGAAGGGTGAAGAGTAAACCATCCAGGAGTCACAATCGTTCAGAAAAAATAGAATGCTTGCAAAGGGTTAAATAGAATGTTAAAATATAGATCACAAGAACTAATGATAAAAATATAAAATTCTAATATATTCGCCGTTAGTTTAAACCGTAATTTATCAATACTTTGTATGTTCGTTTGTGAAATATTTGAAAATTTCACGTTTATACATTATTTTACGTAACTGTTTTATTTTCTACGTTTAAATAAACGTTATTCTATTTACATAACCTATTGGCTGAAATAATAACGATAGAGATTTCTAAAAAGTTGTCTCATTTTTATCCTTCGAATATAGATACTTATTTCCCGCCCACATCCTAGCTTGATGCCTGTCAGTTTCAGGTTGAAAGGATCGTAACAGATTTTATCGATAATTACAAAGTTATCTTGGTCATGGAAGAATAAGCAAGCGGAAATATATTGTTAATCCAAGCTGTAATTTTTACTTTTTAATGGAAATTACCTTCAACGTTAATATCGAATGACATTTTTTTTTTTTATCGAATGCATTGAAATTCAAGTAACAAGAAATTAAACGTTACGACATTTTTTTTCACTGTAAATAAATCTGGGATTCAAAATATCATGAATTCAACACCCAACAAAAGTCTCACAATTTAATGAGTGATAATGAGCGCGATGTCAATTATTTGGTGTGAGATCGAAGTTCTATCAATTAACATCCTATTTCGTGTTACTGCAAATTTTGCGTAACGCATTATCTCTCGACGAAACATCCTTACGATAAATTCATCGTTCGAATAATAATTTTTTATTACTATATAGTACCCTCAGAACTTCACTGGCACTGAAATTGAGAAAGAAGAATATTGATTTTATATTATTCATTTTGTCATAATTGTTCAATCTTAAATATAGGAGGTTTTTTGTTGTTCCAATATGCAGTTATGGATATGAAATGTCTAAAGTAGCTAACAATTTATATATCTATAATCCATCAGAGTAGGAGTACTTTATGCAGTCCGACGATGTCAGTGGGCGCTTGTCCATAGTTCCGTAGTCTTTGTATCTTCAGGCTCTCTTAAAAACTTTTCGTTCGCCACCCTCAACTCTCGTCGATTGGAGAGACCTCTATCTATACTTATGTGTGTGTGTGTGTGTGTCAGCGGTTGCACGGGGGACGTAGAAAACCCATCGAGAGGATCATACCAGGCCACTCTCGGAACTTCGACTTGGCATGAACCAACGCAAAAAGCCTTATCTTCCGTGACCCGGTGCTTTTTTTCCCCTTACTCTTTTTTATTTTTTAAGCGTTTTTTCCATCGTCAAGTAGTTGATACTCTCTCTCTCTCTCCCTCTCCTTCTTTCTTTCGTTCTTCTTCACTCTACATTCTCCTTCTCTTTCTGCGCAACCTCTTCCCTTTCTTCTCGACCTCGAACAGAAACCCGGGCCACTTTAACTCGGAAACTAATTACAGTCGAGGCGTAAGAGAGTTTTTGCACCTCTTGCGAAGAGTGGAGAGTCTCGCCAGGAGGTCTCGATGAATTTTCCTTTTTTTCTCTACTCCTTTCGCCCTTCCTTGTAACTCCCACCGTTCTTTTTTTTTTGTCTCTACTTTTTATACCAGTTTTGAGACTCACTTGGGCGGCCGCCTCTTTATCGGCGATTCGATCCTTCGCTTCATTCGAAACATCGATCTCTCGAGACTTCTAAATCAACTTTGCTACGTCCCCGTTATCACAGTTTATCCGGTAGAAACTAGAACCTCATTAATAACACAGTGAACTAAGGAAAATAGATTTAGTGGATTTTTAATAAATTTGAATACCAACCAAACTTATTTATTTATTGTTTAAACAAATATGTCTTCGGCGTTGAAATAAAATGAAATATTGACGTTTTGAAAATTTTAACTTTCAATATTGTTTTTCTCCATTCGATATTTTGACTCCTCTACTGGTGGGCAAACAACATGGTTTACAAACACCATTTCCAGTGGAGGGGTTAATAGAGTGAATTAACCTCATTCACTGCTCCCGGGAAGAAACCGTACGGTTTTATTAATGAAATACTTTTCAATTACCTCTGTTTGTTCATTACAACAATCGTGGCAACATGTACGGAGAGTTAGAAATATGTGTTTGTATTCTATGGCAGCTGGTGCAACGTTTACGTCATATCGCCATCGCGTCCGAACGCGAATGCTCCAGAAACAGCTTATCCTTCGGGCAATCTTGCGCTGCTGTCACTCTGTGGCCATTTTTATTCGTATGTTTTCACAATAACTTTTTTTTTTCACTTTAGACACACAGCTTAAGTTATTAAGCAAACCACGGTTTCCACTTGCAGAAGCTTATAAGTTATTCCTTTCGTGGAGGGCTGTCATTTTTAGGCGTCAAACATGCGCTAAAATCTTTGATGACTCAAAATAATGAATCGAATATTTCAGCTTAATTGAGTGCATTCGGAGATAAAAAAGCAGGCAGTCAATAATTCAAACTATAAGTCTTGCGGTTTCCTGTCAGAATGGAAACACAAAATTCTCTTTAAGCAAACACTTATAAAGAACCGAGAAATTTGTTCACCAAAAATCATAATTTTTGAACATTTACGTGCAGAGAAAAAAAAACGTTATCGATAATATTGTCGTAAGTACAAAGGATAACGTTTGTATTTGCTTCAAAAACGTTATAATTCAAACTTCAAAGCAAAATATCCTGAGCCTGAAGCAATGAAAACAATACAAAAAATATCTCGTTTTCATCACGAGATATTTTAATCCCACAAAGGTTCATTTACAGTATCCTCAACTGCTATACCTCCTGCACGTGATCGATTCTCCAATATTCCTCTTTAACTTTTTATTTTTGGTTTGTTATTAGATTTTTTACTGATTTTGTATTTTCCCTGTTTTATTTTGCGCTGGTTATAGAATTCTATGTTGCGTTGGTATGTTTGATACAGGAGGTGGTGGGTGCTCCACAGGGAATGTAGTGTGCAGCAGAGAATACATCACCATGTCGATTTTCTGATGCACTTTTTTTACTCCCTTCTTGTTTCGTGAGCGCTGTTCTCCTCCCGCATATTTGTGCATTCGAGATTTTTTTATTTCCGCGAGGAATATCTTCATGCAACTGTCAGTCCTGTAAAAACTATCGAAAAAAAATATATTGTTGTTTTGATCGCATCAATCATTTAGATTACGGATTGCTGTTGAATATACAGCAACATTCGGAGAAGTTCTTGAGGATTAGTTAATTATTGAATGTTTATAATTACTGCCAGTTCCGAACGATCCGAAGAAAGTCCAAGCGTAGTCTCCATCCTTCCCTTCACCCCGATCCTGATTTTTGTCACTGCGAAGTTCCCAAAGCGGAAAAGCGTCTGCAACACATCTTTGATTCATCAAATTATTTAGAAGAGCTATAATCTCATAGTATTTGATTCGGTTAGAAAATTAATACGATTTAGGAATCGTTTTTGGAGGATTCATCAAACAGGTTCAGAAAAACTGTGTGATTTCGAAAATAACCTTAGACATGTATGAAGTATAATCGTGCTCAGAATGATTGGAACCTGATACGATGCAGCAGATCGTTAATCCAAAGAACTCTTTCACTGAATAAACCTCTCACGCGAATCCGTGCAGCGATTCATCGAAGTAAAACTCTATCAGTGCTCCTATATAGCTTACTTACGAACGTTCACCGAATGATGGTTATTAAAATTTTAGTGATACGTTGCAAATGTTGGATACCGTTGACATTAATCGTATGAGGGCTAATGACTTTTTATTATCTATTAGCTTTCATTCAGAGTTATTTAACATACGAAATTAAATACTCAATGGAACATGTTCTGATAGCGAAAAATCCATATAATTCACGGAATTTACGGAATATAATAATGCGCCATACAAGCGTAAGTATATTAAAAGTTATTTTCTACTTGAATTTTATAAAATGATAAGTTGCAGAAAATTACAGAAGTAGTTCCACACTTGACGAATCGTATAATGTAATAAAGTGTCAAATGAAAATGATATCGTTGAGAATACGCCGGAAATGGACGATTCTTTTTTAGATTATATCCCGTTAAGTAATGAATGGAATAGTAAATTTATTCTACTATCTTGAGATCTACGAAAAGAGGCAAAGGGATGTGGAAGCGATAAGGTTGGGAAAGGGTGTTATCTTCACCTTTTCTCTTGGCTCGAACTACTTGAGTATTTCCCTGAGATCCTCAATTTTCTCTGAGTGTATACATGTACACGGTTCGTTGGTATGTCGTACGAGAGAAAATGCAGATATGCTTTTCATCCTCTCTTTGCCTCTTTCCTTGTCGTCCTGCTATTTCTACGTCTTTTATTTCTGTCTGAGCCACGGGAAAAGAAAAACTGTGGCTGGGATGTCCCTTAAGATGTTACCAGACGCGTTATCTCAAACTCGTTAAAATCCCTTCGGGGCTCATGAGGATTTTCAGTATTTTGATTTGACGTCCACTATTGCGAGACCTTTTTAACAACGACGAGTTCGTTTCGAACGGAACTGAAATCCCAGCGTGGTTTTATAACGAGGTAACGATTAGTAAAGTTCCATTTGAAAGAAGATTTATCTTTTTTCTCGGCGTAAAAAAGCTCTAGCTCAACGTATCCACCTTTTTTCAAAAAAAAATTCACTGTGATGGCTGTAGTCCAATAGGATTTTTAATCATCGCGCTGTCAAACAGTTTTCGGTTTTTGTTTTATCGTTATATACCATCTTCCACTATCGAGACAACACTTGTCATGTATAAATAGTCCAGCAAAAACTCGGTTCTGGCAGTGATTTGAGAAAAAAAATGGGACGTTATAGATGCATACTTTATGAAACTTTGTATTTTTTCAATCTTTCGAAAAATAAAAGCGGAATATGAATGGAAAACTGCCACATCTGTCTTCTGCCGTTTAACCTTCATCACGGAGCTTTCTCTGCAACGAGGTCCATTTTTCTATAATAACAACACATATACAACTATATTGATCGATTTTTGATGTGGAGTTGACTGAGTTCCTGGACACGAAGCAACGTTGACTTTTCGACCTTTGTGTCGTTCATTATTACTGGACGGAAAGCCCCAGGGATTACAATGAAGTGAGTCGATAAAAGAGAAGAAGGAGGCAGAGAGGGAGAAAGAAACAGAGATAGAGAGAGAGAGGATGAAAGAAATCTTGCTATTAACTTGTCGTCGAAGCTTCAGGAATTGTCGGTCGACAGTTTCTACACGGAAAAAGGGCGTAGGGTGGCTGGAGAGAAAAGAGGGTGCAAAAAGAAATGAAAAAACCCGACAAGAAAAATTGTTAACGGCACAAGGAGGAAGCCTTCGCGAACTATGGGAGAGTGTGAAAGAATGGAAAAGGCAAAAAATACAAAGACGTCGAGAGGAGGACGGAGATGAAACAGTTGGAGAGGGAATTTATATATACATTGCAAGAAATCTTCCAAGGAACATTTATAGAGGGAAAAACAAAGGGTCTGTAATTTCAAAATAACAAAAAGTGTCACGTCACCCTCTCTTCCTTTCCTTCTCCCCTCTCTTCTCGGGCCCTTTTTCTTTCTCTTGCTTCCTGTGACACGTAATTATTCCCCCCCTCCAGTTTCCCAAGAAGAACCTGAAATGCTCAACAATTTCGCAACTCGGGAATCTTACATCTCATGGCTACTGGTTTCAATTGATTAGTTGTATACAGGAATGAGATTTCATGAGGTATGTAATACTCACATTTTTAATTATCTTAAAAGATTCTTTCTTTCTGAAAGAATGTTTTTTTCGCAAACGTTGTCTAATGAAATCTTTTCATCTATAGAATAAGTGAACTGACGATTTCGTAAGAGAGAAATGCAAAGTTCATCAACTCTTCAGGAGTCATTTGAGGGATCGTTCAGAATTTATTCGTCGTTGAGATTATTGGGATTTGGGATGTTATCAACGACCTTTCAACGAACCTTTGAATTAGCCAGCAATATTTGTAGCGCCGAAAAGACAATTAAGTGATGATCAAATGAAGTGTGGATTGTCTGCTTTGTCATAAAAATATTACCAAAATGTTCGAAGGTTATAAAAATTGCCTTAACCGATGTTGATTATTTACAAATCAATGAAATTTCACATTCTAGAAACAATTTTTTTCAGACCATTGAATTTTTCATAACAATTGATATATTTTCCACAAGTCCGAATTTTTTTTACCTTCGCATGTGAATGCATCATTTCGTGTTGAAGGGTCCAAGCATCTGGCTCATAAAAGTAATTGAGGGTTCACCATCCCGATTAACCCAATGGTCTTCCAGGAAATTTTCGAAGTATCTGTTCCAGTCAAGGTTCTGCTGATGCTACATGGAAGGTGAAGAAAAAAGCATCGTTATTCCGAAGTGAATGTTCGGACATAATTCTTTTTCTCTTTTTGTCGTTGTCAACCCGGTCAGAATAGAAGCTAGCAAGTTTGAAAAATTTCTTCGCTTTTCTCCGCTGGAAAGGGTATAAGGGCAGGGATGTGATCCAATCGATATATTGAGTTTTTTCTCTCAAGAAATATCTGCTCTAGAAAAGTGGTGCAATAGTGGCACACCCGAGATTCATGAAGATTCCCGCGAGTGTACTACGGACACCGATCACGAAAATGAGCAGGCATTGGATGAAGTAACCCTGTAGTCGATTGGTTCAATTCGTCAGAAACGATGCGGAATAGAGAGTTCAAGTTAACGGATGCCAGGAATGGAGAACACCAACCTAACTATGAGACCCATCCGGCTCGTGGTTTACCCCTAACCATTGGCTTTTTCATCCGGTCTCTGACTCGTCGCTAACGTTCGCGAACAATGAGATCTAACCTACCAACGGTTCGTCTCTCCTGATCCTTCCCTTTCCGGTTTTATACGTCCCTTCTCGTTACTAACATATATACATTATATATATATGTGGATAGATATGTACATACTATATACTTTGATGATAAAGACTTCTGAAACCCCTGTCGCTCCATTACTGCAGCAGAGAGAGAGCGAGAGAGAGGGTGAGAGAAAGGAGAGGACCTCCGTTAAGTTTTCTTCCGGCTTTGTGCAGAATAGTTGAGAATTGTAAGGACTAGAAAGAAAAAAAATCCCAGCAACGAGTTTTGCTGCACAGAGAAAAATAAAAACCCCTTGCTCTTGAGAACACACTCCCTGGATAACTACGTCTCTTGCTCTGCGGATGAAGCCCACCGACATACTAAAGTGACTTCGACATTCTTATGTGACCATAGTCTCTTTCAGGATGTGAATGATCTATCAGAACTGAAATGGCTAAATGAGCGGTCGTGGACGTTTGTGTCAGAAGCGCTTTGTTGCTTAAGCAATTAATTTTATTATCTTGCATACTTTGTCGCTACTGAAAAGTCAGAGTTTAACTTGAAATAGTTGAAAATTGTTCTAACGAAGAACAGAGTTTTACAATCAAGAAAACAAAGATGAATGAAATTCAATTTGCAACTGACATAAAAGTCTTTTAAGTTAAAGAAAAATATATGTTCTCTGAAATAGTCGAAAAGTCAAAAGTTAAATTGTAAGCCAGATTAAATGTTAATTGAACGCTTAAACGTTTAAACCCCAGGGTTTTACTGAGAGTTACCCGAACGAGAGTGTATATCAATGTATTCAGTGATTGTTGGCAAAAAAAAAAAAAAAAAATCCGGTCGAAAGGATTTAGGGAATATTTCGTGGAACGTATCTTGGTCGCTTTAACGGCAGCGTTACAGTGACAAACGGAGCTTGCGAGCTTCGAGGACACGAGGGATATTCCCAGAGGCTGAAATAGAATTTCCCTGGGAATTCTCCCATACGATCGGTAGCGTCGTCACAACAGAGGATGTTTAGCAGGACAGGATGCGTTCAATGTTCCGAAAGGCTATTCGTCTCGATAGCCTTGTCTCATGTAGCCCTACACTTCCGCCTACACCTCGCAATCTCTCTATACTCTTTGCTAGCGTTTACCTCCACACGACGATCCGCATAATACTGAAATGGAGCTAAAGCCTCTATGGTCGTGACACCCTCCAGCATGTTCGTGTACAATCGTTTACCGAGTCTGATGCAGCAGTCATGCGTTCCCTTGTGTAGTTCCAGATCTCTTTATCTCTTTTCTCATTTTCTCCATTCACATTCATTTATCACGAACGTATGTGAGGTTCCACCAGGAATCCTTATTCACATGGTACGCATCTCTAAAAACTCACGTATGTGTACTTCGTAGAACAACAATTATAAGAAAATATTCAAACTGTAAAAACAAGTTTTTTTTTTTTACACGTGTAAACACGTGTATTAACTTAGCCAAAAAATCGATGCTGTGAAAAATCCCCCCAAGAAACCCTCATTAGCAACTTTAAAAAATTCAGGAGAAAGGATTAAAAAATCACTAAAATCTCTCCGAGAGTTCAAATACTCACAGAAAGTTCATTCTAGAATCTTATCTCAATAAACCCCAACACAAATAATTAATAACCATTTTAAATATTCGTCTCCTCTAAAGTCCCTCCTCGCAATGTTTTTTTAAATTAATAAACTACACTCTTATAAAAAATTATGAGTCAATTCTTTCGAAAAAAAAAAAATTCATGTAATCGAGTCGAATCACCATAAAATATTCATTCTTCGTAATGAGTTGCGGTGGGATTTCACAATTAGTTCATAATTGATTCTCAATATGATGTGCAAGAAGTACAAAAATTCTAAACTGTGGTCGAGAACCATCGACGCCGCTCATGAATGTTTATTTTGCATCTTTCATGAGAACCAGATGGTACAGCTGTAAATGGTTCAAATTGTGGCGGCTTCCTGGCACACGTGTAACGACGTTTTGAACTGAACTCTGTGTGCTTGACGATAAATATTAATGTCATTAATATCATTATTATACTTTAGATATGAAGGAAACAATTTCCATAAATAGGTCGTGCCGTCGTGCGTAATGTATAAGATTCTCAAATAAATTTGCTTTTAAATGTATTTCACTCTATTAGTTTTTATCGTTACTCTAATAAATTAGACAAAAGAGTTATAATAATAACTCGTATAGAAACTATCAAATTTCATGAATTTCTCAATCTGACTGACACATTATTGTAAGATCATCTCTCTGCCGCGTGTCAGACCACATTTCCATAGAACAACTATTCATTTGTACTGTTGCGATAATGATTTGTAATGTGGCTGTTGATAGCGATCTCCGAATATAAATAGCTCGGTTTCGCAGTTTTGAAACAAAGTACGTTGAACTATTGTGGTCATACCTGATTCACTCAAAGAAGTGGATCATTAGCGAGAAAAATTCACACGTAAGTAGCAAATTTTCTCAGCTATTGAATGAGACTGATCGCATTCATCAAATTAATCGATCAAATTTTGCGACCCACTTTTTTTAAAACAAGGCTGCATGTGTTTTCAATCCCTTCAACGTTTTCTGGAATCATTCACTTTTTTTTGAACGAATGATTACCTTGAAGGAACAGTTTATTTTGTGGAAACATAGCATATTTTTTTGAAGATTAAATTGTGATATTCTTCGTTAAAAGTGTAAAAAAAAAAAAAAATTTTAAAGGGTTACATATTTGATAAAACATGATCCTTTAGAATTCTCGTTGTTTTCATCAATGAAAGCGGATGATTGATAGTATATTTTTTTCATTCGTCAGAATAATTCCTTTGGGTAACGATGGTTCTCACAGTATTTCTCGGACTTCTGTGCTTGGTCCCATTGGCTGTGATGGGGCATAATACAAGCTGGATTGTAAGACAAATAAATAGCAATAAAGAAACGTATATAGTATAAAGAGTATCTGTGTGTTAAGTGACAAATCATTTGATAGTCAATCGAAACTTTCTAGCCAGACATAGTACCGTGGCCAGCGCAGCAGTGCCTTGAATTGAGCAGAGGTTATGTCGGCGAATGTGTTGTGAGTATTTATATAAGTGAATTGAAATGAATAGTGTACCAATTATGAGATTTCGGCTCATTTTTAGGTAGCACCGAGACAAAACCTTGAAGGTTTATTTTATTTGGATGTCCCTCTGTGTCAAAACTTAAAATGCGCTAAACCCAGACAAGAAGATCATGGCTATTCCATGGTTAAGGTTGGGAAACCTAGGGATGGTACAATCTGCGGCCTTTTCAAAGTAAACTTTCTTTCTATCAATTATCTTGTGAAATGAAATAATTTGTCACACTTGAAACAAAAAATTGTAAGTACTAATCTCCGATTACAAAAAAAAAAAACATAGGCCTGTCGGGATGGAAGCTGCGTTAACATCAATCCCGAAGATGTTCCGGCTCAATATGGTATTCGAACCACCTACTACTGCAACCCTCCGATCGTTTATCCGAGATCAGTCCTTAATGGAAAACCGAGAAATTATAAAAAACCGAGCGGTGTTAAAAAATCAGGTGGAATTGAAAAACCAAATAATAAGAAAGTAAATCCACGAAGAGCAGTTTTAAAAAAATAAGTCGTGCTTCTCATGAAATGTAATTGTCATGGGGATTAATAACTTAAAACTGATTATAAAAAAATATTAATCACCTACATTATTCAAGTTCGTCATAATCTCTCTAGTGTTACTCTGAATAGAGGGAAGATCAAAGCTGTTCATACTGCATTACAGTGGAGTCGCGTTGTCTTTCCATCATGTTTTTGTGAAACGTTCCAAAATATTTGTAGAGTTTTGGAGACACATGATGAGTTACACGCCAGAATTACAAGTGTCACAAGACAGCGACTGTAAAAAAAAAAAAAAAAAAAAAAGATTGAGCATCGAATATGTATGTGAAAAAGTACTGAATTCCTCGGTGCAATGAAAACAAATAAAATATTTATATTTTCAATAAGCTTCAAGTTACAGAATTCTAATTATTCTAAAATATGTGAGCCCGAAACGACCTTAAAAATACTTTAATCGATTAAATATTATAAAAAGACCTATCAATTTTTGAAATATAAGCGTTGGGAATGCAATGCTTGACGTGAAGAAGTATTGAAGTGACGCGTTAGTGACTGGTATAGGAATGCCGTAAACTTTCTTGTTCCGAGTCACAATCACGATGACTTATAATTATATTTTGTAATTTTTTAACTTTTTACGTCAATCTTCTTCCTTCTACTTCAAAAATCTAGCGGTGTCTTTTCTGTCTGACAATCACTCGCTTAACCGAAGTTTTGACACGATTTCGAATTTCGTAATATCTTCTAGAATATTCTTCAAAAGTCAACGATGTTGGATTAACGCGGAATATTTTAGAGAGTACACTGAGAGAAAAAATTATTAGAACCAATGAAATGTAGTTTTGAAAGAAAAAAATCATTTATTTCATTATTTGTGAAAACATATTTGATTGGTTCCCTTATATATTTAATTGGTTATTTTTTTTCCAGTCAATTCCTTAAAATTTTGTTTCAATAAAATAATTTGCTTGAATCTAACAAATTATTTTATTGAAACAAAATTTTAAGGAATTGACTGGAAAAAAAAAATCAGTGATGATAAGAGAAAATAAATAGGTCCCGATCTTGGGACTCTTGGTATCTGAGGCAGGAGCGCTAACCACTGCGCTACGGTCACATATATTAACTCTCTTGCGAATTTTTTCGTAGATTTTGCCTGTACCGCTGATCTTGTTTGTGACGCTTTGGGCTATTCATCTTAGATTTGTGTGAACGTGTTGTTGGCTCGGAAACTTCTAACACCAGTGTAATGCAGGTCCAGTGACGATGAAAGAAAACAAATTTGATCCAAGTAGGATTTGAACTCGAGACCCTCGGTGTCCGAGTCGGGAGCGGTATCCATTGCGCTACGGCCGCACATATTCACTCTCTATCGAATTGTCTATTTACGTGTAATACATTTAAGAGTAATACATGAAACTGTCGCATTTAGGAAAAAAAATAATTATATATTAAAGTCGTTTTTTACATCCAAATAACGTGAAGATTGTGGTGCGATAAATAGAATTAATCCAGTGAATGCAAATTCAATCAAATCTATTTTAATAAAACAATTTTTTGAAGTAGGATAATGATGAATTTTTTCAAAGAAGTAATTTTGTCCGAAAAAAAAAATTTCACATTGAAGTCGTTTTTTAGATTCAAATAATCCAATGTCTATGATGGAATAAATGTAATTAATCCAATGAATGCAAATTCAATCAAATCTATGATATATTTATTTGGTACTATTAAAGAAGAGTTTAATTTAATGGAGTAATAGATTCGTAACAATATTTTATTGAATGAACAGTCATACACTTGGTTCAACAAATAAATAATCGAAATAATACTTTGATTTAGTTAATGAATTCATTTTTTCAAATTCAATAATTTTTTCTCTCAGTGTACTTAGTTAATTTTTGAACAAAAGTTTATTGGCACGATCAGACATATGGTGAGTTTATTCAGGTCGAGCAGGCTCTGCCCATTATAGACTCTTGTTGAGCGATCACGAGCTTAGCGGTTTGTTTGCTTCATAAATATTCTCGAAATTGACTTGAAATTCCACTGAGACTTAGCTCAAATGTTCAACTATACGTACTGCTATAATATCAATTTTATCCATGTGATCCGAATTCCTTGTAAACAAGGAAAAAAACGCGAATCTTTAAGATCCTCCCAAACGGGCTCACCAAATAAACATAAAAGATATAACTTTTGTGAATTGGTGGAAGCGAAAGTGTGTTATGTAAAAGTATTTTCTGGAGACTCGTAAATTTATCTGTCTCGGGTCACTTACGCGACGCTTACAATCAAATTTGTATGATAATCATCAAGTTATCGAATTACATGTGTTTGCGTATCTGTCTGCCGCACAGTTTTGCTTGCCTATTAGGGCACTTCTGCATATATAAACATATACCATCGTTCCTTTCTCCATCAGTGAAAATAGGTCAGAGTTGATAAAAATCGTCGAATATAAATATCTCAATTTTGCAGCTCCGAAACAAAGTTCCTTCACCCATTGCCGTTAGACATCATTCCTTCGGGAGAGTTATAAATTATCAAGAAAAACTTGACGAACGTTAATCAAAATTGTTCCTCATATAAAGTGAGTTCTGAAACAAATGAATTAAAATCACCCATTGCGCATAAAGTTTCAGTCGCTCGGTTTAGACATCGTGATAGGGCTAAAACTTTGTCGCACGGTGAAATATTTTTTCGCACTTGTGACTTCAATCATTTATTTTGATGGATATTTCAAAATAAATCCGCTACATTTTTCTGATGTTGCAAATGAACGAGATTGTCTGATGATTTTAATTTGACATTTAAATTTGATGAAACATGATCCGTGAGGAATGTCATTGTTTTATTCGAAAATAATTGATTATTCAACGTATACTTTCTACATCTTTCAGGATATTCTATATTGGTGTAAAAATGGTTCCTGCCTTATTTTTCGGACTTTGGTGCTTGGGCCCTTTGTCAGTAATGGGGATTTATCCAAGTTGGATTGTAAGACGAACGAATAGCGATAAATCTATAATGTTATGAAGAGGATCTACTTTAATCATCAAAAATCGTATGATTATTAATTGGACCTTTTCAGCCAAACGAAATACCGTGGCCAGCGCAGCAGTGTATTGATGCAGGCAAAGGTTATGTCGGAGAGTGTGTCGTGAGTATTGTATTGTTACGATTATGACAGACATGGCGTTAGGCACACCATCGAATACGGTAATTCACAGACAACTACGATCTGAGACTCTGATACAAAAGAGGTACTGTGCCGATGAAAATAGCGTGACGATTTTGAGATTTTTGTTTAATTTAGATACAACCAAGAAGGCGTGATGACCCATTGTTTATCAAAAATACTGATCCATGTCACAGTTTGAAATGCGCTCAGCCCAGAAGTGATGGTGGCTATTCTATTGTTAGGCTCGGACGTCCTAAAGATGGTACGATCTGTGGCATGTTTAAAGTAAGTTTTTTCTTTGATCGATCATCCTATGAAATTGAATCATTAGTCAGATTTGAAAAAAAAGTTGTAAGTACCGGTTACCGATTACAAATGATCATAGGCCTGTCGAGGAGGAATGTGCTTCGACATCGATCCCAGTGACGTTCCAATTCAATATGGTACTCGAGCTACCTTTGTGTGCACAAAACCGAAGATAATGCGAAAACCGGTCAATTATGATACTAAAAAATTCATGGCTTCTTCTGGCAAAATATAATTTCTACGAGCATTAATTAAGTTAACAATTCCTTTCATTAATCAAAAATCAATAGTGAATCGAAAAAATATTCATCCACAATCTTTAAAACCTCCGCTATTACCATACTACTGTTGCATTCGATAGAGGAAAGGTCAAAAGTATTCGAAAATACGTTTAAATGTCGAGAGAATCGGGATGAGTTATACGCGTTTTGAAGCAACTGCCAAACTCCTAAACGTCAGCCTTTTACTACACACGAATCTCCATGCGAACTATTTATCCAATGAAATCTCTGCCTGAAATCCCCAGAAGAACTTCGAAAGTATCTTATCAGGGTCTTATCCACCCTAAATCGACTTGAAGTACGACAGATTTATAGAGTTCGTAAAGATGTCACCGGAAATACCACCGAACATCGATAATCCATCCAAACATACACAGTGATCGTGATAAGCAGTGTTCATTAACCATCAATCGAACATTCCTTTAAGTGTGACTTACTGTTTCAAGATATCTTTGTCCATGTACTTATTACGACACAATATAGATATAATCTATTTGTAACAAGTGCACACTTAATAAAAAAACAAGTTTAAGATCAAACCGCCCATTTTTAACACGTACTGCGTTTGAATCAACATGCATGTGTTGTGCTACGCAGCAACCAAATATGGCAACCTAAATTAAAGGTATAATCGAGTGATTCTCGCTCTTTCAACGTTACAGCACATTAAAAAGACGTCGGATTCATGTCCATCTTATTTCTTTCAACCACGTTCACGAACGTCAGACGTAACTGTAACGAAGAAGGATTAGAAAAAATAATTTTAGAATTTATTTACGAAATATTTGATATTAAATGGATACTAACCAGGGAAACGCATGCCGATGCTTCACAGAATTGCCTGCAATATCGTATGTTTACATTATGTGCTGTAGTGACTAAACTTTGTTCGTATAACTATGTAATGTATACATGCATATATATATCCACTTCTCACAACGTCCTGAGAGGAAATGTATGTGGGTTTGCCCACCTGAATAAATTACGTGGTACATACCTAGAGTGTAAAGTAGGAAATCTGTGTGCAATACCTGAGCTACCTTCTATCCGAATTCTCCGACTCTGACTCAGCGATCGATCAGATTAATGAATTAAATAAACCTGGTCAACATCACGTAAATGCTCGTGACTTCGTGAATGTATATTACAGATATATATTAACCCGGTCAAGCTCTGCTCAACACAAAAACAATATAGTACCTTGAAGTTAAAAGTAACATTGCCTCTTGGAAAGAGACCGCAACACAAGTTTCAATAATTTCTCGAATCATCGGAGATCAAAAAATGGCACAGAGATTATGGTGAAAGTGATAGTTGATAGTTGATCAAAAAAACTCCTATGTCACACTGACTTTTTTCCGACTATTTTCAAAACTTCTTCAAAATTTTTGCTTCTGAAGAGAAAGATTGCCTTGCTCGATAAAATATTTGATTAGTCCTTGTCTACCATAAACTGAGACATAACGACCGTTCAGTATATTGCATGAAATTTACACATTTTGCAAAGCTATAATTTAATTACTGCCTTCTGGGTAATTATATTTATAAAGTAATTTTGTCCCTAATATACGATACTCACCGATTGATGGGAGGTCAAGCTACAAACCCGGAGTAATTTCGCGTAACCCGATTTCCGTTCTGTCGACAGCCATTTTGTCGTAGAATCGTAACAGGGACTTGTATGTGTATTACGCGTCTCGAATGATCGTCGTAAATTTTGCTCGAGTTTCTTTCCAGCAGTATCCAACGGTTTTACTTCAAACCGGCCAACAGAAGAGGCATGTGGAAGTTTTACCGGTCATTCGATTTGTAAAGAGGTTTAGGAGAGCATAGCTTCGTAAATGAGAAAACGAGCGAAATAAGAAAAAATACCGAACGAATAACTCACCGAAGAGTCAGGGTTGCTTTGACTTTCATATCTTCAACTGTATATGTATACCTACGCTTATACTCGTCTTGGAGTAGTGTCGTAAAGTAAGGTCAAATGGCGATCTGAGTATCTGTGTAACTTGCTAACAGTCTACAATTTCCGGAAATGAAGCCACCCTCCATCATCGTTGCAGCGCGTTTTTCATGCTTGCGAAAAGCTCTCTGACGTCCAGGGAGAAAAGTCTTTCGAGTTTAGAAATGGGCTGGGAAGGCAGAGGGTTGTTCAATGCAGGGGAAAAAAGTGTTATTATGCCAACGTGATGCGGTGACATCGGGAAGTAGCGGTTGTATCAACGACTGACATCACGAATAAAGAGTATTACCAAGAAAATAGGAAATTCCCGTTTGTCATCTATTTTTATGAATCTTTTCTTGTGTATTTTGCTGATATTTGCCATAAGATCTGAAGCTCCCAACTTGTAGGAATTTCCATAACCCCATCGTATCAGTATTAAATTTTCCGTAAGTCTCGTGAAAAAATGACCCATTGGCCCAGGCGTGGGGCAGTGCTGTCCCAACCATATCTAACGTCTAACCGTTGGCGAGACTATTCGGTCGACCGTTTAACCAACATTGGGGTGATAACCACGGTCCCATGGTTGTCTGGAGCTGGGAAATAGTATCGGGCCGCTGTTGATCATGGCCCAACGTTTTGCCAAATTCGGTATGACAATTGGACCAGTACTGGCGCGTAGTCACTACCGGGGCAATATCGATTTTTTTCATAATTTAATTTACTATCATTTTTATGAAATAATCCTTATTGCTTGGCAACACACAGATATTATATTATTATTATAAGTAATACAAGCACAGGCAAAGGAAGCGGCATCGGTCCGATTTACGGGTGAACGCTGGTAATCAACGGTTGGCTGCCTTCAGTAGCCGATATTGGCCCATGCTGGTCAGGTCGTCACACGCTGATGCTTAACCTCAGCACTGGTTGAACATTGGCCCCTTTCAAACACTGGTTCAACATTCGGGCCCAATGTTCCATGGTCGTCAACGGTGGTTTGCCGAGTACCGCGTCGGAAATTGTTTTCCGGACGTAATTTTTCATGTATTTTCTTTGAAAACATCGATCTAAAGTTATATTCCAGTTAAAAGAATATTTATATGATTACTTTTGAAGTGTGGAAGTTTGGCGGCTTTTTTAATTCTCATGGTTGGATCGAATGATCCAAAGTTTTTTGCGATTTTTGTTTACTGAAAATGTTTCTATTTGTGAGAAAGCCATAACTTCAACAATACACATTCGTGAACTAATAGATCGCTATTGTCACTGTTTGTATGTATCGCGAGTGGAGGTTTTTCTGTATACGATGTAGACCCATTTCACAAGTATTCTGTATCCATGACCCACTCCACTCTCGTATTTCTTCATGAGATAAATTGAGAGGCCAACGGCTGCGCAGAGGGTTTACACTTTACGAGCAGAAAGATCACCGATATACATCCCTTATACGTATGTCTGAAAGTTTGTTTGTATGGGTATGTGTTGCAGTTTGAAAGCTTTTTTTTTTATCATCCCTTTTATTCTAACCATTGTATGTCCTGTGCTTCGTTTGAAAAACTAATGAAAAGCCATCTTGAAGAATCAACAGAAAGAATTTATGATACCAATGAGTGTGTTCCAATATTCACATATGTATACACAGGAGATGAATTTTCAGTCAGTTTTTGTCTTTGATGTTTCCATTATGCTTCCCCGATCAAAAAGAAACGTCCGTGTATTCAACGAACCGATCGTATGATTGCCACGATTATTATAAATATATTATAGTTCTACGGTTAGTTCTTCTGTTTAATCAGTAAGATTCAGTTCTAATTATTAGAAAATTTTCAGTTTAAACAAAAAAGTTCTCCAACATGAAAAAATTCCAATTGACAATTATCGATGTGGTAATCTTTCATGAAAGGGAAAATACTGAGTCGTCCTACCATTAATCAATTTAAGGCTTCCCCTTTGTCGGTCGATATCCAATTAATGTCGTCATAGTGCAATGGAATATGTATACATATACAGGGTGACATTAATCAGATGTCGGAAAAATGATCGGAAATGCAGCAAATGAACCGTAGGATTTATAAAAGAAAATTAGAAATGCAATAAACGTTCATATACTTTGTATTATCGAGTATGCGTATTTCGCAAACTGCCTTGATATAAGAACCTCCCTTTCACTAGTAGATACATCCAACCATATATATAAGGAATCTAAACAAAAGATATTGACGATATTGAAAGAGGGGCGATCCCTTCTTCAAATTCCAAAAAATCACTGTGAAAATGATAGACAAATCACCCTAAGAGTCAACCAGTAAAAAAAGCATGGCAGACATAAGGTAAATGATTGTCGTCGAGGGTTGAAACAATGACGTGAAAAATAATGGACGGATTCCCAAAGGGTGGGAGGACTGGACGTTGGTGGAGTTTGTGAGGAATGCCAAATGTGTGTATCACCATATACCTTTCGTAATACCTTCTGCACACGTATTCGTTCATGGCCTCTGCCGAAGAACGCGAAAACGTGCGAAAGGACGACGTGATACTGCAGCACTGCACCAGCGTAAAGCGCTACCGAGGAGGTGGGACGGATGAGGTGCTGGAGCCGGAAGAGACATTTATAGCATAGAAAGAGAGAGATAGGGAAAAAGGAGAAAGAGCGAGAGAAGGAACTAGGGAGATGCGAGGGGATCCCCGAGATTCGAGCAGGAGGGATGAACGAGAAAGCGAGAGAGAGAGAGAGAGAACCAGCACTGCCGCTACAAACACTAAATTTCCCGTCCAATTTCGATGTACACGACTCGAGCTGTGTTCCTAGAGAGGGGAACTTCACGTAGAGCAGTAACGTATAGGCGTGCTGCAGTTTACCGGACGATGGATTCTCTCCGGTCCTGATACCTCACTATGTATCCTATACTAAACGGCACTATTCAAAATACACACCCACGCAGATACACACATATAACTTTACACATAAATATTATGTTCATGTATAGTATGTATTTAGGTGTATGTATTCAGTCATGTAGAAACACTTTATCCTATTATATTAGTGTTTCCGGTTTTGCATTGGACGACCGTCGATGGACGAATGACAGCAAATAACGCATATCGTTCCTTAATTAAGGGACCATCTCAGTGTGCTATATTTAAAAAATGTAGACTCTCGTAAACAGCCTAACTGTTCAATTTTAGTCGCGAAATCCGAACTCTTTAGATCGCTTTTTTTTTTAAACGTCGCTCTCAAAAACACTTTCAATGAACATTTTTTCAAGCTATTCTCAAGTTATGCCACGTCATTATACGGAACATTCCTCAGGAGGAAATGGAAGCTTTCTTTGTTGAATTTCATATTTTTTTCTAACAAAAGACTGTTGAAAAAAGGCACAATGTGGCATTTTATTTTGAGATGGCCATAATTTTGTTAATTTCATTTGTTAAAAAAAAAAAGAACATGATGAAAATCGGCTATTTTGTCGAGTGTCACGTTATTCTCTTTTAATGACAGAATAACGTGGCAATCTCCTTCTTACAATGTCAAGCTGCTCCAAGAGCAACGTGTACCTACTTTTAAGTTATCGACCCCCCACTTCTACAACTGATAGATTACCGTGAGAAGATTCCTTAAGTAAACATAAATACATGAGTACAGAGAGAAAATATATGATTTTCTTCGTATGCTGCAACTCTTATCTATTGTTCTATAGCAATTTTGTTAATAATATTCAATAATGTTAATAACAATTGTTTTATAGTAATGCTGGGCAATTTTCAGTGATTGCGTGCATAATGATAATCTCTGTTCCTCGAGATTCATGATTACTTATTAAACTTCTCGAAATTCCAACGGCGAATTTACAAACACGTGAAAATTTTGTTACGTGGGTAGATGCAGTATGGTTTCTGAATAATGTATCTTGGTATGTCAAATTCAGTCAACACATTTTAAGTGGGTTATCTATCCTGAAACAATCGGTGTATGAATACATTCGGCCAGTTATGTATGCAAAGCTAAGATGAATATACATACAAACACTAGTATGTACGACATGTATTAGCACAGCTTCAAAGTGCTGACACATTATAGAGCTCATGGGTCTTGTTGGACGTGCATGTGTACATCTTCAAATATAGGTAACAACATCTGAATGGTTAGTATTTACGTTCGTGCAGACGTCCAAGTGGTTGTGAATTTTAGTGTACACTCCGCCGGTGTAGTATGTCGTCAATGACCCCGAATTCGAGCAACTGAATGATGAACGATGATCTTCAGAGCCAGTTAAATCCGTTGTTCCAGACGATAACTATGGATCATGAATTCCCGTTGCCCAATGAAAATTTGAACCTGAATGAAATTTATTTTAGCTCAGAAAAAATAATAGTAAAATTTAGAAAAAATTCTTGTAAGTAAACGATTTTCCGAAATTATACTTTGATACGAACGTTTACCTTCATTGAAATTATTGAGTTAATATAAATATTTGAGTGAATCATTGACGGCAAACCCTAACATCTATTATTATTACTTGCCTTGTCCAACAAGGGTCACTGATGGGATTTGCTTCCATTTAAGGTTGCGTTAGGGCAAATTTGAATAAGCTTAGGATCAACGCGTGGGTAGAAGATATAGAAAGCACAAATCCTTACAGCACATGATGGAATGGATTTGGAAAGCTTTGAAGAGGAAAAATGAGATAACGAATTAGTTGATCATTTTAGTTATTTTGATGGCTATGTTTTTCTTTTTCTACATCAAAGTAGATTATTTTCATTTGTTGTGACTGTTGATTGTTTATAAGACTAATGATGGAAACAGAATATTTTGGTACTCATTTAAATGTTCTACCATTTTCGATGTAAAGGATCAATTATCTTTCGTCGGTATATGTCAATTCGAAAAATTTCAACTTAATTCCTTCACATTATTAGTTGCACGAAAAGGGATTCTATATTTTGATTAAACTAATTCACTCAATGATAAGCATCAAATGACGATAAAAAATACGAATTAAGATATATATATTCAATTTTAAGTGGCACGATCTCATTAGAAAGACGTCGTGACTGATAATCATTTTCTGTTGTGTGCATATAGTAGTGTAAACCCTTGAGTTGCATTCCCTTCTTCCCTATGTCTCAGCCTGAGGGCATTGCCACAAAAATTGACGATTGTGTTGGATACGCTCGTGTGTGTTGACCCATATGCTTCAATTCACGAACCTGTAAAACATTAGTATACATTTCGTGATATTTAATGGGCTATCGTTTCACCATCTAACATACGCGGAATAAAAGATATATAAGCCTACACTTTTTATTCTGTTCTAACTCAATGAATACCCTTCATTTAATCATTTTCAAAACATATAGATGACTTAGTGCATTGAAGGTCATCCAGAAAAAGATTGATTAACACATTATGAGGAATAACGTACATTATTTATTTAATGCCTATACATTCATTTTTTTTTAACTTCATAAACATTTATACTTCAAAACATTGGGGAGCTTGTTTTGATTGAAAAAACTATTTTTACGAAATACATGCATTTTCGTGACGTGTGACGTGATAAAAATACTTATAATTCGTAGCGAACCTACGAAACTTCACTTCGTTGAAGTGAAATATTTCATCAACTATAAAAAATACGAAGTGGAAAAAGAAAAACTGCGCGGTTCGCAAAGGGATGCCGAAGACGTAGTTATAGTTAATGCCCTGATTGAAAACATCTTCCAGCAAAGTTTTGCCCTCGTATCTTCGTCATCTCTTCCGACCCGCGTCTCACCGTCGTCTCGACGTTTCTCTTTCCATGAACGTTGACGGGCAGATAAAGTACGTGAATAATTCGTATTTGAACGCCTGGCTGAACGGAAAGTTGGGCTTAGCGAAAAGCAAGAAGAATGTTTTTATACCCGAGATAACGCTAATTTTAAGAAACCTGAAGGACACACACGGCAGAACTTTTGCTTCAGAATTGCCACCGGGCAAGTCACCTTTTACATTATGCAACATATTTTAAATAAAATTTAATGGTTCAAAGATGTTAAACCGATTTAGATACGATGCACAGTAGCACAAATTCGCAGTAATTGAGTTATTTTTACATCCGTAGTTGAAAAATGCACCAACTGTTAAAAATGTTCCTTTTCGTACCATCAATTAAATACCCTTCGTTGGATATTTCTAATAGTTTACATGAAAGCCAAATTTAAGTCTTCTCGGATTTGGCATTTCACCAAAACTTTATTCTTTGATAATCGAAGCACAACATGGAAACAAAGTTTATAGATACGAGAGTTAATTGCTTCATTATCATCGTTGAGTTAGTGAAAAAAAAGACCGAATACTGTGAGAAAAGACGTCAGAAATCGTGGAAACTTTAGGCTGCCCTCTTCATGTCAGTAATTTGACGCGTGCATGCAAACTAAACCTATCCACTCATTATATACAGAAAAATTTCAATAGATCGTGAACAGATAGTCATGAGTTTTGCAGAAGGAAATGTGCGTTTTATTATTATTAGGATATACATCGTATCCGATGTTATGCTCTAAATATGTATTTAAAGGTTACTGAATCGTCTGAATCATCGATTTTTATTATGACTATGAAGGAGTACCGCTAATAAAAACATAAAAAATGATACTTTTTTTTTAATAAAAATACATGCAGAAAACTTGTGATAAACTCTGATAAGCGTGAATATGGAATTACGACTTTTCTCCTACGCTTATGAAAATATTTACGACCCTTTAGGATTTATTCCGCTCTTTCTCCTCAGTCTCTCTCGGGAAAACGATCTTTGGAGAGCAACATATTTTATTCATCCCCGTGAGACAGGAATATTGTCTCGTGACATAAATGCGTTGACCTGTAAGCTGGTACGTGTACCTATATTCGTCCTGAAAGCAGAAACAATTGCAATGAAAAAGTGACAAGGAAAAAAATCAGTAAACGCTGAAGCTTTTAAAACCACCGTTCAAAATAAAAATATTCAGACTTTTACGTCACAACATATTCTGTAAAATGAACTCTCTGAAATCGCAATGACAGTAAGTACTAATAATTTCCGTGAATCATCACGATTTGTGCCTTGAATATCTCGTACAATAATTTCACATTTTTAAATTTATTGTACAAACATTAAAATTCTGTTTATTATTTTTTGAGAAACTCTAACAATTCGTCTGTAATGCATTGACTTTTAAAGTTTTTGTTTTTTACCTCGACATCCTTGGAACTATATTTCTTTCAGTTCATTCCCCAATTAATGACTCGAAAAACTCCGAAAACTTTTTATAAAAAAGATTTAACTGTATATCTCAAAATTTTAATGCAACGAAACTCAATCATTACTTTTGTACTTTTCGAACTGTTGTCTCCGTTTTTCAAGACTTGTATTGTATTTCATGAAACATCACGAGAGTTATAGGCCTGCTTATGATAATCACGAAACTAAATGTATAAACTCATCGTCAAAAATAGACATCTGCATGGAGGATAAAAAGTTTCAACAGAAGGATACACAACATGAATACTTATCAGCGTAGATCTGGTGTAAATGTATCTACGTCACATACATGCCTAATTTAAACAGTAGTTTATAAGATGGTAATATGCATATTTATTTTCACAAGTATTTAAGAAATGCTAAAAGTTCTGGTGCAAATAAGCTAAAAATGATGTGCTTTCTTAAGGTCTTCGGACGCATGTGTTTAAGCTATGGGGGGCTTAACGTTATTCGTAATGAAGTTCTTCAGTGAGAAAAAGAGGATGCGGAAAATTTTCGTAGAACCTGAGAGTGTCTTTAATGTCATTAGGCAATGGCGTGTGTCCCTTTCACGTTCAGTCCCACAGTCGTGCATCCCCGTGCGACAAAAGTTGTAATCCGTCTCGGTGAGAGAACGACGACGATTCAGGGATTTTGCTCTGCGGCAACTTTCTCACCGAACTTCCGCTTGCCAGAACTCTACTCTGACAAAAAGTGTGAGAGAGCTAGAGAGAAAAGAACGAAAAGGGGATGGGGTCGAACGAAGGGTGAAAAGAGGAGTAAGCCGCAAGGTAGTTACTTAGAATAGCTAAGGGCTTTTGTCTTCGTCTTCGTAAAAACCGAGGCCAATCCTTCGCAGAGAGGGTGTTGAACTGAGAGAAATACTCATCAGATTTGTTTAAAAATGAACTCTTGTCAATTCTAATGCGAAAAAATTGAAACATTTAAGGGACTTTGTATTTATTTGAGGGAGAAATCACGTCCAATTCGTGAATACGCATTACATTTTTGATCCGTGGACGCGTTTTCACGTCGCATCGAGTTGCAGTTCAAAAGTTATGGCAAATAGCCCCTTTGAACGAAATAAACCGCGACGAATTACTTTTAACTTTTAACTTTTCTTTTTAATCCTGGGTGGCGATAAGTCTTTGCGTGGTATTTGAATAAATATCACACAATGTCCCAAATCGAATATATAACTAAATTTATGGTCCTAGGAGCTACTAACGTCGACGGTCTCCGATTTGAATTTGATTCCATCATTTTTTACTCGTTATTCAACTATGAATGTCAACAACGAATGTACCGTGTCCTAAATAATGGTCCCTAGTATATTTATAAATATCAAATAAATATGTGCAGGTATTCGTTGGGTGCAAATTTCGGAAATAACAAGTGGATTTACATACATTTTTATTTAAAAAATGATTTTCTACTAAAGGGCAATAAATATTGAAATGACAGTTTCTTGAAAAACCCAATACTCTCCATAAAATTTTATCGATTTTTTTTACATTACTTCGAACGATGATTTTTATTTCAGGTAAAAATGTTAATACGAATGGAAAATCGTCAAAATCCAGTCATTTTTATGTGTTTATTAAATACTTATAAATAAAAACTGTTCAAATATTATGTATTTTAGTTGCTATTTCTAGCGAGTTTGTCCGGGTGGACAAATTTTGCAAGCCATATTATAGGTCGAGAAATTTCAAATAAAAATAGGGCAATGAATAGTTTCCAAGGCACAATTTTCTGAAAAAATTACACACACCCGCTATCTACAAAAGATATTTCAATTTACCACGTAGCTTAATTCTCGATATTGCCTTTTTTATCGACAAAAAAAGAACACGTATCAATCTCAAATAAATATATTTCCGTCGATCGTTGGTACCACCCGGAGGCAAAAACGCGGTCTTTAGAAAGAAAAGTATATGGACGAGGGGAAGCATGGAGCAACGAAACGTTTCCTAGATTATTATTGGTTCGAAAAGCATGAACGAAAAAAACTCAATCGAGATAGAGAGAAGGATGTTTTTTTCTTCCTGTGGTCGGAAAGAATTTTCTGTATTTTCTACCGCTCGCCTCACACATTCGTTCTTCTTTATTTCCCTTATCCTTACAGGACTGACGCATATACTGACCATGCAATTTTTCCACGATGGTGTGTGCTTCGAAAAATTTTGCGAATGCGAAAGGAACGAAGCAGGATATTCGCCTGGAGGCTGTATGTTGAGAGCAGAGGTTGTGGGTTATGGGTTGAGAACGGTCGAGCAATTGGCCGAAAAGAGGTGGATCGGGGGGGGGGTGGGCTTGACCTTTTGTATATACAGGTTTATAAGTATTTATACATAGCCCTATTTACATATATTCTGAGATATTATCTTGAATAAATATTTAAATATTCGGTGCACAAAAAATTTACCCAAAAGCAACGAAATCGTCATTGTATATGTATGTTCACGTTCTTTTCTCTCATGACGGTGTGTATATGAAGCAATATGTGTCACACACATACACGAACACAGCGAATTGGTTTCCAAGTGACGGAGGTGCACGTTTTCATTGCAGTTACTACATGATCGATCTGAATTTTTGCATATTTAATATTCAGGCAATGTATCATACCTATTGAGCTGCCGTAAGTGCGATAAAGATGGCTGCAAATTTCGAAAGTTTGAATTACCCTGAACGCAACCCTGGAAGTAGTAGGCGAAATTTTTAGACTCTTTCGCGTATGAATACAAGTAATAGTGAATTAAATGATTATAAATTTACGAAAAATATTTTTAACTTTTTCAATGTCATTGTAAGTTAGTCAACTGGCTTCTCAGTCCGTTCTACCGACGAAACGACTTATTGATGATTACTGAAAAATAAGGTTTTTCTTACTATCTTTGCCGGTTTTCAGTCGAACGGTATGTATTTTTTTTTTCGAGGGAAGAACTCCTTCCTATTCGTCTTGGGACATGTTTTACCCTAATTCAAAGTATAATCGGATCCTTATAGAATTGTACATTCAGAAACCTTCTCATGGCAAAATTTAATAAATCTGGACTCTCATGCGCATCCTGTTAAATTTTGATCGCAAAATCCGCATTCTGTGGGTGGCGACAGCCGTTCTTATAAAAAAAGACTCGGCTGTAGAAAACCCTCAAAACTTTAATCGCGTTTTTCTGAAAATGTCATCATCCCAAACGGTGGACCATTTTTAACGACTAACTTCAAGCTATTTTTTTCTCAAATTTTGCCACATCATTCTTCAATATATTCTTCAAACGGAAGATTCATTTCATTTCAATGATTTATATTTTTTTAGAACCAAAAATTCTTTAAAAAAATAATAATGATTTGATATTGGATTTTGAAATGGCTGCCATTTTGTTCGTTTTCATAGAAACGAATCCTTCACAGGCACTAGAGTTTCCCATACCGATTGATAATCATTTTGAATTTTTCGTATCAGTCAATCTTTACAGGTATTATATGAGTGTTATCAATAAACTAAAAGTAAAAAAAAAAGTATAAATAAACAAAAACAAATCGTCCAGTTATCAGACTTCGTTTAATGACTCAAAAAATCATGAGATTTGGCTATCTTTGTGCACATTGAATTATACAGCTCATTGCTCTCTTGCGGTGGATCGAATTACCAATTATTAGTGATATATAACGATCGCTCAATGAACAATTATAAACAATATCATGACAATTAATACTTATTATGTCGTTCAGCGACTTTTCCCAAAAATAATAAGATTTTTTTTAACACATTACTTCATTATGTCATGAAAAATGATTTTACGGTGGAAGAATATATACATAATTTTTTTTCAGAATTGATATGAAAAAGTCGTAATAATTAAACTAGCATAGGTTGATTATTTTTATTGTTCAACTGATTAAATAGTGTACAAAGAATTTTTCATCAACTTGTACGTGGTTTTTTTAAATTCGAATACAACAAACTTTCATTCCATTCAAACTAAATGACTTATTGTATGTGTTGAGTTTAACGAACGCAGCATATCTATTTACAAAGGAAAATAGCACCGAACGAGTGTGAAATATGAAGGGTAAAAAAGAGTTTTCGTAGTTCTGTTTTTTTCATAAATTTTTATCATAAATACGCGTTTGCGAATGATGATTTATAGCATTTCATATCGTTTCTCGCAATTTATTTTCATTCATGACAGCACGAAAAGCATTTTATTTTAACCGTACAAGTGAATGGGTACTAGACAACGAAAACCTTTTCGATAAAATCTGAAAAGCAATAACGAAAGCCTAACGAAAAAACTATGTACATTCGATTGTGTACTATAGATTTTTTCGAAAAATCATCATTACGAGTCATTCGAAGACTCGAACGAAATTCTAGTGGGGATGCGAGGCATGAATATTTTTTTTACATAACGATTTCCTTCCTTTTCCTTCCTACATTAAAAAATGACAGATAATTTAAATAATTAGTACGACAATAGATTAGCTGAAATTATCTTTCGAATTCGTTGATAAATTGATCGATAAATTGTTTTTGTGAATAAGATTCAGTCAATTTTTAATTGAGACTGCAAATAGTAACGAACAAATGATTATAAAGTTGAATGCTCCAACGTGAAATATAATATGACAGCGACAATAATGTCATCCAAGTGCGCTGGCAGTGTCGGGATATCATAAGAGGAACATAGCAGCGGCA
Source organism: Campoletis raptor (assembly GCA_948107755.1). Lineage (NCBI taxonomy): Eukaryota > Metazoa > Arthropoda > Insecta > Hymenoptera > Ichneumonidae > Campoletis > Campoletis raptor. The sequence goes on along the minus strand of OX403622.1, from coordinate 26,298,825 downwards.
GATACCGCAACATCACACCGCGTGAGAGCAGCATCCGTACAGGGAGCAAGGAGAGGCCGATAGCAGGAGAGCCACAGCTATACCGGCATAAGTTTCTCTCTCTTTATCTTTCTCTCTCTGTGTTTTCCACATCGTCGGAAAATCAATATTGGAGGGTCGCAGCGCCTCTCGGGGGCAGCTCGCCAAAGACGACGAATCTCAGTGCCACGAAAATACGTGAAGCGAAAACCCCCCGTTGGCTACGAGCGACGACGCGAGCGCGGTATCAAAAGATCCACGAGAGCTAGAAACTTGCGAGAGGAGAGAGATATAGAGATATAAGGAGACTAAAAGAAGGAAAAAGGGAGAAAGGAGGAAGGAGAGAAAGAGAAAGAGTGAGTGGTGGGACAAAACTCGTCGTCGACACTCGGAAAAATCGCGGGTGACTCTCGCCTTGCTTCTTTCGCTTTTTATTCGTTTCTTTATACTTTTCTCTTTATCTTTTATTTTTTTTTATTTTTCATTTCTGTTTGACTTCCTGTACACGAGTTCAATACGTCACGTGTGCCTCGTGTTTGTGTGTGCACGACAATCTCTACCTGTACACGAACGACGGAGAAAAGGTTTGAAGAAGCCGGACAACACTCTGTATAGTAACGGGGGTGGTTTTCACTCTTCCCCTCTGCCGACCGCACCCTCCCTCAAGCCCCAAAACCGTTTCTCCATTGGACCATTGTTATATATTACGTAGAGTAAGAATCCCGCCAGCATAAACCGATATGTTGTATTCAACTCTCGTCTCAGTGTCATATATCTCTTTCTCTCACCTCGTGCAACGAGCTTTCGCCATTTTGAAAGATCGCCATGACCTCTCCCGGCGAATATCCCAATTCCCTCCTCACGTGCTTTCCATTAGCTGTGTATACCTCCGGCTTTTTAACTAAAAATACTTTTTAATTTTCCAAATCGAATCTAGTTTCTGAGAGTCTTCAACTTTTAGTGTATATACAGGTTCAAAATCAGATTCATTTAGAAATAAATGATTTTTTCTACAATTGACGTGTAGAGTGTACAACATTTTCCCATTCCATTGACCTCGTTTGATGTTTTTGACACGAAATATGTCTTCGACGAGCCAAAATAATTATTCCATTCAAGCTTATGTTGGTTCCAACACTTTGTACTAGAAATATTTACATTATTCGAGCTCTTGTGAAGTTACGAACAGATAAAAAACAACAAATGTTGTCAGGCAAGAACAATGGGGATCTTTTTTCGTTGATTGCCATGGGGTTACTCAACTGGTAAAAAAAAAAATGAATTTTTTAATGGTTTTTCGACTGTTAGTTTTCATTCTGTGTCTCAATTCATCACACGAGCTATTCGCATGCCAAATTTAGTGACGATTCGTTCAATAGCTGGATAGTTACTGGGTGACTAACAAACAAACAATTTAGAACATTTATTAGAATTGTGGCACTTTGATTTGATCGTTTATAATGCTATTCGCGAATGTTTTATTCTTGTCCAGCATTATAATTTCACATCACGCAGTTGAATCTGATTAATAATCGATGAAACTGTTTATACTGTCAGATAAAAATACAACATGAATTCCGGTCCATTTGACAAACTACATCGATCATATTATTGTGTTTCGAGGAATCACATTTCATTTAATTCACGTAATTTCGTATAACTAGTACCATTCAACAAACCATGGAATAATAATTTAATGCAGACTGAAGAGCGGGATAATTTTCGTCGTTTATGCCAATATCCTCGACTTAATCGGATGGAGGGTGAATTCGTACCGTTTGAAATTCGATACCTTTAATTTATTCCGCCATAAATTCTCTGTTTCTCCACAGTAAATCCTCTATTTACAATTCTCATACCGCCAAAGTCTGTGAATTCATGCATAGGACATTCAATCCCAATTCAATATACGTCTCATACTTTCATTCGTATCCTTGATGCAAAAGTTACATCTGCAACGTAACAGCTGCTTCATTCATTTAGAATTTCAGAACATTTTTTTCATTTTGTATATATTTTCATCTGTGTGAGCAAATATAGAAGGAAATTAGACTGATTCATTGAAATCTCCATCACGTTATACATGTTTTTCATCGCACAACAATTTTACCCTTGTTCTATTTAGTTTTTCTTCAAATTTTTTATTTAAAAAATGATTCTATTTGCATGAAAAAAAAAGAAAAAGCACATAGAAGTTCCACGCAATTCGCATTAATACATTTGATGACATTGTATGATAATAAAAAAACAAAAACTTCGATCAAAAAGTGAACGCATGTCGGTAAAGCTAGCATAGAATTTCTCATTAGAGTGCACCCCATTATATACACGTATCTGTCATATTAATTAATACTTTGCAAAATTTGTGCTTGACCCATGTACAGTAGTGAATTCGCAGGTATGGATGGTTCAGAAAGAGGAAAAGCGATTCGCGCGTATGTTAAATATTTGAACAATGAAAATTCCGATTTATGCAAATCCTCAATTCCCATCGCTGCATATCCCGCGTTGTTGGCACGAAAATCGCGGTATAATTGTGACAATCTTTCACCCTCGTACACACCTTTCCATCGCCACTATTTTTCATCACTCTGACAAGCAACGATATGCATGTGTGTGAGCGAAAGAATAAAAAATATAAAAAAACAAAAAGAGCGAACGTAACAGCAACGAGACTGAACAATAATTATCCGAGCGTACTCGCTCGTGAATGAATGGGGTGCGTGTTGGATTTTCATCGGCCAGGATAAAATATTTACAGAAGTTAAAAAAATATTTTAATTCTCACAGGAAATAAAACTAACAGTATTTACTCGAAAAAATCTTTATAAAAAAACTGGATAAATAAGGTACACTTTGATTTTCGATTACGCATCAATTTCCTTTTACGCGTGGGTAAAAGTATTTTATTTTAACGTCGACCGGATAAATGTTTTTTTCATTCGTTCATTTTAACGTCGATTTTCACATCTAGAATGATTTTTATTTTTGATGCCTTCATAAAATAGAAAAAAATGTTGCTACCGAATGTATTTTGTGGATACAATTCCTCGGTACGTTTTTTAACAATTTTCGCTAAGCTCAAGCTAAGCTCACCCTAACGACTTCACATACGAAAGCCCGAAGAGTAGAGAGAAAAGTAAAGCAAAGAGTGAAACGATATATACGTATACTTACTCGAGAATGCTATCTCACGTTATATGAAAGTGTGGTCAAAGCTTTGAGTCACCGAGTGAGCTCAAAGTGTTCCACTAGCAGAATACTCATACTGCAGGCGAAAGATTTCTGCGACCAAGTATGTACTCCGACAATCTCTAATGAGTCGACTAGAGCACAATTCAACACTATCTCAACATTTGTATGAACACATACATATATATAAATATATATTTTTTAATACTTTTGCATAACGTACGACATCATTTTTCTTATTTCCTTAAGTCTTGAAGCCGCGTCGATTTTTCCATATGATTCCTTTCTCGCCTTTCACCTTTCGATTCGAACCTTTTGAAGCCTCGAGATTTTGAAAACTTTGAATATCACGTTAATCGGAGTCATAGAATTTTGTCTTTCTCTTGATTTTTATATAAAATTCACTGGAAATCAGGTCACTGTCTGTCCATTTTAAATAGGCATGTGTCTCATAATGTGTTATAAATTAATATTACGTCTGATTCGTGTTCGAAGATATTTATGCAGAAAGTGCTCACTTGATGCAAAATGACTGTAATTAATAATAAGTAACTGAAGATACCTGACTCTTGTGAGGGAGACATTAGAAATTCTAGGTCATTCGTACAAAGCTTTCTAAGACCAATTTCGGAGTAAAATTCTAATTTTTATTTTTTCAACCTCTCTTCCAAGTATTGATTTTTCTACTCTTTTCTTTGCTTTTTTGTAGGAAGAGTATTATAAAGTTTGATCGTAATCCTCTGCCTTATGGACTTGAAAATCATTTTCATGGAGGAAATGCTCCTTCTTCTCAAGGAATGTCGGAGTTTATACATGGAAGGAATTGAAAATGAAAATTCTCGTTACAGGATAGAAACGGCTCACAATCTGAATTTTTTAGAAATTTTCATCACACAGAACGTAAATTTACACAAAATATAATTCAATTTTTTTGCGTACACACAAAGTTTCATTTTTTTCCATAAAAATTGATATTTTGCATCGTAAAAATTACTCAGAATCTAGCATTCAATCCGCATATAGTCATGTAGTACGCTGCGCAGGCAGACAAAAAAAATCAACAAAACCTTTCACAAGCACTCAGGAGACTTCCTACGTAAATTCATGTGAGTTATGTCTTTTTGTTTATGAGCTCGCGATATAGATGAACACGAACAATTATCAACGAGCAGGCCAAGCAATCGAGGTGAGAAAAATTGAATCATCGCCTCTGACCACTGAGCCAAAAATCTCTCGAAATACTGTTATCATATTTATGGACGAATAATTAAGCGGAAATTGAGGGAGCCATGTACTTTTTTTTCATCAACCAAAAATAAATACTTATGTACACACACAATAAAATTATTCTCTTCTGTTTGGTAGATTGAATACAATGGAATACAACGTAGAAAAAAAAAATTAATTTATCGCCAAAAATCGCAATTGGTTTTAACCTTTATCTGTACATGCAAATTCGAAATATTTCTATAACAGTTTGTTAATTAATTTCTAAAGATGTTTAGATTGATTAAACATATGGCAAAAATTTAACGCTGTATTTTAAATGAATTTGTAGTTTTGCATTGACGTTCGAAAAAAAATCTGTTGTTCGTCGTTTTGGAACAATCTGGGATTAGATTTTATTTTTCAATTCGAATTTCTGTGATTAAAGTGTCATCAAAGATGTGGAAAAAAAGGACTTATCACAGAACAAAACTTCAATTACGATTATTTGGTCGAATTTCAAATGTCTTCAAATTTTCGATAAAATTTGCTTGATATTTTTGTCTTGATAGGTCCGAATAAAGAGGTACAGATAACTAAGTTCAAATTTTGATTGTACTTGGCTGAGAAAAATCGAGGAAAAATTGTGTCCCGGAAAAAACGCAGAAAAATCAAGTAAATAACAGGCTTGAAGCAAACATGAGTTTATAGTGAGAGCTTGAGTAATGCACGCAATGTTTGAGGACGTTTATAATCGGGGGGTGATTCGAAAGTGACGATCGTATCTCGACTGTTCTCTCACACAGGCGTTTTTCCTCCATCTGCTGTGAAAAAAAAAATAGGACGGTAAAATAATCAAGGACGTTTTCTCTCTTTAGTGTGCGACGAAAATTAAGGAAAAACACGCGAGATCTCCTTGCTCTTGCACGCCTTTATTACACGTATTATAAACTCTGCACATTGCGGTCGATGTCGAGGAGAGAAAGACGATTTATCGTGACGCGAATGTAGCAAAAAAAGCAAAAAAAAAGGAAACAACCCTCATACGGAAAATACGGTGTGTTGGAAAACGAAGATTGAGATTGTGCTTCATCCCTCGCGAGTGCGGAAAACTGTACCAAGTCACGCAAGACGATCGGAACGTCGTCGTGTTTCAAGCATTAACTTGCACCAGCATTGAATTAATTACACAATCGTTCAACTCGTATCTTGAAATTACTCTCTTAATATCAAGAAAAAAAAGAGTCTCTTTTTTTTAAATACGTATCTTACAAAACATATGGCTATTAAAAAAAAACGCAGAAATCTGAATTTACATGTAAAGCCTTCGAGAGTAAAATCATCAAAACCATTTGCACTTTCTCATTGCGTTTGTAAGGAAGCTGAAATGCTTTTGTCAATTATAGAAAACTGATAAAAGTGGCCAATTCAATTAGTGCTAAGCTAATAAAACATTTCGTACTAACAAAACGACCGTAAAATTTTCTACGGACATATAAGGAAAACGTATTTACGGTTTGTAGCAGACATGGTGTGGGAAATGGAGTTTGTTGGGACGAATCAGTATGGTTCTTGGTGAAAGCTTCAATTTAGCCAGGAGCTCCTCGATACCACCCTGTGTAGCTCCTGTTAATTGATAGAGTGATGCTAAATCGGAATGAAAATAAAAAACAGCTTGCGAACAAACACACACGTACGGATATATGTATATAATGTTAATATACACAGCCATGACTGTTTCTCGTGGTTGTAGCTCGAGGCTGAAAGCTCACGTTTCATGGCGAGCAATACGGTGGTTTTATCGAATTGAAAATATAAAATAAGGAAAAAGAGATAAAGGTATGAAAAAGAAGATATAAAGAGGTATAGAAGATAAATAAAGAGATTCGTCCGATTTGGTGAAACAGGAGAGCAATGAAAAAAAAATTAACCGATATTTTTAATTCGATTAATTAAAATCTTTTATTATAATTCCAATTGCAAATAACACTTTATAAATAGAATATATTCCTTCAACTGTATTCTAGTGCAAATCTGCATCGCCAATTTTGCATTTTTATTGACTTTGGGTAGAAAACAATTGTAGTTTCTGTCTTTAGTAATAAACAATCATTTGCAAACATTCTAAGGTTTGAAAATTACGCGTGAGGAATAAGAATTGAAAAATTTTTGAATCAAAGATATAAATACAATTTTTGAAGATTCGAAAGAATAGACAAATTGGGTAATTTCGATTATAAATTTTATCAAATTTTGGGCATGATAAAAATATTGACATCAAGCTGACTCCTCAAAAATTCACCGTCCATTAATATACTGTTTGGAAGATTGACGAGAGAAGGAAATAATATTCATAACGTAAGGTACATATGAAATGTTATTCTGTATCAGTACAAGTAGAAAAGTCCGCATGTGGTCAGACTGATTTGTATCGTTCGTTCTAACGCGAGCTGTGCCTCTTCTAGGATATGACACACGTAAACAATTACATACCGATTAATTATTTTGTTATTAGATTAAACTTCATGTACCGTTAATCTCAACGGTTCCATTGGTTTTTAGATTAAACTCCATTTTAACTACATGCTTTCAGCTATTCAAAACATTCTCAGAGATCGTTCGTTGTTTTAATAATAATTTAAAAAAAAATAATAATAATCATTGAATTGAATGAGGAAACTTGTGGAAAGCGATTAAAAAATAAGAGTAAATATAAATACAGAGTTCATGAACCCGTTGATTTCGATTCAACTATCGACTGGATCTCTGCATATTCCTTTACATACATACAAAAAAAATAAGTAGTAGTTTTTGGTATGGTGGAAAAAATATATCTAAGAGATTATGGCGTTTAGCATGCAGATGAAAAATGCAACCACTGTTCCTGTTTCTCTTACTTTTTTCTTTCCATTTTTATTCTCTACTTTCCTCCTATTCACTCCCCGTTTCTTTTTCGATCTTTTTCTGTAGGATTATTGTGGTACATGCTAGGGTCTGCCATTTTCTCACGTCTGACCTAGTACGCAGACGAATCACTGTCTGACGAAACAAACGAGTTCAACATTATTTCCCAACAGCCGGTCCAACTCGTGCGAACTATAGAGACAAAGAGAAAGAATAAGAGAAAAGAAAAATATGAATGAGGAACAGAGAAAAACCCTCATATTTCCCTGTGGATCGTTCCACATCCTGAAAATACGAGAAGATGTTGATGAACACATTGCACATACATAAAGACTAAAGGATGTGTGTCCCAACAATTGTACGTTTATTTTCCCTGCTACTAAGCTTCTAATTCGAATTTTTTGTTACTCTATAAAGAAAACAAATTCTCACCAATTCTCATTGCAAAGAATTATTCAAAGAAAAATCACTATAATAATATACTAATCACGTAATCGTAATCTATATGAGTATGTTTATTCCGGTAATGATAATATCAGAAATATAAAATAAATACAAAAATAATATAATATAAAATAATAATATAATTTTAAACACTTCTTTTGATGACTTCGTCTTCATTTTGCTGTCTGGGAAGATGTCCGACCATCACTACACTTTTGATAGCTTAATTTGTTACAATTAAAAAAGATAATGGATCGAACAAACCGTATGAAAATCGGATAAAACTTTTAATCATCATATTTTATAAGTGCCCCTGTGAAGAATGGTATTCAATTTTGGAAATTGAGGATTTGGGTTTCCTTTGCATGTGTATCGGGTAAAATTTAACGAGGGCGGAAAAAACTCGATCCATCTTCAACTACGAACTTTCTTAAAACCCACATGCAGAACACGCAACGTTACAAAGGCAAACAGTGGTTGATATCAAATACTGAAACATTGATTTTTATCCCCCACGAAACTCTGTTTTGGAGTTCGTCGCTATATTTTATATCTCTAATCTAAGATAGACAGTTTTTTTCCGGATAAATCAATGTACGAACTGATACAAAACAGTGATCGGACGTAGGTTCATATTAACATGAATGGTAAAAGATGTATATGCTAGCAGCACATAACGAAGGCGCTAGTTATACTTTGAAGCCTACCATTCAAGTGGAATCGCTCTGACGTAAATCTTCGTCAAGTTGGTCCGGAAGTTGCTGGCAGTGCTTGAACCTATTAACTTGGTTGGTTCTCGTCTTCTTCTTCCTCCCCCAAACCCTAGCTTCTCTCTCTTTCCTATTTCCTGCCAGTCCGCTGACTGCAACCGGTGTGCGGTGCATCAAGGATCCGCCAACGTTTAACTTGCACGCGTGTTACGCTGATTAGCATAGATAATACGGAAGGGATTTTGAGTTGGAGGCAAACTATAAGAAAGCACACCGACTAAATGGTGTTCAACGCCCAGCTACGGGACGTGTGTTCTCGCAGACTGAGCTCATGAATGACGTGAGCCTCGAGCAGATAAGTAGGACAGAGAAAAGACGATAATGAAAGAGAAAGATAAAGTGAGCAAGAAAAGAAAGTCGGAGAGACGACTGTGAGGTAAGTAAACCGAGCACCGATGTGGTCAAACACGATAAGTCCCGTACAGCAGTTGCGACGAGTCCTCATGCTCGGTGAAGGTGAGTGATTCTGTGCTCTAACTTGTGGAGGTTCGTAAAGAAAATTCATTCAACCGGTTGGTTTCAACTTGAAGTGAAGTTTCAACCTAGATGTGAGCTTATCACCAGCTTACGTGTGTTGTATACTTATTAGCTGTTTCACCGACTCACTACTACTTAGAATGGAATATAAGTAGTTGCAATAGGGCGTTAGAGACATAGAATTCATAAATCAAAGATGCTTGAAGTCGGATTTCAGACAAAGAAAAAGGAATAGGGAATAAACATTAGAGAATTTTCTAAAAAACTGCTAGGACCACACCTGTTTCGATGTCATTAACTCAAAGTCAATATATGAACTGAACAAATGAAAGTTTGTCTATCTCAAGTGGGTCTATTGGCAACTGTCGAGATGGAAGCTCAGTGGTGAGGAGTACGTAAAAAAGCACCACTTTTAACTACTGGGAGTTAGAAGTACACTTTTCACTCCCCGTAGAAAAAAAAGTGCTGCTTCTCGCACTCCCAACCACTGATCGACCTTGACAGAAGCCAGAAAACCTACTTTAAGTACTGTGGACACACTCGAAAAAGCTCAGAAATGTGGTTTTGTTATGGAAAGCATAGTGTGCACCTCGGAGGCGCAGCGGGGTTACTAACGCCGCGGGCGGCAAAAGTTCCACCTTGCCTTCTTTGTGCACAATGTACCATTCTTGCTGTGAATGCTATCAGTTTTTACGCCTCCATCGGAAGGAAACTTCTTATGCTGATACCATTAGATTTTATGGTTATTCATTGATTCCCAGACAGAAAAGAGGATGGGAAGGCATCGGGAATAAATCTTTATGACACCTTTCTAATGACTTTTGTCTCAAATCTTAGCAAACATTCTAATTTTTGTTTCATCTTCCATGCTCACGATGATTATAACTCAATAGTTGTTCAACATTCCCACTCAGTTTTCTTTGTCCTATCTTCTGTAATGTGTCGTGTATTTTCCAAAATCGAACTGAAATTCCAAATATGCTGCACTTTCTCTGATAACATTCTGTCACCCGGCATAAGCTAGAGAAACAATAGAGCGAAAGAGATAGAGAAAAGAATACAGCACGATGGGCAAAAGTAGCAGAACTATGTTCACATTGGGTAATTTAAATCGACACGATCTGCTCCCCTCTATCATTTTCTCTATCTATCCGGTTCGTTTCTACGCACATTCTCTACTATCTGACAACTTGTTCAGTTAAATTACGCGGTTACATCATTATCTTCACTGCTTTGACGTGCACACTGATGAGTTACGAACCAGTATTGATCATACGCTTTTCTTCTCACTTCCAACAAGTTTCTGGTGCATAGAAGAATGTGGAGCAGTTGTAATTTCCGTCTGCATCAAACAGCTTTAAATCTGTGTCACAAAATCTTTGCCATTTAAATACCTTTTTCTTATTTTAACACATCTTTGTAATTCAGTTTTCCGTATTAAGATATACCGGAAGATTTTGTTCCAAAGCGCATGTTTGTGTACAGTATTCATGGAACAGTGCTGGTTGATGGTGAAGAATTCACGAGAAAAATGTACACACGACTGACAAGAAATTGTGTTAATGAATGTGGACAAAGAGAAAAGAATGTGTGAACGAAACGACAATGTTGACCTTTCAACTGCAATTACAATTCTACACTCACAGAGGGGTTACAAGAATAAATGTTTTTGAAGGTCGAGTTTCGCACTTTATTAACGTTCTATGTGGGTTTTTCCAAGAGTTTCGCTCATATGAACGAGGCTATTTTCTTCTTGTCTCGAAACCATTCAAAAAGATATACCAAGTTACTTTTCAATGAAACTATTTGATACGTAAGGTAATTAAATCCAAGTAATTTCTGTCTATTAAAAAAAAATGATAGTCTTCAATGGAAGTACTGTTTTAATGTAATTCCATTACGTACTTTAATGTACAGTACATTAACGTTTACATCCATTTGAACTACGCGAGCGTTTCATTCATTGCAACCATCAATGTCGATACCATTATTGTCTAATATATTTTTTTAACCTTTTCGGAAGAGCAAGTGTTTTCAGTCGAAATATTTATTGCAATTACGGTTTTAGGAGAGAAAAAAAATAACGATTTGTTTTCAGTAAATGTGTTGAAGCGTGAGAGTTGCGGTTTTTGGTGGATGACAGGCGATCAAAAGTGGAAAAATTATGAGAAAAGGAAAAGAGGTTGAGAACTGGTCAAAATAGAGCGCGAGATGTCGTGCATGAAAAAAGGAGAGTGAGAAAAAGAATTGAAGCCCTGGTGGCATGATGGGCGATTGTCGGTGGTCTGTGAAGCATTGAATAAAATCGATATCCCCCGTGCCTTGACGGCCTTTCATGCATTTTCGCGTTGAACAATATGTGAATCCAGGCGATATGTGTACATGTAGGGCAGCAAGCAAAAGTAGAAAGAGGAAGAGAACGAGACAAAGAGAGGAAGGGAGCAAGCTCCCAACCGGTCATCGAGAACGACCGATTGCACGTTTTCACGATCAGGCTCATTCATCATCTACCCTTTCTGACACCCGAGACTCTGCAAGCACGTTGGTGGCATTTTCATCTGAATTTTTTTTCTCTACTTTCTCTCTTCCTCTCTCTCTCTCTCTCTCTCTCTCTCTCTCTCTCTCTCTCTCTCTCTCTCTCTCTCTTCACTCATCATTTCTGCTTTATAAAAACTCTATTAAAAAAAAAAAAACGATGAAGCATTATGCAGCAATCTCTAAAACCCATTTTTTTCCTTGATTAGTTGCATGATAAGAAAAAAATTAGGAAGTATTCACTCCCACAAAAGAGCAAATGAAGTTCATACTCTAACGATTTAATTAAATTTTGAAAAATTTTGGAAAATAAATGAATACCATTGACAAAAATAATGCAGCCACAAAAACGTTAAGTCCAATCTGACGTTGTATTTTTTTTTTGTTCACTCGGATAATCCTCGTCTTTGCACAACGCGAAATGAAATTATTATTTTTTTTGCTCTCTTTTTGTTTCTCATTATTATACACGTGAATGTGCTTGAACGCTACGTCAAAGACTGACTGTTAGCACAAAAATTTGTCCGTTAGGTTGCATTAATAATTTCTCTTTTATACGGGAATTTGGAATGAGGAGGGCTGAACAAAAATTCCATTGCAGAATAAAAAGGCGTTCTCATCTTTCATGCGATGGTGAACTGCGTGTCAGTGGATACAAAAAGTTCGTTTGTCAGGAATCTTTACTCCCTCTATTCCATCGATGTATGCTTTGTACCTGATATTATTATCGAATATACGTGTACATAGTACCGTGTTGAAAACAAAAATCGAATTTATGCTGCAGAGTTGCAAACTGTAGGCGAGTTACTCGAATACCAAGCATTTTCTTATAAATATTGAGTTTGTTGATAGTTAGCCTTCGTAGATAGTCAAAAAAAAAAAAAACACACAGTGGATGGAACGTTCACCCTTTCACCCTGTTTATATTGATTCATTTAAAAAAATATGATCAAAATGAAGACGAAAATCATCCAGTTTAATCTAGGTTATAATAACACGTAGATTTACTTTGAAATTATCAATCACTTGATAAATGTTCGAGTAACAGTACCGTTTGAAAATATAGCATGGTTTCCTATTTTATAAAATACATCGCTCCGATTTATAGTTTCTTATTTATTAAAAAAATTTCAATATTTTTTAATATGGATATCATAATTTGAAATTAAAAAACAAAGCATGCACGAGAAAAAAAAACATTAATTTTTCGTTTCACCTGCAATTACTTCCCAGGGTTATTTTCAGTGGAAATTTTCTCGTTTTTCAATAGTACTTAGATTTCTTTTTTTTTTTTTACATGATTAAATTTGAGCATTTTTAAACTCAACGACAATTTGGATTCCAGTAGAAAAACGAAAAATACTCTGAATTGTAACATGGCCAGGATGATAGACATATTCGATCTTCGAAACGATGTCTATTGTATCATCTTTCTACTCAAGAGCTGGGAACGGAAGAACCCTCGTCAATGTCAGACCATACGCAGCCAGTAAAATACTAGATTTTTATATTTATACATAAACATACTTATGCGGATAGAGATGTACGAGGCTCCATTACCGGTGCGCACAAATTTCTCTCTGCCCTGCACTTTCCAATAATGCCACAGATGCATTATAGATCTTATGCATATACGTGCATATGTCTGCAAGAGAGTGTATATATATATTGAGAGCTGAGTTCCAAGTTTATCACTAATGAGACTAATTTGACACGTCTTGGCGGATAGCAGGTCCTGTAGGTCCTTGAAGGACAGAATACAGACAAGCTTCAACCTCTGCTACGGTTTAGTCATTCCCACGGTCTATATATACATTGAGCGAAGAATTTTGTTGAGACAACTAAATAGCGTCGTGAAATACGTCGATTGTAATGCTCAGGTGTAGCAATGAACTTACTCATTAGTTGAAATCAATTCTTAATATGCCAATTAAAAAAAAAAAAAATCAAACACAACAAAATTTATTCAATTGATGTTAAACGTCATTTTAAGAGTGTTTTGAAATAAATAATTTGTACAACTGAACAATTTTTTTTTAATTAACAAAGTATTACATTCGACATATTTTCATAAGCCTCTGCTGACTGTTGATTCAACTCTGGATCTAACTTCGTCACTTATTGTTGTTTATAACTAATCACCTTATTCCTTATATTATTGGTACTCAATTACGCCAGGCGCTATAATTAATCTGAGATTAGCAGAAGTACCATGACAACCTAAGTTTTGTTTGGTATAATCCCAGGCTACTTCCGTTGAAGATACGTTCCCAGACATGCGCCATGAACACTACTTAAGCATACAACCATAAATTTGTGCACTCAGTAATCCTTTGAATGTATTCATAAAATTACACCGAACAAATAAAGTCGTCGATTTAATAATAATTAATAATAATTTATAATTATTGGAAAATAACCTCATTATCATATTTACTGAATATAATTGAAAGTCGATGATATTATTTCGTTGAATCAATTGCAAGACTTTTGCTCCGAACAAATCTGTAATTATAGTTCAAAATCGAGCACATTTGATTAATATTTTATAATCATTATGAAACAACATAATTATCATATTTACTATATAAATTGGACATCAATGATATTAGTTTTATAATTCAAATTACCATACAGAATGATCGTTAATATAAAATTTGTCGTAGCCTACTAGTGGTCCACGATGCTTTGACTTCGGTTAATTATCGATTTTCAATCAAACTGCTTTCCTATTCTCGACACAGTCATACTGAATGTTTCCGCCGTCGTTTATTCTGCATCGCGCATGCACATTCATATAAATAAATAGATATTCCTACACTGCTAAAGAGCGTTGAAGTTAAGTATAACAAATATATTAAAAAATAGTGAAAAGACGACGAGAAAGGATGATTGAATAATAAATAAAAAATGCAACATGGCAAAATCAGTGATTGGTAATGTCTGTGGACAGTGATATATTACCCGCATGCATAATGCTTCGCTGTTGCAGGGAATAAAAATTCTCCAAACAGATTATTAATTACTGTATCATATTTGTCGCTTTCTATAGAGAATGTGAGTTTTAAAGCTGAACCACGGTTTTTGTACAATTTTTTACTTTTGCCAAAAAATACATCGATAAATCCCTTTCCATAGATCTGATATGCATTATCCACAATTAGTAATTCATGAAACTTGAACAGTTAACATGAAAAAACTAACGAAACTATATTGAATGATAAATTTATTATAAAATAAATAGTGAAAATTCAAACGTGTAGCCTCGACTTCTGCTAAATGGATATTAAGCTTAACCAGAGATAGTGAAGTGAAAAAAATTGTCATGGAACAAAAAAATTTATTTTTGTGGTGATATAATTTTTCACGTAGAAAGCTCGGAGGAAGTCTCCATCGGATATCCAATGAGATCGCTTTTCCCTGACATACAGTATGCCTGTAGGTTTTGGTGGAACGTTGCCCGCCACTTAATGGTTACGTCCAACCGCTAATCTACCTTACCACTAGCTTCACCCCTCAAGGGTGGTTAAACCCCGGCCCATCTCAACCCCTCGAGCCACTATCCCGACAACTACTAATTATTCTTTCGCCTGACTTCTGCTGGACATGTCGTGTACACACATACACACAAACACATAGAAACAGGCACACACGATTCCTACGACCCTCTAAGTTACAAATACTTTGGCAGAAATTTTTGTTTGACGTCATTTTCTTAAACTTTTTTCAAAATTCACTAAATAGATAGTTTCTTTATTTAACGAAACTAAATTCAAAAAAGAAATCACTTAAAAAATAAGTTGAAGATAAACGCAGTTTAAAGAAACATAAATTTTTTTAAATACATTGCATTCCTGAGTAGCATTTGCTATTATGATTATTTCGTGGAAATAATATCGAATCCAGAAAAATGATTACAAAACAGTGAAACCTAAGTTCATCAATTATGTTTATCATTTATTTTGAATACTTGTGCGTTTTTTCCATTGTATTGCTGAATAACTTTCAGTATTTATTGCAGTTTTGTTAATAAATTTGACATAAAACTAAAGAACATGTTCGCTCTACTGGCCCTTACTGCGACCCTGTCCGTGTCACAGGGATGCTACGTTTTTCCAAAAGGTATCTACGATTGAATGTCACATAATGTAAAATCATGATCAGATCAATGCCTCGATCGATGACCATTCAATAATGATTATTACATCCGTTTCAAGACATTTCATGCAATTGGAAGTATTCATTTAAATTCAAATTAATCAGTGTAAGGCACAACACTTTGACTTTAAAATTATCGTTAAAAACATAACGAAAAAATGATGACGTTGCCATAGCTGATTGAAAAAAAAAAAATGATTCGTTATATTTTGAGCATTGACGGAGCGTGTAATTCGAAAAGTTTATCAAACCGTTGGAATTAACAGTTTTTTTTTGCTCTCTTCTCATTACAGAGCTCAAGGACCCGTGCAACAAACTCAACTGTTCTCAGGGGTCGCAATGCGTCAGAAGCAGAGATGGAACCGAAGCAAAGTGCGAGTGTCTCGAGAGCTGTCCAAGTCTCGGAGATCACGAGGGATCAGGACCAGTTTGTGGCACGGATGGGATCGATTATCCTACAGTCTGTGACTTGAACAGATCCGCCTGTGCCCGCGGGGTCAACGTCAGCGTCGCGTTTCGTGGAAAATGCGGTGAGATTTTTTTTTTTTGTTACTTTCTCATTTAAACTCAGTTAAAAGTAATAATTGGATATGAATATGCTTAGTTTTTCTCCTTTCTTGAAATGAAATTATGGAAAATTCTTTCACTTGTCCAGAGAAAACTTTGACGGATTGTTACAAAAATTAAAATCGTTGATAATCATTATATATTTTCATAAATATTATATGTCACTTCGTCTGGGTCATAAGGCAATGATAATTAACCCTTCCACTGGGGGGTTCACGAAATGATGGGCAGCTAAAAAAAAATGGTTTATTTCTTGAATTAATAATACATGAGTTATAAGAGAAAACATTTTTGCGATTTATCTGTCGACTAGAAACGTCTACGTCACGTCTGAACCATCGACCAGTTGAAGGGTTAACAAACGGTAAAAAGATATTTAGTTTTCAATGCAATGTCATTTTATATCATTCACAAAAATTGACAAGGATTCTTTCTGCACTTCAACCATTTATTGTTAATTGGTAACTAATAATATTCTGCCAAACCATTATTATTGCTGATGAATCCAAAATTCGAACAATGTTGGTATTCGTTTATATTTTGATATGGAAACGGAACGCAGATCAACGAAATAATGGAAATTCGGTTCATTGTTCGCCAACAGATTCCGGAATAAAGGCTTTCACAATAAAACTTTCGAAAATGATACTATTATTGTAAAGAGTACGGAGACTTTTCATTTCCATCGAAATACGAAAGACACCTGACAATTATTCAACTTCTTTTGCCTTCTGCCGCGCGCATCATACAATTTAGCCTATGAAAGCAAATTAATAAAAAAAAAACTGTTTGTGCATGTCAAAGTTTTATTAAATAACTCATTTTCAGAGAATATTTACAAATCATGCCGAATGGATTAGTATTGAATTACGATATCTGCAACACTGAGGTGTTGTTAAAATTTATATGTTTTTTTTAATTATTTTGATTAAGTTTTCCATTTCTTCGATATTCCAATCTATAGATCTAGGAACACAATCAAGATTGCAATATGTTCGTCGATTAACAAATTGATCGTCATATAGTGAACGATGTGAATAAATGTCTTTTCCCCCCTTCGCCTGATAATCCGCTGAGGGAACATGATTAATCATCGAATAATTGATTTCAGTTAATAAAATACGTATTTCCAAATATTTCGAAATGAATTCGAAAATAATTGTATTTTCGTACATTCGACTGATCCAATTACGCTTGCAATAAATTGAAATATTTGCAAATTTTTCAATATCATAAAGGGTAAAACTGTGTCACAAACGATACAGATTTAATCCAGAATCAAAAATACATACAATGAAAAATCTAATAAATACCATCAAATTAACCGTGTATAATTAATACTTCCCCCAATAAAGATCAAATTAAATAATGTAATATAACAAAATGAAAGTTCGAATGAAATTTTACATTCGAAGAACAACGCCAATTGACAATATTAAATCCACATCGAGTCAGTTGTTTTTGTATCTTCAATAAATACGTCTATGACGTCACGAACAGACCGTTGAAATCATCCGTCGTTACTGTATCCCTTCTGGCGTTGATTCGTTCACAAATGGTAACGAGAAATACGGAATTTCGTGCTATATTTGACGGCCAATCGACGGGCTAACTCATTGTCAGCTTTTCCGCGTAATTAAAATCTAAAGTTGTTCAATATCTATCAAAGCTGATTTTCGTCATTTTATAATACTGGTTTTTGGTTAAAACGAAAAAAAAAAAAAAACCAAAAAATACGTAAATAGTCATCTGGATATTGCTGTTTCGTTCGATATTTGTTTGTTAATTTTATTCTAGTCATTAGCGTTTTAAAAGAAAACAGACATTGAGTACAGAATCCAATATATTAAAAATCTTACATAAATATTAACAGGCATTAGTTAGTGAATGAAATAGTGAATAAAAATTCGCTCATCGTCCCTCATTCGAAACAAAATAAAGTGCAGCGCCGTAATATATACATTTTTATAATCCCATATGGAAAGAAAACAGAAAATATAACAGTTTCCATTTAAAAGTGCAATAATCATCATACATTTCTAATCCCAAGTGACTTTTCCGTGACGACCAACCTCAATGGTATTAAAATTGCAACAACTGACACGCGATTGTAAAGATGAAAAGCTCCGATATCACGGGTACATAGAGCGGAACGATGAAAGTGTAACGCATCGAAAATACGAAAAAAAAAGTATGAATATGAAATAGGTAGACGTTATGCGGGTTGAAAGTTCATAATAGTCAGTATGCTGTGTCGATTTTTCATAACAATTGACGCTCGATATCACCAATCGGGTGATTTACTTCGATTCGATTAGTCTAGTAATTAATTACCATCGAAAATTAAGCTTACCTTCTCAAGCCTCGAGGGTACAAAAAACTATCGTATGACGTTGCCTGCAATGGATAGTCCATTAGTTGATTATACTTTTTATCTTCACACCACCAGGTACTTCTACCTTCGACGCTGTAACGTTATATACTGTGTATGGGTAAACGCCCTCTGCATGAAAATCGATATTTGAGATTTTCTACGGCAGTAGTGAAAGCGTTTAATCGTTTACTTTATTGAGATGATAATATATTTATCGAAGTACATACATAATAAACTCGAGAATAAACTCTCAGGTATATTCACGAGAATTTAATTCCTGCAATTTTATCGATTGCTAAGATAAAAAGACTTGGCTCCTATCCACCATATTTTTCAGTTGCAAGTAGGTTATAAGAAACCTTGTGACTTCAAAGATTAAAAAGCACGTATATCTGTTTTAAGCAAAGACCAAATGTTATCGAAATTCGGAATTTAACATTTTCTGTCTTGGTTATTCATAAAAATCATCGAACCTCATTATCTTTTAACGATTCTTTCATTACTCGAGAAAAGTTCATTTGCTTGAAAATCTTTCTTGATTACCAACTTTTAACGAGTTTCATATTCTCTGTTACTAAATTATGTTTGTTTCTTATTTGCAAAAATCAGTGGCTTTACGAACCGAATGAAAGAAAAACGACAAAAATTCCAAGATCGACCAAAGTCGATTCGCAAAACAATCAGCCAATGACTGGTTTGATGGAAAATAAAAATATTTCGATCCTGACTTGAACTCTCAAAAGAAGGAAAGGTGAAAGGGGGAAAGATGGAACGTGCGAAATATTTTACCTTGATCACATGTTTGTATCAGCGTTTCGTGTTTCCCAATGTTTTGCTTCATTTTAAAGAATCTCCCTTAATGCCTGCGGGCCATACTGTAAATATGCAACATTGCCAAAATTCAAAATCTTCAACTGTTTTCTTGAAAAAAAAAAAAAAAAAAAAAAAAAAAAAAAAAAACATTCCACGTGAAGTTTCAAGTGTAGAAAAATAAACTTGGTTTTTTGACAT
Source organism: Campoletis raptor (assembly GCA_948107755.1). Classification (NCBI taxonomy): domain Eukaryota; kingdom Metazoa; phylum Arthropoda; class Insecta; order Hymenoptera; family Ichneumonidae; genus Campoletis; species Campoletis raptor. The sequence goes on along the minus strand of OX403622.1, from coordinate 26,279,169 downwards.
GCCAGTTTTAGAAATCAGCGAATCCTTGTTCATTGTGAAATGCTGTTTAAAGCCGTGAACGGTACAACGAGGGACGATAACACGTTGAAATCGGCGATAGCGTGTCCCGCGCTCCTCCTTTCGTTCGCATATAGGCGGACAATGATAAATTGGCGGTACGAATAGCGTGGCGAGGTTTGGGGGGATGGGAAAAAGGGAAAGAGGAAAGAGGAGGTATTAGATAGAGGGTACGAGAGAGTTAGTGCAGTGTGGTGTACTAGTATTTTCGTATTAGTCGTGGACCCAAACGTAGACTACTACCACGTACGCGTAAACCGGAGCACAGGTTCAGTTAGACTTATACCGTCCATTCAATATGTGTATATATAGTAACACTTATGTACATAAGTATATGTATATACGTGTAGAGACAGCGTGAATAAGTGGAGTTTCGTTGGTACCCGGAGATGTTAGAACACGATCGGAACTATAATTAAATGAAAATACAGGTATATCGTAGTCATGAAGATCGATTCACTAATTATACAGGGATTCGTTTGGCGACCGTAACACAAGCACCTGACCAGTGTCTGACTATGCTCGGCTTCATACTACTTACACTAGCATCGGCTCTCCGAGCTGTTGCTAGCTCCCTCTATTTTTTCCTTTGAACAGAATTATCACAGAAGCTCGATCGTTATTCCAATTTTGCATTTTCTCTTTATTTTATACGTGAAAAACAACAGACTACCAATATATCGATATTTTGACTCGTTTAATATTATTAATCTCTTTTAAACACTTTCGTACATTGAGGATTCAAATTTATGGGATTTTGATTGGAGTGGCGAGAGAAATGGAAAGGGTACTATTTTGTTCACCGTAATATTCTTTTATACGGTTGAAGATTGCTTTGATTTGACAGAAAAATAAATATGATCGTTCGTTTTTAAGCTGCTTTTTGTTTGTAAAATTTTTTATTTGCAAACAAATATATCTTCAGAATCCTGAATTTGCTGGGTGTTGTATTTATTGAGATTCTGTGGTTCAGTATTTAACGAAGCTGTCAGGATTTAGTTTGATACATCTTAATATATATCTGTATATATACCAACCGCAAGCTCAGTTTAGAGTGACGCGTTTATAGTAACAGAATCTGTTGACAAGGCTCCAAATCCTCCTCCATATACGTTCATTTTGCACACAATAGAACAACGGTTTTCGGTAAGCAAAACGGATTACCTGAGAAATCAGACCGCCTATGTGGTCTTAGAAAATTCCAGAGAGGATGGAACATTATGGAAGACATGGCCTACAGAGAATATCCAGACGCTCAAGAATAGGAAATAACCATGCGCACTCCACACTCCTTGCTTTGCCGTAGGCAGCTCTAACAACCAAAATTTACCGTCTGACTCTCGAAGTGCATCTTCTTCTACTACCGAAACTGGGACTCAAGAATATAACCCAGCAGCATCCACATCATCGTCTCGCTTCGCGTCTGAATCATCCGAGTCCTCCTCTCCCGTAGTTTCTACCTTCGCACCAACGTTCATTCGTTCCAGCAGACTCTGATAGCGCTGCCGTGAAAGGACGATAGAAAGACGAGAGGGCACCCACTTCGTCTACGAACGTAGTACCAACTTTCAAGGTGTTTAATCAACCGAGTAGTAAAGACAAATGTTTGATCAGAGACAGGCAGTGTTAGGTAGGGTAGGGACTTGGTACCATGGGAAGAGAGAGCCCAGTTTACTTAGGATTAAGAAGGTCCAAGGGATGAGAAAGAGAGAAGGAAATGGAGGAACGGGGATGTAAAGGGTACAAGAGGAAGCACTGCTACAAGCGTAATCGCAATTGTAAACGACGATTAAAAGGATGTTGTTAAATGTGTCATTCTAACTGCTTCCTCTTCACGCCCATGTTGCTTCAAATCTGCTTCATAATTGTCTACAAAATTTGTCTTATACACAACTAAATTTGTGTTTATAATTGTATCAGTAATTTGTTGCATAGTTATAGCCATTCCTGGATCCAAATATCATTCTATATTTGACATGACCATTTTGTCACTCGTTACAATCTTTCACTAGTGATAATACTTATCTTCAATTGTCTATCGAAGAACGTAGTCATAAAATTCTCACAAACTGACGATCAAGTCGTTTACCAATGGAATTCCCCAACCGTTCTTTCACGATCGATCTACGTCATTCCTTAGAAAAAGGCCTCGTTCATTTCTCTTCAAACGTACAACTCGTTTTTTTTTACACCGCATTGAGAATTCCAATGATTGGCTTTTTCAATGCTCGTTTATGAGTTTACTGCAATTCTTTTGTTTAAATGAAGAAACGTTGCATCTTTTTTTAACTTATCTTGTTTCAACTGTCGCTTTGAGAGCTGTCTCATTATCCCTGGAACAATGCACTGTAATATCCTGGTTCAAGCCTTTTTTCTTCATTTTTTCTTCGTAGCAGTTCCATATTGTAGAATTGCGTAAAAGGTTTACACAGGCTACTAAGTCCTGCAGAATATCTTTCATCCTCAGTAGAAGCCAACTTGCTTTCTCGCTGAAATAATACGTCATCCCATTGACTTTCCTTCTGCCATACGATTCACTTTGTAAGGATGAAAAATCAATCTCGTTTTATCATCGTTTTGTTTCATGAACCATTAAATTTAGTCACTCTTATTTCTAATGAAAAAAAACTTTCACGACTCACATTTAACTTTTCAACTGAAGCTATAATAATGCTGAAGAATAAGCCATTGTTCCGTCGCTCATGATTTCAGAACTAGAGTGACGACAGGTAAAGTAATTGATCTAAGCAAAGCGGATGACCATTTTTTCGTTATCAAAATTTATCAATAAGTTCAATTCAATAAGTCTTTGCGTTTTACCACGGGGCTCAGAGCAAACAAATAGCCTTTTTTAAATTAATGTACTAATAACAAAAACAACAATCATCTGCTATGCCCATATCATTCCCTTTGCCCATGAATTTACGGCGAAGATATAGGAATAATAAAAAAGAGAGAAAGCGGCGACCCTGGCCTCTGGCTGGTCCAACGGGACATGAATCTTGAGTGGTGATGCCAAGATAAATCAAATTAGCTTTAGCACAGAGCCCAGTCAAAAGTTTTCCTGCTGGATGAGCTTTACTCTGTAAAGCATCCACGAGGATCTTAACTCCGAGACTCTTTATGTTACGCCCTATTTTAATGACTTTTCACAGATACTAATTTCGTAAAAGTACACACTTTTTCTACTCTCTGGAATATCTTCAAGTGTAATCGCACGTGGTATCTTTTGTCGAGCAGAAACCAAAGCAAAAAATTAACTTTCCCGCTTGATGACACGACCAGCTCTTTTACTATCTTTTCAACAGAATCAAATGAACAAAGATTTGGATTGTGGAAACTGTAATCACATTCTATCGTTCGTTCTTTTTTACCTCAGAATTTAAAGAAAAAAACGCATAATGAGATTTCCCACAACTCCTTCTCACCTCGTTCGTAAAACGAGGCGACAAAGAATGCAAAATATGTTTTCTTTCGTTCGCGTAATTTTGTTTTGATTTTTCGAAGAAAAATATGAAAGAATACGACATAAGGATGTTTAAAAAGTAATTTGTACTACGTCAAAAAGAATACGACTGTGGTAAAATGAGGAGATAATGTGAATTTGTTTGCGAAGAACGTAAAAAGATTTGAGTGAAGTAAAAAATTCAGCACTGAAGACAAAATGTAGATAATTATTGAAAAAAGAAAATTTTTCCTGCATTTGAAAAATAGTATCATGGTCAAATGAATTTTCATTCTATTTTTTCTATTAAAATGAATTCTTTCCATTAAAACTATTTTTGTAGGAAGAAAGAATACGATTGCTCCATCATTATTTTGCAAAAATATCCCAACTTCTTTTTGTTTTTTTGTCTCATTTCATTATTTTCTTTATTCCTCGCGTCTTCGCGAAGTGAACGAGGCCATTTTTCGATCGTTTGTCTCGCAATATATAACAAAAGAACCTGCGATTTTCTCCCTTCCCACGCTTTTTTACTTTTTCTTTTCTTATTACGTACATCTTATATTCTCATCCAACGAGGCATCACTGTAAGTCGTATACGAGTCTGAACCCAGAAAAATGAACCTGCGCACATCGCGAGCGAAAGCTGAACCACCAGACATTGAGCACGCTTCACGCTCGAACGTCTCGAAATAAGGGTCGTAAGCATGGAAAAAAAAGAATATATAACGCTTCTAAAATTTAGATGTGCTTGGGTGAATTTTCACACCTGTCTCTGACACAAAAGGCGAACAGCTTCGCATCTGCATCGCTGCTTCTAGTTTCCAGTAATACAGAGAACAGTGGAATGGAAAAGCGTTATGGAAAAGCGTTCATTACGTTGAATTTTCAATATAATTATGTTCGCCATAATTTGATTTTTTTTTTAATTGCCCTATTAAAAGGAATATAAATTTTTAATGATTATAAATTCAGTTGAGCGTATGATAAAAACTTTCGACTAATTCCGAAGAATTATTCAGTTTATATGAAAAATGAAAACCGAGATCATAATGTACCAGATGTAACGTAAAACTCGACGAAAATGGAGCAAAAGTGGAACAACAAAACTAGAGAATTGCGGAAGAATTTTTTCGTAAGACCGTTAGAAATTAAGGACAAATGTAGAATCTTGTGTGACATCCATAAACCAGCCCCGACTTGCAAATTAAAAAAAAAAAAATCAGATTCAAGGTCTTGGATAACCAGAGAAATCGACGTAGACATTTACTCTGAAGTTTTCATGACTTCATGACCTGACGCGACTACACTGGTTTGGTTTATACCCAAGGATGGTCTGATGAGACTATCGTGAAGAGACGTTGTTGATTTCTAAATCTGGAGGATGCAGAGCCGACCATCTAGGATGCAGTCACATAAACTCTTGAATATTGAATAATCCTTTCAAATAAAATTGTATAATTCAGTAATAGGTTTCAAGCCATCTCTAAAAAAATCCACTTAAACTCGATTCTTATTCAATTTTCTAGAAGTATTCATTAATCCTAGGAGCAAAGCATGAGTGATCCAATTTAGGGTAACGATGGTAAAGGATTTGAAATAAATATCCCTGTCGTTACCTCATCGGCCATCCTGACAAGGCCTTAATAGCGTCGATCCGTTATATGTCTGGTTAGGTCGCCTTATGGAGTTTTCTGGTCAGGACCTGATGTTGAAATCGGGGTTACTTTGTAAAAATTTTGGTCAGGATATTCCAGAATCCCATTTATCTCTTTGACTAATGTTTTGAACCTGCAGCTACTTGCCATGGATTTCTCGCAACAAATTATAAAGCGAACTTGACAAACATTAAAAGTGCTAAAGAGACCAGTCCCTGAAAGTTGAGAGTTGTAAATAAGGGTGAGCTGCAGATATACACGATATTGCCTGTTTTGACATTTAGTAACTTGTTGGAGAAATATTAAATCGTCTTTTTCGCATCATTGAATCCCCCTCGAAGCTCATCGAAAGTGTAAAGTATGAAATTTCTTCTCGCACAACGAGAAAGCAGCTATATTTAATGTATTCACATCAGGAGTTAACTTTTAAACGAACGTAAGTCTCGAGTGTTGCTTGCCCCAATAGTTTGAACTTAAAAGTTCGTAGTTATAATACGATATCGCGTTCTTGGGTAAACTTTTTGAATGCTATAATTTATGTAGTCAATTTATTATTATGTATATAAAGTTGTTACAATGATTATTGGAATACGAATGCATAATATCGCGTATATAAAGTTGTCCACGTTTTATTCGTTCTTACATAACAAGAATGTTATGTCGAAATACTAAAAAGAGTTTGAGAAATCACATTTTTCTGATCCTCGAACTGAGCTCTTCTCCACTTGACTATTTTTTTTTGTTTTGAAAATATGTTGATGGCACTTCCATTCGGATAACTTGTTAGATTTTGAGTCTCTAAGATTATCGAACGAATTTGTCGCTTCGTTTCACAGAAATGAATTGAATAGAGTTCAAATTTATTGATATACATTTTTTTCTCGTCCATTCTTCTATGAACGCCGAGTTCAGTGTAAGAAAAAAAATCCTGAATTTCGATGTAGTGGAAACTTACCATGCAAATATATCGGTTCCATACGATTTACTTAAGCAAGTCACAAGGAGAATCACGAGAGAAAGAACTTTGTTGTGACATAGAGATGAGAAAAAGTGATCGAGAACTTCAAATTGAAATATAAATTTTGCTTAAAGCTAAACTCGGGACAAAAAAATTTTTTTGTTGTTCCCTAGAAATTTTCCACTTCCATTAACAATAATGTGTTGTTCCAAATAAACAAAATGTTGTTTCGATGGGTACATTTTTTACAGTATACAAAAAATAATTAAAATTGTCTCCACTTTCTGCACCTCTGCATGTGAGTAAGAAAGTTTTGATTAATTCAGTAATCATTCATCCCAAATTATTCCAAGTTATAATTTTGGTATAACATAATATCAATTCTCGCTGAATAATGAGCGTATGTAATTTTACTACTGAGTGCTGGTGTGCACTTAGAACTTACAGATAGAATTTTGAGATGTAAAACATATCGCATTGAACAATTGCTACGATCCTCTGGAGCCTACAGCTCCCCATAGCAAATACGATAATGAGCATAGCTCAGCCAAGTCTGAAAGTTATCTAGAACTGGTCCGCACAGCGGAACAAGAATAATGTTATGATTGTTTTGAGGATGCTTTGCTCCAGTATCAGTTCGAAAAATGTTCAGCCAAGTTTGTAGACTGAGAGGTACCAACTGAGATGATAAGTTAATCATTAATTGCATACATCGTTTATCTTTGTCAGTCCATTTTACAAAATAGGACGAATATTGTCAAATTGACTAGCTTGCTCGAATCTTGTGTTAATATTTTTTCTCATTCAGAGATTTAAAAGCGACTTAGAAAATGAGGTTTGAAAGTGACGAGGCTTCAGGCAAAATTAATTTCTCGAATGATTCATCCTGGAAACTCAGGAAGTATGAAATGTTCGTACCCACTATTGTATTCCGCAGATTGACTCAGTTTGAGAATTCGCCCTCTTGCCACGCGTTAATAGGACTAGAGCGAGTGGATATATACAACGTAACATGTTTGAGTGTCGCAAGTAGACACATGTTCTTATATAGATGTATATTCAACATAGTCATATATATATAGTCAAATAGAGGAGGTGGATCGAACGGATGTGGGTTAGTGCGAACATAGCTCAGCCGGAAGCATCCGAGCTCCTGTTAACATCAAACCAGTCACACCTATAACCGGATGCGTCCTTCATTGGTCTAGCACATACGTGCACGTTCATACGAACACACGGAAGTAAATAGAAAGCTAACTCTCGCTCCTACTCATTCCGTCCTCTCCTCTTTCTCTCCATTTCTACCTTACACTTCTCCGGTCCGTATTTTCTAGAAGCAGTGACGCGTATCACCGCGTCGGAAGTGGAAATATCCCCTCGAGGGACAACCCGATGCATTACTCCGTTGATTTTGAATTTGTGCCTTCTTGAATCTCACAAATTTCACCCTCTCCGCGTATGTTCACGCAAAGTTACTTCCCAAATGCCTCACTTCGGGGCACAAACATTGGGTGCAGGAATTTGAATATTATTTCTTCTTTTTTACATACTTTTTGCTAATGTTCTATATCTTCAGAGTTTCAAGAGAGTTCAAGTTGATTATCATCATTAGAAACTCCTAAAGACTGCCTCCTACTCAGCTATTGATTATTCATCTTGTTTACTGTAATATTTATAATCATTTTGTAACTGGATGATCATTATGTGCCACGCTTAATAATTAACACGATTCATGCAAATACCTTCAAAATTCGACAATATCTGAAAAAGTGAAGTTTCAAAGTCAATTGCAAGGTCAATTTCGGAGTAGCCATCAGATGTCCCTCTTCAAGTCTGATGAATTTTGTCTGTAACATTTTTACAGAAATTGACAAATTTCGAAGATATTTGCATGGATTGTCTAAAATGAGACACCCTGTATATATAAGTGTGGGATCGATTGAAATAAGCGTCAGAGTGATCTCGATATAAACAAAGGAAAGGGATAAAAAGAGGAAGAACGAAGAAGAAGGAGACATATTCAGATTTAATCCGATCGTCATAAAAAGAAGACGTGTATTATCAATAAATCTCGTTCTTAATAAAGTCGTGTATATTTATTCCGTTCGGTTAATGAATTGAATCCTACATATATATATATATATATGTATATATTCATATAAACATTTATATTAGATAATATGTGTCCCAAGTAGAACTTCCGGTACAAGATTGGTAGAAGGTTTCTCCAGAGATGGTAAAGGTTTATAGGGCGCACATATAGCTGATCCCAAAAACAGCCGAAGCCTTAGCTACCCTTGGATGAGAGAGTTTAGTCGCTTCACTGGACCGTAACTTAATCTAACCCAAGAAACATCGTAGGCATCACTACGGACACAACTGTGAGAGACTTGTACTGCCTCTGACGGTGATAGTGCCTCCCTGTACGAAGGGACGCTACCAAAGCTGTATTTTCTTAACGAAGTTGCTGCGTCAGCCAAGCAAACCACAGCAAACCCCATAGCAAACTATACACTTCGGATTATAGATGGATAACAAAATTAAACTTTCTTTATCTTAATGGCGAACATTAGGCCTCATCACGTGATGCTTTCAGAACAGTTCTTGGGATCCTCTACAATGTACTTATATTCCAATGTCAATCCATTTGAACAATCATGATTTTTTTTTATCTTTTGTGATTGAAATTTCTACTGGTATTGATTGAATCCTCAAAAAATTACACCAAGACATGTTTTCAGGATTATTCTCGGTGTTAAATTGAAAAGTTTTCATTTTAACGGAACTTTTATGACTGCATCTTTATTCATAAATGCAATTGAGTAAAAGCTTATTGTTAAAACTATGATCACACATAGTTTATGATCACACATAGTGTTTGGGTTCCAAGACAAATATTGTTTATGTTTTATTTAGAGATCCAACAAGATCTCTAGTTCATATTATATTGCTCATAGTTCTGAGTTGCCGTATACGGGTTTTCATTAGTATTAATTACGAGGGTTTGCTTCGGGTACTTGATGTCTGTAGATCCTTGCGGGAATGTCGAGTGCTCGGAGCCGGAAGTTTGCCAGCTGGACTCATCTCGACAGCCCGCCTGTCGCTGTGGCGAGCAGTGCAGCCTCGAGTTTTCCCCGGTTTGCGGAAGCGATGGTAAAACTTACTCGAACGAGTGCAGCCTCCGGCAGGAAGCTTGCAGATCACGATTGCCCCTTAGGAAAATTTATCCCGGTGCTTGTAAATCCGGTGAGTATTTTCCAACTAATTGTATACTTATTTCTTCTTCTTTTTCAGCGCGTCTCTCTTACTCAACAAATAATTTACATATCAAACGATTGGATCGTTAATTTGTAGTCAAAATATTGTTTCCAGTTTAAATGAAAGTTGGAAATTGTTTCTCAGCTTCTTCCATTTAAAGAAAAACATTCAACGAGATTAATTTAAAAAAAAAAAAAAAAGAAAATCGTTACATGAATCTTGGAGTAAACTCGTTATTCTACGTGTTTTTTTTATTTTCTTTTTTTAATTAACGATACGTTTCCGAACAAGCGGAGGACTAAAGAATTCACATTTTATTTATTATATCGCGTTCAATTGTTCCAGGTACGAATCCCTGTGACAGAGCTCAATGCAGCATAGTCCAGCAGTGCGCCATAGATCGTTATGGCATAGCAAAATGCGAATGCGGTTCCGAGTGCGAACCGGTAATGAGGCCTGTTTGCGCGAAAGGTGGAAAGACTTATCCCTCATTATGCGATCTCAAGAGACAGGCGTGTTCAACGAACACCAGCATCGAACTAGCCTACACCGGAAACTGTGGATCCAGGGGACCATGCTCTGAAAAAGTAAGACTCATGCACATTTTTTTTTATTTATTTTTTTCGTTATTAAAAAATTTAATATTTCTGTACCAACTAAGGGTTCGAAGATATTTTTTTTTGCTATTTCAATTTATTGTTAAATTTTTCGAAATTATATCTTTTGCAGAAGGTATTTTTTTAATGATAAACGAACAAATTCATAAATATTTTCATTTTATGTCCAACCCTGTTTCGAGAGGCAAAAGTTCGTGGCTTCGATGACTTCCAATTAAAAAACGAAATTTATGTGAGCAAAAATTGATTTTTAGTAGATTCACATTAATGGAAAAATAAAACAACGAATCGTAAACGAAAAAGAAATATCAATAGATAAGTCGACGCGACCAATCGTGACAGGAGATGCGAAATATTTAAGAGTCAAACATGAATGCAACGTGACAGAGATCTATTCTATAACTACCAGTAGGTCAAGAGGTGAACCAAAATTATCAGCGAATATTAAGTTTTCATGGCTACTCAGGATCAGTTTGTCAGGCTTTTTGGAGAAACTTCCACCGGAAACCGTGGGCCAAAATGGCTAAATTCGAATGAAAAATTCTGCAGTAGCTGTGGACAAAAAAAAGGTTATCATTACTTCAGCTGTATTCAACAGAAGCGGAATCCTTAAATAGATTCGTAAAAGCTTCGCGGTCGATTATATTAAATTTTAAAAAGTGGGTCACGATCGGATTGATCACCAAACGTGCAAGATTTTTGTACAATATTCTAATTCATATTAATGGCTACACTGCCGTCCAACACCACGTGATATCAAATAGGTATTAAAAATTCTTCGGCTAATTAACATTCTAGGCCTTGTTATTAATTAATTGGATTCAGTAGTATATGCTCCAGTACTGGGAACCCTGCCATTGGACGAGCTTGAGTCAAGTTCTCTTCTTTTTTATCATCATGACTCATCGTACTTTACGATTTCGTGCCTGACGGTATTTGAAAGTGCATCGAAAACTCAAGTAATAAGGATCTAGAAGCTGCGATGATGACACTTCTTCCAACTTAATTGCAAGTCTCGAAAGATTTATTTCTCACTAACGTCATCTATAAAATTTGATCTCAAAAAAATTGTAATTTATTACATTACTTGTACGAAAAATATTGTTGGAATATTTTATTACATCATAACATTGCCGAGAACGGTGGGTTCGTATGGATGCAGCATCCTTAGACAAGCACAGCACTTGGTTGAACACCATTTTTCTCATTTTTTGATAATCTGCTAACCAACTGAAAGACGGTAAAAATATCGCCACCTGTATCAATCAATTTTTATGCAGTTTCCGCAGCTGGTGAAATGAAGAAAAAATTCAGTTGAAGAGACAGAATGAACTCGTAAAATGGCACAAAAGTTAATGCAGGATCATATGAGAAAAAACAAATTGTTTTTTGTTCGAGTGAATGCCACCGCCCTCTTTTTTCTAGGCTGAGTATCGAAAAGCTTTTTTTTTCTATCTTCGCTGTAGCTGACATCAATAAATTATAAAATCAGAACTCTCGATGCCCTCGTCCTTTCCTTGATCCTCATCTATTTTTAGCCTTTCCTTTAACTCTATAACGACGGGATCTTTCTACTCCCGAATAGCATCTTCATTCTTCTCCCATCATTATAGACGGCTTTATCCTCAAACCAGCGATAAAATAATGAGAATCAGATAGTAGTTACGGAAATATGAAATGCGGATACAGAATGGATAATACTTGGTCCATGAATTTTAGAATCTCAGCATCGTATTAGTTCAAAGTCTTTTATTCATAGTAAGGTCGCGTTATTGAAAGTATATAATTAAAATAAAATCGTAATCGAATGCAAATCATAACCCAGCAAACACCGAGTTTATGATAAGTTTAGTTAAAAACAGCGAAAATTATCCAAGAGTGATTATTGGAATAAAACACGAGGACATAAGATAATAATAAAAGTACGAAGTATATTTCTTCGTTCCATTTTTCATTGTCGTCAAATTTGTAGCGACGATTGGGCTCGGATTCATTGTAGCATGAATATATTTAGGAAGCGACGTGTAGATCGCTTGACAATGACGACGAAGACGATGTCGATATAATTTAACAGACTCGAGGATTTCGATGGATTCATCGAAGTGGAACGTCTGTAAAAACATGTATTACGTAAAGAAGAGCCTTGCATAGAAGAGAGTTTGGTGAGGGTAAATGCACACACGTAACGAAAAACGTCAAGAGCGAAGGGGAGTAAGAGAAAGAGATTGAAGGAGAGGGAATGATAAAACGTCATATTAATTATAGAGACTCAACGCATCGATGGTACATTTACTGATAAAACGGAATACGCCAGAGAAATCACGCTTTCATTTCAAGAGTCTTCGACATACGAATGAAAAAATATCGTTTATAATCCATAGTAATATTTGATGTAGCGGAGTGTTTCACTAATAACTCGTCGTCGCATAATACTTTGAGAAAAATATGCAACATGTCCTCCACAGATGATTACGATATGGTTTTTTTTTTTTTTTTTTTCAGAATAACATACAATGAGATGCATTAATAATTTCTCGAGCTTTTTTACAATTCACTGAACTATAAAAAATATTACCAATCCAAACATGAACTGTGTCGATCATCTAAAAACGTTGTTGATGACCTCAAATCCGAGAACAGAAATATTCGGATTTTTGACCTGAATGGCTATTTTTAAGTGCATTAATATATATGTCGTTACATCGAATAGAGTAGAAAAATTGAAACTGACATGAGAATGTTTGCTTGTGGCTAAGAGAAACCAATAATTTGTATTTTCTCCAATAACCACTTCCAACTCTTTATCGCAGAGCACACAGTAACTAAAAATAGATATCGATGTCTCTGATATCTTTAATTTGTCATATCCAAATAATATGAAAATATATTTGTGTCAATCGTAATTCTATTTGTGTAAGAAAAATATTTTCGATATAATGTGTGTTTGTAATAATAATCTGTGTTTGAATATTTAATAAATTGTAAGAAATGTATTTCTTACATTTGTTTTTTAATTTGGGGAACGTTTCCGAGAGTCGTTAACACGTTCTGACCAAACTGTGAATTTCAGTCAGGTATAAGATTCATAGTGCAAAAGGTCTAAAGACATTCGTGTCCGATCTTGATGTTCTTCGCAGATCTGCCAATGGGGAGCAATTTGCGCTGAAAATGGTGACACAGCTACCTGCGAGTGTCCTACGTGCTCAGTGGAGTTTCATCCGGTTTGCGGTGACGACGGTATCAGTTACGGGAACGAGTGCAAGCTCAGGCTCGAAGCTTGTCAGCATCGTCGTGAGATACGGGTTTTGTACCAAGGGCTTTGCAGTGAGTATAAAACTTTATATCCACCCTGCTTGGAAGAGTTTGAAAAAAGAAAATTAATATGAAACGTACTGATCATTTATTAAATTATAAACAGTAATTACGAGTGCTATTAATATTGTAAAAAAAATATCAATCATTGAAAAATCTATTGACAACCTATAAAAATTGACACTACACCTTAATCGTATGAAATAATTGACTGCATCACTAACCCAATATTTACAGGGCGTTCAGTCAGTTAAACAAGAGTTTCTATTTCCCGCGTCAACCAATTCTTTTTTCAACCAGATTTTCCATTTCATTTTCTGTTCCTCTCTTTTTCTCTCTTTAATACTTTCGCTTCCATCACCGTTTCTTTCCGCGACAATTTCCATAACAGAATTACAATTGGGCATAGCCATCACTCGTTCGAGTCTCTACGCATAGGCAAGAATAAATTTCTCGCAAATATCAATGTGCATGTACGCTTGGGCTGAAGAGGAAAAGAAGGGAAACATCGAGCTGTATAAATACCAGGTCAAACGGAAGACTCGAAAGTACTCGTCATACAAAGTACACACATCATACACACACATACACATACAGGCACAAGCATCCAAAGAAAAAAGACCACGATGTAGTTTCCAGTGTAGAATGACAAGGGAAAAAAATCAAGATTTGCACTCCCGCCTAACCCCATCTCACTCGCGGTCGTTAACGATCAGCTTCAAATGCGAAAAAAGTAAATTTCATTATACGCTGTACAATTATTGGACTACTTGTTAACCAACAATTCAATATTTTCCTTTGCAAAAGTCGAAACGTTTACAGTTCTTAAAAGTGCTTCACATTAACTGTGGATAAACCTTCCACTTCGTTTTTTCAATGCTCATTTCTCTTGATGATGCTCAAGTTTTCTATTTTTATGAATCAAATTTTGATAAAAATCACTCGAACTACCTTTGAAACGAATGGACGTCATTCAAAATATCTAATCATCTTGTGAGACGATATAACTTTCGTAATATTAAAGGATGTCTGAAAATTTGTTACAATTTGTATTCAAGCCATAGACATCACATCCGAAGAGTCCCAGATATTTCTGTAATCCGTGACCTCATAATGACCACCATGAACCGAGCATACGCGTTACCACAACATTGTGCGATCCTTTAGGACACGAATCATTCTTGCTAAATTATGTGCTATAATTGCAAGATCCATATTTTGAGTACCTTAAGGGAACATTAGTCTTAATATGTAGCAAATTACAAGAATTCTGAAATCCTCTAATAAAAAGTTCATGGGCTTAAATGATTACTGTCCTCATTAGCAAGCTATTTTAATATGAATAAGAATATCTCTAAAAAAGACAGTAATTTAAAGAGCAGACTATTCTTATTATGAAAAAAACTCAATTATTGTCCTTCAGCAATAAGCTATAAGTTCCAGTTGAAAACTGATTTATAATGAACCATGTTTTCCAAGTTAACGAAATGGACATTGAGGGACTATATTAAGAATTGAAACAATAGTTTTATTGCTCACAGAATGTGTGTCGTGTTTTTGACATGAGATTTCGTTGAAGACGGTAGTTTTCGTCTTTTCTGCTTTTTATAATGTTTTTTTTCTTTCCTTCTGCTTTGTTTTATTTCAGAGGATATTCAATTAGAAAGCTATTTGTACACTGCCTACCTCACACTACTATGAAATAACTTGCATTGTTATTGTATTAATTGTCACTTCAAAGAGCTGGTTCAAAGCGACTCCAATAATTGTAATAGGACGAAGGGGGTCACTTCGCACGTTATGAATATTATCTGTAATAAAATATAAGATTTTCAGTAATTTTGAGATTTAAAAGAATATATCTTATTATTTATTGTCTTAAAATAGTAATTAACAAAACAAAGGAGAATATTGTACCGAACCATTGATGGATGGTTCTAAAAGCAGTTTCTTAGGATTTCTGATGGCGTTAATGATCGAATGTCATCAACTAAAAGCTCCAACTGTTCTCGAATCAGAGATAATATCAGTTCGTCGTGCACATTCCATGATGAACTGTCGAGGCGTTTGTGACATTTCGAGTAAATTACTCTGTAAATTAAAACGTGGATTCATGCGTATAACGACATATGGAGACTTTCTCTCGTTCGTTCGTTTGCGACAGCACCAGCAGCAGCGGTAGAGCGAGGCAGGATTTTCTAAAACTCAGAGAGTGCGCGTTCAGCCGCCGCTATGAGTTGTTACCCCAAGGCATGCATGCTGCATATGCATGTGATGCAGACCACACTACGAGCTTACAAACTCAGAACAGCACGTCGGAACGACGTTCGACTACATACCAGCGAAAAGCAGTAGCGGCATAGCGAGTACCCTTGTGCCTCGACACCCCTCGGCAACAGTACAATCATCCCGTCCGCTTTTAGAAATCACACAACCAACCTACCTCCCCATACATAAAGGGTATCCCAAAGGTTTTTTCTAGAACCGTCAGGGTAAACAAATCGTGTAATTTAAAGATAATTCCAGCATGGTGTGCTGTTAATGAGATACGAATTGTTTAGTTGATGTGGCAAATTTTAGCTGTATGCATTCCGCATTTAACTTATTATTTTCCTTGTAAATGTGCACTGGGTGAGCCGTCATCTACCCCTTAATATCTCATCAACAATTCATCAGAGATAAAAATGGTCCGATCCCTTGTCTTTAGAATTTCACAGTCTAACCACCCTTCACAGCAAACTTTGGTGCGATTTTTGGGACACTTCGTACATAGGCCTTGAATATATATACATATAAACACCTTACCATACTGAATTCACCCTCCGGAGATTTCCGTCGGATTTCAATGAATTCTAAAGATAACTTCTCGACTTCCATTCCACCTGTCTACCACCCGCTGCTCCTGTCTCGTTCTAGTTTCAAATCTCCACGTTTCTCCGTCATTCTCTCACACCCACTTTCTCTCAAAGTCTCTCTCTCTCTCTTTCCTGCACACACACACACATTACATCCTTTCTATCCATCCTACTCACGTACCTTTGCGATGTCAGTTATTTTCCACTGCTTACTGCATTCTCAACCTCCTGTGCACTTCCTATTCTCTTATCAACAGTTCTATCTTCCCTTTCTTTCCGCTTTCCTCTGTCTCGCTCTTCATACTCGAATCTGCATCATCACTTCTACGTACAACTACTTGCTCTGTTAACGTCATCGATATGTCGTTTTCTCATCAGACCTGCATTTTCATTTGACTCATTTTCCCTGTAAGGAATTGAACGGAATCTATTGTTCTATCTTTAGGGTGGCGCCTATTGTAAAATCAATACCAAAAAGAGATAACCTGTTTTTTTAATACATTTCAGACGGTTGCGAGAACAAAAAATGCGAGTACTACGGTGAGTGTGAAAGCGACAGTAGCGGTGATGCAAAATGCGTTTGTCCGACTAAGTGCGACGAACCGGTAAGTTTTTCCACATCTCTTCAACTTCTTTTTATAGTAAACTTCAGACAAACGTATGCACACAAATATATAAATATTGCATAGCGTTGTTTCAGAACAACAATAGCTCGTTATCATATTTTATACTACTCCAAAAATAACCTACGTATGCATGTAAATGCAAATTTTGAAGTTACCAAAATTTGAACTATTTCGAAACTCATTTACATACTATGTATTGCAACTTTGTATATTCTGATATAGGAAGCACTGATGTCCAATCCCATGATTATTCTTTAGACGAATGCATTCATTAACAGATCATAATTTATTTTTATTTTTACGTATTTTAATTCATTCTATGACAGATAGTATTTTGCTATAAGTAGAAGACAAGAAAAATCAATTTAAAACAAGTCAGGCTTTCCGCTGCTGAGTTTTCTATGGTATTCAATATTTCGATCAAGAACAACCATTTATCTTTCTCTACTCGTAACTGTCTACTATCGTGTCGTTAAAATTCTTCGAACGTACGAAAGAAAGACGTATATTTCAGTGAAACAAGATTGAAAGACTGGCCGATTGTGTGCATATGTATTTGGAGCTTGAAGCTGGAAAAAGAGTGAAACGTTTATGTACTGAACGTTGCTAGCCAAATATTACCTTCTTCATATATAAATGAGTGAATATAAGTTATTCCAGCCCAACAGGTCGATTTCTTAAATTTCTGAATTTATAAACTAAGCGATCAGAAAAATACAAATCTCTTTCCGATTTTGAATTCATATGACATCTGATGTCTAACCAACCAACTAACCGCGTTTCATTAGCAAAAAATATTCTGATCGTCTTATTTGTTTCATCTTTTTTTATGTCAGTTTTGCTGAAACGTCTTCCATATCCGTATCTCATTGATATACACTTGAAATTATATATATACACATCCATCCATATCACCCTCTTTATTCTTTGAGTATATACCTGAGTCAGCTGACTTACAACGAAATCTTATCGAGTGGAAAATACAAAGCTTCGCAAATTTCCGAAAGTTACATGCCCCAACTGGATTCCTTTTGCAAATTGTATCCGATGTTTATTCCTAATCGAGTATGAAAGGAAACATAACTTTATTGAAGTTTCCAAACTGAAAGTATAACCAAAATTCTCAAGGATCATCTGCTTTTTCCTGTGATCATTGATTGAAGTCAGATTTTATTAAACATCGTTGAATAATAACTTGACTCAGCTACGGTTCATCGTTGCGCTTTACTCTTTTGAAATATACGGTGTAAAATCATTGAAAAAAAAAAAAAAAAAATGTTTGCTCAATAACTTTCAAAGCGTTTTTTTTCGCAAGGGTAAAGCTGTGAGACAGCAGCAGCTGACTACATTTTTCGCCCTCTGAATTCGCCGATCCTTATAGATTTTCAATACCAAAGACGGTACTCTCGTCGTTGTCAGCATTTTCATGAAATTCTTTTAACATTGTTGAGGGGAAAAACGTTGTTTGATCTCTTTTCTGCTATCCTTCAATACAGTATCACTATGGAGAATCATGTTCCTGCATTTTCGTGATTTTGGCAATAGAGAAATGATGATCTAAGCATCCGGGTTAACAAACAAAATCTTTTGCCGATTTTATCGTTTTCAGCTTAATATTGCTTGCAGTCAATGTATTATGCTCATCGCGTGTTCAAAAATATCTAATGACATAATTGATATTGATAAAATATTTGAAATAAACAAATTTTGTTGGTAACTAAACATATAATAGTGTATTACTTGACGAAATATTATAAATTCTGAAATAATTCTCAAAGTGGGTGAAATATTCATTTGCAGATACAATGAAAATTTGCTCATTTACACAATAATACGGATATTAATGTATAAAAAAATTGATAATTGATTATGTGAGTTCAACCATCCATGTAGTGTGTTTAGAAAATTTAATCGGTACATGGGTAATCGGTCATAATTTGTAATCAGTTGTCCAATGATTCAAGTTTTTTAATTTTTCACATCCGTCTTTCAGACGACAGACAACGAAGCGGATACAAAAGTATGCGGTACCGACGGTGTCACTTACGTCAGTGAGTGTGCCATGAAAAAAGCTTCCTGTGCTGCTCAAACTCACATTGCCGTGAATTACAGAGGTGACTGCGGTAAGTAAATTCAAAAAAGGGCAAACGCGATAAGTTGAAAATTTTTGTTCAGTTTGAACAGATTATTTCAGATTACGATGAAATTAGAACTTGATTGAGTTTCCTCATGGTAGAATTGTGTTCGAACGTCGATTGCGAAAACGGTGCACGGTGCGTAGCCGGCAACTGCATATGCCCAGAGAGTTGTCCAGAATCTACAACGGAGATGGCTTGTGGAAGTGACGCGAAAACTTATCGATCTGAGTGTGAGTTACAGCGCGCAGCTTGCGAAAGAGATCCAAAACTTCCGCCTCTCCACGTTATTTTCTACGGCGAGTGCGGAGAGAAAATTGCCGTTGCTGCAATGAGTAAGTTTTGCAAAGATTTGTTTTCCTTCCCTCCGTTCTATCAAATCTCAAGTCTTAATCAAATCATTAGTAGATTTCGCCATGTGGGAATTCTACTTTGAAGTGTAATTGATTCAGGAAAGTAAGGTTCGTTTGGAACACAATAAAATTTAATTCCGCAAC
Organism: Campoletis raptor; assembly: GCA_948107755.1. Taxonomy (NCBI): domain Eukaryota; kingdom Metazoa; phylum Arthropoda; class Insecta; order Hymenoptera; family Ichneumonidae; genus Campoletis; species Campoletis raptor. Next base: position 26,259,751 of record OX403622.1, on the reverse strand, counting down.
GTTGGTCGAATCGTAATTAATGTTTCTGTCAGGATCATATTTTTAATATATTTTTCTAATAACGTTGACAAACTTCAATTTTAATTGATTTCATAGCAAGTTCAGTTTATTCTTAAAAATTATGCGTGGTTCGTATCTTGTATGAAAAGACCTATTGAAACATGTAGAGCCTAACGAGTGAACAATAAAGCCAAGATCCAGATCCATATGGGTTTCATGGTCTCTTGGCTCTCGTGAAGCGAAATGCCTCGTTAACTTCGAGACACGGGCCAAAGCTTAGCACTAACCTGTGATCATCACGGAAGCACTAACCCATTAACAACCGGCACATTTCGCTTCATCACAGCGACCATGTCTACACCGACGATAACACGACTGCCAACGACGATAGCTGAGGTTACGGTCACGCAGGAGCGTGAAGCCTGTAAGGACATACATTGTGACTTTGAAGCGACCTGCGAGCTAGGACCGGACAAATTTCCGAGATGTAGCTGCAAATTTGATTGTGCCTCGGTGGCACCTGAGAACGCTATACCCGTTTGTGGAAGCGATCTCAAGACATATCCATCGATATGCGCCATGAAGATGGAAGCCTGTCAGAGACAGCAAGAACTCCGACTCAGACCTTTGGACCTTTGTCAAGGTTCGATGGACTTTGCAGAATATCAAATAGTCATTTCATCCCGACAACAAAGAAACAACTTCCTGCATAAATTGCCTTTTTCTTCGATTAAATATTTCTTCGAGATGACTAATCAAGATTTGATTAACGAAAAGGAAGTTCGGTTTCAATGATTGATCGAAGCAATTACATTGTTGAAAAAAAAAAAGAAAAAAAAACAAAACAAAACAAACATCAAATAACGAATGTTCTTCGATATTCAGGTCTTGATTGCGTCAAAAAGATCCTCTGAATACTTGATCCGAACTCCATTCTCGTTTTTTTCTTTCCTCTCACGCTTATCGCTGATTTACACTGCATGTCAACTTGGCCCGTGATTAGTTTATACCGCATTGTCATCTCTAGCTTAGCCGATCATTCACCATAGCAATTTATTGTGCACATTGTGAATAAATACCATTGTATTAGGCATGGAAGTTAAGCCCTGCAACGGTGATACACCATTAACTGATGCTGATGGCAAGGAATACGATTGTGGAAGTGGACCCAACAGGAGAGATTGTCCTAGCAATTCTTACTGTCATCAGACACCACGCTTTGCTCGATGCTGCAAAAAAGGTGGGTTTACCGTGGTAAACAAGGTCAAAACCTAAAATGAATTTAACCAGTTAAGGGGGTTGTCGTAGAGTTTATAGTGCTTTGACCTACAATAATTTCAATGAACGTAATGATCTGAAATTGTTCAGCAAGCTTCTTTGCTTATATTGATGCTGATCATCCACCATTAAGCACTTATGGTTTCAAAAAAAATGCCTTTTCAATAAAATATATAGCAAATTGAAAGGGGGATGCTTCTAGATGTTTCTGTTATTTGGACATTGATTTTACCACCGGTCAACCACGACCAACCTTCCTAAGCCAATCGTTTTTATTTTTTATATATGGCTCATCCATGATTGTTGTCACTTCCAGTTCAGGGAATCCAGGTGGTTAAATGTATCGATTCATGGCACGGTTGTTGTCCTGACGGTAAGTCTCCTGCTCTCGGACCAGACGGTGCAGGTTGTCCGAGTGTATGCAACTGCAATCGTTTGGGCAGCGTATCGGACACTTGCAACCCTGAGACAGGACAATGCGAGTGTAAGCCCGGAGTCGGTGGTCTCAAGTGTAATCATTGCATGCCTGGATATTGGGGTCTTCCAAAAATCAGCAAAGGACATCAAGGATGCATACGTGAGTCTAGAAGCGTTTAGGAGTGTCTAACATGATGTAAACTGCCAAATGGATGAAAAAATTTCTTTCAAATTCTGGATAATGGCTTTAAAAAAAGACTCTGGAGGAATCAAATAAATCCAGTGATATGATACGCTAAAGGGTTTTCAAATTGCATTAATGAAATGGATTATAATCTTGTCACACGATAACTGACACATTCACTTTAATATATATTTTTTTCCAGCTTGTGGATGTTCGTTGTTTGGTTCAGTGAGAGAAGATTGTGAACAGATGACTGGTCGATGTGTCTGCAAACCAGAAACAAAAGGTCACAAATGCACCATTTGCAGGGATCACAATAAAATGCTGACACCAACAGGCTGCTATTCAGGTATCAGGGGGTGAAACTGAGAAACTCAAGTCTACTAAATAAAAAATATGCGATAATTCCATAACGGCAATGCATCGAAATCTTTATTTGTTACTGGTCATACTGATTTCAACCATTTTCGCAATCATTATCTTCTTGGTTTTGATTTCTTTGTGAAGCTGCACAATGAGCCTAAAATTTCGAATTTTGTTCCCAAGAAAATTATCGTCCCCATAAATGATCGCTTCCCAAGAGACTCACAACAACTCAGGAAAATTGTCATTTGGACGTCCTGCAGGAATATGTGCAGTCGTGATTAAAAAAAACATGCAATATTTGTGTTCCCATATATTTTCTACAACTATAACAGAATTTCTTTGAAGCAGGTATGAAAAAGTTCGTAACGCATTGTTCTGGTTTCAGCTGATACGAGCCCGACGATACCAGCTACTTGTAACGATTTGGAATGTTATTCCGGTGGTAATTGTTCCGAGATCGGTGGTCCTCATTGCGTCTGTCCATCAGCCTGTCCATCAGATTTGCCTTCGGTGCCAGTCTGTGGCAGCGATGGACAGACGTATGACAACGAATGCGAGTTACGTCTGTACGCATGTCGCCATCAAACTGACGTCGTTACACAGGCCTTTGGTCATTGCATAGGTGGGTTTACCGAGCGTGCGCCTTATATGCCACCTTATATTCTGCATTATTAAAAAAAAACAAAAACAAAAACAAATTACATAAATCGGTGCATATTTGATTATTCTCATTGACACTCACAGCCATTGATTCAAAGAATTATTTAATCCTGAATCAACGAGTGCTTTCAGAACGTACGATAAATAACCACAAAGTAATTAATCATGACTTACTAATCGGACTAACCTGGTAGATGAAATCTAAGGCCTACATATATGTGTATAAAGATGATGTATATAATCTCCTCGATCATACAGGAATTAATGTGTCATAGTCTCTTATTGCTTGTCGTTATAACAGACATTGTTAACCTGAACGTTGTAAGAAAGAATTAGGAAAAACGCTACAAAATGATATTCGTATAAGCCAAAAAGGGGGATGAAATTAACGAGATTGTTTTACGTGTACAGTTATTGATCTTTGATGATCTTCCAAGAATCATGAGTTCTACGATGTTATTGTATTCAATCGAATATTGCAATAAAACTCTTAAAGTTTTTACCTGATATCATGCACCTATGTTTTTTTTTTTTTTTTTCATATGATATACTTTTTTATGTGTTTTTCACTTCCCCTCAATTAAGAATTCAGTACCTTTCTATGTCGATGAAGTGTGATGGATATGGAATTTGATGGATTTTCGTTTAAAATACATCGAGTCTTCTGTCAATTAAAATTTTTACAAGATTTCAATGAATGTCAAAAAGACAAATCGGATAAATCTGCATCAATAAGCAAACGTTTCGAAAATCATTATAAATTCATTCTTATAACAATATTTATTTATGTATTTATGTATTTTTTTTTTTTTTAAGAAATCTTTTCGGATAGATATACTTCTTATTTCTTATTAAATAATCATTTTCGATAAAATAAAAAGATAGTAAGGTCATTTCGCTTACTCGAAATATTGGAAGTGATTCGGAAAAGCTGCTGTGGTCTACCGGAATGCGATCGTAGGTAAATCGTTCAAAATTCATGGCCTCAGCTCAACGAACTTGCAAGCTTTCAAAGGAAAAAGGTTTTAAGTAAATTACCAAACCATTATAAGCTGCGATGCTGCTCCTCAGTGATGTTGAGCCTCTTCTGCATCGGCTTCTGATGTCAGCATGTCGAAACTTTGTCGATAAAAAAAAAAAGAAGAAATATAATTGAAGGCATTGACAAGCTTGTCGTCAGATAGAGGAGTCTTTTCGAAAAGCTTCCCTCAAAGGTTTCGTAGAACTGGAAGTCTTCACTGGACATTGAATTATTTATTTAACTTAGAGTAAGCAGCACTTCCACTTTCGATTAAAAATTACGTAACAGTGTTGAAGCAATTCTAATTTGTACGGTCGAAAAATTGGCGAAGCTTCGTGACTTCGAGGTAGAATGAAAAAAAAAAAACCAGTGAGTTGTAATATGTAATGAATGCGCAACAAAGTATATTCTTTGGTCAGACAGAAAGAGGCAAAATAAATATATTAAAAAAAAAAAACGATATAAATTACTATTCAGAAGGCAAAATTGGATCCACAATAAATTCCCCAGTAAAATTACGTCGCTTCGTGACTTTTGTGTACGTTGGCCGATTAACCAATTGTCGTTCTCCAAAGTTTACTCCCCTTTCGTTGACTTCGTCGAGGCTACAAAACGGCTGGTAAAAAAGAAAAGAAAAAGAAACAACGTACCAAGACGTAGAAAATCACTTTGGTACTTCGTCTCATTGAAAGTGCAGCAGAGCGAGGGTAAGGAGAGAAAAGTAGGAGGGAGCTCGTCGAGTCTATGCTACGTACGAAACATCGCCTCCGATGGAATCTATTAAACTCCACGAATGTACGCTGCATGCGGCCATCCCCTATTTTCGATTGCAAAAGCGACAGGGGGTTGAACACCCGCTCCTTGCCCCTCTCTCGTTTCTCTCTTCTTCTCTCGCGCGTTCTCTCTCTCTCTCTCTCTCTCTCTCTCTTTCCGCTTTTCTCTCCTCGTTCTCTCGAGGGCCCACAGGGGCTTCAAGTCAATCTTTTAAAAACTTTTGCCTACGAAAGACTTTTCGACCGAGCCACGTCCTTCTGCAAGTTAATCGCAAATTACATTACCCCGAGGGCAGTTTTCCCAGAGGGTTGGGGAAAAAAGGAGAATCTGCAACACGAAACTATACGGGACTTTATGGGGAAATCTCAGCTTTGCCGAGAGACACGGGAAATAGGATGATTCAAGTTGAAAGTTTCGTATTTTTCTTGACTTCGAACCAGAAGGTACACGACGGTGGACTTTTGGCCCACTGGTCGTGTTGACCCCAAAAAAAAAAAAAAAAAAAAAAAAAGCAGAAAATTGATAGAACTAGACGCAATGCAAATATCTCAAGCAAGTTCCGCGACCAGGACCTTTCAATTTTCATCTTCTCGTGCTTTCATTTTAAAGCGTTTATGCTCCTTGCTAATTTGTCATAATTAGAATTAACGATTAAAGGTATTGGAAAAGGGATAGACTCAAGAAAAAGAATTCGAGGTACTGCTCAAATAATAGCTCGAGTTAACAAATCAATTGGTTAAGTTAACAACGTTAACGAAAAAATTAGCAAATCATTCAGCCAAAGAATGAATTCGGATATAAGGTGTAAATTATGTGGTAATTAACGAATATAGAATAGATGCCATGACGTGGATGGCTGACAGACACTGAATAAATCACATCTTGATCGTATATCATAGCTTCAGCAATTAATAAACTAACAGAGACATGATTAAACCTCATTTTTTCATTGTCCGACTACTGTGCAACCAAGAAGAGTATGTTTAGTGTTAATTAGTGTCACTTTGAAGCCAAAACTGCCGGACCAATTGAAATAATGAAGCACCATTGAATTTGTCTCGACCTCCAAATGACATGATACACCAGTTAAATTCCGAAATAATCTAATCTGATTAATATGGTAACTATTCAAACCTAAGCAATATGGTAATCAAACGAACTCTATTGTCAAGAAATATATGAATATTATTATCTGAACAATATAATCGTAATCACATAAATAAGATTACTAATAAATCGCTGCTTGACTTTCAAATTGAAGTTGAAGCCTTCGAAGCTTTGCCAGTGTTTATCAAACTATTTGTCATAATTCAAACAATGATTAAAATCTGTTTTTAAAAAAGTTGGGGATTAGGAAAACTAAAATTTGACTACGACTAAAAAACCTAACTTATAATAGAAAGATTCAAATTGAACGAAGAGTTTGAACGAAGAATACCCACCAAAAAGATTCAAAAAAGAAGAAAAGACATATTTATAAATGAAAAGAAGTTTAAGTTGAAAATTAAACCTAATTTAAACGAGTGAAGTCAAAAGTCGGTCGTTTAAAATTTTGGTCTATTTTTTATAATTGTTTTACTCCAAATATGTTTGTTTTGTTTATATTTACTTGAAATTTTTTATTTGAATCTTTTTATTCGTTCTTCGAAGTTTCAACTTTTTTACGATTCGAAAAAGGGGCAGGTAAAGGTGAGTAATATTAGGCACTTTTATTCGAAGTAAACAAAAAAACTAAAATTCAAAATTCCGGATGATTGGCATACAATTTCCGTAGACGGTTGTAGGTTCGATTTATATTTCGCTATGATTAGGAGCGTAAAGAAAGTGATGAGAAATGGTCGCGATAATTCCACTAAATCGAATTTTTCATCGAATTTTTTTTTTTTTCAATATTCTGCAGAGTAACCGCAGACCGATCATTTTTTTTAACATGGCCAACGACTGTACAGGAGGCGCCAGAGAGTGATAGAGCTTCAGGTGGATGAATTAAAGCGAGGAAAGCCGGCGTTGACTTATCGCAAGATTTTAGCCATTCTTCAGCACTTTACAGTATGTAAATAATGCATGGTGTAATTTGTGAAGGAGAGATGAGATAAATAGGGGATGAACCGTTTGGGGTGAGAACAAAAAACTCTCCAGAGGCGCAGGTCCGCTGCGGTTCCTGGGGCTGCTAAACTATACATATGTACACATATATACAGTATCCGTATCGTCGCGATGGAGACGGAGCTTGAGAGAAAAAACTTTTTTCTTTCCTCCAGAAAAAAAAAGAGACAAAAGATACCTCGGTGTATTCCCAAAATCGTTTGATCTCGTGAGGACGGAGCAAGGAATAATAACTGTACGATGAACCATAGAAATAGAGCTTGGAACGTCAACATCAAACGTATCACTGGCATTGCGAATAGAGTGTGAATTTTTTTTCATCCCTAAGGAAATGCCACAAATGTCAAGATCAATTTCCTTAAGAATCTTTCTTTGAGCCTTCGGCCTTCTCATCTGGACATTTTCTTTCATTTGAAATTCGTCTCCAATCCAGTTGAAAACCATCTGCTCTGAACTCCGGTAAGGGTTCCTGTTCCAGAATGTGGAAAGTCTCTTTTTTAGCCAGCTGTATACACTCAGGTGGATTACTTCAAATTTTACAGTCCAAACTGTGTTCCATTGATCCATGTATCTTTCCATACGCCTTCTACCAAAAAGGGCATGAAAAAACACATCGAATGAATCATTTGAACTCGACAAAAGTTCTATTCAACCTCCGTTGACAAAGAAGTACTCAGACTCGATCGATTGTCCGGACTGTTTACATTAAAACCAAAAGCCAACCCAAAAAATAGCATTGTCTACAGTTGTCTTGTTTGTCGGACTAGTTCTGGTTGAAGACTCGGTAGGCTTATTTAATGTCACTCGAAAATTCAGGTTAATTCGACGGATAAAAGATTATAGAAAAACATATTGACTACCATGATCGCAGGATATAAAAATATATATTTCTTTATACATACGTTTTGCCTTTTGAACTCATTTTAATAAATAATAATAATCATGCTTAATCAATGGCTGTTCTCCACTTTGTTCTGCACTGCTATGAAGTTACCGGATAATACATATGAGAATTTCTGTTTACTGCATGGTTTAAACTTGAATGGAAAATAATAACGTTTGGGCAGTGAAATGAGGATAAACAACAAATAAAAACTCTTGCAGACGATTCTACGGTTAACACGGATTTCCCAGTTAAGAGATTCACCGCCGTTCAGTACACTCAGCCAGCCGCAGCTATATCACCATTATCTAAATCAACGAGGCATCTTTTAGGTCCTGAACCCGATCCACGTTACTATTACACTCATCGTGCACAGCAAGAGACCATTACCATCGATCGTGATAATCTTAAGCACGGTAATAACACCATTATAATCAATACCATTGTAATCAATTAATTAATCAATCAACTTATTAATCGACAAATAGATCACGTTATTTTTATGTCGCTACAGTTAATCCAAATTTTCTGAAAACTATTGAGATTCTAATTTAAATTCCAGATTGTCATTCATTTCAAATGCCTTGACTCATTTTAGAACAGATATTTCATTTCAAAGGGTGAAATCGTTTGTACGTATTGTGTTCATTATTCCTCAGTGGGACAACCCAATTTCTCATGAACTTCTGATGCTGTTTTTTATTTCAATCATTAGTTATGAAAAATAAAGGAATTATGAACTTGATTTTATGACATTTGAAAAGTCTCGTATTAAGGAACAAAAAACGAAAATGAAAAAGCGGTCAAAATGGTTAAAAATTATTGATCTTAATCGACATAACGAGATTAATGAATAAATAGCAAGAAGATTGGAAATCATCGTAATTGTATTTTCTGATTTTTATCATTTTTTTTTAATTACGGTTTTATTACGAATAATGAGAACCTAATGAATATGATTGTGTAAATTTAACGATAATCGAGTTTTTATCCATTTTATTATTGATGAATTATCGATTAATCGTCGTACCACCTATTTTCATTGAGCAAAATCGTTTTATTGTATCTCCTGCATCGCAGGAATAGCAGCAGCGTCGCGACCAACCCCCGCAACTATAAGGGTCGTCACAGCACTTCTCGGTGATTTGTGCAACGAGGACAAGGATTGCACTATACTAAACAGCGAATGTATCAACGGTGGATGTATATGTTCCGACGGTTTTGCCGAGACAAGCGACAGACAAGAATGTTTTGGTAAATATTTGCACGAAATTTTCTTCTTCGTGGAACGATATATCGAGGATATTTGAAAATCGTAGTCTCGAATCTTTGCGTCCATCACGTAAATTGACTGCGGGGTAAAGAAATATTGACATTCTAAGATGAAGAATTTAATATGCCACGACAAAGCTATATGCTTACGAACGATGATAAAGCCATATAACCATCAACGATGTTTCATTCAACGCTAGAACCAAAACAAAAGCTTATAAACAATTTTTTTCGATAAAGAGCGTTCAAATATTGCACAATATTCGAAATTTATCATCTTACCAGTCTCTTCGAAAAGATTATGAAATTTTCCAATCTTCTTCTGTATTATTTATTTATTTATTTTTATCTTTTTTCCAGCAAATTACGAATCAGTGACCCCGATCGAAGAACTCAAAGCGTGCCTCTCTTACCCATGTCACATGTCGTCGACCTGTATCGATTTGCCGAGTTCAACTTTTGCATGCATCTGTCGACCGAATTACACGGGACTTCTTTGCGACGAGGAAATAAACAAGAGGGACTACGAAATACCCTCTTTCGATGGAAAGAGTTACGTTCGTATGTCGCGACTCAAAGCTTATCACAAATTCAACATAGAAGTTGAATTCAAGACGTACGCAGACAACGGAATTATTCTGTATAATCAACAGAAGAACGATGGAACCGGAGACTTTGTATCGCTTGCAATAATCGATGGGTAAGTTTCACGAAACTCTCATTTTCATAGAAAGTAAAATAAAAAGTTAACGACTATTTTGTTTAAACTCTATTAAATTTTTTAATTAACATCAGATTCGTTCAATTTCGATACAATCTTGGCAATGGTCCGGTTATTTTAACGTCACCGGAGAAAGTGACGATGAAGAATTATCACCGTATCGTTGCGAAGAGATATCACAAAGATGGAGTTTTGATATTCAATGACGGCGACGACATTGCTGGACAAAGTCAAGGAATGCTTAAATCTTTGGATCTCAACCAGGACACATTCATCGGAAGTGTACCAACTAATTACACCAGGTTAGTTTATCAGCTCCTACCCATCATTTTCAATAATGCTTCAAAAAACGTTTCATACCAAATTATATAAACGATGAAAAAATATTTTGATGCGGTAAGGAATTATAGTATCAAAAGACCCTGCTAGGTTGAGCATAAAATAATTAATATTTCTAGTCGATCAGAGCAACCATACGAAAGTAAAAAAAGGGATGAAACTTATAAAGTTATTTTAAAACGTAATTAATACTGAAAACAACCTGAAAAATTACACGATAGTTGCTTCCAAAGAATAAAGACGAAAAACCATAGCATTGCATGATATTTTTGCCATAATTTCTGTCGTGTTCTGCATAATTTTTAATTCTTTAAAATTAACGAGAGATAATTGAAACCTCAAAATAGTAAAATTATTTAGCTCAAGAGCAAGTATCGTGTTGCGTTGTTATTACTTACACTTTGTATTTTTTTTTTCGTCTAAAAACCCAGAAAATAACTACAAAAAAAAAATGCGTTTTAAGGTTATACGAAAACATTGGAACCAGTCATGGCCTTCTCGGTTGTATTCGAAAGTTGAAGATTGATCGAGTGGCAGTCGATCTTCACATGGGCAAACATAAAGAAATCCTTGAGACTTACAGAGTCAAAGAATGTCATGACAACGCATGTGCAGCTTTGCCTTGTCAAAACGGTGCCACGTGTTCACCAATATTCGAAGAGGATTTGTGCAATGGACGAGAGTGTAAAACCAGTCCAATGAAAATTAAAACGAAAAGAAAAGGGAACAACAATCATCATCATGGTAAAAATAAAAATGGAGGGATGAATATCGTTAGATGCAAAGGTTCACATTGTACGACATTCGAGCAAAAGCAGAAAAGATCGAAGAAAAGGAACACTACGAGGTCATCAAAGATACGGTGCACCGGTTCCAATTGCGACTATGAATATGAGCTCGATTACGAAGCTAGCTATGACAATGATAATTATGCAGTTGCTAAATACGAACCACCGGAATACAAATGTATTTGTCCACCTCAATACACAGGAAAAAATTGTGAGGAATCATTGGATCCTTGCATGGATAATGCCTGTCAGGGTGGTGCAACCTGCGACATATTGCCACAGGGTGGCTATGTCTGCAAGTGTCCACCTGGCAGAGCAGGTGAACATTGTGAAATTTGTAAGTATTTCCGTTTCATTATATCGAAATTTCATCAAACATTGAAATTTCAACCTGAAACGAAACTCATTCTCGTAACATTTCGCTTTCTATTTCAAAAATATTAAGTCTTTGAGCCATGAATTTGCATCACATACAAATGCATTGAAACTTTGAACTCAGTGGTTTTTAGAAGCGCTCATTAGGGATTTCAACTCAGAATTCGGCAACTTTAAAATAATGGTTTCTCTATTTTTTTCAAACAAAAAACACCATTGAAATTTTTTTTTTTTTAATTATTTTCACTGTATAGAGTTCGCAAAAAAATTGCCATTCCGATGGTCATGGTAATTTGGTGGGAAATTATTTTTTTAATAAAAAACTACAAAATTCGACTTTTTGGTCAGACGCACTGTAAGAACAAGTGACAAATAATGACCATTGATGCTTTTTTACATTCATCAATGTCCCAAGAACCATGTAGAACCAAAAAATCCAGTTTTTTTTACCGAAATACAAGTTGATGAAAAACCAAAAAACAATAAATGGGACAACGTAACTCTCACCATGGCTCGGAGGCTCAATTAATTAAAACTTAATATGATGAATACCATAATTATTTATAAAACATTTGGATGAAAAATTGAATCAAAAACTTCGTGTGATTGTCCAAACGACGAATATGAAACTTTAGAATTTTGCTTTATAGTGGATTCCGAATTGACTGAGTTACTCATTCCCGAATTAACGGGTGACGGATTTCTTGAGCTACCCTGCCTCGATGGTGTGGCAAAAGCCTTTTCCATCGAGTTATGGTTTCTGACTCGTGCCAATGACGGACTACTTCTGTATAACGGACAATTGAGCAGTGGTCGAGGTGATTTCATAAGCCTGAATATGGTACGAGGGAAATTGGAATTTCGATTTAACTTGGGCAGTGGCATAGCCAATATAACATCCCCTGACACTGTTACACTTGACACGTGGCATTGCGTCAGAATAAGCAGATTGGGCAGAGAAGGATTATTGCAATTGGACGATGGCACCATTGCTCGAGGCTTCTCAGGAAATCCACTCACAGAACTCAATCTTGAAATGCCTCTTTATCTTGGAGGTGTAAAGTGAGTTTTTACTTTCATTTTTTATTTACTCCTTAAGATAGTCGCGTATTTTAAAAAATTATTCGTTTATTTATTTGAATGTTCATATTTTATGAATTCCAAATAGTTTTAGTCGTTTTTGATTGATTAATGACGAAGTTTTAATACGTTTACCATTTAAAAGATTTTTCGATTTATTTTTTGGAGAATGTTAGATAATTTTTCTTCATAGATTCGTTCTTTTACTAGATTATTTATAATTTGACAATTGAGTCACAAATTAAAACGAACTTCGAAATCTTTGAACTGTTCTGTTATGCTTAGTCGAAACATTTGTCTGTTGAAAAATTTTGCAATAAACAAATTTGTTCTATTTGTTGAAAATGAAAATTTGTTCAATTTGTCTATTTTCGTACTCCTACTTCTGAACTGCCAGAGTTTCAACGAATGTGTCTTCTCAATATTTAACCCTTTGATGACATACTGGGTCATTTTGACCGAGACTAATTTCTCGGTTCCAATTATCCCTACCCCAGGAAAATGTTCTAGCTTCGCTCTCCACCTGAATTTACCATCTGTCCATTTCGGATATAGTTCAAGTTCACTTGTTCAAATAACTTTCTTTCTTTTCGATTGATCTTGAAGTTGATAATTTTGTAAAAATTATAATTTATCAAGTAAAATTTAAAATTTTGAAAAAGTCCAAGTTTGAAAAAGTCAATAATTTGTGTAAACTGTCAATTTTCATATATTCTACTTTTTTTTATGCACGCATATTAAGAAATGTTTCAAGTGCACTCCTTATTTATTAATTTTTTTTCATTTTTTTCAATGAAAATCTAACAAAAGGCTGTTGATGACGTGTGGATAGCTCCGGGTCCAGCTGACCCAGTGTGTCAATGCAGTGACAGGATTTTAATCTGTCAAACTAGAGTAAAACTTCATAGCCGTCAATTTATCATGCGCCACCATTGTGTCACTTGCTTGGAATTCACATTTCCTTGCGTCCAAAGTTCTCAAGTCAAATCTCATTCTGTTTGAAATGTCAAATTTCGTACTCATCAATTATTAGCAGTTGAAAAATATGGATTTTGAACGTGACTCGAGTCGACAACTGCAATTCATCAAAATAAATTTTTCGGAACAGACACTGGCGAGAAGTTCATCGTTTAGCTGGTGCTTGGACCGGACTGGTTGGTGCGGTACAACGATTGATGGTCAACGGGAAGACATATCAAAATCTTGCTGTTAACGTGACACAACACAATACTGAAATTTACGATGGTTTACCATGCCCTAGCAACGAGAATCCATGTCACAATGGTGGCGTTTGTCTGCCATTGTTGAATAGCTATCTTTGCAAATGTGCCAGCAGTTACAACGGTCTTCATTGCGAGTTCTGTAAGCATTTCGATTACCACTTCGTCATATCATTGCTTGTCAGACCGAGCAAACTTGTTATTCATCGTGTTACTTACCACGACTTGTTTTCTTTTTTCCCCCAACCATGTAGTTATGGGCTACGATGTTTCTGGTGGAGAAATATCTGAGAGGCCAGTACGATTCGATGGTGACAATTATTTACAGTTTAAACACCGATTTGGCCGAAGGTATGTTTACTTCTAACGATAAATTTCCACTTATTTAGCATTTCTCTGTTCATTTATAGCAAATAATTGAGTTGCACTTAAAAACCGATATGAAACCATTGTTTATCTCTGGTTTTAGTTTTTTTTTTTACTTATCTGCGTAAAGTTACTATTTATGAAAATACAAAATTAGCAAGTGATTTTCCAGCGAAAATGATCGAATCATAGTCTTAGTATAGAATTTTTTCAAGATACTGAGTCAATGGACTTGGAGTCAATGGAGAATCAAGAATCTTCTTTATTTGTACAGCCAAATATTTAACCATTTCTTTTTCCATTTCTATTGATTGAAGTTTACATCAGATATGATTAACTCATCTGAATCGAAAATTTTAAAAATGAAATTCGTCCCCTTTTTCTTTTTGTTCCTGTCAAAACGTAGTAACTCATTAATTCCACTTAATTCTAATTATCTCTCTAGTGCTAACACTACCCTTGCTACTAACACTACCCTCTCTGAGTACATTGACGAAACTTACCCCGATTACGACTTCGAGGAAGATCCTGACTTCGAGTATGAAAATTACGACTATGCTGAGTAAGTTACTAACAAAACACGACTTTCTCTTTACTTCGTCATAGTAACTCAGATTAGCCAATTTCCTATTCCCTTAGACAATGATCGGTTGTGTTTTACGTTCCTTGGACTTGTTTAAATTAATGTTCATCTATGTTGAGATATTAATAAATTGATTTTATTCTCTCATACAGGCGAAGAGGACAACAATCAAACAAATTTGAACTGAGAATACGAACCACTCACCCTGAGGGCTTGATAGCCTGGATGGGCAGGGGAAAAATCGAGCATCTCATGCTATCATTGCACGAAGGCCATGTTGTTCTTACTTATAAAAGCAAAAGTGAACAAATCGTATTGAAAAGCAGAGTAAGTTTCGAACTATTTAAAGATTTTAAATTGACTCCGTAGATTTTTCACATTTTTAATTATGCTGAACAAAAATATTTTATTTATCACAGTATTTTATCAATCAACTGATGGATTATTTGAGTCTGAATTGCCGTCAAAACAGTCGTACACAAAATACTCCATTTCTGAGGCTTTCAAAATCATGAAAATCTCAAAAAAAAAAAAGTACTTTATAATATTATTTGTGAATAAATAATTATTCTCTCTAAAAACTTTCATCATTAATGTTATATAAAAAATTTGACAGATGCTCCAATATCAAAATGCCGTTTTTCAGTTGGAAAATGTGTTTTTGCAAACGATTTTTTTTTTTTTCGATCGTCATAGTTTTTTTGAGCTAGATACGAAAAAAAATTGCCAAAATCCCTATATTACGATTCAAACTTCTGCCATTTAGCGAAAAATGCATTAAAGTAAACTCAGCCTCGAAGAAGACTGTTCATTTTGTACAATCAAAATGGCAATTTTGCAAAAAAAAAAAAGGCATGAAAAGTACGAAAAAAAAATGATTGAAATCGATGCATTTTTCTAAAAATCATTAATTTCTTAGACGGAAATGTTTTTTCTTTTTTTTTTTTTACGTTTTGCCAAAACGTTTGGAGAAAGAGAACACACAAATAGCAAATAACTGTCTGTTTTACAGGAAAAAATAGACGACGGTGTATTCCATCACGTAAAAGCATTTCGAAGGAGGCGAGCAACGATTGTGCAGATAGATGACGAGCCACCTGTGAAAATAACGACCGAAACGACACTCCTGGTGACAAATGGAAAATTATTTGTTGGTGGAAAGCCTGGTCACCGGGGAATCAAGGCTTGCGTTACAGATTTCATCGTTGACAAGCGTCGTTTACCACTGACAAGACGAAAGATAGATTTTTGTCACGACAACGACGTATGATACCAAGTAGTAAATCCGACGTTATCGACTCCGATAATGCCGTCATTTTTAACATCGTTAACGAGATCACTCAGTACTCCAACTTCATTAACAACAAGACGAGCTTATGACGTCACCAGTTAACGAAAAGTAATCCGAACGTGAAAGAAAAGATTTATTGACGTTTTTTTGACTTTGCAAGTGAAGCCAGTGATACGTATCTATGATATATTTATATTCATATATATACATATAACAATACATATTCATTTTTACATATCACTGGTAAAATACGATAATAATATTTAATAAATACAACAAAAATATATGGAACAAATGATACAGTTGCTGATAATAATCGTCGAGTGACCGAAAAAGTAAATATGAATGAATCAACGTTGCCATTGCACAGAAACGAGTTATGGATTAAGAAAAAAAAGTCCGTTGTTTTCGTGAAGAAAGAGAACAAAAAAAAAGCGATACTCAATTTCCCAAAAAGGAAGACAACGTGATGGATTCTGCACTCAAACATCACATCGAAAATAACCGAAAATATGAAATTTTCTTGCCTAAGGACGAAAACGAAAAAAAAAAAATGAAAAATACAGGAAAGCTTGTGTAAACTGAGTTTTCCCTCGAAGGACAATAATATATTTTTAAGTGAAATTCTCTGCGACAATACAGTGTCGGATAAATGTACGGACTGTAGAAGTTCGATGAAAACCCCGAAGAAAAAGTGTCGAGAATAAGTATAAATAAGATGAAGAACTCGAGGGTGAAACGTGAGAGAAAATCGTGAAAGATCGAGGCGTAAGGAGATACGTTTTTTCAGCGAATCGTAAATTAGCTAAAAACGCACCTGAATGTTATTTAATGTAATATACCAAGACTGACTAATACGGACAAAGTTGAGTTATTATAATGATTATAATAATAAATAATTAAAAAAAACAATGATAATATTAACGTTAATAATAAAGAATAATAATTACGATTATATAAACGAAGCAACCAGTATAAAAATCATTTAAATATAAATATATATTAAATTGGTGTTATGTTTGCGTGTACGGTAGGCAGAGCAACAAATGATAAATGAGAAAAAAAATGAAAGAAAGAACGAGAAAAAGAGATAAATAAATTTAACATTGTGAATTTTATGATCTATATAAATATGTATTTTAATGGATCGTTGATTTTTGCCAGTAGACAACATTGTATAAGGTAGGAGAAGCTTTTTATAAATTGCGCAAAGATTATAGAGAATATTATACTATATTACGATATTATTATTATTATTATTATTATTATTATTACGTCGTAAAAAAAATATATATATATATGGATACTTATATATATGAAGATATCACATTCCATGTAATGGAAAACCTCGAAGGATACCTTTTACCCAAGTCCATGAGAGTTATACATATGATATTTCTTAGCTATAAAAAATACAGGAGAAATAATAATCGTTAAGTCCGATGAATGTCCAATTCCTATCCTGAATTATCAAGAAAACAAATTAACTCGATTCAAAGCGAACTTGTTGATGGCTATTGATTTTTATTTGGTTTTTTTTTCTGTATTTTTTTTTTTTTTTTTTCAATTTTTTCAAATGATAATTATGTAAATATAATAATATGCAATTAGCTGATAATATATCGTAATTATTGCGTTATACGAAAGATGCATATAATTATATAAATTTATTGCGACACTCAAGAATTAACAGTACAACTTTTAATCGTGTTTTTTTTTATTTACAAATTTTCATTTGAACTAATGATTTACTTGTTTTTCTTTTTGTTTCTTTTTTTAGGGATAGAAATTTAGACTTTTCTGGGAACAATAGTCCAAGTTGTTTCAGTCAGGGATTTACTTCATTTTTTTAAAAATAATTACAGTTTTATTAGTTGTGAATAAAAAATATGACTTTTGTTTATATCAGAAACTTTTTCTGCTTATTTATCATTTTTATAATAAGAACAAAATGTTACTTTGATGCAAACGTTTAGGCACGGGATGAAAATTTGATGACTGAAATTTTATCGACATGTCTTACAGATGAAGATCATGATTTTGACACTTGTTATTCGATACTACGTTCGATACTTTTTTTTTCCTTCGAAACGTCAAATAAGTATTGAAATAATTGATTAAAGTTCACGTACAATATGCTTCGTGAAGTCTTAAATCCTACAACAAATGTGTTTCGGATATTCCATACTAACTGGTGAATAATTTGTTGAATTTCATGCTATACTCGTCTTCCTATTTTTCGAGCAAAATTTTGCATAATTATTGTTTTACCGAATGTGAGACCGGTTGATTTGGAATTTCCCTAAAAAATATGAAATCTGGAACGATAAACAATTAAGAAAAATAAAACATTGTCGTATCCTTGGACCTGACAAATTTTTGAAATTCATACTCCAATCTATTGAATTTTATTAAACATCCGTTCGCTCAAAACTTTCGGCGATAAAAATAAGTATAATGAAGATACTTTTTCAGTGTAACGACCATGTAAATTTTCATGATTTTTTTCTTAATCTAATTCGATAATCAGTGCGTTTCTTTCTCGTTTATTTATAATAATTGAGTAAAACATAAAGAATTTTTTAAATGTTGACTTTTGTTCATTTTTTTAACATTGATGGCCACTCGGAAATGGTGCCTGAAAAAAATAATATCTGACAATCGATGCTTCTACTCCTTTGGAAATTGTCTGAAATTGAAAATCCGGAAAGATTATTGATCGATATAAAAAACTCTAGGTGGGCCTGGAGGTTTTTTTTTTATGAAAATTAAGAAATTAGCAACTTTTCCAATATATAAAACAATATTGATTTGTGAAATTTAAAAAAAAAACCTTCGACAGCCCTCTATGTAATAAAATTCGGCAAAATTTGAGAATGTGACGTTTGGAGAAAAACTCATTTTTTTTTTGCAAAGAACACTGAAGCGACCCGAAGATAAAGTTTAACAGATCGTTAATGAAATTGTAAATGTTGTAAATTTTACTCTGAAAAGGTCCCTTAAGATTATTTTTTTTTTTAAACTTGAAAATGTAAAATCATGAAAGGTCTCATGTGTCAAAATTTTGTTCCTCGATCTAAAACCGTGGATTAGAATTTCGCGACATTTTCGTTAATTCAACATAAGTTTTCTTTTCAAATTTTCGACCACTTTGAGTGGAATTTCCGAAATGTATAAATACTATAAACAAAAATGGATTCGTAAATAGGGTAGAAATCACATATAATTATTAAATAGAATCTGCGAGCGTATTTCACGATGTAGATAAATTACCACGAGTTTAGAAGTTACGAAAAAAAAAAAAAAACAAATTCTATTCTGTCCTGCATTGACTAATAAAAACTTGTCGGATACAAAAAATTTTTCGACGGTGCACTAATACCAACACGAAAACGTACACGACATATTGAAAAAAAAAAGTTAAAAAAGATAAAAGATTATCCCGAATGAGAATAAGTTACACAAATAATTTATTTATCCGAACAACGAATTATAAAAAAAAAATATACGAATTCGTTCTTATCACACAAAACCTCGCTAACTCTTAAGAGGATTATCATTTTTCACAAAAACAATAAAGGCCTGAATGAAGGAAAAATAAGTTAAATATTAAGAAAAAATGGGCTAATCTCGATTCTATATATCGAAACTTGGATTTGTTTGTTTTTATCATTATTATCGAGTGACCAACGATCATTTAACGTACATCCAATGAATGCCCTAGTGAATCGAAGCAACCATTTCTTTTTACTTACAAATCCGTAGCAAGTTTATTTTCATTTTTTTATAAATTATTTTCGGTTTTGGTCGACTATAAAAAGGACAAAACGATGACATATTACTTTGAAATAAAAAGCAACCATTTGAATGTCGTGCGCAGGTATAACCTTAGAACAAGAAAACACCCATAACACAAGGAGAGTTGTTTTAAAATGTCATCCGCTGACATGCGGTTATTTATTCGTCTTTAATCTTTCGGAGCAAATATCATACAACTTACAGTGCTGTTTATGGTTGTTTTCAAGATTAATTACGTTTTGAAGTGATTTTTAAAAGTTAGATATTTTTTCGTACCGTCTGGTTGCTGCTTTGGATCTATGCTAGGGTGTTTATTTATTAAACGTAAAAAGCCACAAAGTTGAAGTACAAGAGAATCTTTTGAATTATCGTACAATAAAGTTGATATTGTTGCAATTAGAATCGCAATTGTGTTCATCGAAATTATTCTGTTTTCAATAATGTGAAAAAAAAAAAAGAAAAACATTTGAATGTAGATCATACTCGTGACATTGAAAAATATCTGTTTGAAGAATCATGTTCGGTAATAGTCAGAAAATAATCGAACGTAATGATGAAACGGACTACTACTACTGCCGACTTAGATAGTCTTGATGAACAAAAAACAACTCTACAAAAAGCGAGCTTTAAAATCTACAAGATTGGCGAACGAATCGATCGTTAAATTTTATATCACTCGATCATCTATTAATCTTACATGATCCCTTCATAATCTTGTGATTCTCTGAGAGAACATAAATCGTATAAAAATTGAATGAATTTTTTTTTCTTTCGACACGGCTTACCGATAATCTTCGTTGCGTAAAATACAAACAATCATGTGCGAAAAGATCTTACTCTGCCATGCTCCTAATTAGTTTTTTACTTTGATACTGTCATGATATGCTGTGACTGTTGAAACTTTTCAAACCTAACGGAGCTATAATGTGTAAACGAAAAAAATTGCGCGTTGTAAAGTGAATGTATATATAAATATATATATAAATTATGCGATTAACTTGAAACTATGTTTTTTTTTTAAGTGTTTGTATACTTTTTTCCTATTTCTACGTATTCCATGTCCTCTTCGACCTAGTTTTCATATTTTCTGTGTATAACCGCTCAAATTTCTTTCCTTGAGAAATTTTTTTTTTTTTCACGACAGATTTTTTTATAGGGGTTTCGTACAATTGATTTTTTCGTATGGCTTATTGGTCACGAAAACTTCGAGGACACAGGGAGAAAAATTCATTTGAAAATTACAGCCAGCAACTAATTGAAGACGAATCGCTCATATGCTGGTTTTTGTTTAGAAAAATAGACAAAGGATTCATTTTTAATTTCTGAAAGTTGAGTTTCGATTCGTCATTATATTCGATTCGTTTTTAATAAAAAAAGTAATGCATTTATTATTCCCTGAAACGCTGATGAATTAATAAAAGTATGAATTCATTTTGCGGTATTCATTTTTTGTTCACTAAAAAAGAAAATCGGCCTTGATATCAGATATCATTTAATGTGAATTCGAACCATGTATATCAGCCATTTGATTAAGTTAATTTAATTAAGAGGAGAGGTCATGTAAATGAGAGGAAATAAGTTGCAAAAAATTGTTTGTAAAAATTTCTTTACTCTGCTACAAATCTATATCACATTCTATCAATCAATTACGAAACTTGTATCGAGATATTTACATCAATTTTTTTCCCTTTTTTAACTCAACTCAACATCATCACCATTTTCTCGTACTTTCATTCAACATCAATCACAGATTCATACATGTTTTCATGGTTTTTATAAAACGCTAGAAATTGTACACATTCATGATTTTTTCATATTTTACATAATTTCGATGCTTCACGTATTCGTACAACGGAAGAGAGAAATTTATGATTTTGTACACGAATTTTATAAGATCCCTAAAATAGTTGTCAGTCACCATTCGGATGCTTCGCGTGGGTGAAAAAATTCTTCCCCGACGAAACATCAATCGTAAACTTAAAGATGTAATTAAATGGCCTATTCGTTCAATTCATGGCAAGGTCAATATTTCGGTAAGTCCTTTTTCAATTCTTCCAACCGTTCTTTGAAGTTTTGTCGAATTTCACTGATCGGTTTGATGAGAAATATTGGCACATCGTCGTCCCTCCTCTGCAAATAATTCATTATTTATTGATCAAAATAAAATGCAAAACTATCGTTGATCACTCGTTTTCGAAGGAGACTTCAATCTTTTTTGTTCCTTTTATGTTAAAGGTATTTACGACAAAAAATGTTTTTTTTATATTCATTTTTTAAAGAAAAAGAAATAATCGATTGTTACAAAAATGAAAAAAAAAAAAAAAAAAAACACTTCGTACCTGGAACAAACATTCGCCCTCAAAATCGAGGAGCTTTTGCCTCCTCGCTCGGAGCAGCAGGCCTACGCATTTGTCACTGATGGCAACGTAAATATTGAAAAGATCACCAAATCTTATGGCTGTTATTTCCGGTTGGTCTTTGCAAGGTGTGCCGTTTTGATGAATGATGTCACACAGTTCAAGAATTTCTTTAAGAACGTGAGCCGTTGCTTTTCGACCGCGGATATCTGAGAGAGAACCAGCTGCCGGTCTAGAAGAGATGAAAAGTCATTTATTTCAAAATAAATATGTATTTCGATTCTGTTTTAATGTTTTTTTTTTTTTTTTTTTTTTTTTTTTTCATAAAAAGACGATGACGATAAAACTCACTTTCCATATTCCTCTTTCGAAAACTTTGGCTTATCGAGATTCAGACCACTGGTAAAAGGATTTTTAGATTGTCCGTCCATGTGCTTGCTGGCGTGTTGATTGAACATTGCCACTTTGTCACCCAAGGAGCACTGAAAAAAGAATTTCAATTTCGTTAATCAAAATAGTCGATGTGTTGGAATAATCTCATCAAACATTGTAATTAAGAAATTATATCAAAAATATTATACGACATTTAAAAGTTGATTTTTGTAACATTCGAAGAAATGTCGTAAGCCAATGCGCGGGAATAAAATTGAAATATTAATATATACTTTAATATTGTTCTTAATGATTTGAAATTGCTTGCTTTGGGAAAAAATATTATCAAGGGGTCGCAATAAACCGTAAGAAATCACCGAATGAAACGTCCATATTTCAATGCACACGTGGACGTACTCTCACCACGTTTCAACTGCAACTATGAACCAAGCATGAAATGTCACAACAGTAACTGCACGAAAGTTTAAACGCGTCGTTTCGTTACGTTATGAAAACTCAAGCGAAAACTGTGATCATGAGTATAAAAAAGCATCGCAGCAGGTAAAACTGTCGGGGCTTCTCTAATCCCTGATGATATAAGTTTGTCGATAACTTTACCTTCCTGGTTCCGCAGAGAGACAGAATGAAAGATAAGAAAGAAAAAAAAGAAAGTGCGGAGAGTCCAAAGGAAGGCGTCGAGCCAATTATAGGTTTTGAATCGATAGACGATTTAGTTACTTAATTAATCAATTATCTTGGCAGGCATCTAACAAAATATGATATTTTCACCGTTATATTTATCAAAAAAAAAGGCACAACTAATTGATATGGAGATATTAGATGAAAATCATTTCCATTAATTTAATGTCAATTAAATGGCCGTCAAATGTACACAAAAGTTATCGAAGCAAGATTTGGTCGCTCGAAATATTCACAAGAAAAAAAAACACGTTGCTGATTTAATAATAATTAGCAGTAGTCACCGAGTCTGCAGGTGCAATTAGGAAATAAAATGGACGGTCACAGATATTCGTTGTTTATCAACCGTTCGATAGTGCCAGACTAAAAAAATTATGAAAATGACAATGACAGCTACGTTTATCACAAAGACTGACAGTCCGCGAACGCGCTTAAAACGAACAAGCTCGTGATCAACGGATCTAGCTTGCTGTGATGTGTAGATCAACGACGTAGTGAAAATAAAAGTAAGAGATAAAGAAGAAGAGAAAGAGAAAGAAAGAGCTTTTGAAAGTTGTTGGGTAGTTATTGGAGCTCGCAAAAAAGAACGCGGAATGCTTTGGAGAGTGTCCAATGTTTGTGGCGGGACATCGGACTGTGGCCGTGACCATAAAAGACACCGCGGTGGCAGAGTGACAAAAAGTAACGAGCTTTTCATCTGAGGACGTAACTCATTTCACGGCGATGCTTACAGACATTTTTCCGTCACGTGATGTCAATGCGAAAAAAAAATCCCAAAACAAAAAGTCGTTTACAAACTGACGGCTAATACGACTGTCAATAAAAAAAAAACGAAAACAAAAAATAGAATAAATTTGTTGAAATTAATTGAAAGATACGTTAAATATAAAATCGTTGACAGGTGACAATTGAAATTATTTCAACGTTACGATTTGACGCAATTGACGACGCAATTGGGATTTTTTAGTTTTTCAGAGAAACATTAAATTTTCAATCAATTAAAACTATTTGATGACCCACAGTAATATTAATTAATTATTTGTCACATTAACTTTACTTACGAACATTGCCGAAGACATGTTTGCACTGTGTATCGAGTTAGGTTTACAAGAGAAAATTCGTTCGAGGTATTTTTAATAAAAAATAAATAAGTGAACGAAAATGGTTGAAATACTGTTTCGGTTTGTACAAAATGGAATAAATCACGAGTTAATTGCAACACGCGGCCGGGTAAAGATTTATTGATGAACGCAGAGTTACCGCGTTGGTTTATATTATTAGCACGTTTTATGTATTTTCTACAATTGTGCAAAAATAATGTGGCGCGTTAACGGCGCGCGTCTCGTGAATAAGGCATCTTTCGAAGACCATCGTCTTTTTATATGAAAGCTCCGTCAAAATGTTTTCCCCCTCTCTTTCGAACTCGCAGCCGGTCCGGTAAATTTTGCCGCGTTGAAAAGATCGCGAAGTCCGAGGCACCCACAAACATAAAATATTTTAACTGTTTGCCCCACGTGCGAGAAGGTGAGAGAGAAACAGATAAACATACAAAGAGGAAAGAAAAAAGAGGGGACAGATAAGAGGTAAGCTTTTTCGGAGCCAATTTTGAACGAAATTCCCCTGTGTCGTTTGATTTGCTGCCAACGGACAAAGATTCGTGGTCATTCCGGAAGCCGTTCGTCACAATTCACAAGACAGAGACAACGGCGCCTCGTCGAAATCACAAATTATTGTGATTTTGTAATTGCCAAAATAGAAAAATCGTTGAGCTTTATAAATCACGCTTCGTGTCTTTGTATAGGATCGAGGAATTTGTCAGCCGCGGTATCGAGTTTTAACGAAATTCTACAATCGATCCGTCACTTCTTAACGATTGAAAAGACACCGAGTCTCGGAAAATTTGTTACTCATTTCAATCCAAATGATTCACGCAAAATAATTATAAACTGATGCATTACAGGGTTCGAATTCTTAACGTTAACTTTTAAAATTCTACAAGGAAGCAAAGAAACTTCAAATAATGCGATTCAACAGTCGCGAGTGGTTGGTAAAAATCTTTCACTGCGCGTTATTTTTTTCAAATAGCTAGGCTTCATTGTCAAAGAAAAAAAAGTACACGTTGTTTCCCTTTCATCAGGGAACAAGGTGTGACTTTTCTTTTTCTCAAAATGTCAATCATCTCCGCAAGAAAAACGTAAATCTACTTTTCAGCTATTTATCTCGCACTTACGCGGAAGGTGACTGACAAATGGATCACCTTAAGTTTTGGATTTGTAGAATATCCATAATTTATTTCATAATTTTAATCATTGTATAAACGATTTTGAAAATTCCCCAACTTTGACGTTCCTCAGCAAGTAGAACCCCATACAAGTTTTGTGATAATTCAAATTGAATTCATTAATTTATTGTCTCTCGTCTGCGTAGTAATGATTGAATATATAAATTCATAAAATATACAACTGCAGTGTAATTTCGCAAAATATTTGAGTGTCGAATCACTTATATGTATTTAGATAATGTTATAAGAAGACACGTGTTCAGGATTGGCCGTAGATCCCCCTGGCAGAAGCGCAGAAAGACCCATTTTTAAAAAAAGTCACGTGACCATTGCGTGTCTGTCAGTTTTCGAAATATCTGACACGAGACTGCTTTTCTCTAGAGTGTGGAAAATCTCTACTTTCCCCACGAAATAATCATTGCTTTTTGCAATTTAGGATTTTGGAAATGTACACATCATGACAGTATAATCGGAGATTCACACCCTACACATCACGCCGAATTGCTTCACTAGATCACGTGACCTAGTCAACGTATTAAATGCTTCGACATATTTCACTAAAATGCAAGATCTTCTAGTGCTCTTGAAATTCTCATTTCTCTTTCTCTCTCTTTTAAGAGAGAATGAGAGAGAAAACAGACGACATATTTCACGTTTTCGTTCATGATTTTGAATCGTGAAATTTCACATTTTGTGAAAATATATTTTCGTAGTTTCTTGACACCGTTTCAAAAGTAAAGCTGCAAAATGTCCGAAGGATTTTGTATTGAAAAATTGTTCATCATCAAACTCTTCTCTGCCGATCTTTACTTTGCCACTTTTATTATGAAATAATGTAAAAATTATCGTCAGAAAATCTACGTGTGTAAAAATTGGATATTCCAACCTACAGGGGCAAATTTTATTTATTTAATTAACTGAAATATACGTTTGTATATTTCTGTACGAATAAAATTGATTTAGCCAAAGGCGATCAAGCGAATAGACCACTTTTTATGCGAGCGAAAGTTCGATTTATTGTCCATCAAATTGGAGGATTTTTTTTCCGGTCGGCGAACCTGCATATAAAAGGATAAAAATATCAATCGGAAAATCGAAAATGACGGTTGACGCATCCACACCTTATAAGGAGCGGAGAAACCTCTTTTGCATCCCCATTCTTGTTTTAAGGAACAAACATTCGGAGATAACTCGATGAAGAGTCATTTATGCGTGGACGTCTGGCCGGAAGTCCTGAATTAGATCTTGTTTTTCCGTCGTCTGCGTCTGAATGAACGTGACGTCATAGTAAACGAAAAGCACGGGCCAAGCTTGTACTATAATAGTAAAAGCAAATTCCTCGGATGCATATTCACCCGCTAATACTCAACGCTGTAATAGTAAATTAAAATTTAACTTATCCAAATAAGTGAATACAATATTTTCATGACAATGACCATTTTTTTCCACCCGTAGGTTATCGTTTAAAAAACAAAACATTAAATTCAACTACAACTTTCATGGTTATGTTCATTAAATCACCATGCGTTGTTCATGACGTTGATTATCTTTTTTGCAAAAATTTAACCATATTCGTCGAATAATTCCTATAACGATCACATTATTCAGAACGTATTGCACTGTAGCTACTAAACTAACATACGTTTCGAAACATCTGTTGATTGACGATAGCCGGGCGCTTGCAAATAATATTTGACATCAAAGAACAGTTGCTCAAGGTCAGCCACGAAAATACATAAAACATAAATCAATGCACATCGAGTGATGTAGTTATTGGAACAATTTTGTAGCTATTGCGATTGCATTGCATCGTCATTGAATCCAAACTGTATTTAATAAGTGGCGGCATAGAAAATGCAACATTTTTGACTTTCAATTAAATTTAACAAGTTTGTGGATCGTCCATGTCTTGTGTCATTCACCGCCACTTGAGCAGGTCGAGTAAAACGTCCCGCCTATTTCCTCCAGATTCCTTAGTAATGGCCAATCAATGATGGTTTTTCTACAACCTTGAACGACACTCAAGTATTTGCCATTCAGCTAGTACATTTATTTATAAAATGTCATCTCCTTCTTACAAAACTGATTTGACAGATTATAATAAATATTATTATCGGAAGGGAAAAGAATCAGGAAAAATAATAAAATTAAAATTGTTCGTCGTGAAATTGAGATGCTAAAGGTTTTCCTTCTTACGTACCACGTTGCAGGGTACGTCTGAGCATTTATATTGTAAAAATTATTTTTGTACTCTCGTCGATATCTGGGCTATCCCCTTGCCTCGTCGTTAAAGTGACGTTTGTTAGCTTATAATAAAGAATAAGGATTACTGCGTTCGCAGATTACGAAAAAAGTGGGATCCTCCGTAAATCAATTTTCAATAATCTTGAAATTCCAACTGGGTGACTATGTATGATTACAGCAACCAATTTAGCGGCTGACCAATTGTGTTTTTTTCTACTTCCGAAGCCTAAGATTTCTGCTTTAAATGTATTCGTGCGTTTTGTTGGGTATCGTTCGTTCGTTTTTTAATTTCAATGAATTCATTATGACTTACGTATCCATGATGAGCTGCGTAAATATGAATGTTTATAATGAAACGTAAATTGCGTTGAACCTCGGGACATGCAAGCTCCGAGCAACGAAAGTTCGTGGTACAAGAGAGATCTGCTACCGAAGGATTGGATCGTTAACATAGCTCATGCAACACGTGTTCAACGCGCGCTTCGCTTCTATAAATAATTCCAGAGTAAGATCCCAAGAGCATTTTATACGCTCTTGTGGCAAATTCCACATCACATTCATACAGGATGATTCAGAATAAGTGGTGCATGTAACATTGTATAATTTCGAAATTTATGCTGTTTGCAATTTCATGATTAATTGTAAATTTTTAAGTGTGTGAACAGCTGCTTTTGAACTGTCAATAGAAAATGACATGTGAGAAACTATTCTAGTCAGAGAATTAATTCTTCGGAGCAGAAATCTCTGGAGACGCTTTGATATGAAAACTGTGTTTATTCAAGAAGATGAACTTTTACCGTTTTGAGCAAACGAGCTTGTGATTCTGTAGTTACAAATAATTGAATTATAACGACCAAACTTGGCATCAAATTCTTCTGCATAATTGAAGGAAATGAAATCTCTTGACAATTTTCGCGTGCATTCCGGAATATTCGTTACTTATACAATATCTGTTACTCACTTTTAACTGGTGTGGGTGTTTCGTGGGATTCTTCAAACATATTTTTTGGAAGCTTCCGTGTAGTATATTCGACAAATGACTCACACTGAGATTATTTTGTTAGACTAGATCACGTAGTAGTGCGTTTCATTGAGAGATGCGTGTTGTTTATGTTGAAAATACGCGCCACGACGATCCCCAGTCGTCAAAGATCCAAATTTTCGCGATGAATGTCAACATCAACAATTTTCAAATGTTTTTCTTTCAGTAGAGTCGAAAATACTTGACGAATTAACGAAAAATGAAAATAGATGAAAAATAGATCACTTCTGAGAATTTGCTGAGTAATGGTCTTTTATATAAACCTTCGAAAATATGTTGTAGCACCAAAGAGCACTTTATGAATATTATAGATACGGAAACTCACTTGAACACTTGAAATAACTGCAAAAACGTTTGAAGTTACTTACAGATAGGGATGTGCACGCTCAGCCATACAAAACACTCAATTACCCTCCTACTCGACATTTATAAACACAAATTTACTTTCCTACTTTGAGTTTCTGGCTTCCACAGGTTTTTCTATCCCTGTGAAAACGAAAAAAAAATCATAAAAACACAAGTTTACATTTTAAGCATGAAGTTTATTTTAAAAAATTTGCTGTAACTCGACTAGACTTTGCTTAACAAAATTTATATTCGAATTTTAGATCAAATGAACGTTCAAAAATTATATATTTATCAGTCTCGGCAGCCAAACAAAATATTACGTTTTTGAAATTGAAGCAAGAAGCACAAATATTACTTTCTTGTTGTTATTTCAAAATCATTGTTACAAACATTTTTGCAGATACAAAAAAATAACCTAAAAATTAAGTGGTGTGTTGGCAATTTTTCTCATTCGGCATAAAACACTTCATGCACATTTTGACGCCCATTATTCACTTTAAACTGACTATGTATCAAGTTAATTCAGAAAATTCAGTTACATCATTGATAGACCAGGGTTTTCGTTTGCCAAAACGTGTTATAACATCTCGACGAAAAATTAATGGCAGAATAGTACACAATATATTTGATGTCTGTTAATCACAGACTGCATCGAAACACGCATTAATCATGTCGTCATCGATTTTTATTTGTGATCAGCTGTACAACACGATTGTAATGTACGTCATCAAAAATGTTTAGTTAGGTCCGACATTTTGGTGCGGTGAAAAGGCAGTGTTTGACTTTATTGTGAAATCAATTGTGCGAGTGGATTTTTTATTGAAGGTCATGCGTGACCATCGTCAGGTCAATTGAAATTTTTTGAAGGAAAACCTGTTAATGTTTTAATATTTTTTATTTTTTTATTTACTTTTAATTTATTTAATTTTTACGTTTGGAAACGGAATGTTTGGAAGGGTACGTTTTTTTGCTACCTTTTTACGATAATTTTGCGAATTATTCTTACGAAGAAATTATGAATGGCTATAGTTTTTCGACCAATATACTCGTATTTGAATAAATTGCTTCGGATGAAAAAATAATCAAGAATTCCATTGCCGCGAAGTGATCAATTACTGAGACCCCTACAATCTACTGATCGCAGTTCCAAACGTAAAACTTTCAATTCAAAGATATTTTCTTGGTTATATCGGTGAGTGACCTCGAGAAGAAAAATCTCCGATCGTATAAGATATTGAAAAGTGGTTGGGTTTAAAATACTCTAAAATAAACGATAAACAAAGGAAACGTAAGAATTTCAAGGAAAGCGTGGCCGTGAAGATCAAGCGAGGCACTGCTGCAAGATGTCGAGGGGGAAATATTTGCGTCTATGTGTTCGATGACCCTTTCAGAGCAATCGTGTGTCGCAACCTCGAAATAAAGTTGTATGAGTTTTCAAAATTTCTCATTTATCTACAACTCAATTTTTTCGAACCCTTTTTTTCTTAGGTATTACTACGGAGTGGGGGAAAATTTTCAAAAAAAAAAAAAAAAACGTCGAATGAATCTTCATTTACTACATCATTCATTTGAATGGAGAAAAAAATCAGACTGGATATTGGATTTAATTCATTGAGACAAAACACCATGACAGTTTTTATGAATGTTATACACTGGAAAGATTCCTTTAACCAAATTTCGAAAGAAATGTTCCAACATATCGTGTGGACATCTTGGCGGGAAATCGTGTATCAGATAAATGTTTTGAGTGTCGGCGGATTCGTTCGGAATTCAATATTTTCCTTGACATTGAAAAAGTGGCTCGTTTCCAGGTGACAATGAAGCGACGAACTGTGTTAGTCACACAAAAGCCATTTCATCTTCATTTTTCGGTAAACTCGTTGTTGTCGGTTTTGCGCGAGCTGTGTATCGAGCACTTGAAGGAGCAGTTGTGACTAATATCTCTAGCAAATGTCACACAAACACACACGGAAAATAAGACTGCCAAAAATTCTCGGAGAACACCCAACCGTGACGTGTGTGGCGGCGACAAAATATTCGTCCGCCAATAAACTCAAACCTTTGGAATGTCATTGACACGCGTTCGAATTTTGTGCGTTTTAAATAAAAGTACAAAAAGAGAAACACCAAAAAAAAAGTTAATTTTTTGGACTTGATTTATATAGAACAGGATGCGAAATGACGACGTGTAAACGATAGAAAATTTCATAGTTGAAAAGTCTGAGTGTGTGGGCCGTTTCCAAAAATACGAATTCGGTCTACAAATAAATTTTATAACGTCACGTTAAATAAATGTCCCAGCTATATGGATGTTTTTGGTCGTGTGGGAAGCTTGGAAAAGTCTAAAATCGCAGGAAGCTCCTCCATTTATTTATGTCGACGAATTTAGACGTCGCATTAATAATCATTGGTATTTTGTCGGGGAACCTGCGGATATTTTGACTGTGCAGACGCACGACGCTCAAATTTTAATCTTGATGACGACGATAGGATGGTGAATTTATTTTCTGTGTTTGTTGGGCTTGGGCTCATATAGGAATGTGAGACGTTGGAGTAGGCAAAAAAGTGCACTAATTTCTTGCATTATTCAAAAAGAAGCACGATCCATTTTTCTAGATAAAAATAGAAAATCTGATGATCAGTGAGAAAATGTTTGCTCACTGATCACTGAAATAAAAAAAAAGCTCAAATTAATATTCTGCACTCTATGGTTTAAAATCTACGTTCCCTCCAACCTCTGTATACATTTATAGTGAAGAAATAATTGTTTATTGAGTGTATACTAAACCGTAATGATTGCTTAATGAACCGAAGTTTTGAACGAGGTGGAAAAAATAACCAGTCGGGGCGATGTCATTCTTTTTTTTTACTCACAGAGCAACGCTACGACAAAGCTGAGTCTCCGATCGGCCCTGAAATATGCGAGTGAGGGCTTTTACGTTTGTTCGTGATGTCGGTAAACAGTTTTGTAAATGATATTTGATATTAAAAGAAAAAAACATTTCCTCTGTTGCTTAAAATTTCATTTCCATGACGATATAGAACAATTTCATTCGTTTTAACAAACGAAAATATACACATAAGTTTTCTGTTGATTGAAGAGTGAACTTGGAGCTGCGAACTCTAGTGTTGTGCTGAAAAAAAAATTTATTGAATGAAAATTCAAGTAAAAATAAAAGAAAACATTTTTTGTTTGCAGCGTCGAATGTCCTTAATGAAAGAAAAATCTGGAAAAAATGATTTGTGAATGCTGGAACAAGTTATTGATCGAACCAAGAAAACTGCAGTGCAGCCAAACTTAATTAAATAAAATATCGCTCGAATAAACTAATTCGTTCGTTTGTCCCAAACGAAGCCACTTAAAAGTATGAGCACTAAGAAAAAAAAATTGATCTGAAGTTATTGTTATGAATTGTTATGAAAAAAATGTATAGAACGTTAAATTTGGTATAAATGAATAAATAAATTTATTGGAACGATAATTCGGTAGAATAACATTGTAACGTCTCATTAGAAAAATATTTTGCCTTACATTTGAATGATGAATAAAATTTACTTCCTTCAACAAATTTCTTACTTTCAGCACGTAAGCAGATAAATTGAATAAAATCACTAAAAATACTAATTTTTCAAAATCCATTGGTGTGCGAAATTAGGTCGTCATTAGTATAATTATTTTTCTTGCGATTGGTGCTCTGATATAATTTTCCATAAGGGTCGAACCCTTTTTTCATAAAGCCTTCATCATCCCTTGCTTTTTATTATAAAATCGATGGACAATTTTCACATCGTAACAAAAATGGCAATCTTTCTCTCGATGCTGAGCTAAAATATGGAAAATGCACTTTGATCACCGCAAGCTTGCACCCCAGACAGGATATGAAGCTTTTTTTGTTTATTTTGTTATTTGCACCTGTGCGGTCTTGTATAGTTGGTGGCAGAAAACTGGATAATACCCGGGCTGCATCATAGCCAATGAGAAGCCACAAGCGGTACATTACGGCCATATTTGACGCGTCGGCGCATACCTTGCGAGCCTCTCTCGTTATCGTTCGACAGTCAGAGAGCCTCGTTTCACGCGTAGAAGGTGCTCTCTCTCTCTCGGTGCGTTTTCATCGCGTGTTAACGTCTTTCCGCTTACTCCACATAGTGCAATCTATACATTTGTTTTCGGTTTAAAAAAAGTAACGTCGATCGCTACGAATCTGATACACTGCAAAGTCCGCTAAAGCATCGAGCGTTTGTCCGGTGAGTTTTTTCTTTCGCAGTTGTCCTTTCGTCAGCTCGTTATGATAACGGGTCGAGAGTAAATTTTCTGGATTGAATCTTTGTATATGAAATCGTATCATGAATACACCGGCCGTCACGTCATATTGATTTCCGCGTCTTCGCTACATCCCTCCACTTCTGTTCCCTTTCTGTTTTCCACTTTCTCGCTTTGTTTTGACTAAGAAGAAATAGTCTTTAATTTTGTACCATTTTATCGAGATCAATATTATAGAAAAAAATATAGCAAATCGAAATGAATTGCGAATCATCGAATGTAGTTTTTTGTTTATCAATAAGTAAATTGTGCGAACATCGAATTTAGGTGTTGAATGTTGTATCACACTTATTTTCCCTTCAATTTTTTCGAAGTTTTTTCGAGGTTTGTTTGAGTATTTCATTCCTCATTATCATTTGGAATCGCGCAATTTCCAACACAAGTTGCAATATATTCGAGTAATTTCCGGAATCTTGGAGAAAAAAATGTATATACGATGGAAGTGAATTTTCAATAAAAATGACGAGTGCGGTGGATCAGCTCATTTGAAAATACAAAAGAATTGAACTTGAGAAATGATTGCTTGCATATATAGTCAATTCAAGGAGTGAAAGCAAGTGCGTGACAATTCAGTAGTAATAGTCCGTCGAGGTCAGCCATAGTTAATTGTGGTAACATGCGATTTAAAGAAATTTTAAATTACTCTCATAAACCGTCTACGTCGAAGAAAATTTTTCACACAATTTCCAAAGCAATCGTGACTAATATTTTGAATAACTGGGGCATTCGTTAATTGAAAATATTTCAATTTATCACGTATAGCACTCATTTTTTTGACAATGGGAACACACAGAAATCAAGTCACCGGTTTTAATAATTATAAAAATTACTATTTATCCTTTGCCTCATTTTGCACAACTAATAAGAAACAAAAACTGATTTTTTATAAAGAAAAGCAGCTACGACTCATAAAATTTAAACTTTGCCGTCAAAATTTAACTTCAATCAGGCAGTCGTGGAGATAAAATCTTAGGATTGAGATAAAAAGTTGGAACTTGGTGATTTTTTTCTTTTTTACAGTAAACGAAGCATTTCCGCTCTTGAGGCCTTCAAAGTTGTTATGAATTTCAGAGTACATATTTTAGGAGAGGAATCGTTATCGAATAAAACTGTAACGAGATGGATTGCTGTTCGGCCAAAACGAATAATAAAAAAATATAAAAAATTGCAGGCTAACGTTTCGGCTGAAAAATGGGAAAAGAAAAAGTTCATATCAACATCGTGGTGATAGGCCACGTTGATTCCGGTAAATCTACTACAACGGGACATCTTATTTATAAATGTGGCGGTATAGACAAACGTACGATAGAGAAATTTGAGAAAGAAGCTCAAGAAATGGGCAAAGGTTCGTTCAAATATGCCTGGGTGCTGGACAAACTTAAAGCTGAGCGAGAGCGTGGAATCACGATTGACATTGCAATGTGGAAATTTGAGACATCAAAATATTATATAACAATAATTGATGCGCCAGGGCATCGTGATTTCATAAAAAACATGATAACGGGCACGAGTCAGGCGGACTGTGCTGTATTGATAGTGGCAGCTGGAATCGGTGAATTCGAGGCTGGAATATCGAAAAATGGTCAAACACGAGAACACGCTCTGCTTGCCTTCACTCTTGGTGTCAAGCAGTTGATTGTCGGTGTTAATAAAATGGACATGACCGAACCACCTTATTCGGAGACACGTTTCGATGAAATAAAAAAAGAAGTCTCGTCGTACATAAAAAAAATCGGTTACAACCCATCATCTGTCGCATTTGTGCCAATTTCCGGTTGGCACGGTGACAACATGCTTGAGTCATCACCCAAAACAGCTTGGTTCAAAGGCTGGAAAGTTGAACGAAAAGATGGAAATGCTGAAGGCAAAACACTTATCGAAGCACTTGACGCTGTTTTACCGCCATCACGACCAACTGATAAGGCACTTCGTCTTCCACTTCAAGATGTTTATAAAATTGGTGGAATCGGCACTGTACCGGTTGGTCGTGTCGAGACTGGAATTCTTAAACCAGGTAAATTTTTGATAATGATTGAAAAA
Source organism: Campoletis raptor (assembly GCA_948107755.1). Classification (NCBI taxonomy): domain Eukaryota; kingdom Metazoa; phylum Arthropoda; class Insecta; order Hymenoptera; family Ichneumonidae; genus Campoletis; species Campoletis raptor. Next base: position 26,224,522 of record OX403622.1, on the reverse strand, counting down.
GAGGTTTCCATCATCACTGTAACTCACTGTAATTTGTGCTAAATGTTCTTTTTCTCTATTTCAAGGTCTCTATATCAAGGTCATGTTGTGATCTAAAAAATTTTTTCCCCTTTTCAATAGTAAAATATATAAATAAATAACAAAATTGACGTTTTCTGAAAAAAAAAAAACAATTGATTTTTGAATGCAGGCATGCTCGTAACTTTTGCACCGGCCGCTTTAACCACCGAAGTAAAATCCGTGGAAATGCATCACGAAGCTTTGACCGTTGCGATGCCAGGTGACAACGTTGGTTTCAACGTGAAAAACATCTCAGTCAAGGAATTACGTCGAGGTTACGTGGCGGGAGATTCAAAAAATCAACCACCTCGTGGAACATCGGATTTCACAGCACAGGTTATCGTTCTCAATCATCCAGGACAAATAAGCAACGGTTACACACCTGTTCTTGATTGTCACACTGCCCATATTGCTTGCAAATTTGCTGAAATCAAAGAAAAATGTGATCGTCGTACTGGAAAAACAACCGAGGAAAATCCAAAAAGTATTAAAAGTGGTGACGCCGCTATAGTCGTGCTTCAACCCACAAAGCCAATGTGCGTCGAAGCTTTTCAAGAATTTCCACCCTTGGGACGCTTCGCCGTACGTGATATGCGTCAGACCGTTGCTGTCGGTGTTATCAAGGTAAACGTTCATAAAAACAAAAAACCCCCCAAAAATGTCATTGAGATCTCGAGAACTGACTGACATCTCTATTTTTTATTTTCCAATTACGATACAGAAATTCTAAAAATATTTTTTATCGTAAAAAGTCACAATTAATACTTATTTATTTACAAAAAACTCCAAAGATTTACATCTGCATTCATTTCCTTTCTTTAAGAGTCAATTCGTTACAACTTTCCAACGTAACGTCCCGAGAATTCCGACTGACAAGCTATTTCCATGCACGTACAGAAACAATGATATTTTTGACAAAATGTAAACATTTCATTTCGATCTTTCAGAGCGTTAACTTCAAAGATGCCCAGGGAAAAGTAACAAAAGCCGCGGAGAAAGCCCAGAAGAAAAAGTAACCATCAAGCTTCCTCGGAAGTTCGGAGCAGCAACACGCTCGTTTCTCATCGTTATTACCCCGACAAATTCACAAACCTGCAAGAACGAGAACGAGAATAATTGCCCTCCCGATTAACACGTATTACTCAAACGAGAAAAGTGGCAAAATATTGTATACTTTACTGCCACCCTTGAACTATCCTGTAGTTTTGAATCCACGTATTTATCCAAACCTTCGAATACAGTTCACTCATGCTCCGCGTACTCCCACCATATGCTAGGATTAATATTATATCAAATTTAAAGAATATCGTTGCAATTACCAACATCCGTATCTTGAAACAAAGAAAATTAATCGAACAAGGAAAACAATATACTATATCGAATAAATGTCGTCCCATTTACGATTGATTATTAATCAGTATTATTCGAGACTACTTCAAGACTTCGATCCTTTGACGTTTTTAAATTCTATTGAATTGGAAAAATTGGAAGAAAAAAAAGATTGCAACTCTTTAAAATCGTTGAGAGTGGAATAAAATACGAAAGAAAATGAATAAATACTTTTAGCATTAGTGGAAGTATTGAAGAATACAAAGTGAGGGTTTCAAAATTGCACTGATCACGTTTTCCGTGATTAATCATTGAAAATCGATTAATTACTCCAACTTCATCCCAACTTTTCAATGAGATTTTTTAGAATATAGAATTGAAAGATAATTGAAATAGCGCCCAACACCTGTAATCGGAAATTTTCATCAATCCAATGACTACCATACTTGGTTGTTGTAAATTCCGACAATTACAAAAATAATCAGTAGCATTCCAGAGTCGATAGCTTGAAAATAATTTTTTGGGAATGCGCCAAAGTGAAATGTGCTTCGTTTGATTTGTCTTGAGCTCCTTCAACTTGACGTTAATTCTTTTCATCGGTAGGGGCCGAGTACACTGATTATTCAAACGCACATTAATTATTGAAACAAAACAATAAAACAGTTTTGCAAATTACGACTCGATGAGACTTCCGAATGAATATTATATCAATGATTGAAAAGCGTTTTTTACTCGAAGAATTCAAGACAATCGAGGACATACGAGGAAATAAATGACCAACATTTGATAACGATTTTTAAATTTCATCTTGAAAATTTGTTGGCGTTGGAAACAAAATTTACCTTATCACTGGAGATTGATTTGTAATTTTTGTTTCTGCCACTAGTGATCTCTTGTAACACTTTCTGTGATTATTTACACTCGCATAGAACTATCCAGTTCTCGTAATAAATATATTAACAAAATATAATATCAAACGTGTTTTATTCAAGTACAAGATTCCTTTGCATTTCCATTTATCCACAAGTTCCAGCAAAGAGAATGAAGTTCTTACATGAATTATTTCAAAAGTTGAAAAAAACTCAAGGACATTCTCGAAGTGCTGGAAACTTAATATTACGAACTTTGATATTTAATTGCAGTGACCGAAGTATATTTCTGTAGAGATCTAAAACTGTTAGGAATTAATTCCCGTTGCTTTTTTTGTAAATTGAAATAGCACTTGTAATCTTTTAATTTTTGTAGTTTTTTTCCAAAATCTGTACGAAACCATAAACTCTGATGACACCACTGAATCGTCTAAATGATGTACATGATGTGAATTTTCCCTGAGATTTAGTAGTCAAAACTGAGAGAAGTCGTTCGAAAAAATGTTATGAATCAACTTTTTGTTGTTCTGACCCCCAAAAATGTTGTTGACATCGGTGGCTTTTTTTATGGAACTTATAACAAGAGTCCAAGGGATCTGAAAAATCTGTAATGGAACAACTATCTTACGACTGAATTTTCGAATTCGATTTATGCTGGAACCCGTGCATGAACAAACAATCACACATCTCCGAGTAGTAACTAAGGAGTAACGTTTAAAAAGTCATTAAAAACAACAAGGAACATTTACAGTAAATATAATTTATATTTCATGAATTTTCCTTTAAGATCACAACTAGGCGTGGTATATACAAATATATATTTAATGCAACGAACTTAAAAAATTTAATGTAATGCAGGTCTCAATCAGTCTTTAGTTGCTGATGGCCCTGATAACCAGGGCGTCAAGGAGACTTTGATCCTTCCTCGATCGAACTTTCATTTTGCCATATAATTTGTATAATTTTTATCGTTTGTATCTTCTTTTGGAAGTTGATTAGCATTTTTCAGTGCAGTAAAAGAAAAAAAGTACTCACGCACTTTTGTCCATCGTCAGATATGCGAATGTGACTGGAGGAATAGACTATTATTTATAATTGATGTATTGTTCCGCCTTATATTAGACTTTCATGTATTTTTTAACAATTTTTTCGAAAAACAGTAAAAGTCCTTTGTGCCAACTATCAATTATTTCATACTCATTAAACGTATACAGTCGATGAGACTGTCGTGACTAAAAATAACAGTTTTAATTCATTCGTTTTCTGATTTATAAACGATGACAAATACGAAATTCCCACTTTCTCACTTATTCTCATCTATTCACAATTGTGACTATTATTACACAAAACATAATTTCACATCATTTAACAGATTTGTCAATTTCTTGTTGAATTTCAAATTTTATTTATACGGTTGCCATGTTCAGTTCAATTCGTGTTTTTTCAGTGACTGTGGACGGTACTTACAATAATTAGGCTGTTTCCGACGCAAATATTACTTCACAAATGACATAAGGTCACAAGAAAAAAATATGAGTACATCTTTCATATCGTGATCTATTGAACTTTCGTTGAGTTCGTAATTATCACGTTTGTTTTATCGTAAGAAAAATCTGTAATTATAGATCGTCAATCTATGCCATAACTCATGACAGTAGGGTTTTATTTTTAAATTACATTAACGATCGCTTGCAGACATACCAATATTGCCCAGCAAATAACGAGCTGATGATAAATTCGTGAATCTATTGGAAAATACGACGAATGATGAACATGTTGAATTAATACTGTTTGGTAAATGTTCCACGTCTAATATGCGCCCCGGAGGGATAAAATGAAAATGTAAAAAGTTGCGAAACATCATAATCGAAAAATGATTTTCGATGCGCTCGATAAAAAAAAAAGAAAAGAATAACGCGAATACAGCCCTAAGTGATGAGTTCAAACCAACTCAAAATTACCGTGTCCACGCGGCATTATATGAAAAATTTCAAACTCTACGTTTCATAAAATTTAGTCAATGCAGTGGCACAATTGGTGCATTATTCATTTTAATCCCATAAGTACAATCTTTGTATTCGTCTCACTGAACGTTTCCTGTGAGATTGACGATTTATTTCATAAGATTTTTTAAACATCTGCCGTCAAAATTTCAAAAATTCGTACCAAGGGAATTCAATCCGAATCAATTAAGGCTGAAAGCAACGACGAACGTTCACAGCACTTGTCAATCAAACAGAAGTCCTTAAGACCTTTAACTTCGGGAATATGATTGTTTCTTTCAAGCATGAATTTTGCGATTCGTTTGGTCAATTGTTTGATTCTTTAAAATGTTAATTAAAACTCCAAAGACTCCATTCGGTCAACCGTTCAAGGATTTTGGATACGATTCCTCCCTTCAATATCAATGACATGAGTTTTTTTGAAAATTGATGCTATTGTCACGAAATAATAGATGAAATAATGTAATTCATTAGGTTCTTTTATTTTTTTAGCCGTTCGTAAGCCGAACGAGACATTATTAAACGCGAAAGATGCTGTTATCGCGGGAATGATTTTATTGAAGATGCTCGTGATCGGTTAAACTGTGATGTGTTGGACTGTAATGTGACCACGCGGTTGTTGGAGGGTGATTGAAGTTTACAGATATGGTAACCGGATGAAGTACCGGATCAGGTCCTGTGTCCGGAAGAAAACTGAGTTGTGGCCTCAAGAGGGAGGATTCGATGGTCAACGGTACATAAAAGGAGCCAGCATCGTGAAGCGCGAATATCGGCACACCATGAGATTTTTCCGAACAGGGAGGTGGACTCGATTTTATTCTTTCCGCTGAGAATCTCTGGTTTATCGAAGATTTAAATTTGTAATTTGTCGGTCTAGTGGTTGATGGTCTACTGTACGCACTATGAGAGTGCGTACTGTGGTTGCTATCGTCGCTGACAATCGTCGGGGGTGGAATGATTGGTCTTAGTGGACGTTCCGGATCACCGAACGAACTGACACCCGAACTCGAGCCACGATCCGAGTGACTGTTAGCTGGACACAACGTTGGAATGGTGTTGTGAGCAAAACCAGAATTCGATGAGCCGTTCAGCGTTGGCATTTCCGATTGTGGAAAACCGAGTCTATCACCTTTGAAAGAATGACAGAAATATTCAAAATAAATATAACATTCGCTTTTGCCTCTTCTAGAATATCCAATTATTGCTCAAATTCAAATTCTATTGTCAAGATATAACATTTAAACAATTGACAGACAAAAAGAAATTTGGACAGTAATGTACGAATGAAAATTCGAAATTAAAGTTACATAAGTTAATAATAATTAAAATATTCAAATGACAATATGAATTTGTATCACAGAAAATATTTAGCCTCAATTTGACTCACTTGTTGCAAGAATTTTGTCACAATGCTGCTGAAGATGCCCAATTAATTGAACGCACATAGCATCCCGAGCGAAGAAACCTTCGACATCGACGAGAAAATGCATTGTTTCGTTGAGACATTCTTGAAAACCGAGCCTGTAATGTTCAGCTGCTGTGGAAGAAGTTGCCGAGTGCGAAATGCTGTCGATACTGTCTTCGGCGTGTGAATGAATAGGCGGCTGCTCCGTTTGTTTATGTTTGGAATCTGGTGAACGAAAAAATGAATAATAATCGAAAAATTCATTAAAAAATTCTTCTGACAAAACGGATTATGAAATTTGGAATAGACGAAAAACCATAAAATCTTGAAAGAAAGTACTCTTTTTGAAATTCATCTATAAATAATAATTCAATTCACCTTGACGGAGTCCTTGGAGATGTTTCATATGACGAATTGCCATTTCAATGATTTCCGTTTTCTCGACTCGTCCTCGGCCCTTTTTCAAGTAATCTGGAGGTATGAGTCGGCTCAGATCAGCAAGACAATTGTTCATGCGGTCCCTTCTTCGTTTTTCAATGATTCTGTGAGACATAGGATCTTGCTATAAAACAAACAAAACAAAAAACAAATCTATGATTAACTTTTTTCAAAAGAAAAATGATTTTACAAGTAACACAGATGAAATTTTGTGTAGCCACGATATATGTTATTCCATTTTAATATAAGCATTACATATTTCATTGGGTATGCACTGCTCTTATCAGAGGCTGTAAATGAATCGACGCATTTTTGTGAAAATATAAGGTCTTCGTAACATCGGCACAGGACAAATTTACTATCACAAATCCGGAGGCTATTGAACCTGATCAATGGAAACGTATAAAAAAAGACACGTGTTTACGTCATGTTTTTTTCAAGCCCACGCATGATCAGATTCAAACGCCTATCGCGACGTTACTAACATATTCAAACTACGTCATTGGAAATTTTCGCGTAAAAAAAAAGATCAAAATCGCGGTACAGTCAACACGATAAAAAAAGCCAAAGAAACAGTTAGAGAAAAAAAAGAAATTGGTGCTGAATGAAAAAAAAAAACGTGATGAATAAGCGCATCGATGGAGAATAAATGTCACACCTCTTTGGTCGAACATCGTCGTTTTCTCGAGGGTGGCGAATGCATGGAAGCCTCGTCATGACTACTTGCTACGTGATAATGCATGTTCAAAATGTTGTCTATACCGTGAGTCACCATCGCGTTAATTAAGTCGAAAAAACTATCAATACAGTGAAAATAAACGATGCAACATAAACATCCGACGAGCAAGACGTCACTGAACACAATGAAGCCACGGAGATACAACAAAGAAATTTGTTTATTTCCAATCACACTTCGATGTATATTTTGTTATTATCAATTGCGTAGTATTTTTTTTTTTTTTTTTAATTTGTTGTCACTATCACCGTCGATTTGAAGTTGGGTAGATGATGCAAAAACGTTAACGATGTATCGGTAATATTAAAAAAAAAAAAAACTAATAATAACTCGAAAAAATAATTGTTTATTTCGAACTAACATCATGGTGGAAACACAATTAAAATATTTCGTAATAATTTTGTTTATTTAAACTCAATTGGGTGAGTTGTTTAATTAAATTAAGTGAATAAATCTTTAGTGACAATTATGTTATGTTAACGCGCAGGGTAGCGGAGGTTTTTGCCTCCAGCTCGGTCAAGACAACGAGTGACACTGAAGAAGACCGCGTGGAGCTATCGTCGATGTTATGCATCAGTCTTAAACGATATCAGACGAGGACAAGGGGTTCTCAACCTTCGGACTGTCTCCTAAACTTAAAATACGTAGTACTTGTATGTTTGTATATTTGTATTTAATGCATCGTTCGAGTCAGATCCATTGCGGCGCTAACGCGCGTCGATCGTCATCTTGCTCCGGGGGTAAGACATAACCCCGCACCCCCTTGAGCTCTCTTCATTCAAAGCGTCACGTGGTACTCCTTTCCGCGACTATGTTACGAGCAACACGTGAGGCACAAACGTGTAAATATTTTCTTATACACACGATCACACCACTACACGAGCGATCTTCAACATGCTTTGTCGGATCGTGACCACCGTTTTCCTACGTTCAACGTCTAGCTTTTTTCTTCGTGTACATCGGTGTTTGTGCCTATAAGCTTCAGCTGAACAGTATAATGTACCTGAGATTATAGTTTTATAACGAACATTTTGTCACGGCACGTTGAACGAACTTGTGCTCCTTATGCACAGAAACACGTGAATGCGTACGAAACATTTCCACTTCGCAGTAGATATGGTATTGAACGGTCAGACCCACTGAGTGGAAGAGTTTTAATGATCATACGTTTCAAGGTATTGAAACTTGAGAATACAATTTATGGAAATGATGCAATTGACAATACAAAAACTTTTAACAATCTTCTAATCTTCGGTCTAATCAGGTTAACAAAATACGACATCAGTACTTGCCCATGCAACAAACACTTTCACAGGTTATTTTGATCTCATTATGTTACCTCTACTTATATTGATTTTTATCAACTATAATTTTACTTTTAATTTTGCATAAGAAAGCAATCGTCAATAGAACATTTTATGGAATCTTGACCGATGAAAAAAGTAAAAACAATCGAAAATGTATCACAGTAATCATTCACCAAACGTGGAATGATTTATAAATTCATCACGCGTGATAATGAGCCCCTAAATGGATGTCAAAGCTTTGGCAGCATTGTTGCCCTACTGATGAAAGAATTATTTACTGAAAACGTTGTTTACTGGATCTTCATCTTTTGCTTCGTTTGAAAATTTGAATAATGACTCTCCTGTGGGAAATCCATGTGGAAAATTCCACTCTATCAATATCATGAACGGCAATAAGGATTCGAAATAAATAAATAAATAAATAAATCGATCGCAATCGTATATAGGTCACAGTTGTTGAATCGATAAAACGATAAAGATTTAAGGAATCAACTTTTGATTCAATCACTTTTAATCATGCAGTCATTAGACTGATCATTTGGGCTGCACAAAAAAAAAGAGATTATCAGAGATATCCTCATGAAACAATGATACTATACGAGAAGAATACACGAGTTTGTTGAACTCATTCAAAAACGAACTAGCCACTGGTAACAAAAAATGAATCAGCAAATATTGTTACTTTGAAGCCACATCAACCATTATTTTTTGAAATTCTTTTGGCAAACAAAAGTATACATTAATTTTTTGATTTATTTTTTCTTAATTTAAGAAATAAACCAAGCAATAAAACTGTATTGACATCCTGCCACTCTCGTGTGTGGATAAAGTATTCCAGGAGAGAGGAGTGAAAGTTGAGGAAAAGATGACAGTCCAGCCAAGCCGCGAATGAATATGAAGATAAAATTTGAAAGGGTAAAAAAAAGCACCAACGAAGCACTGAGGTTATTATGATAAGAAGAGTTCTTGGTGTCGAGAAACAAGTTTATCGTAAATTCCGGATATAACTGGAAAGCCACGACCGATGACTTTGCGCTTCCTTATAATTAAACTTATACGCGTGACTTCTTAAAACTCTTTGCATATGGATCTTTGCTCTCACGAGATATTTAGAAAAATCATCACAACATCATAGTATCATGGAATCACATTTTTTAAATACTTCTATAAACATTCTATTGAATTCAATAAATATTTTATAAGACAATGCGTTCTCTATTCATGTAATAAAAGTAATTTTATGAGAATTTTTGAAAACTTAATCAAAAGGCTAATTATATTGGCATCTTAAGTTCGCAAAAGTTTGACACGTGCGCATAAATGAGGTCAACATTTCTATTTATTGAATGTACAAAAATAGAAATTAACATGCAACACTTAACTTCATATACAGGTGTATAATAATAATTTGGGCATCATTGATATCACGCATGTTTGACGTTTATCAATTTCAGGAAAAAGTACCATTATTGATATGGTATTTTTATATGGAAAACAATGAATCGAAGAACGACAACCCATCGAGTTTTCTTATTTATTACATACGCGAATAATTTATCACAATTTCAGAACTTGGGCATTGTCAGATTTATATATTTCTCTTGTATAAACACATAAAGTAAACTGATTCATACAATATCATCGGTAAACTGTGGTTACAAGATACCTGTCGTAGATCATATAAAACATTTGTTGAATGTTCGTTACATTGAATAAATCATCATACTTATAAGCCGTCAGAGACGCATCATACATCCCGCAATCACGAGACGAAGGCGCGTGACGGTTATAATTATACAAAAGCTGCCACAGAAAACAAAAACAGAAAATAAAGAAAGAGAGACAAAGAGAGAAAGAGAGAAAGAGAGAGAGAGTGTAGTAAGTAAAAACGAAATGATTACGTCAGTGATGATACTTGTCACGATCAACATTAATGTTAAAAAAATAATGATCGAACGAAAGAAATGTTTTTAAAAAAAATTGTAATCGGGGTCAACTTATCGCCAAGTTGTCTGGTTATAACCGGACAAGTTGAACTCTGTGCTCGATATAAACGAACAAGCGAAACATTTATCTTTGCGTATAGCTGACGAGATGACCGCGGTGGTCCCGGACCACAGAGTATTTCCAAACGATAACCGGGACTCGCTGGATTTCTCATTGAAATGAATGCAATGACAACAACTTTCGATAAAAGAAAGGCATTCCGAGGGGCGCGACCATCCGAATATAGTAGATTTGTTTTTTTTTTTTTTTTTTTTTTCCAACTGTTTTCGGTCTTCCCATCTTTGGTTCTTTCCATTATATACATTCTGGGAAATCACGTGTCACGTGTTCTCGAGCCTTTTACTGACGCGTTTCGATGAGGATTCCCTCTTCTGCCCCGTGGGTCGTTCGAGAGTTCGCCAAGAAACGTATGCTCGAGATTTACGATTTCTGAGACGGTGATAGAGCACGAAGGTCACTCTCGAGCAAAAAGCAGGGAGATTAATTAATTGATTGATTGATAGCTTCCATTTTTACTTTCGCGGGCAATTCAGAGAAAGTAAAGCCACAAACAACACATTTACAAACGAATATATAAAACAAAATTCAACGAAACAATAGTAAAAACAAAATAACAGGAGCTGATCGATGAAGGAATATTGAAACAATTTCTAAACAGAATGATTTAACAAAATACAATAAAAAACAGATAAAAATGTAAGAACAAAACACACGAATGGTCAACGATCGAAGTATGCCCATATGTAAAATTTAATTGCATCTCAGACAGTCGACGTAACATTGAAAGATTAAAAAGTAGTCGTACACAGAATTGTTGCATTTATGAAAGGTGAGGATATGATTCAGAAGAAAAGAGAGAGAGTGCAGAAGTAGGAGAGAAAGCTGTAGCAAAAGTGACACAAGTAGAATTCGCCGATTTTGGATTGACGCGTATAGGCAGACCAGTCACAACGTCAGTGCATCACCAGCTGGTATTCTGATCACGTGACCATCATTTTATTTCGTATCATCATCTTATAGTATGTTTGTAAGCTTTGGTAGCACCGGAAAATTACACGCACAATTACCAGAATTCTTTGAATCGTTGAAGAAGATTCAAATAAAACAACAATAATAAAAAACAAATTCTCACAATCAGCCTCGAAGTCTGGTGACGTAAATATATGGATATACCGAAGGGTGTGTCGAAGCGTAGAGACTACACGCGATTAAACTACATTGAAAGCGAGTTTGAAAGAGAAATATACAAAGTAAACAAATGAGTGCAACAGTCTTTTGTGAACAAATACAGTTCCATATCTTCGTCACGCAAATAATGACAAGTTTTATAAAGATAACTATACTAGCTGGACACGACCTTGTTGCTACAATATTAATTCCACAACTTTCCAACATGTGCGATCGAAATGCCCTAGGCCACCTGTCTGTTATGTTTGTACATGACGGAGGCACATGAATACTTATAACTTCTGGCATTTCGTAAACTTCCGAATATAATAGCAAACATAACGAACAACAATAACAAATTTGTCATACATCGATAATTAACCTCTGTCAACGTCCGTTCTGTTGACCTTGCTTTTCTCAAATTATATCCAAGTACCGAAATATGCGGGACAACAATATATTTTACACTCTCATCAATCGTAAATGACAATGCTGATTATTATCTAATTAATTGTAAATTAATGAAATTGTCTTTCTGTATAATAAATTTTATCATTACCGAGACATCAACAATGAACAAAAAATGTTATAATTAGACGTATATACGAGGTGTGCCGTTTTAAACAATCGACGCAAATATCTTCGAATTTTGAAAATTTCTGAAAAAGTCTTTCAGACAAGATTTGTCAGATTCGAAGGGGGGCATCTGATGGCTACTCCGAAATTGACCTGGCAATTTTCACCTTGAAGGTTCACTGTTTCAGAAATCTTCAAATTTTGAAGATATTTGCGTGGATTATCTGAAATGGGACATCCTCTATATGTCTGTGTTGGTATGGGGAAAAAGGTCAATAAACATTGGCTTATCATTTCTTTCAATTCAAAACATCAAACCAAAATTCATATGAAAATAAACAATTAATATAATTATAAAACGGGATGGTAAGTTGTTCGTCTTAATACTTTTTTTCGTGATATTATTCATCAAACATCGATCAAATGCAATGAGAATTATGTAGTTTGAGAATTTGAAAAATCGCTATATCCATCGTTTGGGAAATAACTAAAAGAGATTACATAACTATTCAACCTATTTCTCATTTCTTTTGGGCTTTAATAACTCTTTGTGGTAAAATACATTTAGATTTTGTTGGAAAAAAATGGAAACAGTTGATTTAAACTTAATGTTATGAATGAAGGTTGACACAAAGCTTCACCCATTTGGACCAATCTCAATTCCCCTGAAGTCATTTATAATAGTTTTCTAATTAACGGTACAGTGGTTTAATGTTTTACCGTGCTGAACGTTGAAAATAAAGTGAGCGTTAATCAGTAGTTCTTCGATTTTTCAAAATTGCTTTTATTAATTAATTTATTCTTTGACGTAAACGTATTAGACTTTACTACCGAATAATTTATGGAAGTTCGTCCTTTTGGGAATGTTTTCATTTTTCACATGCACTTTTTATCTCGGCTTATCAGTGTTGCGGTTTAGTATTTGTTGAAAAACATATTTACCGCGTATTCGTATGCAACAGTCATCAATCAATAAAGAGTAAATTCAAACTCTCGGAACTGCGGAATACCAAAATTGTATTGACGAAATATAAAACCATATCGTATACAATAGAATCAAATTCTCTCTTCGAAACTTTCATCAAACTCGGTTTTAAAAATATTCCACTTAACAGATTGGTAATGAATTTTCACTCACACCGACTAATCCATACCACAGGCTAAGATGGCATCGAATTGTACGTAATTTTCGAATAGATCTTGGGTGTGAAAAAAAATGAGGCATCACCTCTCGCATAACACGACAATACTAATCATCCATCCAGTTATCGGACGAATACAGGTGTGCACACGAGATATTGTATCAGTTGGATTAACCCCACGTTCTCAATTAGCCACTTTATTCTTTCATTGCAAAAAGTCTAATTAACTAGACTAATTCAAAATCCTTAAAATAAATTTAAAAAAAATTCAAAAAATACAATGAGTTCAACGAATTTACGTGTAAATTGTCATATCAACTAGGAGCTTGTCCCTAATGAAGTGAAAAAACGTCGCAAAAAATATCCTCCAGCTTCTAAAACGACAAAATCTGGTTTTAATCACAGTTTCATTTGCTTGTTATCGGTCGCCGTTGAAAAAGCACATTATTACACAAAAAATTAAGTATAATGTGTAAAAAAAAAAAATGAACCGATCAGTATCCAGACATCCACTTCGGTTTAGTGGCGAAAGTGCTGACCCCTAAAATAAATTGCAAAGATATCTTGAAATCGGTTTTCAGTATGGTTGTCTCGCGGATGAAAAAAATTCCTACGTCCGACGTAGCTCCGGGCATATATTTCAAATCGTCACGCGATAAGTGTCCGTAGGAAAACCGAATGTCAACGATTGGTACGATGTATAGCTTTGACTCTATTTATCGAGCCTGAGAGATCGGATATTATCGTCGTAATTGAAAAGTTAACATCGTCAATATACGGGGGACAAAAATCATTTCGTAGATAATAATCTCTGCAGATCGTGTGTCAATGAAGAAATAATAACAATGAATATCACGATCATAATAAAATCCGTTATCAGTCAGTGACAATACGTAATGATTATTTAAAATGAGACAAAAAAAAAGCTGCGTAAAATTTGAGTTAAAAAGTGTCATTGCAACTGCCTAATCGACGATAGTCACTACAGTAACTTGAAACAAGGATTTACTGTTCTGATAACGAAAGGATTCCATTGACAGCTTATACTGCAAGAAAATTAAAAAAATACAATATCAAATAATCATATAACAGCAAAAAGGTTAAGTTAATTTTTTTTTTACCATAAAGTTTGGTAATCAAACGTAAATTTTTGTATTTAATGAATCGCCAACCCAATAAACTTCCTAAAAAATATTTAACAAAAAAATGTAAATGAATTATTTTTCAAAAAAAACCACTCGCATTCGTCAATAAACATGTTTATTCCATTCGCTCGTTTGGAAAAAAAAAAAATCTTGGATCACGCAATGTTAAATGACTCAGACACGTGGGCATATTGTCGTTTGTCGAAATGTTAGTATTCCCTTCCGGTAGAAAACAAAAATCCCGAAACTTTCGAGCTTTTCAGTATTTAGAATTCAAATATGACGTCAAAGAAAAAAATATACTCCCATGACGTATTTCAGAAATGTTTACGATCATTCCACACGAGAGCACGGTGGTCTCTCGCTCCCGCATCTCGTGTCTCGTTACCGTGTACTGAACTATTTCCGAACAACGTCTATTTTAATGTAGCATCGCGAGACACTTAAATTCACCGACGTTCTATATACTTGTGACGTTTTTCGGTAAACGACGATCGCTAAATTTGTCGTTTAACTCATGCACTACAAAAAGATCATTCATAGATTAATGTGAAGATATTTTATTATTTTAATCTAATGATTATGCAGTCGATAACATTAATGTAAAAATAAATTATTTTCATATTATATCTACCCGTCTTTATATTTTATTATTATACTGAACAATTGTCATGGAAGAATATTGATAATTCTTCCACTATAATTATTATTTTATAAATTACATTAAAAATCTACAATTTCTAGACCTTTTGAGTCGTCGTATAATTGTCCACTAAAATTGTATAAAGATAAAGTGAATAATGACTTATGCAATAATTCATTTGAAGAAAAAATTTCGAACAAAATATCTGACTGATCACGTGAACGTGCAGAAATAGTGTTGAAAAACACTTTGCTCGACACGTTAGTTTTCATATGTATTCATAACTGGTTATGCATATACATATGATATGCATACGGATGACCCAACAAAAAAAAACACACACACAAATTCTTATGCTAATACACTCCGAACGAGCCCTTTTGACTCTAAGATTTAAATACAGAATGTCGTATTCCCAATGATTGAAGAAGCACATGCCAATTTGAGTACAAGGCCATTAGATGTCGCTTAAACATTGCGTGAGAAATTACGATGAATAAAGAACTAGAGGAAAGAAGAAGCACACGAAGAATACACATTTAATAGTCATACACGTGTGGTCTTTGGACACGAGAATTGATATCCACACGCTATATATTGCCTATTGACTCGATGCCAGACAGAAACCTGAACAGAGTGCAAAATAAGATGACACTTTTTTCAGTCAATTTATCGACAGGACATTCGTTTGCAAGGACAAGTTTCATGGACAGTATATATATATACGATGTCGTTCTGTCTTAAGCAAACAAAACGGACCGCAGAATGATTTGATGAAACTGATACTTTCAATCACATAAATTTTGTCATTTTTACGTGACCAACGAAATGATCGTTTTAAACCATTTGATTCTTTGCTCCCTCGTTATTTCCTGCATCAATTAACCTGGTGGACACTTTATAGAAAGAAAATAATTGAAGATAAAAAATCCTGAATGAGTCCGATGAAATCTTTACGACTCTGGGGTCAGTCAAGTTCAAAATGTGTGTACGTTTGAAAGAAAAATGACTGTGGTATGTGATAAAACACATCAAACATCACACAGCAAAAGATACTAAAAATCTAAAATTAATGCACATTCCAAAAAGGATCGAAAGATTACAGAAAAATCCCAGGAGACCTTGACACTGCATATCGTTGTATACATATATACAAAATGGAAAAACACATCTATTAATAACCGTGAGACCGATTTATCGAAACGACAATAAAAGTCTCACGCGACGTTGCTTGTAATCGTGTGAAAGTGAATATTATGGAAAGCCATGATTATGATTATTATTGCTATGTAAACGCTATCGTTCTTTTGGAATGTGAGATAAAGGGAAACAATACGCATATTAAAATTTGAACAAAAAAATCATTCCAATTTCTTCATAAGAACCTATTTTTGATTAGTTTATATTTGGACAAAAACATCTTGTATTTATTTATTCATCTAAAAAGTGTCACCTCACGAATCTCATTTTATCAAGTCACCGTGAACTCCCATTCTCATTTGCCCATATTCTGATCCACTTCTATGAAACGAAATAAAAGTTTCGTTCGATGACCAGAAAATTCTTATAAAAGCTTGAACAAGTATTTGTAAACATCTGCAATGTTATTTATGGTTTCGTAAAGATCATTGTGAGTGTTCATAACCGCCTGGCAGGCTTTTAAGTGCCTTCAGATATTTCTATGGATTGAAAAATATTTGCAAATGACTGGCCATAAGTGTTCAAGTAGTTTTGAGTATTGGTATCTATATGAGTATGTTTGCGAGTGTTTAGAGCATTGCTGAGTGTTCTTGAGTATGTCGCACTGTTGAAATGTTTCCATGCCGTAGGACTTGCCCCTAATATTTATTTGCTTTTTATTCAACGTAATGAAAATTCTCCGGTCAACTGTCATGAGAACTTTATCTCTAAAGTTTGATAGCATGCAAAGGGAGTTGAGTGTTACACATTACAAACATTTTGTTTTTTTTTTCTTTTGTATACGAGTCTTTGAAATTTTTATAAAAACTACAACGCAAAAGTTATTGCGCAAACACAAACCGTCGAAACTTTGATAACTCGGCAAAAAAAAAAAAAAATAACACAAACGTAGTTCATGCGGTTTTTTTCTGGTAAGCCACAGATAAACTACTGGATCAGTATTTACATTACAAAATAAACATCGAATAAAAATTCCATCAGGTTTCGTTCGGCTAGAGATATTTTTCGAGAGCTTCATATAATAAAACAATTTCGTCAACTCGTTGCAACAGTTGAAAGAAAACGTGACTTCTTATTTTCTTCTAACGTGATTCGCACGTGAATCGAGTACATGAAACTGGTGGCCATGGACGTTCCGTGGGTCTGAGCCGTGACTGAGAATGCCCAGGAGTATATTCTCGTTTACGCTTGATTAATCGATGGTCGAAAAAGAGACTAAACGGCTACCTCTATCCACTGTATTTAGATAAAAATCGATCAAGGGCTAATTCAAATAATATTTTTTATCATTCATGCAGAATTTATTTAGTATTGTTTTTATATATTTTTAAACTAAGATTTTCAACGTATCAGAAGCCAAAGGAAGTGGCTCCTCATGATATTCCCGTATGTAATAATACTAAGAACTATAATAAATAAGGACCAAAAAAGATACTATCATAATAATTAATCAGAGTTTATAGTCAGGTTTCCATGAGTTCCACAAATGTTTCCATCAATGATAATTAGTAAGAACTTATGGTACTTACAATGTACTCGTTTTATTGATCATAAGTGATCACTCCTATTCCTCGAAACAATTCTAAAAAACTAAAGAAATTCTATCAAAGAAAATATTCATGAGAATCGTTTCGGTGGCATATACATGTGTATCGGCACCAGTGACATTCCATGGGGAAATTATATGGTTACGAATGAAACGTAGAATATTAATCCACGATAAAACCTTATGCGGAATGAAAATACAAACATTAAAATATATTTAGCAAGCAATTGAGACCTATCACGATAAGTTAACTGTTTAAAAACGAACAATTGAAAGAGAAATTAAGGAAAGCTTCTAAAAACACGTACTGCTTGTTGGTTTTTCTAAAATACATCAATTTTCCCTTATGTAAGAAAAGCTAATGAAATAAAAGTATAAAGATATTTGATAACAAGTTTATGGTACCTTGCTACGTTTAAATGTCGATCCAAAAGGATTAGAGATAATTTGAATCCTAAACTAAAGCATTTCCTTTTGGAAAGCGATAAAGCATTGGGCACCACTGCATAAAGGAACAAAATTAACTACCCAAGTACTATTTATTACTGGTTGAAATTGATACATAACTCCATAAAATAAAAATTTGACGAGCGTTTGCCGTTTCCGGCGTATCTGTTTTGAACGCTTCATTGTTGGGCTGTGGACTTGGGGGAACGAATTATATAAACACTCAATGGATTAATCGATTTTGCAGCATGAATATAGGGGTAAATTTATATTTATATTGATATGTATATTTAGAAATGTTATGTTATGAAATCTTACGCAAATCCTCGCCATAATGTGCCCTTGGACAATGATACATTAAGAATAGTATTTACCAATTTAGTTTATTTGTCGGCTTCATTTAAATTGGGATGCGACGTAGCATAAATAATATCTTTGTATTTTGAACATATTTTTAGATTTACTTCCCGAAATTCTTCAAAAAGTGTGACTGAATATAACATTGAGACTGACAAAATTTTCAAATTTTAGATCTATTAAAACAAATAACTTTAACTTTTTTTCTGTTCAATATTACAACCCCAGCGACCGTTTATTTTCTTTATTTTCGAACAATTTATTATCACTTTTTAATTGCTGATGACTTTATCGATTTGACCATTGTATAGAATTCTTATTGTTTTCTTATTTCAGTAGATAACGCATTGTAAATGAAATAATAACTTTTTGAGAGTTTTTTTAATAGTTTTTAATATAGAGTTTCACGCACTCTACGCGTCTGGGAAAAATAAGGTCTAAGATCGACCATATTACGCAAGCCGACTGATGGAGTTAACAAACCCAAACGAATACATTGATTCATACATATTTTTCCGAACTCATTTTGTTTCTCATTTCTTGTAGAAAAGACAAAATGTCACTTTTACGAGATTGGTATTCACCATCTCAAGAGACACCGGATTAAAAGGTTGTAATTAACATTTTATTTATAAAATGTAGTAATTATTGTGCTACTAATAACGAATACACATTTGAGTGGATGCAGATTTCAATGGCCATTGATGTTAACCTGACTGAATAAAATGAATGGGACAATAGTCGATTTGGTTAATTTTCCATCTAAAATTTTCAATGCATTCACTTGATTACACATGTTCATACAAACTTACAATTACATAAAAATGATTCTTGTTACATTGTACAATTTGATCGAACTTTAAACAACATCATATGAGTGTGTGAACACAGCAAGTCAGTATAGATTCTCATTTAAACCTTGAACTATCGGTGGCCCTCAATTCTATCGACTCGGTTAATAATAATCAAAGCACTTTCTTGAACAATCGAGCGGAAAATAAACTAAAAACGTATTATTTACAACGAGTGTTTGAAAATGTTTCAACTTTTATCAACTTTATCTCTTTATATAGAAATCTGTGGGCGTAAAAACGTTTGACCGTTTTTCACTCGAGAACTAAGGAACCGATTTCGATGAATCTTTTACTGGAAGAATGCTCATGATCCATACTAATTACGTAATTTTTTTATGCTGCGTGATTTCTCAGTCTAAATGTACATAGAAAATAATCGAAAAGCGCGATAATTATTTTATCTTATTAATGTCTTATTTAAGGTTTCAAGATAAAGACCCATTTAAAATAAAAATATTATGAACTCTCTTAAAACCTTTATCGTCTATATTTTAACTTTGAAACCTTCAAAAAGATTTTTCTAAAATGAAATCCCTTGAATTTACTAAAATATTATAAATTCGAAAATTAAATCGTGCGCAGAAAAGTAACAAAAATTCACTTTGAATATGACAATCTGAATAAATATAAAGCTCATTGTGAATAAAAATTCCGACAAAAAACGAACTTATAAGGCTTTGTGTTTTGCTGAATGAACGTTGGCACCTTTGCCAAATTTTTGTCAGGATACGCATCACAACGGAAATTGACGAAAAGATTCGTGCATACCCGAAATAGAAATTCATATTGCGCAATGGTGGTATCAGCCGTTTGCATACACGAATACGATGCGCTGCAATATCTGAATGCAAACGATTTTCAACATTTTAGTCGCGTCAATACACTGCGCCGCCAAATACGCCTCAGGCGATTCGGAGAAAAACTATTAAAGAAAAAATCCCTATAAGCTGCATGCACGTGTGTAGTAGAAGCACAAAAATATCAATTATTTGTGCATCGAAAGGAAATTGTGAAACATTTTTCATTAAAAATGTTCTCATTCTGAATTATAACAACGATTGATTCACCAAAAATGATTATACGATAGAAACGAATATTAATGTTTATAACTAATGTCGAATCCTTTAATTTCCTATACATGAGATATCGATACACCTATCAGAGTGAACATTTGAGATTTTTCAATTCTTCAAATTTTATAATCGAAGATTTCAAAAGTCTCACTGAATACGAATCTGACCTGAAGTTTCGAATTCAAAATTGAATGTTCCAATATTTTTATGAGTAAAAAAAAAAACATCGAAAAGTCGAACCAGAAAAGTCGGTATTTCTTGTGGAAATAGTATTAATACAATGGAAAAACTATTTTAAAAAATAGATATTACGACAACGTAAGTCCCACTACGGATCGAATGATTCGAAAATTTATGACGAAAAGGATTTGATTTTAGGAGCTTACACGTTTTTCAGAATCGAATTTAATGAATGAGAGGAACTTTCTATAGTGAAACATAGGATGAATGGTTTGATCTATTTTAATAAATGATGACAAACCGATATAATCTCATCGGCAAAAGCGAATCTAAATTTAGCTGGTTGTGATATAAAGCACTATTTAAACCACCCGGATGCCACTATTTTAACGATTATAGCACCTGCCCTTTACAAGTTTCTAATTGTAATTCTTACATAATTCGTGAGATTCGAGCTGCAGACATAATATTATACGTAACAGTGTTACGTAAAAGGGTTCTTACAATCTATAAAAAGCTTTAAGGGTTCTTATAATCTACCAATGGTCAAGAGTTAAAAATGAGGAAAAACAAAAGAAATAAAAATGTATTTTGCGAAGGTGGCAATATGGAGAAAAAATGAAAGAAAAAAATAGATTTTGTTTTCGTGTTTAGAGGTGAAATGGTAATTTGTTCTTGTTACAAAACGAATAAAGTTCATCAACCTTTAACTATTGAGGTTTCTTATCGAAGGAGAAACTAATAGAAAAGTGCATGTCCCAATTATCGATCCTATATTGTTAATTGCATGAAAAATAAGAAAATCATTGTTTTCAGGAAATGTCATTTTATCTTATCCTTTTGCTCGAAGATTAAGAAAATAATGAACGAAAATGAGCAAAAAGACTAAAATTCAATCGAAAAAAATAGGTGAAACGAAAAAACCTGAACTACGTTCTATCTGCTTATATCGTGTATATAGAGTCACGAAAATCGTACGAATGAAAAAGGGCTAATAGTAACGTTTAATTCTCCATTTCAGTTTTTTGTTCATATAGACCATGAGGATCACTCGGTACATACTTTTAAAAAAATTTAATCCATTTGATTCAGTGCAATTGCATCAGAACATTGTTTTACACACATATTTAACAATCTGCAATTAAACAAAATATTTTTACAACTATTACTTACCCTAG
Source organism: Campoletis raptor (assembly GCA_948107755.1). Lineage (NCBI taxonomy): Eukaryota > Metazoa > Arthropoda > Insecta > Hymenoptera > Ichneumonidae > Campoletis > Campoletis raptor. The sequence continues at coordinate 26,202,860 of OX403622.1, read as the reverse complement.
AAACTTTCTTCTTCGTATAAACCTCATCATCTTCGGATGCAGTAGCGAAGTTGAGGTTTCCTTCGCAGTAACTACTGCCAATTCCCATTCGATATATCTCATCTTTGCACGATCTACCGTCCAAGCTGTAAGCATAAAATTACATTGAAAAGTTAAATGAAAGAAAGGACAACTTGTACCCATTCACCAGATACGAAAATTCAATATTTATATTTACGATTAAACGAGTTGTAATCTAAAACGTCTGGTTTGAACAAAAATATTATTCAAATGCTCGAAACATTTTCTGTATGACGATTTGGTATCACCAACTTATTATCTTAGAATAACGATCATTGAGAAAGAGACTCTGTTTATATGAACTCTTGTTTCAATAAACAAATGCGTTTCATTCAAACTGTTTTCAATTCTTTTGTGTGCATATTTATATTATTAGCGGTACAACAAGTAATTGTGAACACACAAAACAATCGGAAAATTTTCGTAAAATTGACCGTCACTTTATTATGGTCAGGGATAAAATTGGTTGAAAATCAATTTACACTGAACAACAAAGCGTCGAATACTATTTAAAAGAATATCAACTGAAGGTCTTGTTGACAACATTTTTTTCATCCAACCCATAAATGTCCTTAGAATCGTTACTGACTCAAACCCAAGAAAAACCAAATCGATTCATCGTTAGCTTCATAAAACTTTCGATACAGGACGAAAAAATCATAGTCGTGGGGAAAAACATGCAAACAAGAATTGTGGATTAAAAGCTTAACAAAAATCCAACGACAAAAGATCGTTGAGGATGTTGATTTTTAATTCCGGAAAATGTTGTCCCTCGTCATATCGGATACGTAACATGTCGTCGACTTATCTAATCAGCCAACCGGGAGTCACGAGTATCATCGTAAATCTGAAAGAACCAGCTCGGCGTGTCAACATTGTTGATTCTGTAAGACACATGTGACACGTATAAGTTAATGTGTGTATAAATATGTATACAGATATGGAATATTTCCGCGTATGACTCAATGACGACCGGTAAGGTTTTTAGTCATCATATTTTTCGAAAGACAAGGAATGACTATATATTCTGAAAGAAATTCTCCATATAAAGTTTCTCTTCATCGTTAATTTCAAACAAAACGTAGAAAAGAAGATTTTCTCTATGATTAATATTTAAAAAAAGGAATTGATAATTATAATAATAACTTTTGAAGTAACGAAACTGGTTGAAAGTTTTATCTACATAAATTGTTAGTTTTCAATCTTTCTAAATAAAGAAAATATTCTTTCAATAAAAAATAATTAAAGAAAAATTAAAATAATGAAAATATTTTTTGGTAACCCGGCAATGATCGAGTTCACAAAGAGAACAAAGACCCTCTGTCAAATATGTACCACTCCAAGGATTGTAAAAGCAATCATCTGGTCTTTATGAATATAAACACAATTCTGGTATACCTTCAGTAATACGATCGAAAGTATCGTATATACATTGGTACAATCTATAGAAAAAAGAACGAGACGGAGGGCAAAGGCAGAGTAAAAATAGGGTCTTATTAAATATGTAAACCAAAAGCTATTTCCTTTGACGTTCTTCTGTGTTGTTCTCGTACTTTCTATCATTTTCGTACCAAATATAGATCACGTTAATACACAGACAATGCAGCTTTTATAGAGTAAATCGACGCTACGGATTTACATAAAAAGGCAGACAAGTTTACACGTACACAATTGTCGAGTGTACAATTTATTTATTCTTGTCACCTTCTTGGACTTTAACGTAAAACTTAGTGGAAGACTTTGTAGAGAAACTACCCCACATCTAAGAGCATAGAAAAAGTATGAAAAGATAAACTCGTTTATTACAAATGTAGTTATTTTTTACTTTTTAAAAATAAATTTCTGAAATTTCGACATCACCAAGACGAGCAGAGTAGAATTATTTAACAAAAAATGTAGAAATATAGTAAACATTCCAAACTTTTTACTGGATTGCAAACAAATTAATTAATTTTTGTCAACCCTGAAGTTTGTGTCTGTGTCTTAACTTTGGTTTGCAGAGATTGATGAAAAATTCGGTTCCAAAGGTATGAGCAAAAATGATTGAATTACTTTCTATGCTAGGGAAGATGTTTTTTTTTTCTGCATTTTAGATGCCATATGGTCGTCAAACTTTTTATTTGTGGTTATGTTTTCATAACAAAAGTTTTCATACATTGTACCAATGGATATAAAATTGGCTAATTGTAAATAAGTTTCAACATGACGAGAAGTTTATGTGCAGAGTTAGTTTTCTACATAAAATACTAAGTCCATTTTCACGATATTATTATGACTTTAGTGCGCCAAGGTAATCATGAAGTAAGGAATTTGAGCAATCGATAAGTTTCTACATATATATGCCAAGCGTCATCAGTACGAGGGCGTAGGTACAACTTATAAAACATACGATCAATTTTTGTCAAGTACACGACCAATAATTGGATGATAACATTTTTTTAATTTGTCTAATTGGCACATAAAAAAATGCCAGTACATCGAAAGGTGTGACAGGAATAAAAACTATTGTCCTCGAGTATTCTTCGAAGGAATGAACGAAAATTGCTCTTGCACTTTGTTATATCTATATAATTGCATTTCCGAGCACATCCCAGCACGTGTTCATAATGTTTAGCGTGGGTGACTGGGAGGGTTGGAAAAAGACACATGAGGGGGTCACTGGGTCAGGACAGTGTGGCGCCACGGAAAAGAGAATATGCTGTATATTCACCAACGACGTGGAACCGCATTGGTCACTCTGCTACTATTATATAGTACTTTAAATAGTTTGTACTTTGCTGGACAGAAATAAACGTAAGTGGTGTAAAAATAGTCTGAAATACGTAGATAATGACGTAGTACAATGTTACAGTGCATAGTTACAAAGGGTATGATTCAACAGACTTATGTACTGGATGTTGATTGTATTTATATCTAAAATGAACATGGTTCATCAGAATTGTGTACTAGTAGTCGATGGTGAATTGTGATAGGACAATTTGAGGGTCCCGTTAGTTACAGTAAAATCGAATTTACGATCCTGATTGAGAAGCGTCGACCTCTAGACATTCTTTGAATTGGCCTTATCGCTGTTCGTTCACCTTGCCTCCGGTGCCAACTCGCTTTTAATTATTTCAATATTGCGTTATAGCCGGCAACGCGAATACCTTGGTGTGAGCTTGGGGACGGGAGTATCAGCGGACGAAATCCTAATAACTTATTTCCTGTCTCTGATTATTCTAAATGATGGAGTTTTCCTGAAAGTCCATACGACAGTCACAATTGTCGCTCTTTCTGTGCTCCGATCGTCTGCCCACAGCTTCCCTACATCGCACTCGTGTCTATAATTGTTCCGGGAGGACATGCGCAAATTGATATTACCTTCTACAGGCGATTGCCGAAAATTATCGGTGAGCAATTATTAGTTAGATTTCGGGAGGGTAGGAAATTTCGGTGAAAATCCCTAAAACCCGCACACAACTATTCAAAAAATTAGACAATTGTTGTAAGAGTTAAACCGTTTTTTCACCAACGGAACTACCTGGACTCACTCACCCCCGGGATTCCCCAAACTCGTCCAGCTACTGAGAAAGTTATAAAATTTTTTAAGAATTTCGTTTTTGTTTCGACCATCGGAACCGGCAACCACTGAGCCAAGTGTCCGTCACCGAAACCCAGTGTACCAAAGTTCTGCACATGTAGCAGCTCTACATTTGTTTCAAAACAATAAGAATCCGGCGAGGAATCCAGGTAGACACCGACCAACTGCTCAACGTATCGACACGTTACTAGAAGTTGTGGTATAAATTGTTGATACGCTAGACGAATAACCATGGTATAAAAATTTCATTGTCAGTCTTCTTGCATGGATTCATTTCCTGGAAAAGTAGATTTTGAACTATGAACCTATTGTGGATATGAACTATGAAATGTAGCTGCAAAAGTGAGGGCGCGAATGTAGTGGAGAAAAAAGCCGAAAAAACAGTCTGAAATAGAGAAAGTGTCCGGGGACAAGAGTAGCGGAACGGCGGAGTAGAAGAGTAGAGGGAAGAAGAAAGAACAACAAGATGCAGGGCGTCGAAAAGAGAAGAACGAAGATTGAAAATCGAGGGAAGCAGAGGGTGGAAGACCATATCGTGGCAGGTGGCGGAGGAGGGGAGAAGGAGGTGAGTAGGAGAGAGAGAGAGAGTGAAGGAGATAAAATGGAAAACCAAATGAACGAAGAGGGAGAAGCGAAGAAGATACGTTTATATGAAAGGATTGGAAAAAGTAGAATGAATCAGGTTAAAGGAGATGGACGAGAGCATACAGAGAGGAAAGAGAGATGGGAGTCAGAGGACAAAGAAGAAGAAAAAGCGAAAATAAAGAGGGGAGAAAAAAGAAAGATCGGCTAGATGATAGAAAAAGATCAGACAAAAGGAGAGGGGGGTAGAGGAGGAATGTAAATAAGAGAAATTAGTTTATGTGGAAGGAAGAGGGTCGACTAAACCCACATTGTAAAGGCGCGAGAAAATAAACAAACTATACATACACATATACTTGATGACAAAATACAACAGCAGACCAGTAATTGTTGTAAGACATGGGCGTGTTTGCGTGGCATAATGGTCCCAGTTTTCTTTTTTTTCTCAAACTGAGCAATTAAGTTTGCGTGTACGTACACACTTAAGGAAGGTCGTTGAAGGACGTTCCATTAGATATCGGAGGAATGACTTATAACCCCTCGTCGATAAGTGTCCATAATTCTCAGGGCCTCGTGGATTCCGATGTCAAATGCAACACGTTCACGCATAGAAACGTCTCGACATTTCTCATGCGCGTCCAAGCGATTCAGAGCAGAGGCGGCATACACCAAAGTACCATTATATCGATGTTTCAAAGACTGTAAGCCACGAGATCCATACGCGTACTTTTTAATCTACGACTTTCTGCTTCAAAGCGAGATTGATACACCAAGACCACGACATATATGCAGACGCAATCCTACCACCTACAGATTTAAGTTGTTAATGCACTTGCAGGCACGTCAGTCACGCATTTGTCACTATAAGAATATCCAACTTTGCTACCATTCAAATATCATAAAAATACATTCATACATTCACAGATATAAATAGTTAATATACTACATAACATATGGTTTAAAAAATGGCTTTCAAAGAGTGACGTGTTTAAATAATTCGGAATTAATGTTGTTTTCAATAAAGGGGACGTATATATTTTTTTTTTTTTTCAAAATTTGCTTTTCATATTCTGCAAACGTGCGAATGTACGGAAAGACAGAACGACCGATTGTGCTATGTTGACGAATTTTTTTTTATAATTCAAAAATTTGGTAATGAAACTTTTATTAAGTTGTGGTACATAAGTTAAAAGACTCTGAATTAAATGTAATGTTGTAATAATCAAGAAAAGATTTGACTAATACTGATATCGTTTATGTCACTTTTTCGTATACTTGTGGCTTATTACGATATATTTGTTTCATTCATAAAATATTTCGTCTATTGATAAAACATTTTTTTGGAAAACGTGGATATAAAAGTGATGAAACTATCTCATTTGGTCACTCACCTTATTATTTGTTGGCCAATTCAGTCGAACGTATTTAAAAAAGTAACTCAACCTCGAGAACCATTTTCATTATAATTTTGATAAAATTTACCATCCTTCATCATAATTTTTTTCATTGCCAAGAGCCAATTAAAAAGATAACGACTTTTTGAATTGATTTATTGTTTATATGTGAGTAAAATACTGCTGTGTCAATTGTACAAAAAAAGTTTGTTTCTGCAAAATGATTGTCATGTGTTTCGAATTACGTTGATGTGTTCATTCTTTCGACCACACAATCGAAATGTGTGTACACATTTAATGTGTTGGTTGCACTCACTCGTTTCGATGTATATTCGTAATCGATACGTATAATTTTTTACGATAAGTTATTTGACTTTCATCTTTTCTACATGTTTGTTGCGGTAAATTTTCACGAAATTTATGTCGACCCAGTAACCCACCGTCGTATAAAATTTGATTTTTTTTTGCATTGAAATTTTTATACTAAAATTGAATTAATAAACAAACGTAGATGATTTTTCAAAAAGTGGGCAATTAAATAAGATGGCATTAGATTATTGAATAGATCTCTAAAATTACAATAATTAAGGCGTAATCTATAAGCTTAAATTTAGTAGACAAAGCTTGTTATAATCTTCAACCATCGATCACTGTACTACAGAAAGGTGCTTATCTGTACATTCATTGTTAGTTTAGTCGATGTAAGTATACTGTAATCAAAAGAGCACAGCAAACACTATGGATATACAAATTGCATTTGAATATAGAGTCTGTTGTTGTAGAAATAAAATAAATGAAAAGTAGTAACCTACATAAATGTATACACAGTAGTGCGCGTGGCAGGCAACGTGACCATCGGGCATATAGGACCCCACCGGCGAACAAGTAATTCACGTGCAGTATAACGTATACGATTCTACTTGCTATACTTCACAATCAGTATCGCAAGCGATCTCTAATGCCCATACACTTTTCTCGTATTGAGCGTTTATATCTTTTGACTGTTATTGAATGTCAGATGCGTTGGGATTTTAATTTATTAGTTTGAAATTTAGGCCCTTGAAATAATGTTGATATTAATAGGGTGAAGGAAGTAAAATACATGAGAACTTTGTCAAATTTTATGTTATAATTAAACTCTCATTATTTTTTGAATCAGATTATTAACGTAATTGTTTTTGAAATAAATGTCATTTGGTCATTTTCACGATTCAAGAAGCTTTCAAAAATCTCCTTTCGACGTTGTAATTTTCTAAATTAATTAATATAAAATAACAAGAGTTTCAATCACTTATGCAGTGTTAGTATTCACTGATCGATAAGAAAAAAAAAATTTTTTTACTAGTTGCCAATCGTTAATGTAGGTGACCCAGTCACTATGGAATTTGCCAGTTGTAAATTGATACCATCGATCGTTTGAGCCGGCTATTGAAAGCCCCAATGATCATTGACTGACCTGACGCTATACGCATTCTTTGATGAGGCTTCCTTGCAGCAGTTGTGCATCAATTAATTCGTCAAAATATCATTTATTGATTTATCTCTTTGTTAGGAAGTATTTGTGCAATTTTTCCCCTTGAACGGGATGAATTATTAATCAAAATATAGTGGTGTCATGGCATATAATAATTTCTAGTGATAGAATTATCATTCCATATCAACCTCCTGTTGACCCACTTCAATATTTTGTTGTGTTTTCATTTATATCGATTATTTTAAATATATTAGTATTGCGGACGAATTTTATCAGTATCGGACACACACACACACACACACACACACACACACACACATACGCACATAATCGTAGCCCCCCCCCCCCTTTACTTATTACACTTCTGGGTCATTTTGACCCGGATCGATTTTTCAACGTTAATGATCCCTGACTTGAAAATATTTTCAAGAACTGCCACAACTTTTTCATTAGGATCAGGAATGTTTTCATTTCGAAAAAAAACCACATTTACACATTGTAATGAATACCTTTTTTGTAAAGATCGTCATAGCATTTTTTTTTCTCCATGTAACAGCTGTTCTCCTGAGTACGCGTACCTGGTTATTAATCTCAAAAATGTATACAAAACTGAAAAAAAAATTTAAAATAAATAAAATGCTCTCTTTTACGAACGTCAAAGTTTTTAAGAATATGTGTTCAACAATTCAATTTAACATTTTCCGAGTTTTTATAACCCACACGTGTTAAGGAATTTTTTAAACGTGCTCTTGATTTTGTTTTTTTATAAACACCGATCTAAGGGCCGGCTCAATCTGGCCCAGCGTGTCAATACTATGGCCAAGTATTTTGTACTATCCCGAAGGAAATCCGATTCACATGACGATTTTTTTTTTTCATTGATAGAGATACTCTTTTAGTCAGATAAAAAGCATGGAAATGACGATTGTACGAAAACAAAAAAAAACCATGCTGCCAAAATAGAACACTTGGACTAACGTAAATTACGTCAATAAAATATATATCGTCATATTTCGAAAGCTCCCTACGCATCGCAAAAAATATCATATTTCTCAAAATAATATCGTGGCTTAGCTAAAATAAGATTCCGCCGATCTCGTTTTGAGTTCACGATCGTTTCGCCGATCGGATATAATTATCGAGCACGCGTCCTGCTGCTGCGTGTAAAATACATTTGGCATCCGTTTTCATACAGACAGGGAGAAGGATTTGAGTGCGCATATAATTATTTGAAGACGTGATTATGTCGAAGTTCTCCATTATTCAATTAGTAATGAAGCGATAACGCAAAAAAAGGAGGAAAAATAATAACATGTTTTGAGCACGCTATTTGATAAAAGTTAATGTTTATTCTAAATTCTTGTAAAAGAGAACAAAATTACGACGTACTTTCGCATACCAACGGATTAGTATTCCTTTAGACATTCATCTTATTGATAATCTTCGATAGTCATTGGATTAGTAATGACAGTAGTGTCACTAGTCAGCGCTTTAGTAATCTCACTAGTGATTCCAGCATAATGATTTTAATGGTGATTTTAATAGAATCTAATTACTGCTCAATTGCTGGTTTAAGCCATGATATAATAACTATAAATCGGATCAATAAAATAATTCAAAAATAGCACGTATATGAGAGAACATCTTATTTATTAGAAATTTTAAGGTGTTCAGGTGCTCTTTGTTATTTCTATACTTTACAACTCTGCCTTGTCTCTAGATCCAAAATTCATCTCCGCCATCACACTGTCACTTGGTCATAAAAGAGGATTCATGCACGGAAAACCATTAGATTTCAATAAATTATGTTGTATACAAAAAAAAAGTGCAATTTAAAGGAACATCAATAAAAGGAGCGGAAAGGAGAGAACGTGTTCGATAACAGCATTCAAAAGTATTAAGAAATTCGATCAAAATATGTATCAATTTATAATATAAGTCGAACGTTCGTTAAGACGTTTGATTCATAATTATTGCTTTTATATTCTTTCTTTTTCTTACTTTGCTTCATTTATTTCTCTGTCACACACTGTGTATCTTTATTGATCACAACACTTGAATGGATCACTTGACAAATTAAGCTATACGTCACTCGATTGGGTACATTTCCAGCGATTAAAATTTCATGCTGACAGAAGTGTACATTTAGCGTCGCGTTAACGCTTATCACAGGAACCGACGAGCGTTTCGTTATCTCTCAAATTTTCCATGCTACCTGTGCGATATGAGTATATCGAGATATAAACGGAGGGACGGAAATAAGGCAGAAATCATAACACTTGAAAAACCTTAATTTTTTTCTCCTCCTCTTAAATACGCTCCACACACGAGTGGTCATTGAGAAATGCCCCACCTGAAGCATTTTGATAACCCATATGAAGTGCCTTTATCGGATTTTTTTTTCATTATTTCAACAACAAGTTCACAACAATGCAATTGGATAAAAATAAGGTTAAAATATACTTGGCCAAATTTATTCGACACGAAGTTTGAATTTTTTTCCAATTCACAATATTTATTTTTTGACCGAAATTATCTACGAAAAAAATAATAAATTATAACATTATTTCCTTCCAAATACGTATAAAATCGTAATGATGAAAGTTTTCATACGGGTTCGTGAATTCTCTTAGATATTTTTTGCTCATTATTTTTTTATTTTTATTTCGATTCAGCAACGCCTTAGCAAATGTTTTTCAGGTAAAGTTTCTCGTAACGACTTTCTTGACGGATATTTTTTTACGCTCGTGCTTCCTTGGCATTCAGAACGCCCTAAGCGAAAAACCTATAACCTTCTGATGATGCGATGCGATGAACACAGGTCCATGGTGAAAATAACCAAGCTCGTGGCAATCGATCGGACTCGGGCTAGAACGTGACCACCACGAGAATATTCCGCTGCTCGTGAAAAAGCAATGCGGAGATCATGATAACGAGGAAAAACATACGCAAGATGAGGACAAGCAGAAATAATAGATATTGACGTTGTTACCGGAAGAGGATGATCGTTCAACGGAACGATTATAATTTCATAAATGTTTGTTCACGCTACATTGATATTAGCGCGGATAACCTATGAATTTTAATATTTTCAATAAATGAAATATAAATATCCAAATTGCACTCAAATACATTATTTGAACATCGAATTTTCATTTTAGGAAAAAATTATAAATCATTTTGAAATCAAATGAGTACACTGTTGTTTTTTTTGTCTGTACATATATATATAAAGTCTTTTAAGTTCGAAGAACTTTTGAGGCCATTATTCAGCCCAATGAGTTTTCATTACAACGCACAATTCTGAAAAATCAGAAATAACGAGGAGGCCATTATTATTTTCACAGCAAATCATAAAAGCAAGACGCCATTTATAAAGAGAAATATCGCAAATGTGAGAATGGATCGAAAGTGCGAACGGCATGAGGGGATATGTATGCAAAATACAACAAAAAACTATCGTTAAAGTTGAACGTTAAAATAAAACCGTTTTTCCGTTCAGTTTCGCAGCATATGTTAAGCCAAGGTGAACAAAGAATGACATGTTTTTTTTCTTCTAAATAATACGATAAGATAAATTGTCATACCGTAAAAAAAAGAAGATAAAATTTATTATTCATACACAATTTTTGCAATTTTTGAGAATTTACCTTCACTTTTTTACCATTCGACCTAGAGCTATTTTTAAGAATGAACTAAGAAGCCACATGTTAAATTACACATGAAAATTACGAAATTACTCCAAAATACGCGAAATGATATTTTTTCATTACGCAGTTAAGTCCGCTAGATTATGAGCGTTCATTTACTTTATTTTCATTTAAAAAAATGACTAACGAAAATTCATTCGACGTAAAACTTTTGCTAAATATCAAGTGAGTTCTTCAAACCTCCCTCACTATAAAATCGTTGTGACATGGTTCGTTCTGGTGTAAAATTAAACAAATGTAAAGGTAAACACAAAGACGAAAAAAGAAGAAGGACGACGATCTTCTTATCGGATTCATTTCCAGAAGGTGTGGTGGCGTGATAGCGACGGAAAGTTTTTGGCTATCAAAGATGTCACGATCGTATAAAAAGCACGTTCTCACTTTGGTTCGTACATGGGGAAGTTAAGCAAACATTTATTTGGACAGCTCAGTGGTTCAGAAAATATATCGAATGCTTTTTCTTTCATATATATTTCAAAGTAAATGCTGATGAATATTACACTTTTTAATGTATTTATAAGGATAGACGTATAATATATCATTATAAATGGCTCGTTAGCAGAACGTTTGCTCCATTTAATGCGTTTACTCAAGGATGTGGTGATTGTGTCTCGTGAGTTTCAGTGCATGTAAATAATCAGCAATACAGTATAGTTGGATGGTGCTGCAATGATCTAAATTTGCATTTACCCTCTCCTTGATGTGAACAAAGTTATAATCGTTCACCTGTCCCTGGAGAACTGGAACCTCCCTTCGAGATACTGTTCATTCTCTTTGTTCTTGAATTATCTTTGTATTGGTAATTCGTATTTTTTAATTCATCCGCATTTTTTAATGACTGGTGAATTTTTTAAGTTGAATATGGAATGCGAAATTTGATTTTCTCATATCATTGGCATTCTAAACGAATCATCGGAATGTTATACAGCCGACATTGTGAAGAGGAAAGATCGTGCTATTTATTGAAAATAAAAAAAATCACAATCAATTTGAATTTCCCACGTGAAACCAACTAAAAAGTTGGCACTCGGTGATTTTTCTCGTAATCCAAACTCAATTGTTTCTTTATTTTTTAAAACAGAAAAATCCGTAAGGAATATTAAAATAAATTTTTTTGTAAAATTCTTCGGACTGTATCGATCGAGTTTGTTATAAAATTGCCATTCCAATTTTCATAGTAGTTTTATAGAAAATGAATATTTATGTTCAAAGACTACGAAATTTGGAAATTTATAGCATTGGTGCTATTAAATGTAAAAATGTAAATAGGTAGGACAAGGTATAAGGCTCACAATGACTCAAAGGGTTAAATCAGTATCAATATGCAGTTGTTTAGAAGTTTTAACGCATAGTTTACGTTGAAACGAATGCTTGTGACTAGTTTTGTTCACACCCGTGTGTGTATAAGCCCACAAATACTGTTCTTTGAAAATACATGTACATAATAAATTTCGTTTCAAGACCTCGACAGTTTTGTCGCGTCGCTCCTTTCCATGACGCACGTGAGCTTCTCCACTTACGTCAGTACTTTCTGCATCGAACATATGTACTCTAATCGTTTCTCTTTTCTTACTCTTTCTATCTTATGCGTTGAATTCAATCATGGTCTCGTATTTCAGACACCTCAATAGAAATTTCGAACTTAGATGCCTTTTTTAATTTCCATGAACACGAGTAATTGGAATCGAAACCTCTAGACATCAAAGAAAAATGTTCACTCGATATATATCGAGTGAAACTTTTTTTTTTATAGAACTGTATAAATCCATTATAATATTTGTCCTCTAATAAATATTCGTTCAATACAATAGAAAAAATTGGATGAGAAGGAAAAACTTTTCAATGTCGATTTTTCGGCTTAATGGTAGTTTTAACTTGCAGAATAGTCACAGTACGGTTGTTTGAAATTATCACTTTAAAGAAGGCATCAATATTCGAATATATATGTATGTGCCTAGTGGTGGAATTATCCAGACACATGTGATAAAAATTCCAGTTTTCAACTTATATATAAACTTTCAATGATTTGCACAAATTCTTAACTGGTTAAGGGGGCCGGACGAAGTACACAGAAACATCGATGTCATCGAACGTTATGTACTAATATCCTGCGAAAGAGACGCAGAGTGCGAATAAATCGAGGGCTCGATCGATCCATAAAGCTGCCGCGGAGTCAATGGCCGCACTTTCCGAGTTCGTTTCGTGTATACATACCCAACGAACATATAAATATATAAATATAGATATATGTGCGAAAACATGAAATCGCCAAAAGAGAGCTCGGCGGCATTGTCGCGACGCCTGAACATATAATTGGTTGGCATCTCTTCTCTTCTTTATTCTTTTTTGTCCCTGACCGTCTGTCCTATACTGGGCGTCGTCGCCGTCGTCGTCGTTGTTATTATATATACTCGACTCGCGTCACTATTCCCAACGACCACGTACACGTTGTGATCGTCGTCTTTTCATCCCTCTCTGACCTCGTGAAAGTTTTTTATTTGCACGAATATCACGGCCAAATCTTACAGACATGAATTGCAATGCATTGACACACGAGAAAGAATCCAAGAAAGTGAGCACTTTTATGGAAGTACTATTGTTATAGATGAGAGAAAAAAAAATTGCAAATTTAGGATTTATTCAAATAAATGTAAATTATTTGACAAAAGTACTTTTAATCAGGCAATAATTTTGAAAAAATTTATATTATTTTCGGTAAAAGTAATGACTACCGTGGGTATCACGAGAATCACCTATTACAATTATTTTCGTATCAATTAACCGCGTGAATATTTTCAGGGACATTTTCGTCGAAAATTTTGTTTCTCAATGTCAACGAATGTACGATACGTAATATCGTTATCAAAGATTGGCCTCCCATTGATGATTTTATTCCTTCTAATTTAGTAGCTATTAGTCCAGTGGCAATGAGATTTAATCATGAACGTTTCTGACAAAAAAACATTTCTCGAGTGATTGATAACTTCGAAATCAAACATATCTACCAAAAGCATACACATTCTTGAATTTAAAAAATACAAAAAAAAAACATAATTATGTTGAGGAAAAAGGTGATCGGTTAAAGATCAAGCAATGAAACACTTGGAAAGTGATCGATACATCCGGTAACCCGGGACTGGATTTCCTTGGAAAGGAATTTCAGTACAAAAATAATTACCTATGTCCTCCGAACGAAGGTCGTAATATTATAAGATTCTTGTTTCGTCTTTCACATTTTCAGCCAACAGAAAACAACGTTTATTATTATATCCACTATTTTTATTCCTATGGAAAATATTCTTCAGTGAATTTTCAAAATTTATTTAGTAATTTTTTCAAGAAAATAAATAAATAAAACGTCGATTCCAAGATTTTGACAACTAAAATTGTATTATAAGCTTCTAACCTCACAAAAAGTTGTTCCACACGTGTGTAAAAAGTGTATAAACAGACTCTAACCCAACAATAATTTTTTTTTTAAATATTAAAAGCTCACAACAGGACAAACTAAAAAAAAAAAATTAAACACGTTTAAATACGTTGTAAAAAAAAACCAAAGTGATCGATAAAAATCGTTGATTGAATCATCGTCATCAGTGGATAAATATTTTTACACATTTTTTTCTTGCTGTCACTTAATTCTTCATTGATCACCAGCTACTGCGGTCATGCATGGATTCATTGACACCAAGGTTTGTCAAAGTCATCGAAATACCAGGTCTGAACCTTCATCTTATCTCTTTAAGGACGTATACTGTACTTGCATTTTTTCAAGGTCTATTTTATTTACTAAATTTATTATTCATTAATTTCCAGCTGTTATTTGTTAAATACATTGTTTGAGATAAATCTTCGGGTCAGCACGTGAGTATCTGACGGAAAGATCTGTTTGAACGTTTCTATTATTGCAAATAGTTCGTATAACTCAATTGTATGCTATTCATAAATACATTTGCTCACGGATCAAGGTCATTATGATATAAAAATAACATTGATAATGATAAAAATAATATTCATTGATAACTTAATCTCACTTTAAGTAAAATTTCACTTTCCATGGGGATCAAAATACTGTAGAAAATACAATTCTACAAAACCTTTCGTGCCTTTCACTCAAGGTACGTGTCAATACGTTCCTCAGATGCTGTGAACTCAAAACTGTCGTTTTTTAAAATAAATTTTCTTATAAAATGTGTAATTCGATAAGAACAAGCCAAAAATATTTCCACTATTAATTTATACGTGCGAGATATACTCAGATAAGTAACCGAAACAAAATTGTTTTTATAACTCTATAATAGCCACCTGCTTCCAAGAAAAGATAAGAAAAGCGAGAAAAATCTGCGTCAATACTTTTGCACACGTTGCATTGGATGTCACGTTTGATAGACGAGATGAAAAAATAGGCGATCCCAACACACGATGCCACATTAAATCAAATAATCTTAAAAACAAACCATAATAATCAGTCGACGACCAAATTTTTATCATATTATAGAATTAAAAAAGTGATTAGATGTTAGATAAAGAGTATATAGTCGAATTAATTATTTTTGCACTTCCAAAACTTCATGTTATTTTTACTTTTTTTATCTTGAAAAAGATCATTGGAATTTTCTGCTTTTTTATAGTGCCGATGATAATTGAGAGCCGAGGCTCTAATTGCTGATTAATCAAATCCATTTGAAAATGAACAAAACTGAGATGATCAGAAGAAAAAAAATTTTGAAACTTAATCTTAATTCAAATTTGCTTGCTCGCTTGTTGTCGTAGGTCATGGACATAAAATATGAAATGATTTTCATAGGAAATAGGCATTGCACTAACGAAATTGTAAAAATACAGTTTTCTTTTAATATCGCTTCTAAAAAAAAAAAAAAAGAAAGAATAAATTTTTACTGATGCATTTCACGTGTCAATTCAAGGGTTATTCTTCGTAGATGATAATATCGCAAGAAAAATATCAATTCGTTATCAATGCCTGATTTGTTGAGTCACTGCCCTGTTTGAGACCTTGTTAGTGAAATATACAACGGATTCCACCTTGGCCATGCATTTTTAAAATATATATTTGTTACGATCACGTCCACGAGCAAAGGAAAAAAAAGCTCATTGAAGTAACAAATAGAATGTTGTTATTAGCAGATTTGAATGAAAGCTGCACGAACGACATTTTGTAAAGTTGTTGGCTTTTGATTTTCTCTAGTCCTGAACATGGAACGAATATTCATTTTTTTCTGTGAAATTTCAAGATCGATCGTACAACACTGCAATCGATATTCTATTTTACCAATTGATATATTGAGAAAAAAAATCATAACAATATGTGGTATTTCAGGATCAAATAGAATTAACCCTCAAGCCAGCCACGTAAAGTTTGCTACGTCGAACAATTTTTATTATTTATCCCAATCCCGGAACAAATTTCCGAATATTGTTATTTCTAACCACTCACCATAGCTTCGAGGGCATTAAAATCTATGCGATCTTCATAAATCCAGATTTTTTACATATGGTTTGAATTTTTAGGATTTGAGTGATAATTTATGATCAACAAAAGTATGAATATCATGAATATAGTCTCGCGAAAATATTTTTCCCTGGAATTTAATTTTTTGATTTTTTCTCTCAATTACAAATAAACACGTACCGAAGTGTGTTCAAAAGAAATCAAGGATTTTGGCTGATTACCTTCGGAGACACAGCGATTACAAGCTCTTGGCATTGAAAATGGGCACAGTGGTTATTTCTCAAACTTTAAACTTTATATAAGTCATTTTTTTCCGAACATTTACATATTCTCACATGCATGCATTTCTCAATCATGTAAAAACCAACATGAATAGATTATTTCGCATGTTATATCCAAATTTTCGAAAATTGTCGCTACAGACAAAACTGTAGAATGTGACTGTGGCGAGACTACTATCTTAAAAGCAATTTCTATTTTTACAACGAAAGTGTTGACGTTAAATGAAATATTAATTTTTTTTTTCGATGACCTTTTTTTTATATACAATCACTAATGAGTTTTGTGAACAGTCCAAATGTTATTTGTCGTTTAAAAATATCTAATGATTAGAAAATAAAATGCATATAGTGATGAAAAAAAAAAAAGTATAAAAATAAAGCATCTGACCTTTCATATTTCACCTGCATCGAGTGGGTCGAGCTCTCATCCCAATAATTCTGTGTCTCCATCATGCTGCCGCATAGAACGTTGATAATACTCGCGGAATACGGTGATAAGTATGTCCGATAAGCTGTCTAATCGAATGACACACGTGCGTAAACAGTGGGCCAGTAAAAGTCACAAGGTTTCACGAGCCTGGAAATCCACCTGTCTCGTAATTGTCACTTGTGTTTCAATCGACTTGATTCAAAGACAACACAAAATCTTTCCACGAATCATAAATAAGATAACGTTAAGGGGAATTAATATGAAATGAAATTCGATCTTCTATCACAAGGGGATCAATCAATCCAATGGAAAATCCGAGAACGAATTTACACCTCAAAATCGTAATCGAGTAATAAAATATGTAAAAATAATAACACAAATAAAGAAACACGCTTCGAAGCTAAAATTAAGTTGATCGAGAACTTCAATATAGATGAGCAAGAAAAGTAACACTATCTCACTATATGGATGCTGTGTTCTCGTTGATTAATCAAATCACTTTTGTTCACTGGTTCACTACGTAGATTCTCGCTGACGTAAACGCTGCAGTATGCAAACATAACATATATAAATATCTATATATCCAAATGTCTAAATATATGTTTATAAACAATATGTAGAGATATATAACTTTCGAAGTTCTTATCACTGGAATACACACGTCACAAGGTTCTTTTTGCAATTCAAGGAAAAATTCACTTTTTTTTTTTTTTTTAACGATACTCCGAATATGTAGATTTTTTTGTTGTTTCCAGCTTTACCAACTTATTTTTCGATATCGATATTCGATTTAGATTTCACTGAAATCTATTTTCGCGTTTACACAGTGCTCATATACATATATATATGTATATACAGATATATACGTATAAATTGTTGAATTATATTTGTAATAACATTTTAACGTCGAGACATTATGAAAAATTGGTGTGCTCAACAGCGTGAGTATAAAAATCGACGGTCGTTACGTTTGACGTTTGATATCGTTGACACTCGCGCTCGTGAGCTTTTCCACCACACTTGGTTACGAGCGTCTGGTCACGTCTGTCGCACAGTCGCATTATCTACTTCACGACTTTTGAGAGGGGAGTCAGGCGAGAATGCGACTCTCTCTCGCGCCAGCGCGCTCCCGAAGTGTTTCGTCTCACTTTTTTCACTTCGTACTAACAACAACGTATCTCGGTCGGTATTGAAATTGTTTCAAACGTATCACTACGTACGTTCATCCGTACACATGTATCTTCTGTGCTTCACAAAAGTCCTTCGTTTTCAAATATGCTTTAGTC
Source organism: Campoletis raptor (assembly GCA_948107755.1). Lineage (NCBI taxonomy): Eukaryota > Metazoa > Arthropoda > Insecta > Hymenoptera > Ichneumonidae > Campoletis > Campoletis raptor. The sequence goes on along the minus strand of OX403622.1, from coordinate 26,184,593 downwards.
TTTCAAATTAAACATAAAATTTGGAGTAAAAAAATTGAATTCAATTCGAATTAAACAAATGTCTGTTTTTCGATCAGTATTTTGTTACTGCAAAGTAAATTCTTCCCAGTAATTATATAATCAGAGGATTATTATTTTAAGAATGCTTTTGTTTGTTTGTTGTTGTGATAGATTTCTTGCGAATTTATAATTTAAGGTGCAAAATTGAAAAAAAAGAATTAAAAAAATATATATATTTAATTAGAATCTTACGAAAAGTCACGAACATTCATATCATTGTATCAATATCACTTGTGACTTCATTGAAATTTCGTGGAATTGGTTGGTTGATCTTGGTTCTCACTCGTCGTGATCTCTCTATCACTCTCTCTTTCTCACTCGTTTCCTTCTTCTTATTCCTCTTCGTTGAAATGGTCCTCTCACGAAGGTCTGTCGCTCGTGTTGCAGATTATACACCTTATCACGTGATCAGAAATGTTTAAGTGAGAGTGAGTGAGTGAGAAAGCGTAAGAAGGATGGAGAGAAAGAGAGTCTGGTGGGAGGAAGCCCTCCTCGTGAGTTCACCCGATAAGGCCGTTGACTCCTCTTTGCCCGCGAAATTCCTCGATACATCCACGACGACTAACACGACAAGAGCGTGTTCGCCTTCGGGGGAAGTTTGGCCGGTTGTGTGGTCAAGTGTCTCTTCGTCCTCGGCCCTAAATTTTTTGGCGCATAGATTGAAAAAAAGAAAAAAAAACGAATAAAATCTCCGTTCCAGTGACGGAAATGTTCTTTTTTTCTCTACACGGTTTTTAAGTCACGCGAACGTCGGTACTAAAAATAACAGACTTGCATCACTGTCTACGAATAAATGATTAAAGTCACTAACTTCTTTCCAAGTTTTCAAAATTTCACTTTCAACTATTGTTTGAAAGAATTTAGAAAACTTACAATGTGACTTCTCGAATTTAGCTTGAAGGACAATTTTTTTAGCAGCTCGAGTAGAAATCGAAGTGTGCGTGGGCGTTCGCGTAAATCACTTTCGATCGCATGTGTTTTCTCTCGTCGTTGTCGACCTTTGAGTTGCGAAAAAAAAGCAGTTCGGTGTTTGTAAGAATCGATATTGAGTATATATATTTTCTTCTTAATATTAATTTATCTAAATGCGTATACGAAAAAGTCTTATATTTCGTCCATGACGTCAATTAATCCAAAATATACACTCGCGACCACGATCTCCGTCATTAAGATTCGAATTTTGATCTTTTTTAATCGATGATATATCGACTTGATTCGATACCACTGTTAATAGCACTTTTGGATTTGAATCAGCCACGAATAATGGAATTGAAACCTCGCTTTTGAAACAATCAGTGACTAGACTTTTTTTTTCTCTCTTATGTGAGCGCTCGATAGATCAATGAAAATTCAGATTTGCGTGTACGCGTGTTGTTTCCTGGCACGTTGCGGTGCACGTATAACATCGTCGCGGCCCAGTTCGATTCTCCCGATCCGTCGCGGGCATACGAGATGGAATGAGAAGCAAAAAGACTGGGAGCAAGTTAAAGAGAGAGAGAGAGAGAAAGAGAGAGAGAGAGAGAGAGAGAGAGAGAGAGAGAGAGAGAGAGAAAAAGAGCAAGTGAAGAATCGTCGTCACAAGAGCTCACGGAACATTGTGGTGGGGGCTATTCCAAAGAGACGCAGGTACGGCAACGTGTTCCATGGGGCCATGTGATAATTAACTGATAGACTATCGCTGCTCCATGCATATACGAATATAATTGTAAAAATAATTTCATGAAATCTAATTCGGGATTACTCTATTTTTGTTTATTTATTTTACATAGGGTCATTTCGACCCGGACTTATTCGATCAGAATGAATGATTTTTACATTGAGAAAATAAACCAAGTTTACTTTGTTTCAATAAATGTTTCTTTCATGGCAATTTCATCGAATCATTTTTTTTTTATCAAGTTTTTTAAAATGAAAATGCTCTCTTTGTCAAGAGTCACAGTTTGAATCATTTTTTGCAGCAATTTAATTTGATGCTTTTTGAACAATTCTCATGCACTCGTGTTGGAGAAATACTTAAAGAGTGCACTCTTGATATTCTTAAATGAAGCCTAATTGGCGAGCTGCATATGAAATTCGAATGGATTGAGTTCTGGGTCAAATTGACCCAGTGTATCAACACAATAGTTAAATTTGAGTGTCTCAACAAAGGGATAATTGTAATTCGAAAAAAAAAATCGATCGTAGTTCCATTGCATATACTCTTAGTTACTGGGAAGAATTATGGTTCAGCAAAACTCTATCGGCTGATTCAATGTTCGTACAGCTTTTAATTCGTTTAGATTTATTTTCAAAGAAAAATTGTTTGACATTTGGGTCAGTGAAATTTAGGTATGTTTTTTTCACGAATTAATTTTCGGTTCAATTATTATTTGAACGAAGGTTATTTAATTTCTAGAAAAATAAAAAGCAAATATTAGATATTTAACATTCGAAGTCAACATTTGTTCTTGCAATAAAAACATTTAAAAAAATAAAATAAAAAAACAAATAAACAAATGGAACATACATACAAGAAACTTAATATTTCATTCGTTGCAAAATATGAAATAATTATTAAATCATTGACTGAAAATATTTGACAATACCAGTAATTAAATGATACTGTCATTCTTAGATAGGAAACTATCGCATAATATAGGTGTGAACTGTACATCAACGAATCATATGCACCACATTAGCTCTCGCATTAGCCAGTTCAATTATTACAATAAATTATAATGATAATAAAAGTTTGAACGTTGTACTCTCTTAGTGTGTATCGCTACAGGTTGATAACAATTAATGTAAGGATAATATAAAGCATTACAACAAATTTTCTCATATTATTACGTGTTTTGTTAAGTAGATTATTCAAATTTATATATGTATATATATATTGTTCTTATGTTCTTTCCATAATATTGTTATCGATTTTTGAAGTCCATCATATTATGATGATTACTGCCATTAGTCTAAAAAGTATACACCACACCAAAAACTTACCGAGCAGACGTATCGAAACTTAGTTCAAAAACAACATAAATCTAACGACCAGATTTTCTCTCATACTATATATTACACGAAAATCTTCATGAAGTATATATGGAAAAGAAATTCGATCTGTTTTGGATCGAAACTTTACGAGAGTAGCTATAAATGTCAAAAATCTTCGATTGCAATGATATAATTTCGTTAATTTTTCAATTCTATCGACAATCAAGTTTAACTCATCATTTAAAAATATCATAAGAACACTTACACATAACAAATATAGTACTGAAAAATTTCTATAGTTCTACTAGTTCGAACACATTTTTTATTGAAAAAATGGTCGATTATTTTCTTAAAACCGGTCAAGGAAATATATTTGGATATTATATAGGAGTATATTTTGCCGATAGTTTTAGGGGGAACAAAATATACTGTTGAAAACGACGAAAAATTTGTTATCAGCAAAAAATGTTATTTTACCGTTTTCAACAAAATAATCAGCCCAGCTCAAGATTCCAAGTGCTGTTTGGTTTACCGAGCTAATTGAAAAAATGTTTAAATAAACAGACGAATAAAAAATAAAAATTATCGAATATTGCGAACAAACTAGTATTTACGACAAAATTTTGAACCAACACGCTAATGAGATAGTCACTAATGACCTAGTTGTCGGTGGGACTATAAATAACCCAAAACAAAAAAAATAATCGTGCGTTTTCTGTGTCCTTTATGCATCGAATTTCTCAATATCTATTTATTTTCAATAAAATTGTTTTTTTTTAAACAATTTCATATAACTATAGCTTTTCCACAAAAAAGCAGATACTAAATTTTCAGGGCCGTAGTAAATAAGCCGAAAACGCGTTGGTGGCAAAGAAAAATGGAGAAAAAAAAATGTACGGTCTCGTTTCGCTTTCCCGGTGAAAGTTTGCTTTAAGAACGAAGAATCGCAAAGCGCGATTGAGAGGGGGAAAAAGGGGAAGTATGCGATGACGACGGCGGCGTTAAAGAGCTTTGAGACGATACTGAGGCAGCTCACAGGCTCGTTTCAAGAGAGGGGAACCCCGCATTCTCCGCAACTTTACCAACCACGCTATTTGACACGTGCGCGTGACGTCACGGGGCCGGTCACGCGAGCACCGTGTGCTCCTGGTCACGTGTACCGTCACGCGCTCGCGATCCACCTCTTTTTTTCCTCTCTCTCTTTCTCCCTCCTCCTCCCCCCTCCCCCCAATACTACCACGCTCACTTTTTTTCTCTCTTTCTCTCTCTCTCTCTCCTTCATTCTCATACTGCCTTATATCGTTCGGTCTATCGAGCCTTCCATTCCTCCCCACGACCCTTCTTTCCCACATCTCTGCCATAAACACACATCATGGTCGCAGGAGAATTTTCAAATTCCAACTTTGTTTCTCCATCGACTGCATCCCGAGAGGATTCTCCTTTTCCGATACAGGTGAAGCGTTTGTTTTTTTTTTTTTTTTTTTTTAATACTGCCATATATTTTCAAGAATTCGGAGAAACTACATAAAGACTTTTGCAGTTTTTATTCGTTCTGGGGAATGTATTGATGTTTCGTCCCAAGTCCACTTAATGAAATGATAAATTTTACAAAGTTTTTATGACTTATTTCTACTGATATTATTCATGCAATTTTTCTATTTTATTATCAATTCGTATCTAGTGAAAAATTAGACGAATTTTCCAATTATATTTAATTTATTGATTATTTTTGATTTATTTCTATGAAAATCTGTTTTGAAAGTAAAACAGATAATATTTAGACTAATAAATTTATGCATTTTTAATTAAAGAAAATTAACTGCTTGACTGTTGATGCAATAATTAAATGGACTGAAGTATGGTTGGAGTAAGAAAATTTTTACAAAACTATTAACGAATAATTGAAAAATTCCACAATATCAAATCTTAATCAAGTCTTTCAAAAGGATTTTTTTTACCGAATTAAATTTAGCTTGGCTTATTTCGATCCACGTGTTATCCTCTACGAATTCACTATGTTAGTTATTCTCTAAGCTTATTAGTATTTTGAACTTTGCATACAAATATATAGTAAAAATTGGAAACTCATTTGACTATGATGTGAAGCAGCTATTTTACCTAAAGACAACAATGCATAGTCGAGTCTAAGAAAAATAATTGAATCTAGAGCAATTCGTATGAGTACATGGGTAATAGTGAATAACAATTTGATTTTGAGGGTTTTTTTTTAATGTTGCTATGTTGAACAACTGGAGGTTAAAAATTGTCCCAATATTGTTTCGTCACGAGCGTGGAAACCTGGCAGCCTAATTAACGCTGAAACACCTGTATACGTATCGCCGTATTGTTTATAGTTTTATGTCCGTGCGTAATAAAATAATAATGGAAAGTTACTCGTTCAGATATATAACATATCATAGCTATTTCGGGTGACATAACTTGACAGTACATATACGGATGTATTATGCATGTCAGCACATAATTTCTAACGGCTCGCTCAACAACTATAATTACGAGAATGGGATTGAAGAAACTGCGAGTATCTCGGACAGTGTAAAAAACGTTTTGTGCATGCGGTATGCATCAAAGGGTTCCGACTTTCTCCGACTGTGTGATCAAACAAGGACATACTTATGATTAAACTACTTGATGAATCTGTATGGAATATCAGCAATACGAAAAATAATTATATGAAAGCATTAAAAACATTTAAAAAAATGTTATACCAAAAATATAAGTATTTCCAGCATTTATTGCAAATGTTTACCATTAGACGTTCAGTCTGATATTATTCATTTTAAATATCTTAGTAAAATATTGAATGGGTTTGAAATTAAATGGTTCAATGAGAGACCAAGGCAAGTAGAAATTAATTGAGGAGTGAAAAAAAATGTTTCTTATCATAAAAATGTTCTTGGAGTTTAAATTTGTAAACATTTTATAAATGTTTTGTAATTACTCGAAAAAATTATTGCACACGAGATAAAACCATGAAAACTGGTAAAAAAATATATATATTTTTTTGTTTATATCGAAAATTAATATTTCCAACATTTCCAAAAAAACACTTATAAGCATGCATTAATAGATAATTAGTAAAATATCTTCTGGTCCTTATAATCACTAATGGTAACTAATTAAGAAGGAGCAGTGCAGCTAAAATACTGATATATGCTCTTTTCCCCAATCGCTATAGTCATCACTTCTGTCACTTATTGTCACTAATGAAAAATCTTCCCGATGAAGTGTATATTTACGCTTGATACTCTGTTTCTCAAAATAATTATGAGAAATTGAAGAAAAAATACCTAATAAATAACATGTTCACTAAAATACTTGCTATTTTTCGTAATGTCGATACATATATATTTTCATAATATCATAAAACTCGGAAACAAGTTCAGCAGCAGTGCTTGAATAGTCATGAAATCAGTAATAAGATTACTGAAGAAATCACTCGTGATATATCATTGATTAAATCGCTAGTGACATCACTATATAATAGTATCACTAGAACTTCTAATGGATGAATCCATTCGTTTGTGTCATTATGGTGTTGTTGCGATTAGTGCCCATGAAGCTCTTTTGCAATGGATTACATGAATTTCCGTCAAAATTTTTGATTCAAGCATAAATGAACGTGGCTCGTAATATGGTTTGCAATGAAAGAAACGTAAGTGTGGCTCATCGCATTCAAAAGCCTATTTCAAGACACATGTCTGCTGCATGTTCATGGTACAAAAAAATAATACAATTTCATTAATTACTTCAAAGATAAATGACTCAGCATACTCCGTTGAACATTTTATCTTCCAATCATTAACGACAATATCGATTGATTCTATAATTCCATGAGTGTTAATGTCAAAACGAGCCGCGATGTATACTTTTGAATAACATACAGTTTTGTTCGAGAAATTTGAAACGGAATAAACATTTCGCGCACGTGTCATGATCGGTGATTAGTGACGTCAATTTAATGTATTTACGATTCTATTTTTTTTGTTCTTACATTCATCAATAAACGTGAAGAACGAGTAAAGTTTTTTTTTTATGTTAATATCTCAAACATGGACGCATAATCATATACTTTATTGCTGTCAAAAAGTACGCGTTAAATTTACACAGGACGATCTCCAGAAATAGTCGAAGTATTTTCCACCCAGCCCAAGCGAAAATAATCACGGTCTGCAGCAAACGCGAGCTATTTCTGTTTTTTTTTTTTTTTTTTTTTCCAATACATCTGTGCCGAACAGTAGTACAAAGTCGTCTTCCACTTTCTGACCATTTTCATGTCTGTTATTTTCGTCAACACTTTTGCAAATAAATCAAAAAGATTCGAGAATGGATTTATTCGAAATTTAAAAAAAAATCATGATACTCGTTCTTGTCATTTGGCACCAAAACTTTTTTTCACATTCGTACAAAGATTTATTACTTTCTTATAGACGGATCTAGTTTTTCACACCTTCGTCATAAGCTAACAGTCGCAAACGTCGTACTGTCCAGTTCTCCGCGTCTAATGAATAATAAATGGATGAGCAACTATAGAAAACGAAACGTATTCGGGACCAACCGCTAAAAATAAATCGATATAGCTTTCAATTTTTAAAGGAATGTTGCAAATTATAAAAACTATGTATAAAAAAACGAACACGCGATAAATCGAATCAAAAGTAAAGGAGCTTCTATCGTTACCCGTTCACGCGTCTATCTTCATAATGAAATATATATTTCCACTTCGTGCGATCACCCAACTAGGATGGGATGGCCTTGACTCAATTGGAAGATCGGAACATTCACTTGTAATTATAGAGTAAGTCACATTCTCCTCACACGCCCTGTTTTCATTATTTTGCGACAGGTAAAACGAGATCTGTCCATGATCAGGGCTTGTACACCTCTTGAAAGTCAATGAGTAATGACGAGAGGTGCAAAACATAAAAGTATTGCAAACCTACGCACATTGTTTTTTTTCTGATGTAAATTTATTAACCATTTCAAAGGCAAACTTGAATATTTTGTATTGGAAACAATCTTTTAAAAATCTAACACAATTGTCAAAATTGCAACAATTCTTTTTACTTCTATATCGGAGAATTGAAACAAAAAGTTGTAGGTGATGGCTTAATCATTTCCCATCTAATTTTGAGCCGCATTGCTCACGATCGTTTTTTTCATGAGCAAGGAACTCAAGTGTTTCAATGAAAATAATTCTAAATTAAGATAATTCTGCACTGTCATTTGGAACTGCAAAATTACTAATACAATCGAGAGACGGGAGACAAGTTCAAATTTTAGATAATTCCTTGTATGTCATTCTGTCAGTTTTTATGAAAAAAAAACTGTTTTTTTTTTTTAATACACGTCATTTGATTTTCTCTATAATAATTTATATTTACATTGCAAATATTATGCGAAATTGCAGCTCATCTCTCGTTTCTATTTCCTAATGGCAATCGCCCAGTTGAAATTTACTCGTCCTCGTTAATTTGTCGAAACTGAACGTATTGTTTAGATCCTACCTAATCGATTGAAAATGCACGAAGCATTGGTTACGAATAAACCAAAAATATCGCGTCAATCACCCCGGATAAGTATAAATACGTAGCACGTTTGATTTTTTAAATGTTAGCAAAATGCCGTTCGATCAAAGCGCGCGTGCGCTCGTGTTTCTCGCGCGTGTCGAGAAGGGTAAAGCGTGGTCGAGCGCGTGACTTTACAGCCGAGGCGTGCCCTTCTCCTGATCACGTGGAATGTAACGCGGCACTCTCACTCTGTCGAAACGCTTATATATAAATTATTTCACTACGTATATAAATAAACGTGATTATAACACTTTATAAATATAGAATTTCAAGCAAAATTCAATAATATTGGAGATTTCATGCACAAAAATAGATCTGAAAATAGTTCAAATTATTTAACACTCAACCGTAAAAAATCGTGGTTGCTTTTTAATCACAAATCCGTTGTAGATTAGTTTTCAGTTTCATTGTCGTTATTTTTCGGTTTCTTTGACCGTTTAGAAAATTACAAATTGAATTTAACGAAACCCTTACAGGGCATGATTGCTTTGAAGCAAAAAAAGCAATGATGAAATGGTCGTTACAAAACTAAGTTCTAGTCCCAACCAAAAATATAAAAACATCGGTCGAAATTTCCAGCCGCACGTACACGCATTTTGAACTTGACTGACTCCAGAGTCGTAAAGATTTCGTTGAACTCTTTCGAAATTTTTTTTCTTAATTTTTTGTCTATAAAAAGTGTCAATCCGCGCCGAAAAATCTCCAAAAATTGGTTTAGCCTTTTTAAATTCGGATCGGTCGAACAGTATGGAAAATTTTGTTACTCTCGAAATTTTGCAGCTATCTCGTGACTCGGTCGATATGACACAAGGTCTTCGTCGCCTTTTATAACAGAGATCTTCCTTATCTACTATTCTCCGGTCAAATTGAATGTTAAAAATTTCTTTTTTATTTTATTGCATTCACACCATTTTCAACACGTATTGAAACTTTTTGTTTTAGAATTTCAAATAGTGTATTTGACAGAATATAAAAATAAAATAAATAAAATATTTTTTTTTCTTGATACCGGCGTTATATAAAACGATGCCTCACGTTTCTGATTCATCAAAATCTCGTTCGCCACGATAGCCAAGGTATTTGTGACGTTCTGAGATAATGACATGCATCGGAATGAAATATTGACTGTTTTCACGCTCTCTCTCTCTCTCTATCTTTCGGTGTCACGTTTTTACCAAACGTGGATAAAAATGGCAAAAAATTCAGAAAAAAAATCATGATAATCTTTTATTTAAATCGTTAAATCTCTGTCCAATTCATTGGTGAAGCAAAATAGAGTGATAATATTATTTGCAGTGGTGGATAAGAATGAATACTTCGTAAAAATTAGATCATGAAGAACGTGTGACGAAAAATACTGAAAATAATAGTTTTTCGTCAAGTCCCGTTTCTTGATAATTGACACAACTATATTCCGATCGCTGCTTTGTTTACAAGCTTGGTTGGCATCGAGGTCTTTATCAACGCGAAACCGGTTTGACGCCGGATTTGTTCAGTTTCATTATCACCACTTACTTGGGGGGGTTCAAGAAGGCAACGTCGATTAAAATTCGAGTTTGCTCGAACGAAGTGTCTGGTTCGTAACTGTCTGTCTTATTGCGAATTGAATTACCGGAGACCCACGCCATTTTAATATGTTATTCGCTTTCTTTCTTTTTTTCTTAACTAAAAAATTTCCACAAATCGTAAACACCGAAAATACGTTGTTGCATGCTGATCAAAAATATGAAAACAAAATTGTTTGTTCAGTTTATTCATAAACTGTCTCAATGAACAGCAAGCTCATCTCTATAATTATAAACGTCCTCCCTTCTCTTCCTTTTGCAAGAAAAACGTTATCGAATAGGATCAATTTTCTGCCATTTACAGGATCAAGGCTCCGTTTTGGCCACCATCTGGTAAATTTTATTTAACGCTTTTCGATCGTCAAGGAAAAATATACCAATTGCCAAAAGGATTTCAAACGAAGACACAAGTTCAAGGGTCAAAGCTTGAGTTTTTCTATTTCGCAGCATAATTTCTAAATATTAATGTTTTATTTTCGTCAAAGAAGACAAAAGAGACCCAAAAAATGAGTTTGATGATTTTTCTTGATACTAATGTAGGCACCCGTTCAAAAGTACCACAAAAAAAGCTTACCAGACGATAACTCTACCAGATGAACGCAAAAAAGTAAAACTCTACCATGCAAAAATCTCTACCAATCCAATCAAACAATCCCAGCGCAAGGATTCCAATCTCCTTGAGTTGCGATTGGTGCATCGTATTGGTAGAGATTTTCCCATGGTAGAGTTTTCCAAGTTTCATTTTTTTTAGTTTATCTAGTAAGGTTTTTATCTAGTAGGCTTTTTTGTGGTAGTTTTGCATGGATATCCTAATGTTTAAAAAAAGAATTTGCAAAATGTTGGCAACGAACAAAGTATAATTTCAGCGCCATACAGTTGGCTCGTGTCTCGACGACTAACGCATGAGTTCAGGGTAGGGATAATTTTTTTTTCCCACACGTATCTCCCACGCGCCGCGATACTTTGTGCAACAACTTTCTCATCCCCTCCAACGATTCGACGAGACAGCCTTCCTCGTAATCACGTCGAAAACGTTTTTTCCTCTGATTTTTGTTTTTTTTTCTCTCTCTCTCTCTCTCCTTATTTTTCACGCGACATAACACGTGACCGGCCAGAGTCGATAACACGTTTTGCCAGTGTTCCAAGAATGTAGAAAATAAGTCATCGTTGTGGAGTATCCGTGCGTTGACGCTCCAATGCCACTTGACAATTATTTAAATAAATTCACATGTTTATACATATAAACATCGGGTTTTTTTCCTGAAAAATAAAATAATATAAACACAAAAAATAACCATGACTGAAGTAGACAAGTAACCATTTAAAAAAAAATGTCTGCAACCAATATGCAGTTTGCATTTTAAATGTGATAATCAAACGAAGAATTTTTGCCCAAAAAATCGTAATTAACCAAAAGATTCATTGCATTCGTGTAACAGTGAGCTTTATGCAAAATTTATTCAAAATATCCCTAATAATCCACATGAACGTAATAATTTTTGATAAAAACTCTAATTTGGTGCGAAATGTTTCGGAATAAAAATCAATTTTGATGAAACTGCATTACTGATCTCGTCGAAGCGTTTTTCAATAGAATTTTTTCGAATTTTAAGCACAAATTCGAGGCATTTTTATGAAACTACGTGCAAGATTGAAAAAGAATTCACCGTGCTGTATTAGAGTTATTGGCAATCAAAGATCGAACAGTTTTACACGCGTTCTTATAGGGAGCAGTAAAAAAAATTTACATTTCACTCAATAACTCCGAAACTTTTTTACAAATTTTTTCCTTTTTTTCTTTTAATTTACAGATAAACGTATGACGAATTTTATCTAAAACAATAAAGCATTTTGACCGTTTAGTTGCGAAGATAAAGGCATATAAAGTATGAGCTTCGTGGATAAGATACGAGAAAAGTCGTTATTTCTCAAACTCTGAACTTCCCATTAGACATTTTTTCCGAAAGTTTATATTTTCACATGTCGATAAAAAAATATGAAAACAAATATTATTGAATGATTTCGTAATGTAGGCGCAAGTTTTTAAAAATTAGCCGAAAGGTTATCTTTGGAACATGGTTGCGTCGAGACTACTTCGTTAATTCTTTGCAATTAGTTTTTTGTGTATAACTGTTAAGAATAAAAAATCGAAAAATCTTGCAAAAAGTCTGGATAAATATTATCGTCCTTCTTTTTCCTTTTATTGAATTTCAATATCATAATGATTTATCAACTAATGCGTTAATACAGAGTAATGAAATATTCGATAACGTTTCGTCGATTTATTTGCCGAATTTTCAATGACATCGTTTTGTTAAATTTTTATTATTATTTTTTACAAATTCACGATATTATTCTTTTTCGTTTGTTTGATGTTGTAGTTGTCAGCGTTTTCTAAATATACAAGAATGCTAACGTTATGTTTCAATCTCCGCGGATTCGGTTCAACGGGTTTGAAGAAACAATTCATTTTTCAAACTATCTATTACAAACGATGGAATACAAGATTCATATTGAATGCTTGTCAATTGCATACACGCGTCCTCCAAACACCTGCAGAACGATAAAATTCGTAAAACAAAAACCTGTGTGTGTTGTGTATGTGTGTGTGTGTGTGTTTGTGTGTGTGTGTGTGTATGGGTTTGTGTTTGTGTGTATTTTGATTTCGTTCTCTGTTGCTCGCACATTCTCACTTTATTTTAATATCATAAATAAATCGGGTAAAGCGCGATTCGATGAAACTAGTAAACACACTGTTGGATTGGCGATTATCGTCCTTAATGTAACATTCGTAAGTAAAAAGGAGAAAAAAAAAACGAAAATTAAGAGCATTGATCATATTGTACAGATTTTTGTTGTTCCATGCTTGACAACCGAAAACTTGATGGTTGAACGAAGAATTAAAAAAAATAAAAAAGCTTCGTCCCGGATAACGATTTGACGCAAAGGAATTTGGTTGTTGGCAAAAAATTCATACCGCTTCTGCCTCGTTGTTATCACTCGTTAGCGAAGAGGAATAAAGAGAGAAAAAAAAACGTCAACAAAGTTTTCGCGATTGCTGATTTTTCACCACATCGACCCATATAAAAATGTTCCTCTATCACGCGCTTAAGACGTGTTCAATTATCGTATCAATCACGATCACCTCGTTCCTCCGCACGCTCCTCCGCCCTAGCTTTCATCCTCGTTATAAATGCTTGACCTTTACTCTTCCGGAAATTCTCGTAAGGGTCGTTAAGATTTATACCGACACCTTTGTACTGATCGTTTTTATCTCTTATTTCACCGCCGGATATCGGAGCCTCAATACCTTGCTCGTTTGCACCCAGACCCGCACCACCCCAGCCCATTTTACGGAGCAATTGGTGACCTTTGTTACTCTCGTCCAGTGTTGCCTCCTGCGTTCCTTTACCCGGATAACTCGTGCTTCTGCAAATCATTGAAAACGAAACGAAACGAAACGAACGAAACGCGCGTTCGTTTGTGTTAATAATTGTTCTTTTTTATCTCAAATTTATATATCTATATAGATATAAATATATATTTTTTTCTAAATTACAATGGATGATGAAATGAATAGAATATTTGTGGAAAAATATTCAACCCTGGACTTCCCATTTTCATTTTTTCAAAACCTCTTCACGTTCTATTAAGTTTTTATCATTGAAAGTTCTCCAAATGCAACTTTATCATATACTATTCTCTTCGTTATCAAAAAATGAAGAGATTGATGCACAGTTGAATCTTGTTATCGAGAACCAAGAATATTTTATGGTAAAGAAAAAACGTTGGTCGTTCGTCCACCCTGTTGTAAAGTTTACGTTCAAAAAAATAGATTGCAAAGTTTTCTCGTCTCGTTGATATATACAAAATATATACAAACACTATACAAAATATCTTTTTGAATTAGTTGTAAAAAAAAGTCTTGAATAAAATTGTTCTCGCACTTAAAAAATTGAGTGATAATTTGTGATCGATTTTTCTTGTATTTTTTTCAATAGACCTTGGAAAAGAAATCCTCGAAAGCTATGAATAACATTGCTTTTAGAATCGTTAAAAAAAAGCTTCATTTCCACGATTTATTCTTCTATTTATCCACGCAGCCCCAATAATTTTATCATCCATTGTATTTCGCCAATTTGTTTAAATAAAAATAAATAAAATATTTCTTTAAAGAATATCAACGTTCACATAAAGGATAAATATCTGTTTCTTTCGTATGTGAATTACTTACAAAAAGCTCGGTGGTGTTGGACTACGATCCTGACGTTCTCCACGTCTCTCCGGACTCCTTTCCTTATTGCTGTTCCTCCGCCGCCTACTTCTGCTCGTGTGAGAAGAAGCTCGACAGTTACGTCGATGATTGGCCGTTGGTGATCTCGATCGACTTCTTCCTCGTGATCTTGATCGCGATCTGCTACGGGATTTACTTCTGTAACGTTTCTTTGGTGGACTGGGACTTTTTGATCGTGGCCTCGTTATCGGAGATGGCGACCTGGACCTTTCTCTCACACCGTTTATTACATCCTCCTCTTTACGTTTTCTCGCTGCATTTTTCGCTTTGTAGTACTCGTAAAGTCCTAATTTTTCCCAACCGTCACTGTTGAGTAACACAAAGATTTTCATCATTCCACATTTCAACTATCTTTATATTTTGTACTAATTCATTTTTCTTTAGTTCACAGGTTTTCTGTCAACCGGTTATTCGTGACTTCAGGCTCATTGTTTTGCACGTTCCTAAATTTTGAAAATACTTTAAGCACAGTAACGTTAATACGAAAAGTAGACAAATGAATATTCATGTTCAACCAATTTTGAGCCACATTACCAGAGGAAATAATTTCGTTTTTGTTGTTATTATCGTCGTATAATTATTCAATTGAAAAAAACGTAGCAATACGGTATTTCGAAACTTCTACAATGTTATATTTACCTGTCCCGCGGCGAGTCGTGATTTGGTGGAGCGTAAAACGCCTCAACAGCTGCAACCAAATGTTCGCTGGGTGGTGCTGGCGGTGGTAATCTAATGGCTTCTGGATCCAGTGGTTTGTACTCGCCATCTTCCAATTTAATTAGAGGTACCATTAGGCCAGCTGGTAATTCGAAGTAAGGCATACTAGGCATAAGATCTTCGACCGATGGTTCATGGATGATCGGTGGTGGACCAAAACCGGGCGGAGGTTTCGTAAAATCAGGTAATGGTACGTTGGTAAAAGGTGGTGGTTGAACGGTTGGTACCCCCCATCCAGGTGGTGGTTGACTAAAATTTAGATCACCGCTCAGGGGCGGTGGTGGTGGACCCGCAAGAGTAGGAGGTAAACTCATATTTGGCGGATTCTAGATGTGCATAAAATTTTTTTTATTGAATAAACACGTTTAAATGTAGTTTTCCAGTATGAATAATACACGTAGTTGGTATTTTAAACGTTTAACCTTATAATTCCTGACCCGAATAAATTTAAATCCTACGTGAAAGTAAAAAAAATGAAGTTTCCGTTTTTTTTTCTATTTTCTAAACGAGTTTTACTTCGATTTGATTCGAATGAAATGAAATTTCTCGTATACCGTCGTTCCATTCGTTGTTTAAAAAAATCAAGAGATTCATATGCCAGCGCATCGCTTGAACTCTTTTAAAAGAATTTCACGGCGAAAAAGAACACAGAGACAATAATGAGCCTCGTAATGAAATAGAACTTAAAACAAAAATTCAGTAAATTAGTTGTGGGGTTAAAAATATATTTTTTATTTACCATCGGAGCTGTTGGAGGTGCCGGTGGCGGTGGTGCTTTCAACTGTTGATCTATGGCTATTTTTTGTTGCTCAATATTCGATATTTGACGTAGAGCATGTGTCACGAAAGCCTGATGCTGAGCTTGATAATTGTCGAAAGTTTGCTTGGTAGATGTTGTTATGGGTGTAATCGCATTGGCATATTTGGCAACAAGACCGGCTTGATATTCGGACCACGAGCCACTGGGTTGTTTCAGCTTCTCGACAATACCTTCGTCGAAATAATTGTTTTTTGATTCCCATAAACTAAGCAATTTGTTCAGTTTGTTTAATTGATCTTCCGAGGCTGCTAGTGAGGTATTACAGAACATTGGCACTACGACGCTTTCCATAGCTTTTCGAAGATCGACCGATTTTTTTCGTGCACTGAAGAATAAATTGTATTAAACAAGGTTTCATCATTGTGGTCAGTACAAAAAGACAAAAACGACAAGAAATGAGAATAAATAAAAAGAGAAAGATAAAATAGCTTATTTATCTAGGCACTGATTAAAAATGACGTTTCACGACTCACCAGTGATGCAAGACATCGTTTACCAAGTAGATGACATGAAGTTTTTGACTAAACGCTGCCCCTTGTATGACTCTAAAACACACGTTTTCTCAGTGCATAATATCGACACCAACGAACAGGAATATTTTTACTAATCACTTTTTAGGGTAATACTCGTACAAATCAATAATATATGTTATGACGTTATCACATCATTAAATCATACATAAAGCTAAATATAGTTTCGACTCATTAATACGATTATTTTAAAAGCTATTTCTTTTTTTTTTATTCAATCGTAATAATCAACTCTAGGTCGTCACGTCTATTTAATCTGCCATTGCTCACGAATGAAAGCAAGTTTTTGGATTAAAAACTGCTTCGCACTAATCAAAGGAGTGTTCAATTTTTATAATAGTTTCTTGCAAAGTTTTATGCTAGAACCAGAATATTGCACAATGTTTGATTAACCTGGAAAAAATATGAATAACGATAATTTTGCGGAACTATCAACTGATTGTATTATTCATAAATTTTAAACAATTTTGACGTACGATCGCTTCTTCTTTTTCACATAAAAGATTCTCAAGGAATTCACTAATTTTCTCTTGATCTCCATCGTTTCGATGTTTTGGCCGATTGTTGAATCGGCAAACAAATATTTCATACACATATTGCTGTTAATTCGAAATTATGGAGTCCATAATAAATCTATGGAGTGCAGTGTTGAGAATCTCTTCAGGAAAAATATAAATTGTGTTTTATTCTGTAAATCTATTGTTATTAACATTTTTTTACGCTAAACAAAAGGGTTGTGCTACGAATGCACAAAAAATGTATTCAATTTTTGTATTAAATTTTGCAAGAAAGTATCGTGAAAATTTGACAATTATTTGACTAGTGTGAAGCAGATTTTGTATCCTGTTTTTCCAGCTTCAATCGTCCAATTCGAAAGAATCCTGCAGGACGTCTCGTGTTGGATAAAGTTTCACATATCTCGATTTGTAAGAGAAAAACGTATAACTTTAATTTTTCTCAAAATATCAAGGATTTCCAGGAAAAATGAGTATATGCTTTACAGTTATTTTTCTCGAACTCGTGCAACCAATAATTCACTTTAACGTGTAACCTAAAATCGTGAGTTACAGAGAATCCAGAAATATGCAAAATTGGTGCAGATTTGCACCAGTGGGCGGTCGAAGGGTTAATTGAAGTTAAATCGAAAATTTAAACTCTCCTCAACATGTATACGCTATCGCTTGATTAAAAAATGTATCTTTTTTTAAACCATTATCAAACTTTTCCAACGTTTCTGGGAAGCTTTTGACCACAGCATGACGTCCCAGAGTTAAGAATCGTTTCACGGATATTGAATAGGTAAAAACTGTGTTGCAAAATGTGGTACAAAATGATGCAAAACTCGATTTAGAGTAAAAACGAATAATCAAGCTGCTGAATAAACTGGTTAGCTTGAATGAATGAACTTTGTCCATTTTGAGAAATATAAGGAAACGAAGGAAAGATGTGCAAAGAGTTGGGGAAATCTATACAAGAGTTAGACTCACTTTTTGAGCAAATGCTCAGCGATAACTTGATTGCTAGATGCAGTGAGAGAATTTTGAAGTATCCATGCTTTTCCAGCGCTTATACTATCCTTGGTACAGCTTTCGATAATCGGTTGTAAAACAGTGTCGAATGAGGCGAGATCGGTATTAGTTTCGCAGGCATTATTCTGCAAGGAAGTTTCTTGAGCTTGTCTAACGGCATCCTCGACTCTTCCCTGCTGTTGAGCCATGAGAGCGGCATGCTGAGCCGCAAGATTTTGTTCCGATTGTCGTACTTGATCCTGCAACGTAGTCTGCTGAGATTGTAGATTGGCGAGTTCATTTTGAAGCCAACCGGGTGGTCCATTGACGTTAACACCAGTTTGAACATTTGCACCTGGTGTAGCAACCCCGACGACTCCAGTAGAAACGATTGGGGTATTGACGTTGACGATGGAGCTCGGAACGCCTTGTCCAACACAATTTGTACCAGCATTCCCACCTCGTCCACCTACCAATTGTCCACCAACAACCGGCGGCAATTGTAAACTCCCCGAATTAACGGACGATCCGATACCGAGCGAAACTTGGCTCAAGCCGTTGTTCTGTGTATTCAGGCACGCCGTTAGACCGACGTTATTCAGTGGCTGTGATCCCGTAGCCGTTGTTTGCTGCTGCTGCTGCGAAACGTTTAAACGTGGGTCTGCATTTTGCATTGGATTTATTCCTTTTTGCTTTAAAACTGTAAACGAATGACGGTGGATTATTGTGAGGTGTACGAAGAGCCGAATCACAGTTTGTTATTGAGATGGTTGAGGACATACGAAAGAAAAATATTAAAATTAACCAAAAAAATTGAAAAAATTGAAAAAAAAAAAACAATGAAAAAAAGAAACCAAACAAAATAGCGATTATCGAAGGGAACGAAATATTTACGCACACACGCACACGCACATACACACATTTACACAGAGATACGCAACGGTTAGGAGGAGCAGAGTTTTTCTAATTGTTCCAGCATTTATTATTGAGTGTAAGGCTTTTATATTGTACTCAGATCCGGATGTTTTTTTAAGCTTTTGATAAAACAAAGTTTCTTTGTCTGTCAGTTATACGGCTCATATGGATTTTCCGTTCTTCGATTAAACCATTTTTCATGCACTTATTTTGCTTTTATATCAACAACAACAAAATCAAGTGAAAATTACATGTTTTTTTTCAACGCTGCGAATAGGAGATTTTGCTTAAATCAGTTTTACAGAATTTTATCATCCGTTTTACCCTATTTTTTTTTTTTGCATCACCCTCGCGATTCTAAAAACACTTATTATTATTGCTCACTATACTTTTATCTGTGAACTTTTTATACTTCTTCTATTCATAGCAAACCATTTTAATTTGAAGGTGATAAATTTTTACAGTTCTTGCATTTTGTTATACACGAGTTATACTTTCCTTTTTCTTTTTTATATTCACGTGCTTCAATATCTTTTACTGTAAAATATCAATAATGTGCAAAATAATTGTAGTAAAAACACTTCTCACGACTCAGTGATTGTATAGAATAGATTAAAAATATAATATACAGCAAATTGGTATTGAAATTTCACAAATAAAGTATAAAAATTGTATTGAATTGCTTTTTGTATAGAATTATTAATTTCATTCTTCTACGGTATCTTGAAAACCACGAGGGCGTTTCTGTTATTCATAACAGCAGCGAGTTTCATAAAGCTGCCATACAGTTTTTTTTCTTTATCACTTACTGGCTTGTTCCGTAGTGACTTTGTACTGGTAGTAATTGAAGTGCTCTCCGCCAAAAAGAAAACTAAACTTTGGGTTGTCCTTCTGCTTATTTTTCGTCATTTGTTCAAATTCTGGACCATTTCGAGCCACAAATTGGGCTAACTTGTCGATGATGTTGCGCAGTTCTATATCTGTAATTTTAATAATAAATTGTTAAGCGACGGGTGTAAAATTTTTTACATTAGTCTCTCATGAACATTATTTTTAAATTGAATTTCAGTTTCAAAATTTGAATTCTTTGGGTGGATAGAAGAACTTTCCTTTTTTTTTTAAACACAGCTTTCCAAAACAGTGCCCCATTTTTAACAAATAGTTTCCAAGGGCGAGGGAATCTTTTTTTGTTTTTTGTTCCAACCTTGCAGGTTTTTGTTAAAAAACAACTGATGAACAAAACTATACTACTTGATATCTGATCATGAAATGGCTCGACTTTTTCTTGTTAACTTTCATTGAAAAGGAAAAAATTCTGAATAGCTCCCTAGAGGTTTTCATGCTGGTCAATAAACTTTTTTTTTTTTTTTTTTTTTTTTTCAGAGAATTTTTAGAGGCGTAGGAATGTCCTTTGTCAAGCATTATTTTTTTCAGGCACCATTTTGGAGTGATTAAAAATTTTACAAAAAAAAATAGTGCCTGAGAGAAAGATGTTTCATAAAAACCAATGAAGGTGGCAAAAATACAAAAAACAAAGTATGAGTGAATGAACAAAAAAGTACAAATTGTTGGAGAAGAATCGAATCAACTGGATGAAAGTTTTGAGTTCGATGTTGAAGTTTGCATCCTAACAATTTTATACAATTCTTTTTTCTGTAGTAAATATTACTATTTGTTTGCAATAGTGAACTACAAAAATCAGGTCATATTTCTTGAGACTCAAGAATAAAAGTTGTCAGAAAAAATTGAACTATTCTATAGTTCAATTTTTTCTGACAACTTTTATTCTTGTGGAAAAACTTATAAACAAAAAATATTTTTTATTTTGTAATACGAGTAAAAAATATATATTTTAAGTACCACTGAAAATTTTTATTACTAAAAAGATTTGATCGCGGCTGTGGAAAAAAAGTGTGAAAATTATGCTGTATGTACTTGACTGAACATTGAATGAGAATAAAAATGAAGCGCAATATAAAAGTAGTGATTCTGGAGCAATTTTTTTGGTTTTTGCTGTAAAATAAAAAACAAACGAAGATTAAGTTGGTATTTACATTTTCTTGTATTTAAAATACTATTTCATACGTAAAATAATATAGAGCAATAAATTTTAAGTTTTTAATAAAAATGTTGCAATAAAAATTTTGATATTCGTTATTGTGGTTAGCGAATTGTGCGAGAACAAAAAACCAAAAATCGGTGTAAAACACATCTAAAAGTATGATCGACGTGTAAAAAAGAGTGTAAATCATGCATTTAAGAAAATAAAGTGAATTAAAAAAGGTCAATTATAAAGTATGAAATTAGGTAAATTAACTAAAAACTTGTCGAAGATTCCCGGCGAGTGAGAAAGAAAGAGGATATCATGTATACGTGTTTACCTCCCGGTGCTTGATCCATTTCGATAGTAAGCAATCTCGCGTTCCTATAATTGTACGAACTGGAGTTTTACGTATTAGCGCGAAAAAATTTCACAATTTGTAACGTCTGTCGTGATTGTTAGTTTGGCACCGAGAAACATATTTCTCATTGGTTTTTTAATTATTTCACCACGATTCATTAAACCGCGACTTCACGAGGGCAACGCCAGACGCAGATACACGCCGCCATGACACGAGAGGAGGAAGAGGCGAAACTGCAAGATTGTCGGATTCCCGCCAGAGGCGCTCCAACGCTTCTCTCGTACGCCGCATAGACTGCGCCCTCGCACGTAAACTATTAAGTAGTTGACAGCAAAAGGTCGTAAGAATCTTTCTACCACTTTGCATCTGACGAAAGTTACGCCTTTTTGTTAATTATACATTTTGGTGTGTCGGTGAATGCCGTCCAGGCGTCCACCACGTTCGTGGCATTCAGTATCCACCATTTCGCACAGATCCTGCGTGGATCGCGACCAGAGCAATTTGTTGCATTCCGATTGATTTACAACTTTATTCTCTAACCACGGTGATTAATCGCACGTTTCCAAAAACACCTTCGAAAAAAATCATCCGGTAAGTTTCCACGTAACTTCGTAATGTATAGCTATTCTAAGAAACGTTAATATTCGTAATCAAGAATTTATAACGGCTCATGACGCGGAAAACAGCACGTGAAATTACATCTTTTTCTTCTGAAAAACATTGCTATTTTTCAGTAACTACAGTAAATTTATTATTATATTTTAACGCATGATCTAGTTTCGATATTAACCTCTCATCGTTTTATGCAAAATTGAGGAATGAACGAGAAATATGTGTTATCTCATAACCTCAAAATCTCACCCTGTCAATACTCTTGGAAGATGGTTTTGATTGTGTTTTTTTCCAATTGTCAAAGGCAAAAAGTTGTGAGAAGAAACACGGTTTGCTTATCTAATGTGGGACGATTTATCAGTAAAAGTAAGGATATTAAAAAAGTAGTTGCCTCGTTTCAATCCTGTTGACAAGTAAACCTTTCAGTTGGACACGTAATTTCACAGTGACTTTTAAAATACTTGTAGTTCCGACTCAATGCGATCGATTTTAATTTATCACGAGTGATTTTCGAACCCCAAAATGTTTCCAAATGATCGTTGATCATTAAAGAAGAAACCTATAATTATGTTTTACACAAATTCCATAAAAATACAAGATTGATGATGCAACTTTGCTGGAGTATGCGAAAAATTTTAACTGCAAAAGGGCTAACTCTCCGATTAATGTTCCAAATCTTGTTCTTAGGGGTCAAATTTTTATTTTAAGTAAAATTCAAATCTAATAAAGTCGAAAAAAGTTACGAGTTTTACTAAAAAAAAAAATTTCATTGCATTTTAATGATGCAAACTTTGACATGATCTCTTATTTTCGATCCTTGATAGTACATGCTGAGTCAGTCCTATTCTGGCAAAAATTGATGCAGTGAAATCTTATTGAAAGCGAATACGAGCACTATTTGGTATCCTCATGAGTGATGCATAGTTTAACAGAAAATAAGAAAACTCCAAAATCTTTCCCATGCTACTTGTAGCTCAGTCAGTTTTTTGTTCAACTTTGAGTATAATAATTGAATATTTCTGATTCAAGTGCACCTGTTAATATTCACAATAATTCATTTGACAACTACAATATTGATTGTTGATTTCGAATGTTAATTAACATCATGGCGGGTCATACAGTGACTCGCCTAAGTCTTGTAAGTTGTTTATTATTGAAACGACTTATTAACTATGTGTTATCGTGTTATTCTTTGTTTATTTTTGTTCATTTATCATCAACAAACAATCACGCAAAGCGTATGCCAGTGAGAAGGAATAATTCGATTTGGCAAAAATTTGATATTATTAGACGCAATGTTGTAATAGAATATAAAAAAAAATCGTGTACGATATTGACCTAAATATTTAAATAATTTCTCAGAAATGCCGGTGGCTTATGAAATTGGATCAAGTTGGGCAGATGAGGTAGAAGACGAGGGAGACACATTGCCACCGCCTTCGGAGGTATACGAGAATGGTTTTAAAGTATTGACGGAGTACAAGTTCAACGATGACAACAAAAAGGTGAAAGTAGTGCGTACGTACAAGGTTGAGAGGAGAATAGTATCGAAGACGATAGCAGTGAGAAAGAATTGGGCAAAATTCGGGGATTCAGCAGATGATAGGCCAGGTCCTAACCCAGCTACAACGGTTGGAGCTGAGGATGTGTTTATGCAGTTTATATCGAGCAAAGAGGAGGAGAATAAGGTGGAGGACGATTCTCTGGACAAACTGAAAAGCATGGGTGATAAGGGTATTGTCAAGTGTCGTAATTGTAACGGCGAGCATTGGACCTCAAAGTGTCCGTACAAGGACACTGTTTTGGCTGGTGGCAAAGTGCCAGATGACAAGAAACCTGCTTTGGGTCCGGGTGGTACACCAAGCGCTATAAGTGACATAGGCAAAGCTCAGGGCAGCAAATACGTTCCCCCGAGTATGAGAGACGGTGGAAACCGTCGCGGTGACGCTATGCAAACTCAACGTCGCGATGACACCACAGCTATTCGTATTTCCAATCTTTCTGAATCCACTAACGAAGCTGATCTCGAAGAACTCGTTAAACCTTTTGGATACGTTCAAAAACAATTTCTCGCCAAGGATCGCACCACTAATCTTTGCAAAGGCTTTGCTTATGTTCATTTCAAAACGAAAGCCGAAGCTGCTCGTGCTATTTCTCATCTCAATGGTTATGGCTACGATCATCTTATTCTCAGTGTCGATTGGTCCAAACCTCCCGCTCAACAGAATTAAAATTCAACCAACTGCGCTGCTGTTGACACACTTCTTATTAATGATTTATTATTAATAATAAGCCGCTTTTATCACATCGTCAGCTTCATCGACACGGTCATGAACCCTTCGGTCCAATCCATCTTTCTCTATAATGAGATTACTTTGCTACAGGTCCGAGACTCTTGTAATCTTTGATTTAAATATATATACAACGGTGATGAATCGTAGATTTGGTTTTTATTCGAAATTACCTTCCTCTGGAAATCCTCATTGAATTCATTTCTTTGATAAACGAAATTTCCTTTGTAAACACATCGACTCATGAATTTCATTCATAGATCATTCAACTAAACATATAAGATTCCACTTTTTTTTTGCATGTTTGGTTTGCAACACGCGAAGCAGGCTCTTGACTTTGAGGATTTAAAAAATTCAATGTAAACGCCTCATTAAGGGCATTGTGATAAAACTATGTGCAAAATTTCAACAGAATTCACGATTTCGTATTTGAGATATTGGAATTAGTGATTGCACAGTTTTACACGCGTTCTTATAAGATACAGTAGAACGATTAACACGCGGATTAACTCCAAAACTTTTCTACAGATGTTTTTTCCTTTGTTCCTCAATCACAAAGCGACATAATAAAGTTTTTCAACAATCAAATCAAGAAATTCGACTGTTTAGTTTCGATGATACAGGGAATGAAGTTCATAAGTTCTGTAAATTAGATGTGGCTAAGGTTTTCAAAGTCTGAACTTCATTTTAGACATTTTTCCCGAAACTTTATGTTCTTGTGATACCTGCCCCGAAAGTTTAATTTTCGATTCGTGTTTTGCGTACGAAAAGTAACTTATTTTATAACAATTCGTCTTTTGTCTTACTTTACCGCAAATAAATAACTATTATGTTCCTATAATTAATCACAACTAACATTATTATTATTAAAAAGTATCATCTCACTTAATTTAATGGTACTGAAGTTTGTATCGTTGGAGAGCAACGGAAAATATTTTTCTGTCCACTTTTTAGTCTTATTTTCGGAATCGAGCGAATTCTTCGAGTAGATTTCGTTTTCAAGCCTCAAAAGAAAATTGTCCGGTTATGGAACTCGAACACTGCAATTTTTCGAGGTGATGAAAAACTCAAATGTTGTTGTATTCCAATGATGGAAGTTTCAACGTCATTTAATTTAAATATACCCAGTAATCATTGAGCGAAAAATGAATGTTGAACGGTATCAGAGGGAAGATAACATTTTTTAATTGAAGAAAGAATTTATTATTTTCATTATTATTTATCAGCAGTAAAAATCTCACGTCGATCATTTAAACTCTATTTTTTTTTTTTTTTTTAAATTGGCCAATCTGTTTCAAAAAAAGCTGTGAATGACTCAAAGGTATTTTATACAATTATTCTTCTCACGGCATGTAAGACTTCGATAATTTTACGTATAGGAATGTAGTAATTTGGAGCAAATCTTAAATTTATTAATTCCGTTGAAGAAAATATCTTCCGTTTTGTCGGGAAAATTGAAACATTCCTACTTTGGTGGATTGTAATGTCACGAAATCACCCGTGATTTCAAATAATTGCACATCGATTATTATTCTTGAATGTGCTACTGACACAATATTACAAAAAAAAAAAAAAGGTTGGAAATTGAGTGAAATTTATGCCAATGACTGAGAAACTAATTATGGAAAATGTGCCATTCCACGATTCCGTTGTGCAATAATGTTTCCTTTATTTTTTAATTGCCCGGAATGAAAATCTACCAAACGGCACATTTATCCACTGGATTCATTTTCGAACCAATAGGACAATTAAAATCTTCTGAAAACTCTCGTATGTTGGATAAAGTTCCAACTATTCGATATTCAGCAGGACTATGATAATCCTCGTTGATACGCTGCTCCAGTAGTTCCTTCCTGTATTTTGAACACCAGGTGTTCGCCATACTTATCCAAAACATTTGCTTAGGCGTGTATGGAAGTCCTGGCAATCTTTTTTCTGGTCCATTTCTCATAACCCAATCTTGATAAGCACGATAAGATCCTTTTGCTCCACCGTTATCCGCAATATTTTCACCTTGTGTGAGAACACCGTTCACCTGCGTGAGAAAATCAATATTATTCTGATTACGATCCTCGATCGACGTCACGTCTTCACGTTAATTCTTCCTCACTTCTTTATTACTGAAGTTTTTTGTTCACGACAGTCATTCTATTTCGTTTAAATTATTATTACATTATATCTGATTGAATATGCAGAAAATGGAATGAATGGGGAAATTCTTCAGATTTCCTACGAACCACTAAGTACTGCAATTTTTCTGGAATTAAATTAGTAACCTGCGTGTAATTCATCCTCATTAATTCTTCAAGTCGTTTGAGACTTACGATATCCCACCTCTTGTTTTCCAGTTGAAATTTTTTTTTTTTTATCAACTACTATTCAAACAACAAATACCATGTTTTTTTTTTTTTTTTTAATTCTGAATGACCTCTTGATTAAATCTTATAATTTTTCATTTTTTAAATTATTTTATACTCGTACGAACATAAAAATGGAAATTTTTTAAAAACTGAATACACATCAAATAGTTTTGCGGAATTCTTTCGAAGTTTTTTGTACGGTAGTTTTTGATTGAAAAAATAAAGGCACAATCAATCCTGAATTCTCATATTTTCGAGCCAATTGCACGGTAGGAGTGATGTATCAAAAGGTTAAGCAGTAAATCGAAATTATTATTATTTCGAAATTATTTTGGTTTGTTAGAATTTTCGTGGAATCTTTTTAGAATCTTCTACCGTTTGTAAAAATGAAAAACTAGATTTTTCGAGATTGGTTGGACGGATTTACTTCGAACAAGGACCAATCGAAAGATAAAAAAATCGTCAAAAATGATAATCTAATTTGAGATTTTTCACCCGACTCGTTTGTCCGTGAGAGCGATTTGAAATCTTTGTGACGTCATAAAATCGTCGCATTGGAGTATTTAAGAGTGCGCGGTAGGGCTCGCGCTGGCTTTTCTTTTTAGTACTTGGCGTTGAGCCGCTACCGCGTCTTTTGATCAACCAGGATAGGGCAGTAAATAAAATCTGTAGAATTTCTGAATGTTCATTCGCAATAGTGTTCAAAAAAATAATTTACAAAATGTTCTCAATGCTGCTAGTTCGATAATTCGTAATGAATTTTTACGTAAACGAGCATAAACGTCAATGAAAAATGCAAAGAGTTCTTACGTGTAAACCGACTTCATCGGCAGTGTATTTGGTGTACTGATCAATAATGCATTTGGTATGTTTGAAATATTGTTCCTTTGTAGTTGCTTTCCACCAGTCGAACAAATTTCCATTTTTATCAAATTGTCTTCCGCGATCATCAAATCCGTGTGTTATTTCGTGGCCAATGATAAAACCGATTCCTCCATAATTCATGTATTTTGGTCTGTCGTTATTAAAGAACGTGTCTTGAAGAATAGCAGCTGGCAATTCTAGAAAATCTTAAACACGTTAGAAAATCCGAATTTCCGATGATTTTCAAGATTAAGAAATAATCTTACGGATGCTGTTCTCGTCCGGCGAATAAAATGCATTCACGACAGCGGCTTTTCCGTGTCTCATCCAATCATATTTATCCACAGGTTTCCGCAATTTCTCGAGAGCGTGCTGAATGCCAAAATGCTTTACTTTCAATATATTTTCGAAATAATAATCCTCTGAAAATTCGATATTTTTCATTTGTTCTTCCAACTTTTTTTCGTCTAGAATTTCATCCGGATATGCAATATGGTGCATCATTGCAGCTGATTTTTCTAGAGCTCTCTCTCTTGTTTTCTCATCCAACCATTCTGCCTGAAAACAATGACGTCTTAATGATTGAATTTTTGTTGATTTTTTAAAAGTTTTTAAATAGTTTTCAGTGATAAAAATATTTAAAATATTACAAGACACAATCTAGCTTCGATAAAAAAAAATTATGTTCGATAATTTGACAACATTTATCTTCGATTATTTGTTGTTTCTATTTGCCAACTTTACCTCTTTAAGACTTTTCTCAAATTGTTGTTTTATATTCGTGACCATATCGTCAGCATTTTTTTTCGCTTCTTCGTTGAAATATTTTTGAACATACATAGCTCCGACATTGACTGGTAAAGTTTTCGAGACAATTTCAACACATTCTCTCCATCTTGGCATTGGTTCACTCCTACCATTAACAGCCTTCGAATAGAGAAGATGTCTTTTGCTAATTAGATCGTTCATGAACATGATTGAAGCTTTTACTGCTCGCCACATCATGTAATTAGCTTGAATTCTTTTCGGTGTAGCAGCGATAAGTTTTTCAAAATTCGTTATAAACTGCGGCACCGCCACCATTATTACTTCGTCATTTTTGACCTCAATTTTTTGTGTTAAACTATTTTCGAAATATTCTCTCCATTGAATACTGGGATAATTTTTCTCTAACTTGATGAAATTCATTGGATTATAAAGCTTCGATGCATCACGACGAATTTCCTTCGGTAAGCTTATCTGGGAAACAAGAAATCTGTGTATTTAAATCTGCACAGAAATCATAATTATTTATGAAGAATAAAAGGATCATGCAATCGAGAATAAAAAATGAATAAACGATTAAATGATTAATGAATCATTTGGAATCTTACAATCAAGAAAGTTCAAACGACTTTTAAAACCGACAAAACATTTTTTTTTTTTTTCGTTTTTCATATTAGCAACAAGAAATTATACATTCAATAGAATTATTTTACGATCAAGGAAAAATATGGTTCGGCGTGTTCGCTGGAAACACAGCTTCACTAATCCTGAGACTCTGTACCGAGTCGCTTGATTCAAGTTTATGAGAAAAAAAAATCACGAAAATATCAATTTTCAATAATTTTTTTTGAACTTCTAGGTGATCAATATTAAATAATGATTTACGCTTGTTTTCATTTGATGAGGTTACTGTTAGCTCTAGTCATAAGACTGATGCGTCAGCGGTTGCCCTATGAAAATTTTTTCACAATCTCATAAATGATAATTACTAAAAAATTAAAACGGCATAAGTCTCTTAAGTTTTTCAGATTTTCTATGGATTCTTTTTCTCTCATCTCTCTTTCGTGATTAAAAACAATATTTTTACATACTTTTGCAAGCTCCATTTCGAACAATAGAGACTCTCGAAGTTCGTGTATAGCACGTTGTTCGGAAGCTCCCAAAATCACAGCAATGTCGACCATATAATTGTAGTAAGCCTTAACAACTTTTTCTCTCAATCCCTTAATCAAGTACTTTCGGGAAACGCCGAAACCTGGTTGGTCCAACTACCAAATAAACATAAAATATCTCGTCATATTTTTACATCATACCATGAAGATTTTGAATATATTTAAACGTACTAAGATAATGTGTCGTGTTGTATTTTTTGGATCGGTAACAATTTTTAAATTAATCATATTCGTTGAATATCCGAGTTTGCGAAACGTATCGATTGCTTTTAACCAGTCGAAGTCAGATTCGTTCCATTTCTGGCCATCGATTACTGGCCACCCACCAAGCGTTTTTAGTGTGTTTTTTAAAGGCTCTAAACCCCGAGCTTCGATCATATCTGCAAACAATTCAACGATTCAACAAGTTTCTTTCAGACAAAGTAGAATACTAACGAAATAATGTTTAAAATGAAAACTTCCATATTCACGTTTGTTTTCAAAAAATTCTGTCTCATTTCAGAGACGATTTCCCCTTGAACTAGTATGATCGAAAAAACAAAATAAAAAATTAAAAAAAAAAACAATTTTATTTTTGATATTGAAATAATATTCCAAAATTTTAAGCAGTAAGTTCTGGGAATAATTTTTGGAAAACTTAAGATTTCGCGGAAGTGTTTTTCTCCCGAAATACTGACAAGTAAATATTGTACAGGTTTCGTATGAGGTTTTTCATGGGAAGCAGTAAAAAAATTTACATTTCACAGTAAAACTTCAAAACTTTACTACAGAACATTTTTCTTTTTCTCTTATTTCTCAAAGTCTAAAATTCATATTGAACATTATTTATGTTTTTACATTCCTGTTAAACATAAAATCTAACATTGATAGATTATTCCACAAATTAATTCTGCAGGATTTAAAAAAAATAGTTAACATAAAATTTTATTTACGTATATATACACTTTGTAATATGAAAAACAAACTTTCCAGTTGGGATGTTTATTTTTAAACATGACTGTGAAAAGACTAACACGTTGATAATACTTTCTCTTACATCGACTTTTTTCTCTTGCTCGTTAACCAAGTTTTCCTTTAATTTAATTGGTTGTACAACTAACAAAAAGGCCTTTTAAACTTACCTTTATTCATACATGAATGGTATAAAGTCTTGACCAGGTTTATTGACTTAGACTCATTATTATTCTTTGTTTCCTCGATGCTCCATTTCAATTGTTCGGCTACCTTATCACGAAGTATAGTAAAAGAAGTAACGCTAGTTTTGTCGTCCGGAACAATCGTTAAATTCAAAAATTTACCGCAAGCAAATTTGTAGAAGTTGTCACAAGGGTTTACGCGTTGATCCATTTTCATTAAAATTGAAGATGCTGAAAATTCGTAAAGACCGCGCCATAAATAAAATTATGAGGTAATTCAAAAATTCGAAGTAAAGAAAATTTTTTTTCTCGAAAAGTGTAATTTTTTTCTCTACCTGCATTAATGCATTCCGGTTCAAAGCAAACGTCATCGTCATCGATATCGTCGTCCAGGGGATCCACAAAGTGCACAACTTCGGTGTATTTTTCTACCGTAATTATTTTAACTTCGGTAGGAGCAGGATTTGGCTTAACTGAATAAGTAAAAAGAATAACCAAAAAAAAAACAGAAGAATTGATATTGATTTCGTGTAATTTTGAATGAATCGTTTTCAAGATTTTCTAGCAGCACCGTCATAACTTTTTTGCGACCCAATTGGATTCATCGTAATCCCCTATTCGAGCCTTAATTTCGCGGAAAATTTTTGATCGACTTGGGACCAAAAAAGTTTCTTAACACATGAACTTTCAATTAGTTATATTGGTCATGATATTTTTATATGCTTTATTTTCCACGAAAGACCTATAAAGAGCCACGTTAGCTGCTCAGTTCGTTGACGGGATGTTGAAAAAAGTTTTAGTTAAAATATTCCAACTCACAGCGATATTAGGAAAGAGTGACTGTGGGCAACACTCTGTGAGGCACTTACAGGAACAGGAACAGAAGCGAGAAAAGGAACAGTAAAGTGGGGGAAAAAACGGGGTTAGAGTCATGAGATGGGGTCGTGAAAATCCACAATGGTACACGCAGGGAAAATGATAATAAAAAAAGTACTTACAATATTCCGGAGCTATGACAAATTTCATGAGGATGAAAGCGAGGCAGACAATGAATGCTATAATCGCAAAGGTCCACAAACAATGTCGTATCAATCGCCGGGATTTTCCGCATTCTGAATTATCCCTAGATGATCAAAAAATTTATTATAATACAGAAAAATGTATTTTAAACGTCGATAATGATTTTTTTCCATATCTTGTTGATTTCTGAAATATTTTTTTACTGAGTTATGATTATGATTATTTTCTTTAAAACAATTCCACGCGATAATACGAATTTATATTCTAATTTAAAAATAAAAAAACGAATTTGAAAATATTCATCAAATTTTTTTGTTGCTTAAGATATTAGAAAAAAATATTTACCGAAAAAAGGAGCGGTCCAGGAGGTCGGCCTTCGGCGGGGCTTCCATCGTAACAAATGTTTTCGTACTATTCTAGCCACTGTCTTTTCAAGAAGACAAAACACTTATGGCAATTTTATGACTAAATATGTCTACTCGGCGAATCCGGATATCGACGTTGACCAACTACCTCGAGCGATAAGAACGGTGTTCGATGAGCGTTGGCACGTTCGTTATTTTTAAATGGTAAAAAAGTGTATTCGCGTTTCAATATTTATTGAAACACAAGTTCCTGAAAATTGACGATGGCAGTATTGAGTTTTTTTTTTTTTTTTTTTAATTCTTTTATTTATCGTGCTCTTGAATTTCGAATGAAAAAAATAAACTCAATATCCACAGGGTAAATTTTATTTTCGAAAAATTGTCGATATACGGTAAAAACATCGAGCGTTTACATCAATTTCACCTAAGAATGATTGGTTTTGAGGATTAAAGTCATATTTATAATTTACCAAATGGAACATTTATTTTGAGGATTCATTCTTGAACCTGCTGGACAATTAAAATCAATAGCAAATTCTGGCATATTTGAAAATGGTCCAAGAACTCGAAACGCCTCTGGGCTGTGTGGGTCCGAAATAACACCCGACCGAAGAGCTTCGCGTTTGATTTTCGAGCACCAGACGTTGGCAGCGCTAAGCCAAAACATTTGCTGTGGAGTCCGATCAATTCCGGGCAATTTTTTTTCTGCTTTATTTCTTGCGACCCAACTTTTGTATGCTAGATATGCAACCTTGATACCTCCGTTGTCTGCAACATTTTCACCCTGTGTATTGACACCGTTCAGCTGTGAGACAAAACAAGTGAATCATATTTTATTAATACTTGTAATCTGTAGAAGAATACTTAGAAAAATGTAATATACAAATGGATATAAACATTGAGAGCTTTAATAACTTAAGGTGATGGATCAGTCGCTATTTTTTCGCCGTGAGCGCGAGAGAGATAGCTGCAAATTTCGTCTGATCGCAATGAAAATGAATCAGACCATTTTTGCCATCGTCTTGCATGGGCTGATTCATTTTTATCCCGATCGGATGAACGGTGTTGAAAAATTTTACTTTTGAAATTTTGAGGTGAGGTTTCTCCGAATAAGTCAGTGATTGTTTTTTTTTTTCTTTTTTTAAGTGCAACGATTATGTAAAGATGGCTAGGGGTAAAAAGTGACACAAGACAGAGGAGTGATTTGTTGACGGGCACAACGAACGTTCGATAAAAGAGACAGTCTGGATTGAGATATAGAAAAAGAAAGACGCGTGACAGTTCATAGAACAAAAAAGAAAGAATCTTGAGATAAAATTCCTTCCGCCCCTTGGTAATACGGAGTTCATTATTCCGAAGACGTTATAATATTAATCTGAAAGGTTAATGTCAACAAATACTCACATTTTGATCGATCTCTGGAACAGTATAGTTTCCATATTGCTCAATTATGCATTGTACACGTTGACGGTAATGTTCTGCAGTTGTAGGCTCCCACCAATTAACGAGATTACCATTTTTGTCAAATTGACTGCCTTCGTCGTCGAAGCCGTGTGTTATTTCATGACCAATAATATATCCAATGGCACCGTAATTCATGTAATTCGGTCGATCGTTGTTAAAGAAAATACCCTGTAGAATACCAGCAGGAAATTCTGTGCAGAATGTGATATCGAAATTGTGTGTTAACGTTGTTTTCTAACTCTTCTTAACGCGAGGATTTCGTATCTAAAATTTTTAATAAATAATACCCACGAATACTATTTTCATCAGGAGAATAAAAGGCGTTAACGACAGCAGATATTCCATGAGAAATCCATTCAGTTTTGTTAATAGGATTTCGCAATTGGCTGAGCGAATACTCAGCGTTGAATAACGATAAGTTCAACATACTCTCGAAATAATGATTTTCAGGCATTTCCAGTTTTTCATAAAACTTTTCGAGCTTTTTATCGTCCAATAATTCATCAGGATACCCAATGTGACTAACCATCCCTGTGGCTTTGTCCAGGGCTCTTTTTCGTGTTGTTTCATCCATCCAGTCAACCTATTGAAATCCGCATATCAAAAAAAAGTTGCATCAAATGAAAGCATGAGACATGATTCAAAAATCATCGATGAACTATCAAGATACATTTGGGTTTGGTAAAATAAACCTTATTGAGGTCTAGCCATGGTGTTTCCTATCATTTTTTCCCAATTCAGAAAACATAATCAAAACATTATTATGTGGTTGCTGGTCAATTTTTAAATCTATACGTCATTTCAGATTTGAGGCACATCTAAATATTTCGCAGTATTCGCAGTATCGTTTTTTTTTTTTTTTTTAATATCATATTCTAGAGGAACATCTGTACGAAGATTTGCAATAGGAAACATGACTATATGGCAACCGCTTAGTTTCGGAGATGGAATCCCTCGTAAATCAACGCGAGCATAGGGAGCCAAAAGGTAAGTAACTCGTAAGTTACTTCGCATCGTGATTAATCGTACCAACGAGTGGAAACGAATGACACTACAATTTGTATGATGGTTGCTGCAAAAGCATAAAGTCGAAAAAGCAACACATTTTTGGTTCTTTATTAGTTTTGTGTCAAAGCAAATGACGTGTTGGAAATAACTACTAAAAAAAACGAAACTCTAGTTGCGACGGATTTGGAACTAATTAACTACGAGTGTAAATATTTTCGACTAGTGAGGGTTAAATTGAGAATGAATTCCTGAGAAGTAAATTCTGTGTAGGTAAACAGTAAATACCTACCGTTTGCAAAATAACTTTCAGTTGTTGTCTGATGTCCATCACCATTTCGGTAGCATGTTTCTTAGCTTCTTTGTCGAAGTACTGTTTAACGTACATAGCGCCGAGGATAATCGGAAAGTGGTCAGAAGCCGCTTGAACACATTCCTCAGATCTTTCTTTAGGTTCAGTATTTCCGGTGAATAAAGACATCGCCTCTTCTCGTCTTCTACGTACGTCATCATTCAGATAACTTATAGAAGGTACTATCGCTCTCCATAATAGATAATTTGCTTGAATCCGTTTTGGGGTTTCGGACAGTAGTTTTTGCAAATTGGTGAAGTAGCTCGGAACGCATACAATAACAACCTCTTCATTATCAATGGTGATTGAAGGTGGTAACAATCTGCTGAAATATTCTTTCCAGGGTATACTTGGGTACGTGTCAGATAATACTGCGAGTGTCATTGGATTGTTGAGACGAGTTGTGTTACGACGTTCCTCGTCTGGCAACGAGATCTGCACAATTCCAAAGACAAATTACTGTTGGTCTTGTTTAAGAGTGAAAGTTTAGCTTCATCGTTAAAACCCAAGCATTGAAAGTTTCGTCATATTCCAGATTAATAGAATTACTGACCCTCATCAGAAGGTTTGCAATAAATCCAAACACGAATTAAACAAGTTTTTTAATTCTTGAGAAACAATTTGAGTGTAAAATTTGAGGAATCTAGACTCTCATAAACATTGTCATAAAAGTTAATCTCGAAATTTGGATTATTTGGCTCGCTACAGTCGTCCATATGAAAAGTCTTCCTTATGATTCGACCAGCAGTTGTGAGCCTCATAATTTTAATCTTGTTTTTCACAAAACGTTGCTTTTAAAAAAGTGAACCATTTTTAAGGAACATCTTTCAAACTACCCGTCTCAAATTTTGCCACAACACTCTTCACGATATTTCTTACAACTTTTTTTGTAGATTGCCATCGAAAAACAATCCTTCATACTGTTCAATAATCTTTGCGGATTTTTTATTGCCGACAATTTTACCCACTATTACGGAGAGGCCAAAAATTTTATAAAAAAATTAAAGTAAAACATAAAAAAAAATGTTTCACCATTTGAAATCACAAAAAAAATCGATTCGATTATCAGATTCCATTCATTGAAAAACATAAATCATCAAAATTTACAGTTTGCATCCCCGTTACACTGACAGAGTCCCTCAAGCAATAAAGATACACATTAACTCGATTAATTAAAAAAAAGTCTATACGTTTGCCAGTTTCATTTCGAATATCAACGATTCTTTAAGTTGCCTCAGAGCCCGATGTTGAGGAGCACCAAGCTTTATAGCTATGTCAACCATGTACTTATAATATCCGTCAACAATTTCATCGTCAAGACCTTTCGATAAATAGCTTTCAGGAATTCCTAATTCTGCTTGATCAATCTATGAAAATAAAAAAGAAAACAATGTGAAGTGTCGTTTGAGTATATTGTCGTGTAGATAAATTCTTCCGTCGACCTGAAACATGTACGTACATAAATGACACGTTTCGTGCTGTTATTCAGATCTACGTTGACATCGAAATTGATGAGATTAGTATAAGAGTGGCCAGCATCACGAAGTTTATAAATTGCATCTGTCCAAACAAATTCATCTTCGTTCCATGCATCGCCCAGGATAACTGGCCATCCACCGAGTTTATCCAATTGTGCACGAAGGGGATTAAGTCCTGCGGCTTCTATCGCGGCTATAAACATTTTTCGTTGTGTACCCAAAACTTGGCGTTGAGCCACTTCACAGCTCACAATTTTCGATTAAGTTACGATACCTTCCAAATGACTATATATAGAGCCTTAGCTATACTTGCAAATCACAATGTTCAGAGAATTTTAGATGTTTCCTTGCTCTTTCCTCTCTTCTGCGTGTCATCTACCCTTTGCGATGTCAACTAACTGTCATTGTTCTTCATTGTACTCAATAATAAGCGTGTGAAAAGTGGACATGTCTAAGTTTTTCAGGTTCTGTCTTATTAGTGCTTAATCTGAGAATCAGGAACATGTAAGAAAAAGAATTGTTCGTTTTTTTTTTTTTTTTTTTTAAATAATTTCTGTACCGTTCTACCGATTTGATTTTAAGAACTGTTTATCCATATTCGCCACTCCACAACGTGGGCCAAGACGTTTTCTTATTTTTATAACACGGTGCTATAATAATGTTCTGTACACACAATTCTCTGAAGATCGAGTTTATGCAGAATAGCTAAGACGTGCAATCATCAACCCCACGTTTGACCGCCAATATTTTAGTTAAAAAGACATCGTGTGTTTGAACAAAGAAATATTATTTTTATAGCATATTCTGTCGTAACATTAGAATACTCACTTTTATTCATACACGTCTTGTAGAAATTTTTCACCAGCTTAAAGTGTGTTGGCTCATTGGGTTCAATTTGTGCTTGAATTCTTAACTTCAGCTGCTGACGCACTTTTTTTTCCAAAATTGCAAAGTTGTTGACGCTGGATTCGCTGTCAGGTATGATCGTTTCTTTTATGAATCCACCGCACGCATATTGATAAAAATCTTCGCAAGGATTGACATTCGGGTCCATGTTCTTTAGAACTGCGGATGCTGGACATTAAATTTTGAATATAAACCTTTTTTTTTTGCTGGATCAGAGCCTATTAGTTTTCAGTGAGCCAAATATGTAATTTCCTGACAGTTATTTAGATTTCAACACGTACCCGTATGGATGCATCCCGGCGTTAGGCACACATCTTCGAGAAAATCTGAAATTACAAAAATTTGCGATTCCACATTAAAGTGTGGTTATCAACTTTTCATTGCGTATCAAAAAAAAAAATTTTATCCTCAAACCTCATCGAACATTTTATAATAAGGCAATAAATTTGGACATTCAATAAATTCGTTTGAGAAAAATAGCATAATTAACGAAAAACTGACGAAAGTAGCAAGATAAACAAAATTTGATTCACTCACTCAACAGTATTTCATCACTTACACTTTAACTTCAGGGAGCTAAAAGATCTTTTAATTCTATGTAATCCCTATCACATTCACGGATTTTATCTAACGTTAAGTTTGAAAAATTTTCTGACATTTTAATAAGGTACGATAGAATCCAAAACAAAACTTGTGGTTAGAAAAAGATGGTGTATTTTGCGAAAAATCAATTTTAAATACCGATACTTTTCCTGACATCTTATCTAACATGCAAATACTCAATTAAGTACACTAAAATGCAGATTGTTTTGCAACAAATGATACAAAAGATAAGCCAAGCAGATACTACTTTCTGATTTTGATTATACAAACCTGGTGTTGCGTTCTCGTTGGTACCAAGATTAGCGGACATGCCTTCTACAAGTGAAGGAGTATTACACAAAAAAAGTATAGATACCTCCAATACCGTCAGCCAATGAACGAAAGCTGGTAATTTCCAGCATTTTTTATTTCTGGAACACAGATGCATCTTACATTTTAAAAAGGTATTAAGGCTACATGAACTTTGATCAAATTCCAGCTTGTTAATTACGGACAAATGGTAGAAACGGAAGCACAAACACATCAGATTTTGACTTGAACTTGAGTAAAAAAACCTCACATTCAGTGATAGTCACAATTTTGACATTTGAAGCCAGACTTTGGAGTGTATTACTAATTTATTAATAATTAATAATTAATTACAGCTAATTCTATCGGAATATTATATTTACAATTCTGTCCGTGTATGCACAGACGACTCAAAAGTCCTAGACTCACCAAAAAAGCGCGAATGAAAAATCACATGACAAATTAGGGTAAAGTTAAATATAAGGAAAGCAGAATGCGTTTAAATATTTATCGAGAAGCTTCCTTGATTCGCGCTTGAAGGCTTTCGAAATACTGAGGAAACAAAAGGTTCCTGCAGTGATTACAGCTTGGTTATCGAGTGTTTACATGAACTGAGGTAAAAATGCAACGTAGGAATGTTCTACTGTACAGGATAACATTGGAATCAACGGTAACGATGATTTTACCGAGCCAGGCTCTTTCGAATTAAGAACTTGTATATTATTTTCATCAAAAAGTTGGCTTCATATCGGTACTTTTCAAAATCTGGATATTTATAAAGCTTGTTTCATTATCGGTGAGAAAATTTTGAGTATTTATCTACTCTTTTTATTGACGATAGAAAACTTACTCTGTGATGATCATTGGTCTCACTGGTAGTTTATCAATTCCTTATGAATCTTGTCTATATCTATCTGCACCGTCGAATCGCTTTCCTAAACAGATTTATTTATTTGATTCTCGTTTCAAACTAGTCTCGTTGACTCGTCGATGAGGTTCTAGTTATTTGAAAAAAGTCATGATCCGTTGCTCTAACAGGTCCGAATAAACTTTTCGTGCATTATTTAAACCAGAAATCGCAGTTTATATGAGCTTCGAGTACATGAAAATTTCAAAGTAGGAGTTTTGATAAGAATTTCTAAGGGGGAACGTCGAAAGTTGTGTAAATGACAACAGTTGTGTCCTCGAAAATTTATACAGCTGCTAACTGTTTAGGGTATGATTGATTATTGCCGTTTTGCATAAAAAGAAAAACTCGATGATTTTTTGTACTTGTTATCAACAAATACTACATATATTTATTCGTCGAAAGCTATTAATCTGATATGGTAGTTCATTGGATTTAATTTATGTTCAATATTTATTCGAACTTTCGAAATGTTTATTTAAGACCACAACTATACATATTTATGAACTCAAAAATATCTGCAAGTGATTTTCATACGGTACAAAATAGCTAAATAAATCTAATTTTGTCTAATTTTGAGCTCCCAAAAGTTTTGAATACTTTCCTCAGATGAATTTTTCCAAGATAGATGTTGACACCTGCATCGTTGAAACTCAGCTGAAAAAAATTGGTGTATTGGGCAGTTGAAAAGTTTGTAGTCCCGTATTTGAATTGTCTGTTTGTATTTGTAATATATTTGATTCGCATCTTCGTA
The DNA here is from genome assembly GCA_948107755.1 of Campoletis raptor. Taxonomy (NCBI): domain Eukaryota; kingdom Metazoa; phylum Arthropoda; class Insecta; order Hymenoptera; family Ichneumonidae; genus Campoletis; species Campoletis raptor. Next base: position 26,144,879 of record OX403622.1, on the reverse strand, counting down.
AAACGCTTACAATAAATTCCGAGTATCTATAATTAATGTCACGTTCGATCATTGTCAATATCGCGCCCCATAATTTTGACAAAGGTCGGCGATTCCTAGCACGAGTTCCTAGCACGTTCAGTATGGAAAAATTTACAAAAGTTCCACCAATGTGAAGCGTTAATGTTTCTGAACGTGTTTTTCGTTTTGCGGGACAATAAGGATCCATAAATTTTCATTCAGTTACAATTCATTTTCATATTTATTGACTGTTATGGGCATGTTTTCGTGGTCATATATGATTGTTTGACGGGGCCAACTGGTTTATCTTCAATTTTTTTAACAATGCATTTGAACATTAATTTTTTACCTGCCATCCGACCTGTCACGATCAAACAGAAGTAACCACCAATCAACAACGAAACAAGTGCATATCAGTATTATCGATGCTTGATTCCACTTAATCGGTTTCCATTAGTGATCACAAGTACCAGCTCTTATTACTAATTATCACTGATAAAAAAATTCGTGGGATTCATGGATATCTGACTAGGGCTGATCAAATATACTAATAGTGTCTATTGGTGCCCATTAGTATTGTACTCGGGTTTCTTCCTCGTGATCAGTCACGCAGTCTCCTCCGTCTAAAACGATGAATAACGAACATGTTTGAAATGAAATGATTTGGCGATAGGGAACATTGAATAAAAGCGCCCTTTTCTAATAATTGCGTGAAAAATCATGCAATTATTAGAAAAGGGCGGTTAAAAAACCGAAATTAGTGATCTTTCTGTCACTGACCGAGATCTTTGAACCGGAACCGAACTTTGGGAGGATTTTTCTTTTATAGGAAGCTTATAACCTCGAACCCAAGATGAAATTGTTGAGCCTGAAGAAATCTTTCTTCAATCTTTCTGTGCCGTGCCGTTGTCGCGGCACTCAGAAGAGGAATGACAGTTGCCGAGTGCAGCCCAAGGTGACGGCGCTCGGTGGTAAAGAAAAATGACTTTCAAACTGTGTGATGTCCGGGACATACACGGAGGTACTACATTCGATAACTCCAAAAGAAACCCTTCACACAATTAAGATCGAACTTCTTAGGTAAGTTCGTTTGATCTAAAAATTATTCTATGTGAGAAAAGTAGACTGTGGACTACACTCGTGAGGGTCTCACAGAACACAGCAATTAGTAAAATGCGAGAAAAGTAGAATTAAAGTGATGAAGCAGGTTTGTAAAAATCCGCAAGGAAAAATAAATAAATAAATGAGTATCGTTTTCGAGGATTAAACATTCATTGATGATTTACCAAATCGAACATTTCTTTTTAGGATTCATTCTCGAACCTTCGGGACAATTGAAATCGTTAGCAAATTCTTGCATATTTGAAAATGATCCAATAACGCGAAACTCATCGGGACTGTGTGGGTCTAAGATCACATTCGACCGAAGAGTTTCGCGTTTGGATTTCGAACACCAGACATTGGCAGCACTTAGCCAAAACATTTGTTTCGTAGTCATATCAAGTCCGGGTAACTTTTTTTCCGGTTTATTTGTTGCAGCCCAACTGTTGTATGCTAGATATGCGATTTTGATACCTCCATTGTCCGCAACATTTTCACTCTGTGTATTAACACCGTTCAGCTGCAAAATGAAACTAAAAATTATTGGCTCCTTTTAGTTACGACACGTAGAAACACTCTCTCTAATAGATTTTATATTTATTTAAAGCATCGGTAAGATTGAGTACTAATGCATAAGAAATCGTAAAAAAAAACGAACCTTCAAGCCGACCTCTGGAACGGTATATTTTCCATACTGTTCTATTATGCACTGTACACGTTGAAAGTAATCTTGTTCCGTTGACGGTTCCCACCAATTGACAAGATTGCCATTTTTATCGAATTGCTTGCCTATGTCGTCGAAGCCGTGTGTTATTTCATGACCAATAATAAATCCAATACTCCCGTAATTCATATAATTCGGCCTGTTTTTGTTGAAGAAAATACCTTGTAGAATACCAGCAGGAAATTCTGTGCACATTATAATAACGAACATTTATGTAAGCGTTATGATGCATTATTCTGAACAGCGGAATTTTTATCTGACATTTTGTAAATCAATGTACTAACGTATACTATTGTCATCTGGAGAATAAAACGCATTAACATCAGCAGATTTCGCATAATTTATCCAATCAGATTTGTTCATGGGTTCGCGCAATTTACCCAAAGAATAATCAAAACTGAATCGCTCCAAGTTTAACACACTATCGAGATAATTGTCTCCGGACATTTCAAGTTTTTCGTAAATCTTTTCAAGCTTCTCGTCGTCCAACAGCTCTTCAGGGTAGGCAACGTGGCTGATCATCGCTGTGGCTTTCTCCAACGCTCTCAGCCGGGTTTTTTCATCCATCCAATCGACCTATTAAATGGTGCAATATGAAAAAAAAAACTTATTTTGTAGTCCATGAGAAAGATAAAATTGAAAATGGCTAATTCTCTATAAATTTATTTACGGAATTCGATAACTAGCGAAAATGCAATATTATTCTAATCAATGCGTATTCTTTACTTTATAAAAAAATCCAGTAGATTATACATACCTTTTTCAAAATAATGTTGAACTGTTCTTTGATTTCCATCACCATGTCGGCAGCACTTTTTTTTGCCTCTTTGTTAAAGTATTTCTTAACGTACATAGCACCGGTACCAACCGAAAACCACCAGGTAGCAATTTCAGTACATTTGTCAGATCTTGCCAAACTTTCAGTTTTTCCGGTAAATAAAGTCGTGAACATCTGTCGCCTTTTCCGTATGGCTTCATTTAGATAATCTATAGAATCCATTACAACCATCCACATTAAGAAGTTAGCTTGTATCCTTTTCGGGGTTTCGGACAGTAGTTTTTCCAAATTAGTAAAGTAGCTCGGCACGCATACAATAACAACTTCGTCGTTATCAATGGTGATTGATGGTGGTAACAATCTGTTGAAATATTCTTTCCATGGTATACTTGGGTATGTATTGGATAATGCCGTAAGTGTCATTGGGTTGTAGAGTTTTGTTGCATTTCGACGTTCCTCGCTTGACAACATGATCTATTCAATTGCAGAGAAAAATTATATAGCTATGTTCTAGTTTAAGGGGATCTATCAGTTCCAGGGGTGGGAGGGAGGTTGATAACTGAAAAGTAAATACACGTCGTTCTCGGACACGCTTGATATTTAAAGAAGAAAATGTACACGTTGTTCCCTTTTAATGACAGAATAACGTGTAACTCTTCTTTTCCTCAAAATATCAAGCGTGTCTAAGAACAATGTGTATCTACTTTGTTACCCCGACCGTGAGACTGACAGATCACCTTAAGGGAAATAATTTTGCTTCATCCTTAGCACAAATATATAAAAAGCTCGTTAGGTTCCAGGCTGGTAGTACTATTGAAATTAATCCAAGAACGAATAAAAAACAATAAACTTTAAAATAATTTTAACAAAGCGCCCATACGTCTGCTAGTCGCATTTCGAAAGTCAATGATTTTTCCAATTCCTTCTGAGCGTAATGCTGATTTGCACCGAGCATCACAGCTATGTCAACCATGAAGTTGTAATAAGCGTAAACAATTTTATCATCAAAGCCCTTTGATAGATATTTTTTAGAAAGTCCCGTTTGACCTTCATCGATCTAAGACGTACAAATGAAAACAATTTGAATTAGAACACATTGCATCATTTTCAATTTTCATTCTAATTCGTTCGATCATGTGAAAGACACGCACGAAAATTAAACGTTGTGAACTATTTTTCCAATCGGTGATGACTTCGAAATCGATTAAAGTATTATGAGAGTAGCCAGCGTCGCGAAATTTATAAATCGCCTTCCACCAAACAAATTCATCTTCGTTCCATGCTTCACCGAGGACCACTGGCCATCCACCCATTTTATCCAATTGTGCAAAAAGTGGCTTGAGTTCTGCGGCCTCGATAGCGTCTACAATCACATATTCTTGCATACTCGATTTTTCATTCTTTTAAACATTCTCGAACAAATAGAACATTTTTGTCGCATGTTCTGGAAATATAAAACTTACCTTCATTCATACATATCCTATAGAGACTTTTCATTAACCTAAAGTGTTTTGGTTCGTTGGGTTCAATATCCGCTTGGATACTTGACTTCAGATGAGCAAACATTCTATTCGATATTAGGTTGAAGTAGCTCGTACTGGTTTGACTATCAGATAAGATCGTCTCATTGATGAAACCACCGCACGCATAACGATAGAAATCTTCGCAAGGGTCGACGTTAGGGTCCATGTTCTTCAGGATTATGGATGCTACAAATTAAATTGATATGATCAATAAACAATGATTCGATGATATATAAATATTATTGTGAAAAAATGTCAATCCTCACTACATTATTATCGTGTGAATAGGCAACAAAATATTCGTCATCATAGCAGTTATTTCGATTTTATCACGTACCTGTATGAATGCATTCTGGCGTCAGGCAGACATCCTTCTGGTCGGCTGAAATGATTAAATGTTGAGATTTTGTTACATTTGTTAGAAAAATAATTTAAAAAAGAATAGTTTTCTTAATACAGACTCGTCGTTGACCCTAAGTCATTGCAAGGATTTGTTAGGGATTTCCCTTCTGTAAGTGACGAGGTATTACATAAAAGGAGTACGAATACCTCCAATACCGTCAAACGACAAGACACAGCTGCTGATTTTTGCTTTCTGAAACATGAAGGTCTCCGAATGTTCAATAAATAATTGAGTGCACAAAAAAGACAAAATGACCATACAAAAAATCATAGGACCAAAGACGAAATTCTTAATATTGATACTTAATAAAATATTAAATTCAATAAATTTGCAACATATTTTGATTACTAATGAAAAAAATCTCATGGCACATCTATAATGACGCGCGATTATTGTGTCACATGTAAACAAATTTTTACATTAAAGGTTCGTGTTTTATAAATACTATTTAACCTCTCTCTAAAAATGTTTAGCGAGCTTCATATATAAATGCTATATCATACTGATCAATAAATATTTCGCGTGTAAAACATGAAGATATCGATTCGCTTTGGTATTTGACACTGATAACACAAACAAAAAACTTCACTATTAGTCATGTTTACTATTTTTACATTTGAACTTTTGTTCTAGGTGCTTCATGATTATTTTAACCGCAGATGTAAATAGAAAACTCGTAAGCTAGAATCGTCAATAAAAGTTTATTGAGTACTTTATCGATTTAGAAATTTGAAACTCGTTTTTTTTTTCAGAAATTTAAATCTGGGGTCTATACACTTTTTTTTTTAATCACCTGGGTATTTATACAGCTCAATTTAATAAAGTTTTTTGTAATTAGGAGGTTTTTTGAGTGTAGCATTACTCGCTCTGTATTTACTGGGATACTCACCGCATGACGATCCGTAGTCGCACTGGCAGATCTTCTATGGATATTCTCTATCTGCGCCCTAGTTCTGATTTTCGATACATATATCTTTCGTTTCTTTTTGGGATTGCTCAGTAAAACTGGTTTACATAAATCGTACATCAAGTACTAGTTATTAAAAAAAAAAAAATCTTCCACGGTCATATATTCCACGTGCACGTTAACACCGGAATAAACGAGCAAGTAAACTTCCCACGCGTTATTTGAACGCTTAGAAATCGCAGGTAATACTAGTCTGGTCGGCAAAGTGTGGACTGCAAGTACGCATCAGATTCCGATGGAATGGATTTCAGAAAACATGTTTCTAGAGATTGCTGTTTAAAACAAATTTCTGTTCAATTAGCTAAAGTTTTTTTTTTTGTTCATCGTCGCTGAACTTTTCCCTGTTTTTGATTTTTCAACACCCGGCATTTTGCTGCAAATTAAAAAAAAATGAATTACTCTCATCTTTGCAAAAATTATTCCTTTATTATTTCGGCAAATAAAAAAAAAAATCCTAAAAAATTATTAATAGTGTTCGGATGGTGTTAAAAAGTTCTCGTCACGATTTTTATAGTTGATTAGTAAAAACATGTATTCTTTAAAAAAAAAATTCATGAATGTCCCACGGACTACAGAGGAAAGAAAAACCTTATAATTGTTGCAGTAGAGGTAGTTAAATAATCAGAAAACTGCGAAAAAAAAGGTGGGACAATAATTCAGTTATTTGTTAGAAATATATCGTTTTATTTATGAAGACTCGGAAGAATTCTTATTTGTCCATTAAAAGTGCAATTTAAAAACATTTCAAAATGTATTAGGATGTAACAAAGTTTTGATGGATGTTTCTGGAGTTTATGTGCATAGAAATTCACCAGAACGAGCATTTGTTTATGGGATTCATTTTTGAACCCACAGGACATTTGAAATCATTTGCGAATTCCGGCATATTCGAAAATGGCCCGAGAACTCGGAACTCGGAAGGACTGTGTGGGTCTGAGATTACACGAAACTGTAAATCCTGACGTTTATATTTCGTGCACCAGATATTGGCAGCACTTAACCAAAACATTTGCTTCGGAGTCCTGTCAATTCCGGGTAATCGTTTTTCGGGTTTATTTCTAGAAACCCAACTGTTGTATGCCAGATATGCAATTTTAATTCCTCCGTTGTCTGCAATATTTTCACCTCTCGTGGTCACACCATTCAACTACGAGACAAATAGAAAATGTTGCATTAATAAAAAATAAGCAGGAATGTTTCCAAAACTCGAGAATGCCGTTGAGGGGAGAGGCAGGTGTACCGCCGGCCGGAGGGCATCGACGGCCGGTTCAATTTTCAGACTTGCACACTTTTATAGAAAAAAAAAAAAACCAATAAACGAGAAAATGTGACCGGAGTCATTGCCTAAAATTGTACTTTTTTATTTTCATCTAAATGTGCGCAAATAACAAAAAAAATAACACTGGCCGGCGTTACCTACCAGCTGGGGGTATTCACCTTTTCCTAATCCTTTCGTGTGAAGAAGGAAAACACTCACCTTTAGGTTCACCTCTTGAACGGTGTAATTTCCATACTGTTCAATGATACATTGTGTGCGTTGATGGAAATTTTTTTCAGTTGACGGTGTCCACCAATTAACGATATTACCATTCTTGTCAAACTGCTTGCCTATGTCATCGAAGCCGTGTGTTATTTCGTGGCCAATAATATATCCGATGGCACCATAATTCATATATTTAGGGCGATCGTTATTAAACAACGTGCCTTGCAAAACACCAGCAGCAAATTCTATGAATAAAGTAATATCGACCATTCGTGTAAATGTTATTAAATTTATATATATTTTTCTGTACGTTAGAATTTTCAACTAAAAATATTTCGATCGATGTACTTACGAACACTATTTTCTTCCGCGGAATAAAAAGCATTGACGATAGCAGATTTTCCATGCGAAATCCAGTCCGTTTTGTTGAGAGGTTTTCGCAATTGGCCGAGTGAATACTCGGTGTTGAATAGGCTTAAGTTAAATATGTTCTCGAAATAATGGTTTTCAGACAATTCAAGTTTATCGTAAAACTGTTCGAGCTTTTTATCGTCCAATAATTCATCGGGATACGCTATGTGACTGACCATTGCGTTGGCTTTGTCCAGTGCTGTTTTTCGGGTTTTTTCATCCATCCAGTCAGCCTATTAAATTTATTTATTCAAAAAAATTTTAATCAAGTGCCAACATACGACAAAACTATCACATCAAAAGTTCCTCATTACGCTGTAAAATATTTTCTTCATGATATACCTTTTTGTAACCTCAACCAAATCTTATCATTTACTTAGGGTTGACGATAACACTTTTGGTATCGTGTATTTTTGTTACTTGGAAAAATTCATATATTTCTATTCGTTAAGGATTCCTAATGTTAGTAGCGTAATTTAATAATATTCTGAACGATATTTGCTCACGCACTAGTTGGTTACGAAGTGCTACGAACAGATACGTACATTTTTCAATATTTCGTTGAATTCTTTTCTTATATCCATGACCATTTCGGCAACATTTTGTTTAGACTCTTGATCGAAGTATTTTTTAACGTACATACTGCTGACGATAATTGGCAGAGCTTCGGTAATAATTGGAATGCATTCATCTGCCCTTGCCATTCGTTTGGTACTTCCGGCAAATACATTCGAAACAATCCCATGCGTGTCACGAATATAATCATTCACGTATCTTGCCATCGATTTGGCAGCTCTCCACATTATGTAATTCGCCTGAATTCTCTTCGGCGTCCGGGATATTAATTTTTCAAATTTAGCCATGTAATTCGAAGCATATACGATCACGTGTTCGTTCTCCTCAACATCGATTGCTGATGGTAACAATCCGCTAAAATATTCCTTCCACGGTATGTTTGGATACTTTTTTGACAATTCCGGGAGTGTCATTGGATTGTAGAGTTGCGTTGCATTACGACGTTCCTCGTTTGGCGATGAAAACTAGAAATTACGAACAGAACTTATTGCGAAGATGAAAATCGTGATTGAAAACTGAGACAAACATCAGAAGAACATCAATCGATGTTGCTGCACAAAATGAAGGAACAGTCTTCAAGTGTTCAAGAAGAGAAGATCCGAATTTGTAAAGTAGTGTTTTAAAAAATGATGTACCTTCGCCAGTTTTATTTCGAATCTTAATGACTTTTTTAGTTCCTCTGCAGCTCGAACTTTATTAGCACCGAGCATTACAACAAAGGCCACCATTTCGTTGTAATAAGCGGAAACCACCGGATTGTCGAAGCCTTGAGATAGATATACGCGATCGATTCCCAGACTTGGTTGATCAAGCTTTAAAATGAAAATAAAAATAAATAAATATGACATACCACTGTAGTACTCTCATCGTCATCGAAATTATTGATTTATTCACATCAAGCATGTACGTACAACTATGACGTGGTTAGTGTCATTTTTTGGATCTGCCCCGATGTCAAACGTCATAAAATAGTCGAAAGATAAGCCGGCTTCACGAAGTTTGTAGATCGAGCTCTTCCAGTCGAACTCATCGTCGTTCCATGAATCACCATCAAGGACTGGCCATCCACCAGATTTTCGTAAAATTGCGAGGATGGGTTTAAAACCTTTAGCATCAATCGCAGCTACAAAATTTTTTTGAAAGTTTTTTTTATCACATTGTCAAATATAAACCGATGCTAATTGCAATATCTATTTCGAACAACATCAAAAATTACTCGAAAATTTGAATTAATAAATTTAATTACCGGATTAATTAAATTATTAAACGTAATCAAATTACTCGGTTCAATCTCATAATAAGGAGAGACGTGAAATACGAGTGGCTCCACAAACTCACCATCAATTGCTCTTTTCAAAGTACAGAGAATTAATGAACAAGAATTAAGGTAAAGCATAGAATTTTTTTTTTTTTTTTTTTCTAAGAATCCATGAAGGTATTTTCATGCGCGGAATATAAGCATAGGGAAATCGAAAATGAAACTTTTTATATATCTTATTAAGTTTGTATGAAAATAAAGCAACCGCGAATGAATCAAATGTCTCTTCTACTTTTTTGGAAACAGATAAAAAGTTCAACGAATAATGTGATTACTTTTGCCACCTTTTGAAACAATTTTGCCATTCGTGACAATGCAGTACTCACTCGTATTTAGACAAGCTTTGTAGAGATTTTTCACTAGCTTGTAATGTTTTGGTTCATTTGGTTCACTTTCAGCCTGTATGACCAATTTGATCTCCTCTTGCAATTTTTTATGCACATTTATAAAGCTATTAACGTTGCCTTCATTGTGAGATATAATCGAGTTGTTGATGAATCCACCGCACGCATATCGATAAAAATCTTCGCAAGGATCGACATTAGGGTCCATGTTCTTCAGGACCATGGATGCTGAAGATCGAATCATCGAGATAAAAAAAAATTCACTTTATTTTACGTTTACAATATTCAAGTGAAGAACACTTTTGAAAATGTTGTTTGTGTTGGAAGATTCGTTATTTCATCTTTCAAAGATTACGAAGTCATGATATATTATTCCAAACACTTATTTCTTGACTTTTCGGCATTTAGAAAAAAAAACAAAGAAAAAAGGTTTCAGATTATTCTACAACCGTTTATATTATGTGTCTTGTGACGTACCAGTCCGAGTGCATTCCGGTGTAAGGCAAGAATCCTCATCATTATCTGTAATCATAAGAAATGTTTATTTAGAAAATCAAAAACAAAAATTTAAACACAACGCATTTCTTCTCGTTTTTCATCAAACGTTTTACGATAACACAAAACAAACTGCTTTCAGAGTTTACAACTAATAAAAACGTATTGGTGGCATTGATATTTATAAAATTACATTTATTGACACTTGAATGAATTTTTTTCTTCACTCAATAATTTGACTAATTAGAATTTTACTTAATCCATATAGAATAATCAGATCTCAGCTATCGCTTATTGAGAAACATGTTCTAATTATTAAATCCATCGGCTACAATCAAATGATATTTACGAAAATTGATTTATATATTTGTAGACATTAATTTATACATTTTTGGCTGTACTCGAACTTGAATACCATTGCCTGCCAAAATGAGAGATTCAGAGATTTGTAAAAGCATTACAAAACTTGAGAATAGACGTTATTGGATTGGGTTCATTCCTTTACCAACCTGCAGTTGGGTTGAAATTGTTGTATGAATTTGTTACAGTTCCTTCTTCTATAAGTGAGGGAATATACAATAAAAATAATTTGGATACCACGATTCCCATCAACGCCCAGACCAGAGCTTTTAACATCCAACTGTTTAACTTCCTGAAACAATTTAGATGCATGTGAGAACGCTCAATGGGAATTAAATCGATGAAAATATAAACCTCAACAGATTTTCGAAATTACGTATCAACAGTAAAAATCCAAATGCACAGAATCACCGGAAGTTCTTTACTATTAAATTTTTGTTGAATGATGTTTCAAATATGTTGAATATTTGATTACTATTTACTGTTCAAGTAAAAAACTCACTCCATGAAGATATTTTTCCTTCCAAGTCGTCGTAATGATTCACTTTATGTCTATATTTTTGTTTCTTCTTTGCGAAGAGCTTTTTTTGGTTTTCTGTAATAAAAACTGATCTACAGGTATAAGTAATTTACACAAGAAAGAGCGAGAGCGTGCAAACTTTCTGCACGTTCTTTTAATTGACATATCTCGCACTTGGGCTTATGTCAAAAAAGAGGGGAAAGTGGGACGTGATCAATTTCATGGGAAGGGGATTCCAAAGATTAAAAACTTGACCGTTAAACAAAGAAGAAGCGAGAGAAACGAAGTGAACGATACTTTTTTCAGGAAATCGAGTTTCAGGAAATACGAATCACATTTGATATTTCGCATATATTACGGCAACCGAAAAACAAACAAATGTTTTTTTTTTGTATTTATGCTGCTGACACGGTTGTTGGTTCTTTTAATTTCCGCTTTTCCGAGATCTCAACCCAAAATATAAAAACTTGATTTGAAAAAATTGACATAAAAACTTCACAAAGTTGAAACTCTCTCGCTAAAAGCTTACACATTTTTATCGGGATAATGGAATGATCAAACGAACCCGCCAGAGGCAGACGATGTTCGATTGTGTTTAAAACAAGTCCCTCGTTTGCAGATGATCCGTTTCCATTCAGTATGACCTAAGAACCGGAAGCTTAAAAAAAAAGGAAGTGCTGACTCTAGAACAATTGGCAGCCTTAAAATACTACCAAATGTTAGCCTACTTTTGAAATTTCTACTTGTCCGATCGCTACCACAGAGACGTCAATCCACGGAAAAACTCTACCAGTCCTTAAGGGGATCTATCAGTTGCAGGCATGCGGGGTCGATAACCGAAGATAAGTTACACGTTGTCCTCCTTTAAAGACAGAACAAAGTGTAACTCTTCTTTTTCTCTAATTACCAAGCGCCTCCAAGAACAACGTGTATCTACTCCTCAGTTATCGACCCCCCACTTCTGCAACTGATAGATCCCCTTAAAGCGCTAACATTGTTCGATTACCAAGTCATATATCTACTGACATATATCACTATAAATAGAGATGAGATATATAGAGAGAGCGAGAGAGAATAGCCACGAAGGAACCCAGAAAAAGAGAAAGAAGAAGAGAACGAGAACGAAAATGAGAAAGAAGTCGACACTGCGGGACAGGCTGAGAAAAAAAGCATTTTTGTCATGCCTTGAAAAAATAAAGAAGAGAAAAAAGAAAACACCATTTTCTAATGTAGTCGATGAATATTCATACGTACCTATGATGTACACGTAACACACAAAGTCAAACAAAAAAAATCTGCTTGGTTTAAGGCCGGCATTTCATAAACAGTGAACAGCAGCTGTCAGTGATTTCTGTATATTTATATATAAAAGTTCCATATGTATAGATATACAAAAATCACTGGCTACTACTACTGCTCACTGCTTATGAAAGGTACCATTACTATTCACTACTTCATTAAGAGTCATCGAGCTCACGTGACAAACTCAAAATTGAGAGTAGCGCCTCCCGTTGTAAAATTCTGAATTACTTGAACAAATATCGGTAGTAGTGCACCTAGCGGTGGATCTTTTAACTTGAATGAAACGTTAGTATTGTTATGGGAGAATATTTCTTATCATTGCGATTGCGACTGAGATAGCTAGTAAAGAGCTCATTGTTTCCCAATGTCATTGAATTCCTAAGCACGACATCGGACCCGTTGCCGTTATATTCCCATATATTTCTGAAACAAAACCCTCGCGACGTGTTCGTAGACGTCGAATTTTTTTTTGCTATTTTTGAAAGATTTAACTCTCAGGAATTGGTTTGGAATATTGAAACGGATATAAAGGAAAAAGCAGGTTCTACAAAATGAAATTTTTTCTGGAGTAGGCAAATCTGTGATTTGTTGGTAAAACGAAATGGTCTAAAGCGCGGAACATTATTTTTCGAGTTTTTTTTTTTTAATGTACACTTCAAAAATGTTTTTAAACAAATACGAAGCGAAATATGTTCAGATCTTGTCCATTGGATCGATACATATATTTATGAATGCTTAAATTTCATTGTAATTAATGAATATCAGTAACAAAAGATGATTCTCTATAACGAAACGAATCGAATACATGTTTTGCTACAGAGGAAAAATGTAGAATAGAAATCAATAAAAGGTATTTGGAACGAATTATAAAGTAATAAAAACAATGTGATGCATTTGTCATGTAATTTATGGTTACATCAACTCACAACTTAATACTACGTTTTCTAAGTACTTAGAAAAATGTTTGAATTTTAATGTACGTTAAAGTTAACTCGAAACTTTTGTCTAACAATTTTTCAGTCAAGTGTTTTCCGTTTTTTAATATTTTTCGGGATGGTTAAAACCCCTATATGTTTAAAGACAATCATTTGTCTCTTGATTTTACCAAAAATAACATGTATATATTTATATATGTGTATATATATCTTTTTTATAAGGGAAGTTCGTATTCGAATACTCGTCAACGTACAACTCGAGTTTCCGTACTTATGTAATCGTAACTTTTATCAAACCATCATCCATCGGTTATTTTACTGATTTTTTCTCCGTTTTCTCTCTCTCTCTCTCATTTACTATTTACATTTTATATCGGCAATATTTCGATGGAAATCATATTTCGCAATCCATTTTCCATTTACAAGTTCAACGATTTTTCCTACATTCCTCAGGACAAAAAATCATTTTTTCTTTATTATCAAGTCGTTCGTTTTTTAATTTTGGATCGTTATCGGGATTAAATATTTTAATTCAAACATCTGAATAGTATTTGATGAATGTACAGCAACATATAAAATCTCATACATGTGTTTTTTGTTGTTATTGTTTTTTTTAGACATCAAGACGATTGTAAAGGAACAATCTGTAGAGAATTTTCGTTCTACTCAAACGTCTGCGAAAAGAGGGCATTTAAAAATTATTTTTTATCTTGAAAAAATTAGAGCTGAGGACATATTTGTGGTTGGCATAAGGGTAAATTATTACTTCGCGTATATTGTGACTTAGTTAGTTGAAAACAATTGTACTCATGAGGAATTTCACATTGTGTCAATGAGATAATATCATATCATGATATTAATGACGTGTAAAACATTTGTTGTTGTTGTATTTTTGCGAATGTGCATTGATTCCTAATGAGATTAACGAGTTTAATGTCTTGGTTCATAAATAAACGACCAAGAGAATTTTGACTGCAAGTTAAAATAATGATATCTGAAGTGCCTGGAGTGAGATTCTTTCAACTTTGCTTTTACAAAGTTCTGGATAATGTGAAATTCCTTAAAAGGTAAAAAAATTATTTAAAAAGTCATAATTTGTTCCAACGTCAATATTTTCTGTAGACTTGACAGTGGAGAGAAAATCCTAGGATATAGAACTTGAAAAACGGTAATATCATGTTTTTTTTTTTTTTTTTTTCAGGATCTGTTGAAAAATATGGAATGTCTACTGATGAAATTTGCATTGTTCTAATACCAACAGTAGAGTGTCACTTGGTATCAACGATAGATCATTCTTTTCAGCTCGATAATTTTTTACAAACATGTCATTTATATGTTAACAAGATTACGATAATCTTTAATTTCATGAATAATCCTCGAACGGCGATATTGTTCTCAACGTTGTTTTACAAAAGGGCAGAAAAATATCAGCTCGATAAATATTATCATCTTTATAACGCTTTTAGAAGCTTGTGAGAAGATGATTTACCAAACTGAACATTTTTTCTTAGGATTCATTTTTGAGCCGACAGGGCATTTGAAATCTTTTGCAAATTCTGGCATATTCGACAATGGGCCCAAAATTCGGAATTCACCTGGACTGTGAAAACCTGTAGTAATACGAAGTTTCAATGCTTCCGGTCTGTATTTGGAACACCACGTGTTTGCGGCACTGATCCAGAACATTTGTTGTGGTGTCCTATTGATTCCTGGCAACATTTGTTCCGGCCCATTTCTCTCTGCCCAATTATTATACGCGAGATATGCTTCTTTGATTCCTCCGTTGTCAGCAATATTTTCACCCTGTGTGTTGATACCATTCAACTGTTGGAAAAATCGATTTAAAAAAAATCATTTCAGCAGTTTTTAATAAAGTATCAAGTTAAGTTGTCGTTTAGCTTATTCTTCAAGTTTCCTAGGAAATCAATTTTTTTTTACGAACTGTCCGCTGTAGTTTTTTTTAGATCAACATGGAAAAGTACTTACATTAAGATTAACCTCTTCAACGGTATAATTTGCATATTGATCGACTATGCACGATGCACGCTTGAGATAATTTTCTTTGGTTGAAGGCTCCCACCAATCAACGAGATTGCCATTCTTATCGAATTGTCTGCCTTGATCATCGAACCCATGTGTTATTTCATGACCGATGACGAATCCAATGGCACCGTAATTCATGTATTTCGGTCGATCGTTGCTGAAGAAAGCACCTTGTAAAATGCCAGCAGGAAATTCTGTGCGAAATTTAACATTAAACAACATTTTACAAATACTGTTTCAAAACGATTATTCAGTGATAATATTTCAGGGACAAATATGAAAATACTAACGAATACTGTTCTCGATCGAAGAATAAAATGCATTTACTATCGCTGGTCTTGCATGAGATAACCAATCGGTTTTATTGACAGGTTTGCGCAATTTGCTGAATGAGTATTCCGTTCCGAATAGAGTTAGATTTAAAATACTCTCGAGATAATTGTCTTCGGACAATTCGAGGTTTTCGTAAAACTTTTCAAGCTTGTCGTCGTCCAGCAACTCGTCTGGATATGCAATGTGACTGGCCATCGTTGCAGCTTTTTCAAGAGCACTTTTTCGTGTTTTTTCGTCCATCCAGTCGACCTACAGAATTATTATATAATTATGAAGAAAGATAAATCGGGTCAATCGTGATTCCATTCACTCGTGAAGCAGTTTTGTTTCATAAACTTGGGTGTACGTACTTTTTTTAAAATTTGATTGAATTGTTGCCTAATGTCCATCACCATTTCGACTGCATTTTTCTTTGCATCTTCGTTAAAGTATTTTCGTACGTACATAGAACCAACGCTAATCGAAAGACTGTCGGAAACTATGTCAACACATTCCTTCCATCTTGACTCACGCTCCGTACGTCCGCTGATAGCTGTAGAGTAGGCCAGCTGCCTTTTACGTATATCATCGTTCAGGTAACTTACAGAAGCCGCTGCAGCTCTCCACATTACGTAATTTGCCTGAATCCTCTTTGGAGTCTGGGAGATTAATTTTTCCAAATCGGTGATGTAACTGGGTACGTTTACGATTGCAATTTCATCTTCTTCAATGGTGATCGACGATGGTAACAACCTGCTGAAGTATTCTTTCCATGGGACACTTGGATAATTTTTCGTCAATTCCGCAAGTGTCATTGGGTTGTAAAGCTGTGTTGCATTACGACGTTTCTCGTTTGGTAATGAAATCTATACAATTACGAAAGAAAATTAATGATTATATCGTTGAAATATTGTTCGGTTTTCTCTTTGACATTGCTTTTTACTTGGGGTCAATTTGACCCAGGTATATAATGGAAGACTTGCTTCGAGAATATTTGAATAAATAAGAATTATAGTTCGAATTGAAAGCGTGAAAACGTTAGTAGCAAATTTGCTACGCGGTCCAAAAATACTACTTCCCAGGGCCTTATCGACAGAATAATGGTCCAACATTCATATTCGACTCATTTTGAGCCATATTACCAGAGGAAATAATTTTGAGCCATTCAGAAATAGGCGTGGCCGTCAAAGGGTTAATAAAATAACAAAATGTAATTCAATAATTTACTGTAAAATAGGGTACTCACGTTTGCCAGTTTCATTTCGAAATCCAATGACTCCCTGAGTTCTTTCATAGCCCGATCTTTTTCAGCACCAAGTATAACAGCGATGTCTACCATATAACTGTAATAAGCGGAAACAATTTTATCGTTGAAGCCCTTCGATAGGTATTCTCGAGAAAGTCCCAGAGCTGCTTGGTCGAGCTATGAAATAGAAAAATTAATAAATTTATTCGAAATTTCCATCAATTTGATAGAGCGTCATAATACTCTATTTAGGAGAGACGTATACGTACATCGATAACTCGTTTTGTGCTGTTTTTCAAGTCTACACCGATGCTGAAATCGATAAAATAATCGACAGAGTATCCAGCATCGCGAAATTTATATATTGAGCTTCTCCAGTCAAAGTCGCCATCGTTCCATGAATCACCATCGAGAACAGGCCATCCACCGAGTCTCTTCAAAATTTTGTGAAGGGGTTCTAGTCCTTTAGCCTCAATCGCGGCTACAATTATGTTTACATCGATTAATTACGAAAAACAAAAACATATATATATATTTTTTTAATATTAATGAATTAAGTCGCGGGTTATCGTTCCATGTAATCAATAATTGAAACTTACTTTTGTTCATACAAGATTTGTAGAGATTCTTAACTAGTCTGAAGGGTTTCCGCTCCTCAGGATTACTTGGAGCCTCGATACTTGTTCTAAGTTGCTCCTGCAGCTTATCACTAATGACGCTAAATGTATTTATGCTGGTTTTATCATCGGGTATAATGGTTGATTTGAGAAATCCACCGCATGCGAATCTATAAAAATCGTCGCATGGGTCCACGTCAGCGTCCATGTTTTTCAGGATCGTGGATGCTGAAGATTAAATTTTACAGATATGAACTTTTTTTTTATTTTCTTAATACCTACCAGCACATTGGAATTGAAACTTTTTTTTGTACATCGCTGTACGTTTAATTTCGTTTACGTACCAGTATGAACGCATCCTGGTGTAGAACAAACATTTTTCGAATCTTCCGATTTACAAACAGTTTGGACTCTGTTTTGTAACGCTTGACCTCCCAGAGCTTCAGCTGTGGATGGGAGCATCTCGGTTTTAGCAGGTACTACTCATCGAATTTCGCGATGTCATGGATGTGCGGATACAGTGCGATGAGATGATTTTTTTAAATGCATAAAATGAAAAAGCATAAGACACATGTGCGTTACAAAACATTGAAGGAATAAGCAAAAATACGGGACTTGTGTTTTTGAAGTTAAAATGATTTCGATTACACAAAAGCATATTATAGTTATGACACATTTTTGGATTAATAATTTAATGACAATGAAATGTAAACGTTATTAATTTTTTGTAAAAACATGTTTATTATTAAATATTACAACTTTCTCAATTTTTGCGAGTTAAATTTATGGCAAGAATTTTTAGTATTTTTAATATTGCTACCGCGTGGTCAATATATATGTCGATCTTGATCCAGCTCAAAACTTTTCTACTTAGATGTGATAAAATGTAAACTCGCATATCATGTTTTGAGAGTGGCTGTAAGATGTTTTAACAAGACACATAATATCTGAACGTACGTATCGTAACAATTTCCATGTCTCGATTAGCGATCTACATTCGTTTTCACAACGCGTCATAGCACATTGGAGTATTTTTGAGAAAAAAAAAATTGTATGTTTCACGAATTTAGTTATTTAATAATAATATCCGTCTGTGCGCAAATGATCGACCTTTCGGCTACTATGATAAGAATTCCTGCGTCATTGAAATTCAGACCGCCTGTTTTTATTAAGAATGATACGTAAAAATAAACCTCAAAGTCTTTTTATGTAACTATTTGTCGATGATTCACTGGTTAGAATACAACGTCTTACAAGTTTCAAGAGTTTATTTTTTTTTATATACTCATTTTCCGAATTCAATCTTCTTTCTCTTTTCAATATTTCTGTTTATCGAAATTATTTGTATATTCGATTGACGTTAATTGTTATTCGTCTCCATAATCTATTGAATTCAATCGATCTCTTGCTACGGAATATTATATTTAAATGAAGTGAATATTTTATGTGGACTTTTTGAAAGTTTTATTCTCGACAATTGTATTCTAATTAATGGATTAATTCTTGAGCAACTTTCTGGTGTATTGACTGTCTTACACAATACGCGGGTTCAAGTTTTAAATAGTGCATGAGATTTCTAAAAGCATTGAGCAGCCGAAACTATATGACGAAAAATGATGGATATAGTTTTGTTTATCGTACCTGCGGCAGATTCTGAAACGTCGCAGGAACCTGAATTTGCTACGACCACTGCAATACCAACCGCAAGGGCGATGCATAAAAGAACACCAGAAACGGCGATCACCGTTAGACCGCGCTCCAGGGCTGAACGACGCTTCCACCATGTTGGATTTCTAAAAAAAAAACATCCCTCGAATAATAAACAAAGATATTTTTTGTGTTGCATTCGAAATTAAATGAGGGAACAATTAGAATTGATCAGTTTTTATTGTTCAATTGGATATACATATTTCTTACAATGGCCTAAAAAAAAATCAGAAGTTATTATCGTTGCTTTCCAAATATTACTGAGAATTAGTTCATCGCTGAAAAGTGGAGATCCAGAGAGCAAAGTCTGTCAATTGATGATTACTCTGCATGGCAACATTTCTATTGTCTTTTATTTATCGATTTTCTTATTATTTTTTTGTTCAATATTTTTAATGTAATATTCTTTTTCGTCGGGGGACGATTCAAGGATATTACAGCCTGACTCTATTTTCATTCCCACCCCGTTTCCCCTGCTTTTTTGAGGCTGCATGTAGCTGACTAATCCCTATGCAATTGCAATACGTGTTGCGTTTGTCGCGGACAGAAGATAACTTCAGAAAATTTTACAGATTCAGTATGTTCCCAACTATAATATCGTAATATCTTCAGGTGAAGATGCGAGCTCATTTCTCAGCTATGATGCAATGAACCAGCCGATATGCACGACCTGCTCATGACGAGCGGCGTTTACCCGACTCTCCTGAAGCCACAGATATAGTTTCAGAGTGATGTGATTTTCATAAGCATGGATTCATTTAAGGCAGAGTCGGAAGCACTCGATATGGCTGTATAGTCGCATCTAAATATTTTTCAACATATTTGGCCGGGATTTGACCTTGACCAATGGGTCTCGCCATGGTTCTTAATACGTTGAGGAAGTGGCGCATAAATGGAATGCTCAAACTACTAGCGTCATCCCTATTTCGTTGTCATAAAATCAAAGTCAATGTGACTACGCAACAAACGAAAAGTTAACGAGGTTCATGCAGCATAATTATCAGAAACAATTTTTTCCAAGATAATTTTCCAAGTGAAATTTGAGAAGGTTTCACTGTTTAGTAATCGAGATATTGAGTGTTTAAAATCGCAACTTCAACATGAGATCTTATGGGAAGTTACGAAAAAAGACAATATTTACAACAAATAACTCGATTTCTAGACAGTAAAACTTCCTCAAATTTTATCTACAGTTGAGTATTATTGTCAAGAACGTTCATACGAATTTTAAACAATTAAACTTGGAATTCGTCTAACGCATGCCCAACGCTTCGTTAATATTTGCGATGCAGCCTGCAGATGAATGTAAGTTTGATTTACATTATTTTCCGGTATGAGTGCCGTCAATTTTGACACCTAATTTTAAAGGAAAGTGAATAAACACACAACGCTTAAACTATTCAGTAGTGTTATCAGAGTTCATTGTTTTGTATTGATTTTCTGACGTGTTTCCTCATAACTTACTTCAGCATTACTGCTATTTTATGATAAAATGAAATTTGGGAGAAATTCGTGATTTTTGTTATCTCCAATGTCATCTACGATCATTAAAAATTGATTGTTGTTCAATATATAATTTTAATTATAGAATCAAACTGGAATTCAAAATATGCTGCATTTCCTATAAACAGCACTTTATCTATAGACGAATACATACAATAACGATAAAACCACAACTATCACACTTGGATGAGAATAATTTGTTCGACAGATCATGGATGAAAAGAAATAAGTCAATGATTAAGGATTACATTTTTAATAAAACTCTTATCACCTTTTAGGATATAGTGGACTAATCTCGTAAGGCCCATCGAATAGCGAAACGTATTTCATCCTTGGTTTCATATGCAAAAACTAATCGAGATGACTTTTTCTTCTAAGGACAGGAGATAAACAAAAATTATTCGAAGCTGTCTGCACTACTGAAGCCTCGTAGCTAAACTCGTAGCTAAATACCAAAGTCAAAACCTATATGGACGTTCAAACAAATCGTATGCAGAATTATTTTTCGTCAAGGATTTTACACCGTAGAGGAAAATCGATATTTTACACCGCGTTAAAATATATATAATCTTATAGCGACGCATATACAACGTAGTATAACGCAAAATGCACCAGCTGTGGATTATCGTCGACGATAAAATTCCACTTAGACGAAAAGGGTGGCGCTACGGAAGAGCACTTCTCTCGTGTCATTTACTGGCCCTTGAAATTTATGAGAGACTTTTTTTCTTTTAAAATATCGCACGTTCATTTAAGCGTGAAAACGTTGTTTTATTTATTTCATTGTATGTCCAGAGACACGATATTGTATAATTTTGATCAGTAATGAAAAGCGAATAATTTTTTTCGAGTACTTTTCTTAAAGTTAGAAGAAAATTATCAAAAAATGAATTGATTTTTCCGAAATTTCCAACATTTATGGGTGAACTGCATTCTTTTCGAGGTTTATATGCACTTTCAGAGTGAATATCTCACAAGTATTTTGTCACACCATAAAAAATGCACATTGACTTTTTGAATTTGACGTTGTTCGGCGGGACACTCCTGTATGATGTGTAACGCGTTATTCGGCGCCGAAGTTTTAGGTTGTACTGTTGAATATCGACAACATATTTTGTAGTGAATGGAATTCATTAACAATAGCAGCATATGTCAAAGATCCATAAGCGTTTTATTGCTTTACACAACTAAGTACACACGAATGCGTTGTCGTAACACCTTCAGCTGACATCGTTCGTTCCATCAAACTATTCAAACGTGTTTGAATCGCTATGAAAAATAATGGTTATTTGATACATTTCAGACACTTTTAGCGATAGCGTATCTTGAAAAATTTCATGTACGTTATTCTCAGCTTCTCCCCGAATTAAAAATAAACGATACAAGGTTAAGAATCAATATAAAAATTTGATAATACCTCGATAATTTTCTTTTTCGATCAAGTTTTATTTTCCAAAAACATGTTTCAATCTCTCGAGCTTCGTTTAAGAACTTTGTAGAAGTACCAATATCCCTAAAAGTAGACGATTTCGAATAAACGCTACTCAAATGAAGGTCATTTTATCAGAATAAATCTATTTACTAATTTTTGTGTAAAAACGACTCCACAAAACATTAATCCAATGGAACTTCTTGTTCCAACCACGACATAGTTCCTTGGTACGAAACTGAGAATAAAATTCTTTACATAAGTGGTCAATTACGGAATACCCGTTGAATTATACATAATTAAAAGACTTGCTCCTCGAAGTGTGTTCGTGGATTGAAAAAA
Organism: Campoletis raptor; assembly: GCA_948107755.1. Classification (NCBI taxonomy): domain Eukaryota; kingdom Metazoa; phylum Arthropoda; class Insecta; order Hymenoptera; family Ichneumonidae; genus Campoletis; species Campoletis raptor. The sequence continues at coordinate 26,122,440 of OX403622.1, read as the reverse complement.
AATATGAAAAACCTGTACATATCGAAGTTTTTCAACGTCTCATTATGAACTATTTCTTTTAATATTTTCCAGACACAGATCAATGGGTGGAAGTTTAAGTTTTCGACAATTCGAATTGGTTCTTTTTTCTAAACAAAAGGTCTTCTGAAATTAAACAAGGAAGTCTATGAATGGTAATACTAAATTCGAGAATAAATACTTAACATATTGAACATCCTAGCTATCAAATTTATTCTGTATATTATTGTTGCTCATTAGGATCATCGAGGTATTAGTAAAAATGTATAAAGAGCACGAGATCTTCTTTCCCTTTGGTCTGGTCTGGGAGATTCTCTCACGGTATAATTCATTCTTATTGCAGTGTGTTTATGTTCGTATAAGATTTTAACGAGGGTATTTTGTATACCCGTACATAATAGAGAGACGGTGAGCTTGGATCCCGCAAGCGACTCGTGCCGAGACCCAAACGGGTAAATAGTTTAAACGCAGTGTATTAAGTGTGCGGTACTCGGTCCAATCGAGAGTGCATAATGGCGCAAGTCGAGAGACTCGACGAGAGGCGGGTATATAGAACGAGTGTATCGACCTCGACTGTTTGTATTTTGTATACAATATACGGGACATTTCACGTAGAATCGAACTGCTGGATTCGATATTGTCAAAATTCATTTCCGACTTTCCACCATTCTTATCTGTTGATTATAAAATTCTCCAATTATTTATTATCGAATACGTTAGTGCAATACGCGTTCTTATTCAAATCATTTTTCATTCAGTTGAGTTTTAAATAAAATTATGGTGCTAATTTTTCCCATTTTTTGTTGTTGCTTAATCGGCCGAACGTGAACTTTGCATTTTTGTTCGTTACTGATGTATTTTTATCATTAACAGAATAAAATCTATATGATTTATTGACGTTTATTTAAGAACGAAGAAAATTCAAATTATTTTTGTGTGAAGATTTCACTAGCCAGTTATAAAACTTAACATCTGGTATATTAATAAGGCGTCAAAAAAAAAAAAAAAAAAAAAAAAAAAAGAATACATCGAACAAGTGTTGATGTTTTCAATATCGAGTGTAAAATATTCTCAAACTATTACTAATAGACAATTAATTCTTATGATAAAAATGTACATACTAATTCACTTCTTCTTCGTTGGAAATGTTTCGTATTCAATACATTTTTCGTGCCTACGAAAACCTGTATTTTTACGCACGATCGCGGTTGTCGACATCAAGAACACAACTTTCGAATCAGCCAACTGTCTTCCACGACACGAATACGAAATAATAATACTTCGTCTGAGTAAAATTTTTTTTAAATTCTTTCAAACATGGTCAGTTCCATGATTTTTCTTCTTTTCGTCTTGGGTTTTACGATAAATTATCAAACTTGTTGCAAACACGTGAAAGTCCTAAATTTTCTAAATTTTCTTGCGTTATCCAATTCCGGCGTAATAAGTAAATCTAATCGGCTCTATACTTGACTTGTGGATTGGACGGTCATCCTCAGGGCCACGAAAATTAGGGTCCGGTCGATCGCGAATTAATCGCTTCGCTGGATGAGCAATCGTGTCAGGACCATCACACAAAGTTTGATTGCTCAACGATATCAAAACAGTTAAAAGGAATAAAAAAAAAATTATTATTGCTCGATTCACATACAAATTTGACAATATCATTGTTACGTAGAATTATCTCGATGTATATTATTGTTGTTTAATTTACGCAATATTCGAAGATAATGCTGTTTACTTTCAATTTTTACATGATGTTCTTCAGTAAAGTGAAAGGTCTATCCATCGTTTATTGCATTTAGTTTTAATTTGTTAAAATAAATATTGGATGATAAGCTTTACAATAAATTTCGTATTGTACTTTAATGTTTGGAAATGTTTAAACTCAAGAATATCACTTCCCTAAAAAATGTATAATCGTTTATTGCAATGAATTGATTGGAAGTTAGTGATAAATAATGATTTTTCAAGTATTCAATGGATTTCTTGACTTTTTGGTTATAATTCAATTCTTCAATATATTTATGATTATTTATCGTAACTTAATGCTTGGAAATTCTTAAATAAAAAAATCTCACTCGCCTCAAAAATGTATAACGTTTATTGTTACGAATTGCAATTTGTCGATACCTATTGGTGGGTGAACTTAACAACGAATTTCTCGATTTTTTTTCTTTTTGTTATAATGAGATTTTACTGAACATTTATCGTACCCCGGTGTTTAGAAATTCTTAAATGTTCAGACATGACGATTGCAAAGAAAAATATTTGTCTCAAAGTCACGACTTCCCGGAAGATAAATTAAGGTGTTAAAAAAATTTCAGCCAAACAGTGACCAATTGGTTTGTATTTTTTAGCATTAACAATCTCATGCATGAATAAAATACAAATAAGAAAGTGGAAATAATGTGTTAGAAATCTATTTGCGGTTGGCACAAAATGGTGACTTTTGTTTGGAGAGTCACGATACCTAACATATTATTATGCTAACCATGTTGGCTGGTCCAAATATTCAAACGAGTTGAGCAAAGTGTGATAATCAAATATTGGGTGACAAAATATTTCCTCCATTTCATTCAATTATATGATGACGACAACAATAGTATTTATCCATGATTTATCTTCGTGATACATAAAAAATCAGTATAAAATTATCAATAAAAATCATTTTAAAAAAATTATAAATAAGATATATATATATATATATATAGGATTAGGACCAATTAAATTCATTGTCTTCAATTTTACTTCAACGTGCACGAATTTCTATTCATTGTTCATTGTTTGTTTAAGCAATTCATTTACAGGATGCGGAAAAAGAATGATTCGTGTGATCACGCAATAATCCTTCAAAGCATTATATTCAGTTGGCATTGTCCTTGCACGTGGTTTAATGTTTCAATCGTGGTAATTCAAGATTCACTCAAAGAAGGAAACTCGCCTGACGTAGGCGTTTTCTCATTATAAATCGCGATTCCTTATTTCCTGTATGACGTTTTTAAGATGCTTCGACGAGTTTAACAGCGAGTGCACGTACGGAGAAAATCTTAAACATACCGAGTGACGGATTACAGTTTTTCGCTACAATTTCCTGAGCTCAATCATCAAATTGGCCTGATAATACCGCATGTACGAAGAAACGCTAGACTATGCGGACATCTTTGTAAAATGAATTTCATTGCGCAACGTATTTTTTACAGCAGCTCCCATATACATGCTGTGACAATGACTTTGAGCCACGGATCTTTTACATTGAATATTTCAATTCAAATTTATACAACCTAAAGATAAAGAAGATACCAGTAGAGATATAAACCATTACATAATTATTTATACAGAGCGTATGAAAAGAATCGAAAAAAATATGTTTATTGCTCAGGACCTACATTGAACAAACGAAAATATTCATGTAAAAAACTATTTATGATTTCAAAAAAGATTTTTAATGCTTTACGTGTTTTATGAGTCCAAATAAGTCTGTTACTCATTTGTCTGTAGAAAAAGATTGTTGATAAAATACACAGTTTTTCTTGTGAGAGCGAATAAACAAAATTTTATATACACTATTTATTATAGTATTATTAATATGGAAACTTGAATGTATTCATGGAACATGACTTTTGATGACCTTTCGTGTGACGAAAAGGTAAAACTTCTTATTTTTCATGCCACACACATCGTCGTTTTAATCCCAGTTAGTAAGTGATGTTAATACTTAGATTATACCAATCGTTATCATTATTGGTGGTATGAACAAGTGTCGTTTTATAAATTACACGAACGTTTGTTTTTCTCACTTTCTAGTATACTGTAAAAAATTTTAAAAACTTCATATCAGAGATTGCAGTAGAATCAAGTGTTTCATAATATTGTTATATACATTGGAACCGACTGTTGTGGGAGTTTATGTTTGCTAACGAAATAAAGTATTCAACAAATTTTCTGATGTTTTACCTTCTTCACTAGGGTGGAAAATACAAGCTCTTATCACAGAAACAAATTTATGAAAATTTTATCAAATTACTACAGTGCAATTATTTTAAGATTTTCGTAATATTTTTTATTCTCAATAATTCAAGTATTATTTGCAATTTCATTAATAAATCAACACTACGATTAATTCGCACACAAAAGTCAATATAGTATATTATTATAATTATTGATTACTTAATGAATTAGCTTAACTCTTGAAAGGTCTTTAGTTTGGTGCAAAAGTAACTTACAGTAATATTTGAATTCTTGTATATTTGTTGATTTTGAATTTTTGAGAGGTGGGTTTTTCTCTTCTGCACAAATGATCAAATAATGATAGTCTGGAATCGTATATGTTTACGAATAATGCGAAAATTGCAATCAAATTACTTCACCGCCGAAATTTCAAGACTCAGTCTGTGACATCATCTTTAGTAAATTTCCAGAACAATTTGCATGGGTTATTAGCGAGACACCGAGAGGCCAGATTTGAACAAACATTTACACGGAAACTCATATATGAGACTTGGATTTAGTAAAGCAGGTTCGCGTAAGGAAAAGTATATTTCCGGTTGTGTCCGAGTGTCTCTATCGCCCTCTTGGTGGCACACGAATCATTTAAAATCAAAACAGTTGTTATTTTCGTCAGTCCAATTGAATCACATGGCACAGTGTCACTAACAAAATATACATCGGCATATAGCCGATAATTATAATTACACAGATTATTACAGATAATTATTGTGGAACGAATAATTAGCTGATTTTTACGTTTGTCGATTATCAGTAAACATAGTTATTAAGTATTCTGAAAAAAAAAAAAAAAATCACTAAATTCTATTCTACACTCTGAGAGATCGTTTCGAGGCTTTGCACAAAAAGTTGATACCGTAAAATTCTTATATTTTAACAACAGCCATGCAAGAATTTCTTCAACTGTATATGAAAAAACGTGTTCCAAATATAGTTTCCAAACAATGTGACATTTCCGAATGAAAAAACTGGAGAAAACCATATGGGGTTTTTTTTTCTCGGTTACTTCTTGTTTCACGAATGTCCTATATTTTTGCTGGCAAGTTTTGTACTGTTTTACGTAACCATGTATTCGTGTATCTCGTCTACTGTCTGACTGGCTTAAAATGCATATAAATATCACGCAAATTGATACAAACCGCGAGGTACAGATTACACGCGGACGTATAAGGTATATTTTTTTCCATTTCCTCTTCCGGTACGAGTAAACATGATTAACGTTATATATTTCGCTCAAAGTACGTCCGGAATTAATGAATCAATTTTTATAAAAAAAAGTAGGATAATCGTATTTTAAGAGAATCCATATTTTTTTGCAACAAAGTTTAATATTTAATTAGTATAAGATTTTGAAGAATTAAGGAAATTGTACAATTCGCTTTAACAGTTTCACGGGCGGGCAATCATAATAATAATAATTTTTTCATTATTTTGTATTATTATTTTTTTTATTGGTAAGGTTTTGTAGCTTAAATGGTGTCAAATGGCGAAAAAAAAAACGAAATCTTGTACGTGCACTAATATAGAACGAACGTGATTGTGTTACAATCTCTGTGTATTATGCAAAATGCTCGAGATTCCATTTAATACTAATTGTTCGCGACTCACCTCGAGACAAGCATTTTTCTTCACCAGCTTACATAGGCTTATCATACAACAAACATTATTTGCAATTTATAAAAAAAATTCCCAGATAGTTTGCGCAAAATCACGATATAGATGAAGTCTATACGCAGAGCATACAAAACGGTATTTCAGTCAAGTACTATTCAAAATTATATTTTTCTTAAGGTAGAAGTATCGCCAAAGAGTTTGTCAACATAATTATGAAAAATTGTAAAGACACTATACCACATTCGAGATACTGGCAATCAAACGATATGGCAGCGTTCTAATGGAATAATTTCACAATACAACTCCAAAACTTTGCTTAAATTTTTAAAATTTTTTATCTCGTTTGCAGTGGAACATATGCCAAAGATTGTCTGCAAAAATCAGGATTTTTCATCAAGTTTCACATTCTTATTCTTATAAAATAAAACAAAAACAGACGAGAACACTAAGTCACATATTTTTCTAATGTATTTCTAACAACATGCTTAGAATATTGATTAAAAATAAAGTAAACTCATCATTCCTGTCCCTAAACTGGACGTTAGATCAATTCGAATGATGTCTCTTTATAAATAGTTAAGACCAAAAAAACTTGGGGTATTGTTAAAGAGAATCAGCACGAATTTAGCTCAGTTCTGACTTTTTAATTATTGTACATATGAAAGCATTTGAATGAACGCTAGAATTTTTTCAAGCTCAATTAATGCGTTTTAATAAAAAAAAATTCGAGATAAATCTTCGAGAAATTGTTTCCAAAAATCACAAAATCCGCTCTTTACAGTTTTTTAAACTATTTATTTTTGGAGTGATACTTTTATTGGTTTTTGTTCATTGGAATGAAACTCGAGCTTGTCTTTTGTAGAAAAAAAAGACTATCACGGTTTCTTGGGAGGTGTTGCACTCAAGGGGAGCAGCTAATCGTTCATTTGCCAACTATAATATTTCTGAACGATTGATGGTGGAAGAGAGAGAGAGAGAGAGAGAGAGAGACTCATTCATTTGTGTACTCACTTGCGTGAGAGACTTATGTGCACTTGTCCTATATTCTACGACATTAATTCTTTTTTTTATTTTTATTTCTCGTCTCTTTATGGAGGGGTTTATAAAACCGTTATTTACATAATTGATGCTGCTGCGAACACCTGAGAAGTATAACGGTAAACGGTTTGAATGGTCGATCGTTGATGAATGAGTTATAATTATCGTACACGAGACAAGCCGTAAATACGTTAAAAAAATAATAAACATTGAGAGTGTCATCAATTCTCAAAAAATGTTAGCAATGTGTGTCCAAATATTTTTTATTTTTTCTGGTGTGATAAAAATATGAATATTTATATATATTTATTTAAAATCATGAAAAAACATTCTGAAGAATATTAGTTTTCGAAGATGTTTAGTCATGTTCGATATTGTATTTTGCAATGATTGGAAACTTTTGAATGTGTCGGTGTATAGGCTCTCTGGGTAATTATACGTGTCTACGTTGTATTGAGATTCAAAGTAACCGCAATATTTTTATTCTTCGTGACATAATTAGTGGCTATACGTCCAGTAAAAGTGAACGTCGAAGTGTTAAAGTGGTTTTTCTTTTGAACATGCAAACCGTGAACTGCCGATTGAAAGAACTATTTAATGAGTTATATTATAGACTTTTGTATATAACAAAAACCATAATTACGTAGCAGGCGTTGTATAAAAAAAAAAAAAAGCTTTGTCGTACAGTATAAAAAAAGAATTATGTAATCGCTGATTTGAATTTCTTCTGATTAATATCGATCACAGTGAGTGAAAGCGGGCACAAGTTTCTCGTATTTTACTGTAGCCAATAACAGTTTCATTTTCCTCTCTCTCTCTCTCAAGTTCTCTCTCTTTCTCTCTTTTTATTTCTCGCTGATAAAAACTATTCGGGCAAAGTTATTAACTAGTGTAAAATTGCGTGACGAGCGAACGGTATTTCGACTCCAGTCAAGATGCATGGCAATCTTACAAACACTCGAGACCAGTCCCAGAAGTGTTTACTTATATATACACATATATATATGTAGGTGCACCTGACTCTAGGTTAACTCCCTTCCCTGGCGAGCTGCAATCCATGGAACGACCGTTAATGCCATGCCGTTCGCGGCCACCGACCTCTGGATCATATACTTGCATCTCCTGGGTACTTGAATACAAGTGCCCAAGAAACTACTACTAAAGAAATCCTGATGATTTTTTTACGAATCAGAATAGGAGATAACGATTTGCCTTTTTTTCAATACGTCATTTCTTTCTCGTACACCCGATAATTTTTTTTACCACCTCGGGAACAACCTGCTGAATTTTTAACTCGATCCCCACTGTTCGTAACATACATCGAGTGAACGGTAAATGGCGAAGGAAAATTTGCATAATACAGTCTGGATGCCTGCGACCAACCAAGTTGTCAATAAATCATCGTCTACAAACGATCAATTTGTTGTTCATTTTACCGTACACTCTGATAATCCTTCGCGGTTAGTATGAAAATCAAAATGAGTGCGGAAAACATGCATAAATAAAAAACTATATTTTTTCTTTCGATTGATAAGTAGTTTAGAAAAATATTACATTTTTAAACAACAATCCACGTGGTTTTTTTTACTTCAATTAGTGTAGAAAGAACTTCTTATGGTGAAATTCACTTTATTCCGAAATTGCAGTAAGTTTACCACGCAATACTGAGTTCAAGAGATAAATAATTTGTCATTACACGATGATGATAGCCATTTAACTCTGATGCTGAGCTTGTAATTATTGTTTACATTATTGTTACTTCTTATTGTTGAAGAAAAAAAAACATTATGAATACCTTAACGCCCTGAATTGCGACATAAAGATGAAAGTTCGGTATATATAAATATATTCACATGTATTTTACCAGATCCAACCTCGGACTTTGCAACAAACACTGCAGTATAACGCGTTTCCGTAACGTCGCCATGATAATCCTACAGTCTCCAAAGACAACGTAACCATTTCTTCCTGCTTTGGTTAGTCGGGAAGATTGAACAACACAAAAAACCTTTATACTTTCTGACAACTATTTCCTGCACAGCATTACCACAACTTATTCCTAAACATGATATAAGCAACCAGTTAAACAAAAAAAACAGCAGAAAAACACTCGCATTGTGACACGAAAACAAATTTAGAATTTGATGAGATGGATTTCAGTTTCTAGGAAGGAAAAAACGCGAACGACTGTTGTTTCTGTTCCAACACATGGAGTTTCTTTAATTATCTTCTCGAAGGACTGTCATCACATCAATCAAAAAACTACTGATACCTAATGACGTCTGGCAATTTTTAATACTGTGATTACGAAATAAATTTGAATATGATTTTTGTAAAATATTCATGCGAGTTACATATTTGCATGTTATCGGTTATTCAGTTGATTAAATCATTTATTTGTGCCAACTATCTCATATTCGAATCACCAATTCATCGCAACTAGCTTTAAACTCTCATGCACTCGATGTGACGACAAAATATTTCTCACTTTCTGTATTTGGATCTTAACAATTTATTGTGAAACCCGATTGTTTAATTAATTTATATTACCAAACTAAAGTTTAGTTCCATCTAGTGCTGAAAATAATATTGACGATTGAACGAAAAAGTCTAAACAATAAAAAATAAATTTTTAATGAAAAAAAAGGGTTATGCGCGTCTATATTCCGCGTATCAAAATCGTCCTTATTTCGCAATGAACTTTTGGAAAAGTTCAACAATTACAAAAAAAAGTTCAAAGTATAAAGTGTGAAGTGTATCCTGAAAAGTCTTGAAATCAACGAATGATAAAATTTTTGATCGGCAGAAGAGAATGGACATTTTTTGACCAACACGTGCTGGAATATATTTTGGTGTTAGAAATCATTATAAATCTGAACCTTCGCGTAAAAAAGTATAATTGGTCAGCAATAATGAAAAACTTTAGTTGCCTAAAGATCGTGTGAAAATGCCAACTTTCTAGTAAAGTAAAATATTCGCCACTGATGTTTTTGTTCAGTTACAGAATTATGGGATTTTTGAAAATTCAATGGTAATGCGCAGATGTTTTTCTAGAACGCAAATCTGTGTAGGAATGCATGTATATGATTACGGCAATGTGAATGTATTTATTATTAAACGTATATTTATGTAGATTAATATAAATTAACTATTTAATGGACGACGCTGCAACAGATCTGGGATACAGAACTTTGGGTACGAATTATCCTCGTAATTTCAATGCTTGGTTAGACTGTAAGTTGTTTTTATGTCATTGACAACAGAGAACGATAACGTAGGCGTGAGTTCAAGCATTGAAATCGCACTGGTTTGAAAAAAATAAAAATGCAAGAGCACGAAACGGATCGCACTAATTATCAACAAATCTTTTTGTTAATTATAATTGAATTTTGGGTTACCATGATTGTTCAAAACAACCACAAAGTAGTTTATTATTATTTGTCTGCCACTTAAATAAAATATTATTTTGTCAATGTTTTTTTCATCATTAAAGAGTCCTAAGTTCGAATTTCGACATGGAATTACGATGATGTACGAATAATTATGTTCTCATTGAACATAATATTATATTTATAAGAATATTACTGATTTTAGGGGAAATATTTGCTTATATTTGATTATTCGAAAAGGCATAAACAATGATAAAAAATTATTTACAGCAGCGATATGATTCCCTCGAGACTTTATTCTTCATATATTATTATAAATAAAAACGAAATTTTCATAGTTATGTCAATAATAAGTTTCATTTTGAATGATTTATCTTGTCCATAAATTATCAACTCAGTCAATAAAGACGAACATTTTGAATTGATATCAAAATTGGCAGGAACAACTTGTTCGTCAAAGATAAATAAATGAAAAATGTACGTCCGGTTGTCAATGTGTATGTTGACAGTTTACGAGTGCGGTGCATTGAAAAACAAACAGTTAACATAAATTTAAAGTGAATCGTGAAATCTCATTTGTTCGTCAACAGAAATCATGAGCTCAATTATTTTCCCCGATACAATAATTAAGATCGTAAAATGTCCAATTGAATTTTTTTTTATCGATCTTGTAGACATTCGAAATGACACAACGACAAATTATATTTGATTTATTGTAAAAAAAATAATTTCATTAATGAAACCCGAAACTACTCGTTACTATATTCTTAATTAATCAATTCGACGGGGGCTTACGAGATTATTGGGAGATTATTTGAATTGAAAACTCACTTGATAACTGTTTGCTTCATGCTTGTGGTCATAGCGGTCGCTTATGATCAATATTTATTTTCCCGTCCTCGATATCTTCTCTTCTGAGGTATGATGAGTTTTTCAAATTATCTTCACACTAACACATATCACACACATGAAACACCGATCGAGCACACACGATGAATTAAAACAAAGAATCGCAACGTTGATTATTCATTGATTGAACAGTTGTTCAATGATTCATTCTGTTTCAAATATTTGTTTTTGTTTTGTTTAATTATTGTTATTGTTTTTCATTGGTGTTTTATCGCAAAAATGAAAAATGATATATATCGGCAAAATAGGCGCAACGATCCGGATGAATCGGATTGAAGCGTTACTGCCGGACTGAACAAGCGCGAGCACTTCTCATCGTATTTAAACTCCCTTCTCCCTCTCAGCCACTCGTGACGGGCGATGGGTTGTAGGTAAAGTTTACGCACGGACTCGGACTCACTACGAATTCTCGTTATCTGACGCATCCTCGTCAGATATCACAGGGAATTTCGCGTCTTCAAACACGATGCAATTCGGTCAATGTGCTCTTCTCTTGTCGCTAGCTCACATCTTTTCGAGTTTCCTTATAACTCTTCTTTTCGCGTTTCTCTTCGCATCTCAAACTGGAATTTCAATGCTAACTGAACTCTAGCTGTTTAGGAGTCCTGTCACGTTTTTTCAAATTGTTTGTACAGATTAACACGCTAAGAAACATTACATATGAGGGATGCTTGCTCGTTGCATTCTCATTATTTTCTATACGCTTAATAACATGTTAACGTTCATTTGAATTTTATTTTTTTCATTTTTTAAATGATTCATGCTTCTGTACAACTGATGAAAAAACAAAATATCTAAGCAGTAATATCAAACTGTGAACCCAGAGGATATACTTTGTCCAAGAAGATGAAAATACTTGTTGATTGAGGAATAAAGAATGCACTTGACCATTTTCACTCCTTTTTAAAGATACACTTATACTTGTTCAAAAATAACGCTTGTGCAAATTTTTAATTCTACTTTATAGCAACTTTTGGAATAATTATTCCGCCGAAAACAATCAGAAGGTTCAATTTAAACCAATCATGTGAGTATAAGGATCATATTGCAGATGATCATCGAGTTAAATGAAAAAAACTTCTAGCAAAGTGTTGGACGAACGGTATTTTGATATATCGAACAACCCAATGATCAGTCATGACAACAAGGGTGAGAAAGAATGAATAAACGATGAAGACTGAAAGAAGCCAGTACTCACCATGGTCATAAAATATACCCGATGGAATTCCCTCATTCGTTTATAAAACATTGATTAATCACTGTTTCGATTGGATGGTGAGCGTGAGAGGTTTACTCGCAACTCGTGATTTTTTCTGCGCACGAACATTCCACTGATGTGACTGATGACTGATATATTCACGAAAATATAAAACGCGACAACACAATAGTAAAAATTCATCAAGATTAGAAAAAAGTTTCATGCATTTTTATCAAATAAATTTGTCTGAAATTTTTTTTTTCCTAAAGTTGTTAAAGAATTTATGTCAAGATGCAAATTAGTATATGAAGTCAAAACACAAATTCTAATACCCTTTTACAAACTAGCAAAAGTTTAAAGTTAAGTGTTAAGGGATCAATAGCCCTTTTCAGTGACTGTTAAACTTCAATCCCGAATACGTACTCTGCTTTCCATATCTCCAAATTGAGAAGACGAGTAAGCATAAAGCCAAAAACATGAAACATTTTGAATGTTGACTCTAGATATGACGATAATTAAAACGTTTCATAGTCATCAACGATTCCGTCGTCATAATTCGAATACACATTTGACTCGAGAAATAAGTCGCTCTTTTTCACAGACAAATTCGTCTAAGGTGAAAGTTTGTCGGTTAAAGTTTCACTTCGAACGTTTATCGGAACATAAAACTGACTGAATATTATGCTAATAATTTGGAAAAAAAAAATAAAAAAAGTTATCTTCAACATTTCGCGGGCCCGTTTTTGACAGAATGCTTAACAAACTTTGCTAACGGCTCAGACATAATAAAATAACAATAGGAATGGTTATAATAACCAACAGAACAGCAGAAATGATACTTATGATAATAACAATAGAATATCAACATAAAAATATTTTATCTGGAAGTAAGAAGCAGGCAAAAAGAGTTCTGTTTCTCACGATAATGTTAATAACGCTTAGCCTTGGAGGGTTCTATCCAAGAGAATAACCGTAGTGAGGCTTGTGTTGGAGAGATATCCTGGGGAAACTATAGTCAGAAGAGAGGTTCGCGTTGGCATATCCCATCACGGAATTGGCTATATACACAATTGAGACAGACTCGAAACGGCAGCCGAGAGTTCTCTCGGTCATGTGCCTCTCGGCTTCTCTCGATGTGGTGGCTGAACATCGAGAGCGCAGACCTATGACTAATCAGCCTTATCGGATACTCTCTATCTGGATCTCCGAGAATTGCTTCGAGGCCAAGGAAGATCTTCTCGTCAATTAGGCGTACAAGGGCTTATTAATATGATTAAAAAAGATAAATAAGTGAAGAGAGTGTATAGAGAAAGAATTTATTCGAGTGGTACTTTCATATTGTCAAGAAAATTATTTTATTGTTGAAATTCTCCAATCGCCTAATCGATCAGCTTGATCACTCGCGTGACGTAAAGGGAAATAGTTCGTATATGTCGTACTCATCGAGTACTCATGACAATCGTTCAAATCAATCGAGAACACTGTTGCAATATACTTATTTTAAGACGGTCGTGATGTGAGTTTGTATTTACACACACTTGCACTTATAAATATATATAAATTTATATATTATATATGCTTGGATGTGTTGTGCATGCCTTTAATATCGAAGGATCTATTTACAACGACGATAAAATCAATCTCCGTGGGATCAGCTTTAATAATCTATCTTTAAATTGCATGTAAAGAAACAAGTCTTAAATACTGTAGCGGAAGGTGAGGTAATTTGGACCCCCTATTTTATTCTTCGTCCTTTTCTTTACAATAGTGCATCAATGACTGTGACAAATCACAAAACTGGACTGAAATTTCATCTAATTTTGTATGTTTCAAAATAATCTAAATGGAATGCCAAATGTCAATGCAGTTCAGCATCACTGGACGGACTAAATCTACAATATTTAATTCATCAAGAATCTTGCTAAAGTCGATCTAATCTAAAGTTAAGTAAATCTTCGTACCGTCTGTGCATAAAAGCAAATTTACCTTCTTTGCTTTACTTTATATATATATTTTTTTTTTCATAACATTGATCTCCATCGTTGTAAATAATGAACACATCCAAACTAAGTTTAAAAGCAATTATAAATGTCCAATTATATACGGTCATCATCCTCAATATTTCAATTACAACTACTAACAACAATTTTAAACTGAAATTTTGACCAAGCGCTATATCGTAGGTAGCATTTGGAGGTCAAATGACTTGCAAAAATTTGCAAACAAAACTGATTTTGATGACCTGGATTCTGCGTAGTTTCCAGACGATTTTGAACACGACTTTGAAATAATGGAGAGTGCCAATATACCAACCAGGGTCCAAATTCCCACATCTCTATCTGCATGTATTCGACCTTTAGCCATAACGAGACCCAATCGTTCGAACGTAATCACCGGCAATCTGAGTTAATCGTTAATGCGAAGTTTCGATTGGCAAAGAAGAAAAATGGCTGACAGATTGAATTTGAAAAAAACAAACTGCAATACGAATGAATATGAGTAACAAATTTGATTTTGTTAACTCTGATTTTTTCCTATTCTATTCATTATGTTCTTCTTATTTTTCCGAAATATGTCGGGTAAGCTAAATTTGAGGGAAAAATTAATTAAATTCACTGCAACTACTCAGAAACACATTGAACGAAACGAATCTAGTCGAGCTACAAAATATGAACTAAAAACCATCTGAAAAATGGATCGATGTATAAAAAATGGAAACATGGAAATATCGAGAGTTTATATTTTCAGTGTGAATTATACACGATATGGTAAATCTGTCTTTCTTCTTTTCATGCTTATAAGTTGTAAAAAGTTATGAAAAAAAATGAAATGTATAGAAGCGAAGAAGCTTTCGGAGTTTTGGAATATCATGCTTTTATGACAAATTCATAAACAACTGAAAAATTAAATCTTCTTCAAAGGACATCTTATCGAGACACTAATATTTGACTACGATTCCATACAAATCAATGAATCCTTTCTGCTTTCACGAAAACATGGCAGAGGGGTGGTTGCCCAGGTAGTTGACGCTCGTTGTACTCAAATCAGCAACACTTCATAGACTTCGAACTCGCTTCACCGATCACTGTTGAAAGGTTAACTAGGGAGTCTACGAACGCAATAGAGTATTTATCACAAACATTTCACAGAAATTTTTAACTGTAAAAACATGGCAGCGATCCCTCCATAAGGTATAGATGGAATTTTTCGTTATTGTTTACCTTCTGGTCACTGACACTATGAAAGCTTCGGTACGGCGATAGGGTTATTCCACAAATCTATCAACTTTGATACAATGGAACGAATTTCGAATCAATGCGGGAACTTTCCAATGGCGCTTATTATACTTTCGTTAACATTAGCACTACGGAAAAATTATCGTGTACGTCATTTACAATAAAGCGAATTCTCACAACCAAACTCGTATCCGTTCTTTTAGGCAGTCTACGTCATAACTGCACTAAATAGTATCATCCATTGATTCAATATTCGAGCGACTTGGACCTCGAGAATTCTGACGTCTCTGCGACACCAGATAGCACCCAAAGTGATTATGTCAGCCCCAATTCTTCCTCGTGTTGATAACAGCTTGGCGCCTTCCGTCATACGAGAAAACGGAAAAAATCGAAAGCAAGGACCATGCGATTCCAACTTATTTTTTCTCTGAACATCTAGTGGGTGCCTCCATTTTCGTCAGTGTAACTTGTTGACTTTACTGAGTGATTTCAGCTCAGAAATAGTTGCACGAATAAATTTTTTTTTTTAATGTCATTAATTAATTTAATGTCTATGTGTCATTTAAATATTCCAGGCCATCATGACGTATAAACTGCTGAACACGATTTCATGTAATATTATGATAAACGTTCAATTTTTTTCCGAGTATTGCGATAAGTACTAACCTCGCCCGTCAAAAAAAAAAATTAATATTTGCATTTTGATACATAAACACCTTTTAAACAGGTTTATTTAATCATAGTTTTATAACGTTATAGCATATCAATGCGTCATCATTCTGAAATGTACTGAACTATGAGCGAAAATGTAACGAAGTTATAGCTTCAAAATAATTGAGTGTTGCCAAGTTTTATGGCAGATTAAAACTATGATTGAATAATAGAGTTGGACTATGTGTGTTTAATTGTGATTATGAATTACCTCGAAAAATTACAATTTGTGGAAGAGAACGTCTCCATTGTTTATATGAGCCAAATTTTTCGTTCCGGTTAATTTACAACATGGACTAATCTTTTCGGTACACATCTCACCCAATCGTTTTGTATAAAAGGATCTATCTACACCGTTGAAGTTCAGTAACGAGTACAATTTCCGTAAGAAATAGACGCATTCATTGTAAAAAGAACGATTGAAAAGACATTGTTTAATATGGATAGAAAAATTATCGTGTTGCTTGTCGCAAGCATTTTCGTATTCGCACCAGAGTTTACCACAGCGACGACACCAGGTAAATATTAGTAAAAATATTCCGAAAATTATCACGTACAGCAGTTTCCATATAAGCACATAATCAAAACATTTTTGGCTTTTTCAAAGCGGCGTTAACGTGATTGCGGCGCCATTGATTTTCTCTGTTAAATATATAGTTATACTTTTTTTTTTTAAGCATTCTGCAATGAACTACCTACACCCGGATTTCCTGGAGATAATGTGGACAAATGGGCCTTTAATTATAAACACAATAAATGCACAAAATTGACATGGAGTGGTGATACTACGGTTCACAATTTCTTCGACTCGGAAGAGATGTGTTTGAAAACCTGTCGACCAGTGGAATCAAAATCCACAAAACCTTACACTCTTGTTAGTGGCGTTTGTGTCTGTCGTTGTCCGAAATGCGATCACAATGTTTTGTAAGTATTAATCACATGGAATAATAAGAAAACTTAATTTTTTAAAATTACGACATAAAGTTTTTGGCAGCTAAGTAGTGACGTTGATTATCTGAGGAATAATGATTTATTTTTTTATTTCTCCGAGGCAATGATCTTAGGAAAATATTAAAATTATACTTGACCTTGGCAAGAATTAGCAACAAAAATAACTATCAGTTACATTAACATTTAATTACTATTATCCAAAAACAAACTTTTTTTTGTTCAGCGCACCCGGAAGTCATGCTTTTACTACTACAATCCCGAAAGCAGCCCCAGAGCTAACAACCACGACTACTGAAGGCTCCCTATTCAAGAAATACCTTGGATATTAATGTTTAAATATTCCATTATTGTTGCCCACTATCAAAAATTTAACAAAACCAATCGAATCGTGAATATACACTTTGTAAATTGTTGTAATAAAATAATGCATATATACATCCGTGTTATTCTTTATTAATTTCTTCTTCACCTTACTTTTTTTTTTTTGTATTACCTTTCATTACGTAGAATAAGACTTGAGAATGGTGAAGTGATTGAAATATAAGTTGCATTTTCCTGGATCGGTGATAATGTACAGACGACAGAATAGTTTATGTTGATAAATGAAGCGATTTCATAAATATTAAACAGATTATTTTTACGAACTTTTTTATATGTGAACACGCGATTCCATCGAGTACATAGAGAACAATGAGTTTACGATACTTCCACGAAAATCTTATCAGGAGCAATTTTTACGATTTCATGTAGCTACTGATTGGCAATTGTTATACAACAAAATCCTCTCAAAATTGGTTACGTGCAAAAAGCAAAGATAATTACCTCAATTACCGTCAGTGCCTCATCTCAGAGAACAAAAAGTGAGTTTTGTTCTATTTACTTGGTCGGAGAAAAAATTAATCTAAATAATAAAGAGTATTCCACGATGACTGTGTCAAATTTTATTACCGGATATTTATGAGTGTATTTATATTTTTTTTATCTCAGTATCAAATGGTACAAGAATATAATGGTTATAATTAGCAGAATACACAGAAGCGATTACCGGAACAAACATACCAGATTACTATCGGTTACACAGCATTTGAAAAATTCTGGTGAACTATAAAATTTTTATTGCTGCGATTAAATTTGCCGGAACGAATAAGAAATTTTTTTTGCGACACTCAAAAATTTGCTCTGATAATACTTTTTTCGCGTGCGAATTATGTAAATTTGATCTTATTTGCTGGGTCCGCAAATAAACGAATCTAGAAAGTGACAGTTTCTCATGGGCTGTTTTTAAAAAAAGTTAGAAAAAAAGTGTGACGAAAAAATCGACAAATTTGTTAGAAACTTTTTTGTTTTTTTTTTTTTTCATTACCAAATGGGAAATCCTTGCAAAATACGAGAACGTACGATGCAGATCGGATCGACCGTGAATTACAATGGATTGAGTTATTTCTCGCTCTCTATCTCTAGCTCCATCATATGTATATGTCTCTAATCAACAAATTAAGCACGAGACGCGTCGTTTGGATTGTCATTGTGACGTGGATCATGTATTGTTATCTCCGCTGTCGATTCTGTCTCTTTTTGAATCACGTGGTTCATCGAGACTCTACAACTAAGTAGATTTCTACGTACAATGCATTGGTTCAGTAAATAGAAACTTCGATGATTGCAAGTTTGCCTCATCTTCAACAGAAGGTACAGTTCGAGTCAAACTAACAAATGAATAATAATCTGTCAATGAAAGATACGGTCGCAAGGTGTTTTAAAAAAAGTCAGTAGCCATTTGAAAAAAAAATTTCAACTTCGTACAAAAATGACAACAAACAAATGAATTTATAAGTTCGGACTACATTTTTGAAACTGCCTTGAAGTAGCAATATGTCATTAATAAATCCATTAAATAAATAGATTACATAAGTAGTATTATAGTATTAACAGAATAATTAAGTTTTCAGAGTTAACATATTTTCATAATACACCATGCATAGAAATACCATGGGTCGTTTTAAATAAAGAAATGAAGAGAGATAATGAATGCGAGATCCAATCAGACACTTCAACAATCACGCACGTACAATAAATATGCTGTATATGAATTAATCACCGTTCTGTAAACTTGTTATGTATCCACCATGGGGGAAACGACTGTAACCTTATAATCTCCGAATAACCGCCCACAACTAAAATTTATCGAGATTTTACCGTTAATCCTGAACAGTTCCGATTGAGCGTTACCTGGTGCATCTTGTATTGGCTCTGTCGAGCACGTTCTATCAACAAATCCAACAATAATTCCGTTTGCATTACTTCAGCGAAGAGTATCAAAGGTCCAAAAGGAAATTGTCTTTTCCACGATCATTTCGACACATCCTGTTGTTTAACGATCAAACCACTGGGATGAGCTACTATTCGTTGATGCAAAGTCATCTTCATAATCAGAAAGTGACTTGACGCCTTTTTTAACCTTTGTCGAAAATTCCAACCGAGGAATCAAACTTTATGGCAACTCAATCCATGTCTATTGTTAATAAGTCATGTTGGTGTTGCGTATTTTGGGTTTCTAGTGTATTGAGGTCTTACGTACATGTGGAGAGATCAAAAGATTCGATTTAAAAAAAATAAAAATAAAAAAAAAACTTCATAGCCTCGTACACTTTAAATATAATTTTTTTTGATTCCAGAAATCGATGACATATTGCGACTGTAAGAAAAAAAGTGATGTCAGTTTGATAGACACTTGACTATCAAAATTGTTTTGTTTTTTTAAATAGTTTTTTTACAAAACGGTAATCATTACATCTCACCTCGTCGAGCCCTTTTTCATATAAAAATCACCATTTTTTCTTAGAAGTTAAAAACTTTTAAAAATTATAAAAAATTTTACCTTTGTGAAAAATATATTTATAAAAATTCGGCTTTCACAAAGACGTTGATGTTTTTTCCGGAGTTAACTTTCCACGAGGAGAATGTTGTCAAAAAAAAAACTGTTTTACAAAAAACACATCCACAGCTCATATATTTTTATTTGCTTAACGAAATTTTTCACTTTCATTGACATCAAAATTTCTTTTTAGATGAACAAAAATTTGTTCCATTGGATATATTTTTTCAAAATTAAAAAATGAATAAAATTTACTCCATTTCTGGTACTTATGTAGATGTTTGTAAGACCTTTAGCGGGATTTTATGAAATATTGATGTTTCCAGTGAATACTCGTTGAACTCCTCGTGGCCCCTCATCAATGATAGTGAATTTTTTTTTTTACGGATAAAATGAGATGAAATTTAAAAAATTGCATCAACATTTTGCCAAAGTTACATAAAACGACAATGCATTTCTCCAAATTATCATTCCCTCAATTTTAATTACATTGAATTTCGTTTAATTAAAGAATATTAAACATGATTATGGAGATTTGTCAAGTTAAACTCAGTTGTGAGACGATTGTAAAGGTACATCGTACTTTCAAGACTGCACAACCTTTCACGTGTTTTAATTCGTGTATCGTACATGCATGTCGTTTAAACTGCGTCTGTATTACTGACAACAGGAGACGGGCCACTCCTATAACGGGTCGGTCGTCAGCTTTAAATACATACATTTCGTATCTATATACACACATATGGGCTATTCTACGTTAGAAAATGAGACGACTTTTCAAGACGAGCTTTTTTTTAAAGTAAGTCAATTTTTCAACCGGTCGATATTGCTAATGAAAATATTTGAAAAAGTGATAAATAAACTCACTGTTAATGAAACATTTTTATAATTTCTCATTTTCGAGAGATTTCACGATGCTCATTATCCCATCCACTGGACAGCGGGACTTTACATCTACCGAAAAGCTTTTACGAGTTCTTTTAATCGTAATGGAATGTGACAGAATCACTGAAAAGTCATATATATCTCTCTCTCTCTCTCTTTCGCCCTTTTATTCCTTCTCGAACCTCCAATGCCACATCTTCTCACGAAATCTGACCGAAGCATCTTGAAAAAGAAGACGGTAATAATCCACCAAAATCCCTCTTAAAATTGAAGCCCAAAAAGATCACGCTTAGTCGTAAACACGTTTTCGAAAAGAGGATATACTTTTACAGCTATCAGACTCCACCATTAAGCCTCAAGGCAGTTCAACATGCCATTGAACGAAAAAATTGGTCTTCTCGTTGAAGAGCAATGGGAAAAATCTTGGCGTGTTCTTATCTGTTCTGTAAGGTTTCAATTCATTATTCGAGTATCGCTACTGTGACAAAATCGTCAATAGTACATTCGCTTTAATCAAAATTGCATTTTTTTCGTATCATGACCCAAGACACTGTAAAGAATTTGCTTAATCTTAATGATTAATTCATTTCGATGGCTAATAACCATTTTGCGGGTGATTTTAGATGCAAAGTCTATATAGCAAGGACCACGTTTCCAACTGTTTTCGAGAATCGCCAAATCTGGTTTGCATACCACAAATGAAATTCCAGCATTTTAGAGATTTTCGTGAGAATTCACGTATTTTTTTTTTTTTGTTCGGGACTAACTAGAATTCTGTAGCTCAAAGAGTACAATGAAAATATTGATAATTTATTTGAAGTTGTATTAAAAAGTGAGCAATTTTTTTTTTTTGTATATACGTCGGGGATCGTAGTTGCTTCAATTAGTTTGGAATCGACACATGAAAAAGAGGAAGAAAAAAGAGTCAGTCAGCGGGAGAATTCAGATCGCGTGACATGTCATAAACCTTGATTTTATATTCATTAAAACTTCTGTTTGTGTTCGATTTTTCAATTAAGTAAGGAGGTTATACCGAATTGATCAGTGGTCGAAGAACATTTGATCGCTTCGAGATTATCGAAAACTGTTAATGTCTCTCTTCGAAGCCTGCTTGTATTTATTTTTCGCACTCTTACTTACGGTATGGTTAATCTGATTGGAAAAAAATCATGCTCAGTTAGTTCATGTACCTCTGCCGAAATTCGGTTGAATATTTATGACGCGATCCAGCCTCGAAAGTCACGTCATCCGTACAGTTCGTTATCGGTGCGGCTGTTAAGTTTTACGACAATACAAAGCCTCTGGCAAACGAGATTCAAGCGTTAGCATTCCTACAGTGCGAATATTTTATTGACATTTTTTTCACTTTTTGAATTTTGATGGGCTTTTAAAAATATCGCAAACAATTGAAAAATATTAAAGAAGAGTATACAAAAAACCGCTACGTGCAAATTTTTGCGATGATTTGGTGCCACGTTTCAGCATTGTTGTATCTTTTTTTTTAAACTGTTTTCTATTCAAATTTATAATTCCTTCCTTTTCACTATTAATATATTTGCTTTGTTTTAATAAGATGCAGCAACAAATATTAAAAACTAAATCGACCAATAAAAATAAATTGATTGAGCTGAAAATGATCTGAGCATGATCAAGTGGTTACTTGAGAAATTTGAATATCCATTAATCACTTTAATCACTTAATTAATCCATTAATCACTCTAGACTTTCTATTGTGTCCTGCGTCCGTTCAAATATATGACTTATTTAAATGCAACATTTTTCAAAATGCAATTGATTATTCATCTCGAACAGGTTTCTATTCGAAGATGGTGTTTTTATCTTATCTCCGGTAGTACTATATTTGGACCGATTACTATATACAAAACATATATCGTTAGACTGCATGTCGATTATAACCTTTTTTAAAACGTATATAATATTTTAAAATTTACCGTAAGACATTCGAAGTGCACCGCACAAAGGTGCGAACCTATATCTACCTGCACATAAGCATAAATACGTGCCTGCGTTTACAACATGAACAAGAAGCTACTTTCACCGCATGAATTAACATCCGTTCAGCTTTTTTATGAATTTTTTTTTCTCACTCTATCGTCAACTGACAAGAAATTCATGCTCTCTTTTCTTGAGATCCTGAAATAGAATATGAGCAGCGTGGAAAGTTAGAGTTTTCTGGTTCGAGGCTCGGGCACTCACAGTGTACAGAGTTGCTCAAAATACAGTCATAAATTTCTTCAAATTTCTTATAAAGTTTGCCAATAATTTGAATATTCGATATTGCGTCAATTTTTACACAGAAAACATATATGACAACATTTTTTTTAGTACCTTCAACTTTGTTTCTGTTTATTCGTAGGTCTCTTGCTTGGCTAAGGGGAAGCTTGGTTAAGGTATTATTGTTGCCATATAATTAATCATAAAATAATTTTAATTCTGAATGAGCATTCAATTTTGAATCACTCTATACAGAAGGTGTCGTTAAATTTACCTGATGGCACGTTATGAATATATTTACCATGTAAGTCGCCGTAATGTCCCTTGTTCAGACCATCAGTCCTTTAATGATACGTCCCCATTTTTAAGAGTGATTTTTTTTACAAATTTGGACACAAATTTAAATTTCTCTCCCTCATTAAATAGTAGCATGAAAAATATAATCAAATATCATGACAAGAGTAAATTAATGGGAAATTCGATGTAACATAAAAGTTTTGAATTCTGTGATTTGTGCACACATTCTGTTGTGACTTTTGATGAATAAATTGTTAATTAATAAGTTTAGAGATATATTTACTTTTCTCTGAATTGTTGCTCTTCAGAGACACTTTGTATATTTTATATCGTGACAGATGCTGCAGTATATGATTTGCAATGTTTTGTTGTTTAAGAATATCTTTAACGGGTATTACGATCGGGATAACAGGAAATTGGCAATATTTTCATAACACGTAGTACCACAGTAGCTCATACGTGTAATTAGATTAATTATTCAAAATTTTAATGGATCGTTTCATACGGTCTAATCGCAGGCATCATCAGAATCGCTAGGCTTCCGGGTCCGCGTTAGTTCTGATAACTACAGAGTACTGATATATACCCCCGTGCTCGAATCGTTATTTTACCACTTCTTTAATCTTAATTTACGGTTCTTCAACGTTCACGAACGTTATCAGTAAATAAAAAAAATTGAAGGATTGAACAAATCAACGTATTCTAAATCGGGTTAGTCGAACATGCGAGATCTACGGCCAATAGGGGTTCGTATATACCGTTAGATGTGAAATAGCACAAACTGTTAATGGCTAAACCAGTTTTGATCGTGTTCTCGTGAGACGGGATGACCACCTAACTATATACATTAACAATATATGAGTTTATATGTATACATTCGAAATATGTACGTGTTGCTATCTATGACGCCCGTTTGCCCGCCGGGCAAACAGACGAGAGTTGTACCCTGTACTGTAATCAGTCGAGCATAACCATTTTTGTTATCGCGAATGTTCTCATAAACGTCGAAAAATTATTTAATTTAACATGAAACGGTGTTCATGGTTCTCATGAGCAAAATTCTTTGACATTGATAGTTACGATTCAGATACAAACTCATAGAGATGGAGATTTATACTAAAAACACTAAACTTTTTATTAATTAACTAAACTCTTCGTGCTATCATTCGTTTAAATAGAAAAACTCTTTATTTACTGCTTCTGGAGACATTTTTTTTTCCTTTTTATTCAACACCTTTCACCGGTTATTAAGAATAACAATGAACACAGATCTGTGTGATTTACAGTAGAAAAAGAGGCAGATGAAGATTTATTAATTCTCCAATAGTTGTGTATTGCGTTATATGCGAAGTTTTGAATATTTTATTAATAAATTACTACCAACATTTGGACCATGGGCGTTTTTCGTATCTTTACTTCGCATGTCTATAATATAATAAATAATAGAACGTTACTCGATATTAAATGAATTATTCTGGGAAACACAATCTCAGGTCGACGTCAATAAAGACCTAGACCATGTTTATATAATCTAAACTTTTCTGTAGCATTTGTAGAATTCTTCCTGGTTTTTTTTTATTCGAGCTGATCATTTTGTTTAATGAAGAGTATACGGAGAGAAAATAATATCAAAAATTCCTATGGCATCATATAACTCCGCGTGGTACCATGTCGTCTCTCTGAAGGTTTCTAGCAAGAACATAGTCATTTATCATCCGGAAATAAGCCAAAAACTTCAATGTTTTAGGTATTTCCAATAGAATATGAATGGAAAATTACGACGTTTTTGGTAGAAACTCAAAGAGGGACGACATGGTACCACGGAACTATGATGCCACAGTAATTTTTTATATTATTTATTCTCCGTATAGGAAAAAGCAGCAGTCTCGAAAATCGAACAAACAAATTACATCAATTTTTTAATCTATAATTGAATATGTTGATAACGATGCAAACTAAGAAATAAAATATGTTTTATCATATTTGTCATGTATATAGCTGTTTGGCGGATGTTTATACCCTCGTGTATATGTGTGAGGGTGTTTGAAGAGATGTAAATTATTGTGTTCAATATACTCACGAATTTAGTGACCGTGACGTAAGAAGCAACCTTGACGAGGTCAGTAGCCACGTGAGATAAAAAAAAATTTACGAATATCCTTGAACTTACTTCAGGAGATCATTTTATTATCCCATTGACATCATTCTACGCTAATCCGTCGCTTGGTTTGATTTATCAAACGTTTTCCCGAGGTTTAATTATTCCCAAGAATAAATTAACTAGTTGGAAGAATGATTATGAACAAAATACATTCAAAAATAAATAAAATGTTGTTATAGCTTTTTCATCAGCTAAAAATTCTTTTGTCAATCTATCACAGGTTCGTAACCGTAGAGTTTATTGTTCAACACAATCCGTCGATGAAGTTTATTTTTGCTTTCGAGAGACACTCTGAAGCGTCTCGGTGTAAAGTAATTAATATATTTATCTTCACGTAACCAATTCTTGAACTTTAATCATGCGCTCCTATTTTTTAACGACAACCCAAGACATTTTCCAGGGCTATGCTAAAATTATTTTCTCGACCTGCTTTTTCTCATGTCCTCGATTTATACTCACAGCTCCAAGGTCAGAGATAATGCCGTTTTGCGTGGGAAATTCCCATGAAATTCGGTCACCTGATTTTTCCACTGGAAATTTTCTTGGTAAAATAAAAACATTCATATCGTTTATATTTATCAATAATTATTATTATCATAAACTCTTTTTTTGCTTCCTATATTGTCGATATTTATTATAAAAGTCATCCGTGACCATTTAAAAATCATAATTTGTTTGTGCCATGGCATCACTCTCTACCCCAGTAAGGCTCAAAAGGATCTTACCATAAAAGTTTCCAACGAAAGCCTCGTTTTTTTTTAAAACGATGAAAAAGAGAGCAAGTTTATTTACATTTGGCAAATTGCAATAGGAAAAATAGTGTTATATTTTCATTTGATTTTTCAATCGTATTCTAAGCTACTTTCAGTCAACACCACCCAATTCTTCGTCCTCTTGATCTAATCATACTCACCGTAATCCCTCATGAGGTATAGCCCCCTCGAGCCACCTCGAGACAGGAATATTTGCTCGTACGACTACTCTCACATGGTCGTTTCTCTCTGGAGCATTCCACCATGAAGATCAAGTGCATGGGGAGAGTTAAGAGGAGGTGAAGCCATAGGATGAACGACGCGAACACTTCGAGCACATCTAAATATCGACCAGCTCGATCAACTCGTAGCATTGTCTAGTTCGTTACGAATCAAGACATCTAGAGTACTATCGAGTTAATTAACTGGCAGCTCGAGTAAGCTTAAGTTGGTGCGATCAAATCCTCAGTGGCAAGCGCCAGTTCAATATTTAATCTTCCACTAAATCCCCATGCAATATTTTATTCACTATGAAAACAAAATAGTTGAAAAAAATATTAAAAAATGCCCATAAATGTGTATGACGTGTTTAAAGAAATGTGTCAAAACAAGGAACCTAAATATCTCGAAGTGGATAAAAAATAATAATTTTAGTTCGTTCAATCTCAATGTTTGGTCAATTTTTTTTCAAGCTCAAGAAATAGACTGCTCATAAAATCAAACTAATGTTATAATGTGAAAGATTTCTATATCATAGATATGCAATAAATACAACAAAAAAAAATCAATATGACACATTTTTATATAATAGTTTGTAATGAATATTGTGAAACCAAATTGATAATATCAGTCCACAGTTACATCGATGAATCAATTTACATTTAAAATAGAAAGTTTTGTTGCATAGAATTTTATTTCTAAAATCTTTCATCATATTTTGTTCGAGATCGTTACAATTTATATAGATTAAAAAAAAAAATATTTATAGGGAACGTTCTTTTGTCTGGTTGGAAAGAATATTGTGTTTTTGAATAAACGCCTTCTCGCTATTCTCTATTCCAACTATTATTTCAGTTCTCATTATCTATCTCGTATATTATTTGCTAAATGGATAATGGAAACAAAGACGAACTAACTACAAAATATATTATGTTGACATGTTATCGTGTCATCACCACGACACTTCCAGAGAGTGAGGGAGCTGGTGAATGTTTTGTTATCAAGGTGTTTCAAACCTTCAAAAAATCGTTCAGAAAGTCTTCATCATATTCAAGGTATTTACAAAGTACTAACAGCCGACAGAGCCGAAACTGAATTCTTTCCTGCATTGATTTTTGCTCATTACGCCCTTTTTTTTGCTTTAACTTTATGCAAATACATATCAGGCATTCCGCTCCAAGCCGCTCAGTGCATAACACTGACCGTTTTTTATTATTTTCGAAATTTATTATCTTTCAGTACACCCCGAAAGGATTTCCGTTGAAATTTTTACGATGCTTCATTCTTACTCGTCATAAAATTATAAATTATTCAAAATTTCGCACACGATACATTTCGTAACCCTTCGGCTACACTATTGTTTGAATTTATATTTATTGCGCGTGATATATAAACCAGAGAATGATTTTTAATAATTCAAATTAAAACTGCAAATACTACGAAATTTTTCATGAGTACTATAGACTTACGATACAAACGAAAATAGGATTTTATTTCGAAACATGTGTTTTTCTTTCTTAATCTATGAACATAAATAAAAATATTTGAATAATTCATAATTTGTTCGGCAATTTTGGGAGAAAGAAACATTGCAAAATTCGAAAACCCCTGAGAATATTTACCAAAAAACAATACAATTTAGCGATAAAATAAAAAAAATAGTCGTACTCACGAACTTGGGTGTGAAATGCCTCGTGTTTATGTTTATACATTCTTGCTTTCTTCACTGTCCCTGTGCGATTTTGACGTGTGCCTTGAATTATATCACCCATCTACTAAAATGAGAGAAACATATGCGTTTCATCCATTTATCAAAACTTTCGTTTACGTCAACTGGAACAACAACAAGGTATTTATTTGTATATAATAAAACGGTCCACGTGGAGGTTTGTAGATGATTATGGAGCGAGGTGACAAAAAAGGGAGCGATAATTTGCACCCTTATCGTTTATTTTTCGATCACAATCGAAATGTGTATCGATCAACATCTAAACCAGCCAGTAACTCATGAGATGCAACTGCTGCCTTTACCTACTTTTTTTTTGCTTCTTCTCTACAATCGCCTCAACGAAATTATTTATTGTTATGGAACATAACAGCTTATAATTCTAAATAAATGAAAAAAAAAAAAGTAATAATAATTCGCTCGTAAACCTAATTATTCTCATCTCTCAATTGTCTCATTAACCTAATCCCTCTTATGGGGTCATGTAGACCCTATAGCAAGTGTGATTAGGGTTGAGGATGTGTTTAGCTTCAAGTATTCCTAAACGTTGTATTTGGTCATACTTGACACATATGGACACTAGACAGATTTTAATTTATAATTGTTGAGTCATAAAATTTAGGGAAAAAACAAACATTTTGTAGGACAAGCCGAACGAACTAACGAGCATGGCAAACAATCTCCTTATAGTATTTCTGATTAAATTTCATGAAATAACATTTATTTTCTTTAATTTATTCATTTTGTTGTCAGAATGACACCCATCGTTGGTATCTAGGCTAAACGCAAGCAGCTATTGTTGTGTGGATGATAAAAAAAAAGAACGAGGAAACAAAAGAAAAAAGACGCAAATGAGTACGAGGAGTAATGAATCGCGAAGTAATTGACTATTCCAATTCGCTTTTACTGTGTATAGTACGTTGACCCATATAATATGTAATTTGTGCTTGTTTTCTATAACGAGCGATGTGGGCAGACGCTCGTTCCATCTTTGATTCAAGTACGTTCCTTTTTCTTCTTCTCTCGAAGCACACAAATACACCTTCAGTTAAATCGGCTTCTCAAGTCGTACAGACAACTTTCATGGTCGATTATATTTATCGTCGATTCGTTTCGACGTGACTGGTGAAGTTTTCCGTGAGCAAACGCTATTTTTTATGCACGAAGCATAAGACACGACAAATGAATTTCGTTTAACTGCAAACAGATTTTTACGAACGTTTTAAGGCCAGGACATTTTATAAACCAACACATAGAATTTTTTTTTTTTTTTTTTTTAAGATGGCGTTCCAAATACCTAGAATTTGTTAAATATCACAACAGATTCTCTAAACACGATCAATAGAGATTATTTACAAATAAAAGTCGATCATTTTACTTTGAAATATGAGTGAAATTTTTTGGCTCATCAATTTAAAAGTTTCCGAATTAATCATTCGTACTTTTATTTCGTTTTTTATTTTATAATTATTGAGCTTTAAATTGAACGCTAATAAGTAAGCGAAAGTAAAACTAAATTAAATGAACGTACATGTTATATGTGATTTTATAGTGAAAGACCATTTATGGGTTTAATGGGGCATGATCGTTTTATTTCGAGTGATATGTATATTAGATCATTAATTATGTGGTTAGAGGGCAAATTTATATCGCATTTGTTTTATATTCTTTATTCGTGCTCGACTGACCTCACATATTCGACGATCAAAGTGATAATTGTGTCTTGGCATATTGAATTCATGATCAATGATCGTTTCGTTAGTCAAGGATCAACTGTTTCGTTTTATTTTCAAGGTAGAAAACGTCACGACCTCAGATCGAAGAATGTATTTTTTGATCGATAAAGACAATATACCATGAATGGAATTACAATTGAATCGCCGTTGATGAAAAATTCATCAATCTCTCAATTGTGAGAAAAACTACATATCCTAGAAAAAAAAAAAATCAATTTATTAAAATTAAATTCAGGGACTTGAGTCTTGAAAATGTGCGTTTCGTTTACCTTAACCCCTATCCCTGCTTAGAACGCGATTTGGAAATCTATTGATCAAACGATGATTCTTTTCATTGGTTTTAAGGAATGAGTAAATGTATATATAAGTTAACTTCAATTTTTGTTCAAATGCAATCTCCGAGCGTAAAAACGTATAATTAAAATTATTAGCAATCGTTGAACTCTGCCGTCTCAGTTTGTACTCAAAGTCAACTTGGTCGGTAAAAACGTAAATTTACCACTGTCTTGACCGGTGATGCATGTGAATAACTTGTTAACAATACTTTGACAATCTTCAACTTCAAATAACAATATCATCGCTGAAATAACTTTGTAAACAATTTGTAAATAATTTTTAAACCGAAATATAAAAAAAAACGTTAACGAACGCTATCAAAATTCAATATATTGTATAAAATACTTTATTCCCATTGATAATAATAAATGCATAATAATAAATAATATATAATAAAATAATACATTATTTTATTATATGAGTATTACGAACGATCTCTAACGAAATCACTACTAGCAGTGATTTCATTATCATTATTATTTATTATTATTTTATTATTATTTTTATTTCGTTATTATTCGTTTGCTTAACTGGTTGCTGGTTGTTTTTAAATTAGTTTATATATAAATGTTTGTCATTATTGTGGAAGTATTCAGTTAAGTTATTTTGAACAAGTGATTGAGACATGAAACCTCAATTGAGAAAAGATTTCAACAGAAACCCAGATCAAAATTAACAAGACAACGGATTAATTATTGGCTGCAGATAAAAACGATTCATTTCTATTTTGTACTTGAATTATCGACTGACAGTAAACATGCAGTTATCTTTAGATGGAAATAAAATAATTTCCTTTTCAACGCCTCACGTAGTACTCACGGGCGAAAGATGGCGTTGGCTGCACGACAATTAACGTAACGAATGACTTTAGTAATGAGACCTTCAAGCCATTAACTCTTTTTAAGGAGTTTTTCCAATTTCATTGAACTTTAATAATAATCACGTATATCGCAATGAAATTTACGAGTATTGATAGTCTGGATCGCATTATTAATAAACATTCAAAATAAATCAAAATCATTTTACGCTCATTCAACTTTGAGGCTAATCCAATTCTTTTCTTGAGCACGAATACGAGTAATAGATTTTACGCGTCTATATTATTGAAATATTGGAACGATCAAATTGCAATAATAATAAACAAAATAAGTTTCGCCTGATGTGGCGCACTGTCTGATTTCTTTTTCCAAATTTCTATCACAGCAACAAAAATGCCATTGTAAAAAAAAATTTCAAGCAGCGCCTGAAAAATGTGGTTATTCCTTTCTTTGTTTCGTAGCTGGCGCCAGTGCAGGTGTAAACGTGAAAAAAAAAAAAAAACCAATGAGCTCGAATTTACGGGTCAGGTTCGAGTGCGCGATATAGCGGGTAACAGGTCGCATTTATAACGAGAATTATTATCATTATCATTGTTATTTTTAAACATATTGTCGTCTCACGCATATACTTATATATGTTCGTGGCTCGGGGGTATCAGGGGAGTCTTGTGTCCCGTCGAGTGCTGGCGCCATACTCGGTCTTTGAGAAATGTAATCTGCCAACATAAGGAGAAAAAAAAGTAATAAAAAAAAAAATATCCCGAAAATCCTTTAAGAGGTACGATTGTCCATGCATGCAAAAGAGATGAATCGAAAGATCGAAATCTCATATTATATGGTTGACTGTGTTGTACGAGACCATACGTGGCTCTCTCATCTTTGAACACGTAATAACTACGAAGCGCAATTGCAAAATTATTGTTTAAACGATCCAAAATCATTTTACGAGACATCAAAGAGAGTCTTGATGCTTAAAACGTTTAGAACAGGAATTTATTTAAATTCTTTCGACCACTTAAATATCATTTGTAATCAGGAACATTTAAATTTTCTCAAAATGTTTGTTCAGTAAGATAAAGTTCGATCATTGTTTTATTAGCTTGTATTATCCACTCAAGAGCAAACTCGCACCCCCAAAATCGCAATTCTTTCAAAATTTTTGTTTCAATTGTTACAGATTTTCATTATATAAACACTAGGTTTTGCATCCAGACTATTGCCATTTGATTCTTGGGGATCTTGTGCCCCAACACACTCTGATTATCAATCACTATTTAATTTGATTTTGATATTTGATTTATTTTCCTTATAAAATTCTCTACGCGTATTTATTGATTCTTTATAAAAACACGTACACATTTCGGATAAGAAAAAAAGTGACGATCAACTTTAGAGAACAATTTCGACTTTCTTGAAGTTTTTCTCTTTCTGAAACTGTATAAAACACATTTATCAGTTCTTTAAGAAATTGTAAAAATAGTTGATGAAAAGAAAAAAAATAAGCATCAACTCCGAAGAGCTTTTTATGAAAAATTCGCTGTTTAAATCGGTAATCACGATATCGTAATGAACAGTTGATCGATTGAGTTGAAATTTGAAACAGACGTTCATAATACTATTCTTCAGTAACGGTACCGGAATTAAGTCGAAATCATTTTTATATTAAGTTTTGTAACCTATAAAAGAGGAAGCGAGTATGCAAAAAATCGATAATCAAGATTGAGAAAATTTTCAAACTCATTCCATCCAGAAAATTACCTCTGAAATCGGGATTCTAGACAATAATACCAGCCTTTTAACGATTCTGTAACGTTCTTTGTTCCACGCTGTAAAAGACCATCTCGAATAACGTGTTTACGACACACACACACACATATATGAAATATCTTCATGAAAGCTCAAGCATTTAGTGTACGCACATTCGACAAAGTTTCGTCTTGCTGGAAAGCAATTTTCAATGCAAGGGTAGAGGGACCATAAAGTGCCATGTCGTCTCATCATCTATTCGTAAACATCGTCGAGTAACGAGGAAAGGTCAAAATAAATGCAATCGATGAATAAATAAACTTTTAAATTGCAATTTAAACATCGTTGCCGAAGATTAAACACATTGATTTCCACTGCAGACTTTCACGTACGAATGGATCCTCCTCCGCGATATTCTGATCCACCGATTCCAGGAATCAGAGAAGCAGTGACCATCGAAAAATTCGTTGAACCGTCTCATCTCACCGTTCGTCCTTTTAACCCTCTCATTCTTTTGGTCCATTTACTTTCTTTGCATGTTTTTTTTTTCGACATCCTGTTTTTTAACTGATGCATTCGAATCTCATACTTTCGAAATACCTGATTTTGTGGAATTTCAAGGATTCGTTGCAGGTCAACGTTTGGCTGATTTTGAGCATCTAGAGATAAGTCATGGTCGCAGCGATGTCTCGAAAATTAACTCGGAAATTTTTCAATCCACATTGGTACAGACAGCATTTTATTCGCCCAGAATATGAATTTAGTCAAATATTTTTTAAATAAGGAAGTACACGTTAAATGAATTCTTATAAAACAGAGTAAATTTCCAAGGGACGATAATATAACTTTTATCATTATTCCTGAATCTTAAGAATTTTTCAAAAATTATCTACATTTCGACTCAACTAAACACCATTGTAATTTTTCCTTGCTTAGTTTTGTACTGAATTGTTCATTCGTTGTGTCATCATGTAATAAAAAATGAAAAAAAAAAAAAAAACGAAAGTTCAGTCGAAGGTTGAAGAATAAGTAGCGAGACATTTTAATCGTTATGTGTCTCCGGTAATAATTTCTTCCAATTGGTTTTTCTATTCAGGAATCATTAGATAAAAGCAGTAAAATTGATTGATCATTGAGTTAAGGAAGCTGGAGATTTTCTATGTAAAATAATACTTTTTAGAGATAAATCTTTCTCAATGTGTGCTCGCGTAGACACCGTTATTCTCTAACACATTGTATAATTATGATATTTTTACTGTCGCCTAACAAGTGGTTATAAACGCACACAAGCAGTAAGATAAAAAAAAAATTATCAAAAAGGTCCATTATTCATTCGAATACGAATACCTAAATATTTTGTGGTAGCATCAAAAAATGTTGTCATTTCAACAGTATATTTAGTTCATTAATTGGCCGTCAGCGAAAAAAAAACTTTTGGAATTACAAAATTTTATTTCAGTATTCAATTGAATAATCGACCTTATTAAAAACATTTATTTCAGTGACTAAGTTTACAGCCAAATAAAAAATCTTCAGCACCTTTCGTCATATTGATTTTATATACATTCGATTTTTATACAGAAAACTTATTATAAAATGGATCTTCTCATTGCTGCTGTTGGAAAAAAAAAAAAAGAAACAAGCCCGAAAGATCTTTACCAAATATAATCGCGAATGTTGTTGAATTCCCTCAAAAGACATTTAAAGCACGAATATATTCTCGTGATTGATTACTAGGATCTTCAGTGAATAAATTTATAAGCGCAAGTGTATTATGCACAACTTTAGCAGGATTTACTACGTGGATATTTATAATTATGCGTATTGTAACTTCCCGATAATTATCAAACTCGCGCTATCTTCTACTCTCCGTTTCACAATCAAATGAATTCCAAGACAGGCAATTTACGATCATTTAGTATATTTGAAATTCCTTCATTCATTATCCATTCTGACGAGATTCTATTTTCTCTGTCAAGAAAAAACGAAAAAAATCAAATGCTTTTTTTTTCAAGTGAAATTTATTTATGAGCCATAAATAGATTTTGCAATTGACCAATCTTCGAAGCTGGTTAAACCTAAGGAACCACGTTCTTGATACTTAGTCTTGACTTCAAATCCCAAAAATACAAATATATGATTCTGTATTTTTGGAAAACCGGTATATTATGAAAATATGTTTTATTATATATAGTTTGTATTATGTATTGATAAATATATAAATTTATACATAATACTGTCAGTTATAGCAAATACATGGCTTTGCATAATTGAAAACGAAATGAATGATCGTGGGGCATGACAGACACTCTGTGCCACGGAATTTTTGCCTTCAGACAATCTACGAAACCGTATCTTTACTTTCACTGGCTTTACGTTTCGAATCAAGAAAAGCGCTCCACAGCCAAGAGAACTCGTCACTGAGAGCCCCTTGAGTCTCTGTTTTTGTTACTCCTATAGGTAAGGAGGACAAGATCGATGTTTCTGTTTTTACATACTTATGTATTTTGAAGGCCAAAATGAAATGTTACATTTATGTCATATACCTTCATACTGCAACTATTTTTCATAGTTTCTTACGAATTTAAAGAATTCTCGGCTTCATGGATGTTTTAAAAAAAATTCAAGATTGCTCGATCTTCGTAAACAATTTTGGAATCAGAAATTAATAATTTTCTAAGACATCAGCTTTTCATTCATGTTCTGTTTTACCAAAATATCGAAATTTGTGAATAAACACTAATAAGACGGTACGTTGGTGAAAAAAAAAGAGAATTTTTTTTCAAATGGCGAATTACATTACAACTTGCAATCACATCTTTGTTTGGGTTTAAAAATCGTAGGTCAAAGTTGAAGATCAGTAAAATATAAAATTCCTAAAAAAGGATGTGAAACAGAAAAAAAAAATATTAAAATTTGGCAAATGGATATCAATGTCGTAGAACTTGTATCTTTATCTATTAATTGTGCGAGAAGAAATTTGGGTAGGATCGAGTTTGAGGAGGATATACGTAACACATGGGGTTTCATACCAGTCCTATGTAATATACATGTGATTGGGTGGTGTGGGACGTCCCGGGTAGTAGAGTGAGCGTGTACCATATATATAGAGAGAAGGGGAAACTCGGCACGGCACTCGAAAGTACACAGCCTCCGCGCTTGCAGTGGTGTGTGCTTCGTTCTTTTTTTCTCTTTTATTTTATATTCGCCTGGGGAGAGCTCCACCTTCGTGGTAACAGGCTCGTGAGTTCCTTGGACGAAAGGACTGTCATTTCCGTCGCAACCGAGACCGAGACCGGGACCTCGCAGCATCATGAGACCGACCCTCTTTGTGTGAGTACCATTATTTTTTACCATTTTTTTCTTGTCGACCAAAAGAATAAGAAAACTAAAAATGACAAAGTATTTGCTGGTAACTACGTGTATCATGGAATAACTGATGATAACTTACATAAGTGACAATCAGTTTTGTCACGTCGGTTTAGATACTGTCCGTACCTAACGAATTCTTTGGAGAATCTACGATCAAAGTGCACTCCAATCGTACAACAACAAAAATATATTTTTTTTTTATTGTACGATTATTTTAACGCATCAAAAAATATTATTTCAAGCTCATTTAACATTTTGTGAATCCAAAAGAAAAATATTGCACATTTTTTAAACTTTTTCACTGTAAATAAGAGAAAAAAAAAGTACTACACATAATTTTCGATACACGTGATTCTAAGTTTCGCCAATTAAACTCGAATATATTTTGTTTTCTGCGTGTGCGTGTGTGTGTGTGTGTGTGTCCTTTTTGTTATCTGTTATTTCTTCATTTTACTATCGGAGTCCAAGAAAAAACGATACAAGAACGCAATTTCTCCAGACGGTTTATTTTCTCTTCCTATTTTGTCCGGAAGTAGCCGCTTTATTACCGTATCGACTGTGCTCGTTTGTTATCGCGGTAAGGATTACGACGAATAATTTCTCGATTTATTACACGGTGTGACGCGACGTATATTTATTTTATTTATAATTTATTTTTTATTTATTTTTTAAATATAGTTTCTATAATTTTCTTTAATTATAACGTCGCTGCCCAGCACGAACGCACATACATAATGAAGTGTAAAAGAGACGATGAGATGTGGCTGAAGAGTCGAGTGAACGGTATACACGATAGTGAAAACATATGGTTGCTTGTGTAGCAAAATGGAAAGTGGTTTTAGCTGAAAATCAAACCCGTGTCTCAGAGAGCCGTTCTCGAACTATGTATACTAGTGTGGCTAACATTATAAAGTGGCATGTATAGATATTTCGTTACATATATATAGTGATACACATATCGCTTGAGTCCATGGCAGTGGCTATAGCGCGTATTGCTCCCTATACGTTAATATATATCGTTGCAGTTGCAAAGAAAAAAACATTTTTACCGCCTATATTGCAGCGTTGTATGGCGAAACGAACGAATGAAATTAACTTGGGTAGAACGAATGAGAAAATGTTCGAAATTGATCAAATAAATGAGAGAAAAAAATCACCCTCCCGAGGTCGGAATAATTTCCATTGCATCACGTGATTCGGTGTTGAATATCAACACGTAAAATGCTTCAGTAGTTTTTTTTTGCGCCCATACATTCCGGTCAAAGTTTCTTAATGATTACCATTAACCTCGAGATTACATGCTTCATCCCTCGCTTTTTTTTTCGTAATGCACTTGCCACCGTTTTGCAGTAGAGAAAGACGAAAAAGAAATGTCACGAATATACGAGTCCTTGAAACATCGAAGCGGGCGAACGAAAATATTTATACTGACATTGAGTTGGAACGGTGAAGAGACATAACAGAAAATTTAAGGAAAAATAAAGGGATTTAAAAATTAGTTAAAATGAAACTTTTTTTTGTTATACTTATTGCCTGTATTCTTGTATTTCGTTGAAAAATAAATTATGAGAATTCAAGTTGAAATGATCGAACGTGTAATTGTGTGTATCAAATATAATAAAAATAAATGTTTTATGAAACGAAATTTATTAAAGGTACAGCAAAAGTTTTTATGATCTCAAAAGGTTAAATAATTTTTTAAATTTTTATGATTTTAATGATCATTTTCCTTCAAAAATCACATTTTCAATGCATCGTTGGTTAACGGTACAATTTATCATTCGTTATATCACAAGATTTGATATTTTTTTCCTTCTCCTATTATATCCGACTCGCTTTTCAAATTTTCTGTAAAGAGTGGGAGTCGCTGCGAATATTGAAATATTCGTTACTTTCTACTCTTTCTGTTTACGCGAAACGTAGAATTGATGAAATTGTCAAGGCCCTTGTAACGGCAGTATCTCCGGACCAGTCGGTCTGACCATTGAGTGAACTGTTCTACTGTCAGATTACTGTAATCTGACGAATGACTCAAGGCCAATACGACTACGAAACATTTTCTCTATCGTTTATTGCTATAGTTAAGAATATACATAAATATTCATAAATAAAATTTCACGTCACTAAAAGAATGTGTGGAAAAATAACTCAATCAGCTGGAACCTTTGATTTTCATAATATCTCAATAAAAATCAGTAGGACTACGGAACAGCGATGTTGTGAAAGAAAATTGTAACTGTCTGTTATGAATATAATATCGCAATGATTTTATTTTTATTACTTTTCATAACGATGGATGATCAGATGAAAGTTAAAAAAAAAAACAACAACAATTAAAATTTCTTATACCCATGATGCTCCGGACGATCAAACGACGATTAAACAACTCTTAAAAAATTTGACGATTAAAAATTTATTCGTGCTATTCTCAATAAAACATTGAATAAAATATTCAATTCTAAACGTCAGATATTTGATTTTTATCTCAATGAATTTTTTTAAATTTTATATAAACAATAGCAATGATCATCAAATAAAGAGTATTGACCTCGCGTGCTAAAGACGCTGAAATCACTTGATCGTCGCTCGTGTAATTTTGTGACATTATTACTCCAGCCACGTACAAATGTCCTAAAATGGGCAAGTTCTATTCTCGCTCCAGGTCATCGACTCCTTGAACTGTAACGTGCGTCAATGTACATTTATTAACGCGACAGTATTCAGTTATTAAATTATGTTTGTATACATTGTTCTGAAACAAGTAAAAACTCTAATTTACCGTTTTAAAAGGGAGTTAAAAATGTGTCAAATTTAGAGTGATAACGAGAGTACGATTACTTGATGAATTTCACAACCTCAGGACTTTCGTTTTACGATCCTTCGATGAAATAGAGTAGAGTTTTTATTCACTGTAGTAAATAGCAGATAATTATACATTCAATCATCTGCGCTTCGTGTGGCAGTTTAATAACGATTAACAACATTAAGTCAACTTATGCAAGGATCTCGTCTTTTTTCTCTGAGCATACCATGAAAACGAGCAGGAAATGACAGCGTGAAAAAGCATTTACTCGGTTGAATATATTTATATTCCGATGTGTAAGAATAGAAAATATCGTCAACGAACTCTACAGCTTTTATTAGAATTCTGATTATTGTTGTAGTACGAAGCAATGATTGATGAAAATTTTATCATTGAAGCTGGACTACCGTTCTTTCTCCTTGACATTATTGCTGCCAGTTACGATCATAATCAGCATATTACAGTATATCAGTTCATATAAAGACTACAAGTCCATCGAGATGGTTATAAAGTATGCAAATTGTAGAATGTAATAAAAGACGTCTGGCTATGTTGTCAATGTGAGATTAACGTTCGGAAAAGCAGTTGTCATTATACTGCAGAAGATCGTAATTAAATTATAAAATAATTCATTATCACCGGAAATGGATGAAAATAATAGAGAAAAAAAGTAATCGATGAGCCTATTCTACTTTTATCAGACTCGAATTGATGTTGAAATTGGAATTATACTGCTTCGGGCCTGATATTGAACTGTTATTAAAAAATTCACTTATTCGGTCGTGACTTTTCTTTACTTTTGAATATTGAAACTACATTTTCAGGTTTAAAGTAAATTCAAGTTGTAAAGAGATGTTGGAAGGATTGTTATGTCGTTGACGGCGAAGAATAGGAGCTCGAAAGGGCAATCTCAAATTGCAATAACAATCGTTCCGTACGCCGTGAGAAGGTTAGGCAAATTATTGGTCGATAGACATGACTTGTGTATATCGATGTGTAGATGCTTACTCATTGTCAATCCATGTGCCTACATATCTACACATAAAATATACATATAATGTTGCTGCATATATGGAAGGTTTAACCGTTAGGCTTGAGTGTCCGTTACTCCACGTGATGTAATTTCGATTGTAACTACTAGCATAACGACGCTTCGTGTACCAGCTCGACACTTTTGAAGGGTCCATCTGAATTATCACCGTACGTGACTCGAGTATTGATTCAATATCTATTGAATCGAACCGTACATCTTTTTCGTTCATCCATTTATAAAAAGATTACTATAAAAATGTCATCAATATGCAGCAGGTTTTCGATCCCACATACATCGACTTTACGATAAAATATCATTGTCATTATTTTCATTCGACCCATTCATTATTTATAATCGAATGATAAAAATGAAGAAAGAATTTTCTACGTCGTAAATATTGTAGAATTTTTTTTTTTATAACAAACTTGAGATTGTTAATCTTATTGGGGAACATTATTAAATGTTATTTGAAGATATTGAATACGAAGTTTTAACGAAATGAATGAAAAAATAAGAAAAGACTTTTGAATGGAAAAAATTAATGAATTGATAATGAAATTTTCAAAGTACTCTGTGGGAATTTCGACTCGAAAGTTTTGTTTGAAAAAGCTTTTGTTTATGTTCTAAATCTGGAATGTGTTCTGAAAAATCATGGAAGTTCGTTCAATGATGGTTGTTAATCGAATACGTTTATACTTTGAGATAAAATCGTTAAAATTCAGTACACATAATTTTTTCTTGCAATGAGAAAAACGATTATTTATTTCCAAAA
Source organism: Campoletis raptor (assembly GCA_948107755.1). Lineage (NCBI taxonomy): Eukaryota > Metazoa > Arthropoda > Insecta > Hymenoptera > Ichneumonidae > Campoletis > Campoletis raptor. Next base: position 26,081,605 of record OX403622.1, on the reverse strand, counting down.
CTTAGAAATCGTAATGAAAAATTTTATGCAACTTGAGTGCGATAGCCTCGAAACATATCCATATATTCCCATATAAAAAATCGATTCAATCGCATGTTATAAAAATATGTATATATATTAACCTCACTTTGACTACCATTCTCTCGTCCCGAGGCTCTCGTTTCACAATTCTTCGAGAAACTTTTAGCCCCGAGCATGCGTGTGTGGGTATTTGTCCCGTATGAAGACACATTATTGAGTTGACATTTTTAACGAAGTTGAAAGTAAAAGGTGTTCGAGCGAGTCTGTTTAAAACGAAGTTTCGTGAGTTTTGCTTCTTCATTTTTAATCGAAATGATTATAATTTTTATCGTTATTGGAGATGGTCAATGAATAATATATTATTACGATACCAACGACTTACACGTTTCCGTTCAGTAGCAACGATCGTCTGAGGAATTAAATTATTGAGACATTTAAATCGTTGTAGTTTTTTTTTTTTTTTTTTTTACATCGAGCCTCTTACACCCTCGATCCGAAATTCGTGCTTTGATAGAAAATTTTCTAATTCGCTGACTATAAGCTAAAATAAATCTAACCGGAATACAATCATCGAAATCTTATTCTAATTTTTAGCACGAATTCGTAGACACATACGTATGTATGGGATGGTCAGTGAAAGCGTAAAGAAATCGAAGATTCACCTGGAATAAGTGTATACACATAGGATCGCGGTAAAAGTTTTTCTTTTCAACGATTTTTCGATCTCGTTAATTCTTCAGTCAAAGAAAAAATCATCAGTTTGAAGAATTATGTATAGAAATTGGTACATATTATTCTACGGTATATTACGCAATATTTCCATTCTTGAAAAAATGATGAAAAAAAAAATGTGAATGTCTTAATATGAATTATTTGAAAAGATGGCTTTGGTTGCCAACTTAAAAACAAAATTAATTCTTGACATTCACGAGTTATGCCGTGAACTTACTTTATGTTTTTTCTGCATCTGTGTCTGTAAACGAATATATAGTGTTACGCGAAGACAACTTTACCGCGTGCCACAGGATTGGCCGACCAGAGAAAGTGAGGTACTGGAGGTACGTGAATGTCACAGGTCAAAAACTGCCTTGTATCCCACTGGTGTGATAGTGCTCGGTGATGACGTTGCTGAAGATATTGAAAATGATCCGAGCAATGAAATTATGAAAAAGTTCTCCATTTTTAATTTGAAATTGCCACACAGAATAATAAATAAAAAATCGAGTGAAGAATAACTGATGCAAGAAAAAACAAGTTCTTCGAAAACGAAAACTGTTGCTTCGTGATTCTCGAAGTTGCATGTGTGTGTCACGTAAAATATTGCAATCGTGCTATAAATTTTTCATATTTTTATAATGCAGCAAATTTATCAATTTCCGTTCATCTGACCTCATATTTTTAACTTTTAAGTTTTGGTTCTATCAACAGTGAATTTGGTGTAACGAAGTTGAGATTTTCGAGAACTTTTCATCATTTCGGTAATAAACGTTCGTTGTTTTGTTTTCGCAGATTACTAGCCCTCTGTTTGGTGGCTGCGTGCAGAGCTGTCGACGACGAATATGACGAGGATGAAGAGGAAGCACCAGCTCCGGTGACTCAAGCACCGGTGAGACCAGCTGGAAGACTTGGTAGCCTCTTATCTCCTCGAGGACGTGCACCTGCAGTAAGGAAACCTGCAGCTGTGAGTATCGTTAAACCGTTTCGTCACAATTAAATATTCACTGCACGAATTAATATTTTATATCACGTCAGGATATCCGGACGTTTAATACTTTAAACTCTAAATCAATAACTGTCATTATGGAGTTGCGTTAAATAATTATATTAAATTTATTACATTTTAGCTTTGAGGGCTTTCACAAATTTATGTGTGCAGTATTTTTATCGAATGGAAAATCGTGAAATTTGATTCTGGTTGAACGAAATGTATATTTTGAAGGAATATTCAATAATAAATACTATTGAAAAATCATTAACAAATACCAAAACAATTGAATAAAATAGATTAAACATTTTTTTTAACGAATTTTTCACTGCAGTTATTCTTTGTACCGATAGCAATTTCTCTTGTTAAATAAAACAATATTAAAACGATGTACAGACAACAACGACGACACCCAAACCAGTGGAGCTATTATCTGAGGAAGTTGACGAAAAAGAAGAGGAAGACTATGACAAAAGTCTAGAAGAGGAAGAAGCTCAAACGACAACGACTGAATCAACGAAAAAACTACGTGCGGGTGGAATTAGGCCATTCAGGTACTGTGAATAAGTGTATAAACGATTTTGACCATTTCTTTCCGTCAAAAACAACATTTCAGCTGATGTCTTTAAAAAGTCCTCGTAACATAGAGCCGTACCTTAGTCCTGTGTTTTGAACATTAACTGATTTTCTTTTTTTTTTTCTCGAATCAGATTCAAACAGATTTCTTATCACTGAGAAAAAAATGTCGTTGAACAAACAAAATTAATTTTGTTGGACGAAAATATGGTCAATTCAACTGTTTTTTTTTTTTTTTTTTGTTGAATCGCGGATCTCCATCATTTGGTTCAATGGAAAAATAGTTGAATTGACCATATTTTCGTCCAAAATGATAATTCATTACTTGATAATGCTTATTCATTACAGATCGAACGACGATTTACTCGCAGCACTAAAAAGGAGAAGAGCCCAAGTTGGCGTTGTGACCCACGCACCATCGACAACGCAATCATCAGCCGAGCCTACAGCATCAAAATCTAAGTATGTCTAACAGCAAAAAATATGTCTTAATAAATTATTCCAAAGGCAAAAAGCAAGCTCACGAATGAAATTCAAATGAATTAAGTGATAAAAGTTACAAAATTCATGACGTTAAATTTATTTGTTTTGCCAGATCATCCTCAGGTGGACGGAGCCGAAATGGCTCAGTTGCTGAAGCGTCATCAAGGACATCAACTCGTGGCAGATTCGGCAGTAATACAAGAGGCAATAAGCCTCTCCAAGAGGAGGTCGAAGAAACTCAACAAGAGGAAGTTCAAGTCAAACCTAAACCTTATCGCAGGGGTTGAGATTGAATCTTTGAATGAAAATATGGGTAAAAAACATAACTTCATCGTTCAAGAAAAAAGAAAACAATTTCAAAGGATTTTCAGTAAAAAAAAAAAAAAAAATGTACTCTTCAAGCGTAACTTTTAAACAAAGGTTACAAATACATTTCTTGGGATTTTTTTTACGTCAATTATATCCACATATCTCTATATTTTTTTATTAGCTTATCTTCTTCTTCCACAAGGTGAGATAATTGTGATAGAAGTTTCGGGGAAAGGTCCTAATCAATTGCCAACTTTCCGACTGATATGGACGTTCATAATTTCATTAATTGAATGTTCGAATATACGTATGAATAAGAACGAGTAGATTTAAATGATAATAACAGAGAAGGCTGAAGTAGTCGTTGAAGTAAAATCTTCAAGTTAATTGAAGTTAAGACTTCACGGTAAACACACATTGCTCGGAAACCTTTCGTATAAATATCATAGCCTGAGACATCCTCAAAAGAGGATCGAGAGCATAATAAGAACAAATGAACGATTAGCGATGTATCAGTTTGTACAAATGAAGACGCCTGTCATTTCGCAAAACGCAATGTTTAAGCATGTAACTTGTTTACCAATTAACTACTGCGTCAATTGTTGTATAAATAAATAAATTAAATTGTAACAAATAAAAAGGACAATGTCTGAGCGAATAAATGTGCATGAATTTTTTGTGTTCTTCAGCGAATATTTAATTGACAAATTTTAAAGACCCACAAGCTTTAGTTTTCCAAATAGAATTTTATTTGTTCACCCATCGTTGGCACACCGGGTCATTTTGACCTGGAATAATTTATCGACGTTAATTATCTCTACTTGGAAATATTTTCAAGGATTCCCACCACTTTTTTTTCATCAGAATTAACAATATTTTCATTTAATAAAGAAAAATAAATTCAGTTTTTTAAATAAATAGATTTTTTGCAAACTATTCATCCGAAAAATGTCATTGTTAACAGTGCATTTTTATTTCGAAACTATTAAAGGTTTGAAAATTTAAGATTTTTTTAGTTAAATGCTGTCTTTTGGGAATATGTCCAAGTTTTCATTTTTATTGAGCAGTATTCACAATTTGCTCCTGATTTTTTTCAATATAGAAACCAACTGGAGGACCCCGGATGACAATAATAAAATAAATAAAGCCCCAGAAAAACGCTACTATAATAGAACACAATTTAATAAACAGTTTCACATAATAAATTTTAAGAAATCGTTTCAAGGCAACGTTTATTTTTAAAATTTTTACTCGTAGAATTATTTTTTTTTCTCTTCCGTCATCTCTGTACCGGAACACTCTCCTTATAGAATTATCAAATATATTCATGAAAATATGCTCCAAAAATTTGATTTGGAACCCAGCTAAAAAGACGGAATTAAAAAAATTATTGCCATTCCAGCAAATGTAGCTTATAATCTTTGGTCCCTGATTATTATGATTTGAAATAATTTCAGTATGATAATCGTTGGAGTTTAATAGAGCAATCCTTAAATCCTCTCCCTAACTGTGGTATGAGCCAAAATGATATACAAACAAATTTTCATTATTTTGGAAAGAAATGCAAAAGAAATGGTTGATCTGTTCTAACGAAGTTATCGCTGTTTTTTCGGTGGATCAATTTCTGGAGATTTAATTCCCGGGCTTGTATGATAAATAGAATAAAAAATGTTTATATAAGTAGAAAAAATAAAGCTGCTTATGTACAATTATTGAAATATTCAGTGGCGAACCATAAGCCGAAAAATTCGTTTCTTACAATTACGTAATTCTCTGCAATGTACCGAAGGCGTTTCCTACAACATCTTCAAGACCCACCTGCATTTTCCTCTCCCTAACAGTCGTACTCTTTTGGTGATATATATGAAAATTTATTCAGCACGTAGGAGTCACGGTATTTTATGAAAAGATCAATCGGATATGACGAAATAAATTATTCATGAAAAAATGGGACAAAACAAAATACATAATAATTCAATGATCGAGTAAAAGGTGAGAGTACTCACGATCTTTCAACATGAACTTTTGCTCATCGATACACAAAATGGAACAATGGAATCTCTCTCGTTTCGAATAATCTATAGGTCGATTTGTTACTCACCTCGTGCTCGCAATTTATCGTGAATTTATTCGGGAAAGCGAAAGATGTACACGATCTGAATTTTTATTATATAAAAAATTTTATTCGCAACATTTTACCACGATACTTTAAACATCAAGCATTTTAACGATTTTACGTTTTCTTTTAATATACCACCTTTGTCATTTTACGAACTAAATATATGCACTCTCGAAACGCCAATGGTTTTTTAAATTCGTACATGTGCAGTACTTCTTTCATTTGAATGCACTCTTAAAAAATGCATTAGGATATATATATGTATATATATATAAATAATTTCAATATAATTGAACAATTTTTTAACACAGTTATCCGTTGTTTTAGTCAAACGAATTTATGTTTCGTGAAGAAACTCAATTTTACAACTAAATTTGTCTCACGTTGACATTCAAAAGAATATTAATTATTCAAAAAAATTTAACATTCGAAGAATATTTGATATTCAGAATAAATAGAAAAGCCGATTAAATTCACATCCGTGAAAGGCTGAAATCGAAAAGAAAACCCATTAATACTATAACCGTGAATGGAATTCAAAGAAAAAATATGTATATTTAAACTTTCACACTACTGCTTATAAACTTTTCAAATTTATAAATTCCATTTATGAAATTTTCAAATTTCGCTTCCTCATTCAAACAAGTTGCTTTAATATCCCACGCCTTTATCAGAATTCATTTCCGATTCGTAGCTTTATAACGACATTTCACAGACCTTATGCATCATTTTAAAAATAGTCATTGTACTAATCAGTCAATTTTCATCAGTGTATGTATTATGTATTTTTTTTTATTCACTAGTAAACAGTTATCTACATAGCTGTAAAATTCTTTGACAAACAATCTGTAAATAGAGTCTGTAATTTTTACAAAATTGAGTTAAACACTCGAATTTTTACTGTTTTCTACAATGATTTTACCAAATTTTCACTTGAATGTGAGACCAAACGAAATATGTATTTTTTCCAATTTATTTTTTAGAACAGCGATAAAACTATGTTCGACGAGACGAGATAGAGAACACGACGGAATCAAAGACGTCGTGTACCCCTGTAGTGTAAAGAACGATATAGAGAAATGAAAGTGAGAGGAAAGGAGAGACCCTGACGGCCTTGAGCACCAGGGAAGCATTCGACAAACATTTCACTTACAAAGAGCATCTGCCATTATTTGTTTTCTCACTCTCTCGACAACGACGAAGCCGGTAGAGTTTACGTACGAGACATTCCTCTCGAACATCAAATAACCGAAACCCTGACCATTCCGAATTCTTTTATTTTCAATTATAACGCTACGTATCATCAGTAAATAATAAAACGAGTAAAAATGTTTAATGAAATAAAATAAAAGAACTGTTCTCGATTTGAGACTCGAATTAATCTCCGAGGATGAAAAAAAAATCATTTTTATAATGATTTCTCGTAATAAATTTTATATAACCACGATGAACATTTCAATGAATTAATCGGTACTTACAGTGTGATAACGTTTGTAATCACGTGTCGCTTTAAAAGCTTTCGAATAAATGCCTAAAATACAAAACTTCTTCAAAGAGAAACGAAAAACTAATCATTTGCGCAACTTTATTCAAACTCATCGTTAATGAAGTGTGAATTTAACAGCACCTTGCCATTCACGCATTTCTGTATAATGCACTATTTGCCGTTAGGATTTGTACACGTTTATGAATAAATAATTGTATGCGTCTATATAACAGTATTCACGATATCTCAATCAAGGAACATTCGCATCGACGGGCATTTCTCTAAGCAGTCATCCTTGACAACGTACACAACATTCCGTCATGAATTTCCCGTTTCACTCTCGATTCTTGTAATACACGAAGAGTGGAGAATCTATAACGGGCTTTGCGGAGGATTTCGACCAAGACGTCTCGACATGCTACGTTAACGTTCTAATTTTTCGGTCATATTATTCTTACTCGAATAGTAAAAAGTCAGCATGCAGAAAACAAAATATAGTCGAATGCAATAATGGATTACCCGTTTCGATAAGACAAATGCGAAAAAAATCGTCCAATCGCTAGTTCAAATCGATTATTTGAGTTCCTGATTAATAGGATTAAGAAAGAGCTAAACTATTCACAGGAAACACATTATTTTTACCAATTGTTTCGAATTGTTTGATTTATTTTATAAACAGATTCGACTGAATTTATTATTACACGGCTGAGACCGTGAGAAATCTGTTTTCGGAAAACGCATCAACTTTTTTATTTTACTAATGATACTAAAATTGAGTCGAAATAATTGTTAATCGATGGATAATCAAAATTCAATCTACTGTCATTTCGCGGAACAATAAACCAATGAGAATTTTTTTTCGTACAAAGCTGTTGGATAAAATTCGGAAACGTTTTTTTTTACTTGTACAAAATTCTGGATAAAAATATTCGAAAAGTTTGAAACTAGACAACGATACAGCCTTGAGTATGACAAACAACTACAAAGGTGCACTCGAAACTTATTTTTTAACTCGTAGATTTTATATAGCATCGTTTTTTTTTTGTGAATTATTAAAAGTGTTACCCACCGTGAACTCTGATGCAACGTTTGAAACTTTATATAAAAACTAAATTCATTATTTTGGGCTTAAATAACAGCACGTTGAGCTGAACTTCATTAAAAACTCTGAATTAAGTTGTATTTAATTTGAACAAATCAATTCTTTGAACGTAGAGTGTCCACTGGATAGCACTTCGTTATTATGTACCAAGATTTCTAGAATGGAAAGCGAGTACAGCAAAACTGTCGATTGCATAATTCGATAAAGCGTTCGCTGGTGATGAGTCCAAGTGATCGCACTTTATATCCATAGTTAAAAGAGCTCTGAGCCTCGTGTATTGCCAAGGTACAAGGTATATAAGCAGCAGTGATGATGGAGCATATTATGTACATGAGGTACATGTACATTATACATAATATACAAAACATGTATACACGGAAAGAAATACGAGAAGGCACAAGTTTCTCTGACCTTTTCAGTAATGTCAGGATGGCGAGACCAGGTCAAAGACTGTTTGCTCATGAGGCATCGAAGAAAAGAATAAATATATCTCCGTACAATTCGATCGTTGCATGGAGCACTAGCCTGTTGATACGATCCGAAAACTTTGTGACCATTTATTTGAGCCAAAAATAAAAACCATGACTCACTTAAATTATTCCAATACCAGCAAAATAATATGTTGCAAAACAACTTTCATACCTGTGTATATTTTTGACACTGATCATGTAAAAAGTTTACGTAGCATTATTATTTTTTGTTCGGATTAATACCCGATGAGAAATACTTCAATTGTGTTATAAAATTATTGCAGAGTTTAATGAGAAAAAAATCTTACTCTCGTAATAAATTAATAATAGAGAATTTCTTTGTACTGCAAAATTCTGCAAAGTCTCCAAATCAATGCAGAAAGGATAAAGAACATGGTGAGTGTTGTTGATATCGTATGAGAGTGAATAGATTTTTAATCATATTTATATTCGAATACGATTGAAGAGAGAACTTTTCTTTCGTATAGCACACGTGTATTATATTTGTGCTTATAAATATTCATATACAAATATAAGACTCCGAACATGAAGAAGTCATCGAGTGGATTGCGAAATGAGGAAATAATTATGAAATTGTAGGGTGCAACAGCTAGAGAGCACACTCTCGACTCGGCCAAGTTATTATCATCGTCTATTGCGCGAGTTAACGGTGCATTATGCACTGCTCTATTTCTTTTCTTTCTCTCGTTCTCGCTGTCATTTTATTCGAAGCAATATAATCTTCGCAGAGTAAGCGGAAAAAAAACTGCTACGATATATCGAGAGTTGTCTTTAAACACGCACTTTTCTAATGTTTACACTTGTTTTGCTAATAATAAATGAAAAATGTATAAATAAATTTGACAAGTGTGTGTGAAGTATTAACTCCACTGTTTTCGTGTCATTTGATTTTCTAGATCTCGACAGCCCGCACCGAGAAAGGCCGGAAGTTGAGCTTTTGACTGCAATCATCTGCATGGTGATGTTTTAACGAATTTTTATTTTCTTTTAAAATATTTATGGAAACGGCGAAAAATCACTAGCTAAAACTTGGAACATACTATTTGATTATAATTTTCAATGTAGAATGAATGCGAAAATGATATAGAAACGTTTGGTTTCTTCATTTTTTTTTTTTTTTTCAACCTAACAATACACATTGTTGGCATTAATCATACAACGTTTTAATCTGCAACTGTCCAGTATATTTTCTGCTGAATATTATCTAATCGCATTATTCAAATATTGTGAGAAAAACAATATATAAAGGAGAAATGATTTCACGAGTTCGAGAGCTTTATATGCATTGATATGATCGATCTTTTATACAGGGAGCTGCAAGATAATCAATCTGATAAATCAGTCAATTGAAATTAATTACATGTTTCATTGAGACCGTGTCCTTCGAATTTTTATTACGAGCTTACTCCCTTGTCCGTATCGCAGGAGAAAACAAATTTCATTATATTTTTTATTTGTATACGATACTCATTTATGATAATTATCATCGTTACTATAACATGTCAACGTAATTGAAGATTTACGTATATAACTGACTGTACGTAATAGTAAAAATATGGATTAAAAACTATTCGCTCATGGTAATAATCCAACGAAGAATGCAAGAATCCAACGAATTCAATTTTTTGTTAGTTACATAATTGAAAAAACTTTTTTTTTTTTAATGTCTCCAATCTATGGATTATTGATCATTCTTTATCTGGCAATGAACCTCAATGATTCAACTTCTTGAGCGATTAGGCCAATTATTGGTGCATTAACTTATACTTTTTTAATTATATTTTTAGCATCCTCAAGTTCACTGTACCAATAAAATTGAATTGGATATTTTTTCGACAGTTTCTTGGTCCTGGAATGTCACTGTATACGTATACGCAATGATTCTATATACTCAGTTATCTTGACGCACCTCACAGCGTTAAATCAACAAACAAACGGAGATAACTTAAGCGAAAAAAACGCGAGAATACAAATGAGAAACAAAACGTGTTTTCGCAAACTCGCATGTGAGTAAAGCAGAAAAAGAGAGAAAGAGAGAGAGAGAGAGACAGAAGGAGAGTAAGAAAGATAGAGACAGAATACGATGCGGAGGTGTGTGAAGGACTTTCTCCCGCGGGGCGGAGATCCTTATTTTCGCTTTCCCTGATACACGCATCTGTACGTAAATATGTATATGGGGCACTGCAGGACAAACCATCATTGCTTCAATTCTCGGTATTCAGCCATTTTGCATCACGTGTCTAATTTAAGTGAAATTAATAAAAAAAAATAACGATACATTCGAGGAGGATACTATTATGAAACTATGTGTAAAATTTCAAAAGAAATTAACCCTCCCGTATTCGAGATATTGGCGATCACGTTCTTATATGGGGAGCAGAAGAAAAATTCATATTTCACGGAATGATTGCAAAACTTATGTATAGATTTTTTTTACAATTACAAAAAAATACATATCAAAGATTTTCCAAAAAATAAAAAAATAAATAAAAATAAGAATTTCGATAATTTAGTTTCGCGAACACGACGAAAAGAAGCTCTCTTATCTCACAACTTTTCCTCAAAGTTTATATGTTTTACATTTCTATAAGATATAAAAACTATAATTAGTGAATTATTCCACAAGTTATGTCCAAGGTTTGAAAAATTAACCGGAGAGTTAATTTTCGAACTCGACTGTGACGAGACTACTACGTTAAGTATATACTGATGTTCAAAGTAATTGATATGAATGGAAGTTATCCTAATTGTTTATATTATAGATTTTTTTAGTTAATTATAGTTATTGAGTTTCAAATATTTGAGAAAACTGACTTTTTTCGATCATTTCAGATTCTATTCTCACAATGAAAATATTATGAGAAAAAATTTGGTTCTCAGAGTTCAAAATTTATGTTATGAATTGACGAATTATGTGTCGAAGACATAGAAATCGGAGTAATGCCTTAAAAAAGAGGATCAAAAGAAAAAAACTGATAAAAAGTCACATTATTTCGTATTTTTATACCTGGAATAGACTATACCCACGTATACATATCGACACAGAACTACAACCACTATCACGCTGATCACATTCAACGGTGCGAGGTTCCCGAACGATTAACAAGACTGAAAAATATATATCGATCAAAGACAATGGACCTCATATATTATTTATTAACGATCCCTGATTAGCGTAACTCATTTCCATATGACCATATATTTATAATGACAACAATTAGTCTACTGGAATAAAAAACTTTCAACTTTCTACTACTATTTATTAAACGATGCCATTGCTGAAAAAATCGTGATCCAAAACTTTTCAATTTCATCGTAATAACGATTAATTTGTGCACAAGGTTGATTTAATCGAGTAAAAATGTATTAGTGAAATTATTGAGGTTTTCCTTTGAGCTCATGGCATCTTGATATTTGTGCCATTCTAAAAAAGTCTCACAAAGGTGATGAGATTTTATTCAGAACTTTCCGAAGAAGACTTTTCAAAACATTTTTTACAATTACTTCTAACAAAAATAATGATTTTTTTGCATAAAATATTTGATGACATTAACCTAAAAGAGGGTTAAGATATCCACAGATGGATCATTAACAGATCTGTACGTTCCAGCAATGACATTTAATAGCACACGAATGTAATTTGGAAATAATCAAGCTATTGAAAACCTGTAATAAACCGAGACAACTTTCACTCGAGATCGACTCATTAACATGAGATGGAAATTTTTATAAGTTGTTGAATATGAATATCCATTTTGTTAGAGTAAATATACTTATTATTACAAAATTGCTGACCACGAGTTGGTGCACATTAAAATTAATATAAAGTTATTAAGTTTAAGCATAATCGATCATTTTATTCCTCATAAGTGTTTTAAGGGAGTTTTAAATGATTATAAAGGTATTTAGTTAAAAGACCTCGCAAAAGACGTTTGAGTTGAGATTGTCAATATATAGTTTATCGACTATTTAATGAACGAGTTATTTTATTTCGGATTCCAATGCACAATAACGTGAGGCAATTTTTTCAAGTGAAACAAATTATTTCTATTCACTGAGAAGTTGTATTTATCCTGGCCATAAATCCATGAATATAATTTGAAAAATCGTGTTGTATCGATTCATACACAAGGATAAGAATGACTATCAGCCATTGCAAATGAGATTTTTTTATAGCACGAAATATAACGGTAATTATGTAGTTGAAACGACATATATCCTTACAATTGAAAGTTAATTGAACTGCTACTTGAACTGAAGTAAATGTTTAGCATTACAAGACAAATTAACGAGTATAAATTAAAATAATTAGATTGAATGAACACCACAAAAGGGATAGCTCTCGAAATTGCCCTGTGAAAGTTCTGTTCCTGAAAAACAATAAAAGCCATTTGAAGACACCAGACAGAACTTTCGCGCTAGCCCAATAATTGATAGATATAAAAATAACCGGACAATATAAAGACAAAGAAGGACTGAGATGGGATCAAAATGAATGTGAAGTAGCAGAGGGAACGTCGTTCGAACTTCAATGTTAAGGTTACTATATCTACGTTTATGTGTGCGTAAGTGAAAGACAGAGACAAAAAGACAGAGAAAGAGAGAGAGAGAGAGAGAGAAAGAAATAAGAAGTCGACAATTCTTATTGGGTCCAGCGCTTCTCTTGTCCATTCAACAAATGTAGGTCAAGTTGATATCCGGCTCTGCGAAGAAATCCCGCAGCTCAGAACCGCGGAATCCCCTTTCGATCGAGCCACATTATTTTTTTGTGCACTGCAATAACCAATGGCTAACTATATCTCGAAAACGCCTTGACCAATTATGCTCAAACTTTGCACATTATCAGAGCTCAATACGTGATTGTGTGCTGCGGAAAATGATCAATTTTACTTCATTATTTCATACTGCATTCTATTTTTAATATTTACAAAATATCAACGATTATTTGGAATCAATTTGTGAGAACATTTTCCCCTCTTTATAACAAGAAAATGTTAAGAAAAAAACAGAATTCAGAATATTAATTAAACCAAGGTTTATAATTAAAATTCATTGTTATCATTAGCACGTAACTTGACAAAGATTCATCTGCATGAACTTTGAGACAATTGCAACAAATATTATTTTATTTGTCATGATTGATATTTATATGACAATTGACCACATAATATTTTTTGGACGATATTTTTAAATAACAAGCGTATAATGTTTTCTTTTTTGCAAAAAAACATTTACGTTACACAATTACACGTAATTATTTGTGCCTAAATTTATTAGAGATGCTTTAATTTTTTTTTTTTTTTTTCACACGAGTAAATAGAAATGTTGGGTATTTTTTCATTATAGTGCACTCTTAATATCAATAAATCTTACGTGATAGCTCGTCAAAAATTAATGTAATCACTAAAATAAAATTGCTAAAGAAAAATGTTACCATAGATAAACAACTGCGTAAACCAGCCACGAAAATAACAAATCCGTCCAATATGACCGCGTGTTATACAGTTGCGTGGATTACAGCGGAATTAAATTCGACCGGAAATCAACGAAGCGATAAGTTCTCGTGTCGTTTTACGTCATTATTTATATGAAAGCAAACATTCTTAGTTCTACTGTTACGAAAGATTTTTTTTAAACGAAAGTATTACATCCCGTGTAATTATTTTAAAAAATAATCCTGGAACATCCGCGAAGACATGTTTATCCGTTTATTATACACAAATATTGTGAGTTCTAGAAAAATTCCGCAACTGCCACGTTTACGACGTTTTTAAAACGTTATAATAAAAATTGCTCATGCAAACACTTGTCTCTTCCATAAATAAACGCTTTAAGAATATAACAGTCTTCGAAATTTTACCATTTTCATTATATTTTTTGATGAAACAACACTTTTTCATTTTCTAATACGTTTGATTTGTTAGCAATAATTTAATGAGCGATAAATAACAGAATAACAAGCAATTATATACTTACTAAGAATCGAGAGATCCCAAATCAATGGAATTCGCTAAAATTTATTTTCCAATTAACTAAATTTAACAAATTGACGAATTCACCTGATTTAACAACTCAATAATACTGGCGACCTTGATATGACCTTGACATATCATGTATGCCCGCTATGATTTAATTTTCACTACAAAATTTAATTAACAAAATTATTGAGGCCACAAGTTTTGTACTATTTCTTATTATCGAAACCATCTCGGCATAATTTTTTTTAATATTTCGACTCTCATACACATCCTGTTAAACTTTGGTCTCGACATTCGAATTCATTCGGTTGCTACAACTTTTCTTATGCCCAAGAAAGGATTCGACTAGTTGCATACGTGAGGCCTGCGAAATTGTAAACGCGTTTTTCTCGAAATGTCGTTTTTCATGAGGGTGCAAAAGGGTGCCATGTTTAACAAACAATTTTCAAGTTATCCTTATCGAATTTTGCCACGTCGTTCTTCAGTAAATTCCTCACCGGAGTACGGATCTGTTTTTTTTTTTTTTTTTTTTTTTTTTCAAATTAATTTCATTTCTTGTTTTTATTAAAAATTTGTTGAAACAAGGCACCACAGTGTATTGAATTTTGAAATGGCCCCCATGTCGAGGATTTTAATCGAAAAAAAAATTCTCCACATCGCGCGACAGTTTTCCACAGTGATTAATAATCCTTTCCATTTTTTTATTTCAGTCAATTTTTAGAACACGAGGAGAGTCCACCGTCAGGCGTTATTTATTTAAGGTGCCATTTTGAAATGGCCAAAAATAGAAAACAGAAGTAAGGAAACTTGTGTGTGTGTGTGTGTGTGTGTTCTTTTTTTTTTTTTTTTTAATTCTTATATACAACACGTATCATTCGAATAAACGAAAAAAAAATCGAACTGGTTATCAAATTCCATTGATAAGAAATAAAATCATGAAAATCCGCGATTATTTTGCCCGTCATCACCCTCGAATAATAAGGTCTCTTGTGATCGCTAAATACCAGAAGTTCAAAAAAAAAAAAAAAAAAAACGCTACACTGAATTAAAAAAATGTTCATCAAAAGATTTAAAAACGCACAAAACTGACACTCCAATTGGGCAAGTGATGAAAAAAAAAAATGGTAGTGTATTATCATGCTACACCGTGATGTGTAGAAAAAATAAGGTAAAGACATTAACGCTGATGATTAATGCTCATCGAACGATGAATCCCTATTGTGACGTGTCTCACTATGTGCTCTACCCACAAAGGCCATCTAGCACAAAAGCTATGGCCTGCTGCTAATGCACATAACCACTTTATATATACGCTACCTACGACGAAACTTGGAGAAAGTCAAATTTTAATTCGCCGTTCTGCGGACACGTGAATGTTTGCATTTCTCTGTGTGAGTGTAAGTGCGAGTATGTATGAGTGTGTGTGTGTGTGTGTGTGTGTCCGTACACGTACGTCAATGTTCATCAATTGTAACGTAGAGTAAATGTGTATACCATGGTCTTGGTATGTATTAGCGGTAAATAAACGTATACGGATAATAGTGCGTATACCTTATCGCACCTTGAAGACAAGAAGTATCGCCCATACATGCATTTTGATTGGAATTTCTCTGTTCGATGTCTTGTATTCATGATAGTCGCGTATTCAACATTATATTCCAACAGACTTGTTTCTCTCCTTTCTCAAAAGTCAACGAACTGATGCCAAAACCATTATTATAGAAATGACAAATCTTACAATTGAATAAAAAAATAAAATAAATTTTTTTATTTTTCATTCTTGGAAGATAAAAAAAAAAGAAATGAAATTCAATGTGAATCCATGAAAAATTGAAAAGTGATTATTAAAAAAAAACTCACTTTTTTACTGCTAAACCGAAAACTTATTGCTTCCAAGACTATTGATAAAAAAAACCATTCGATGCTATATTAAGAAACAAATGATCGGCATAATTCAAAACTTAAATTTTGTGTATGAAATAGTAAATGTGAAAAACATGCGAAACTTAACAATCGAAAGGATTGCTGCAAAATTTTTCAAAAAACAAGATTCCGTTAAAATCCTTCGACTAAACCTCAATTATTGAATATTAAGAGAAATTTATGGAAGACTATACGGAGATCTGATGAGCTGACAACAATTTTTGAAAAAATTGTTTTATTTTTTATTTTTTCATTTCGCCAACCCTTTAATTAAACATTTATCTAAATTCCACCACTCAAAGTTCGGTTTCGAGAACTCGTTTGACAATAAACGAATAAAGAAGTGAGCGTTCGCAATTTCTGAAAGTTCAGAAAGCTCGCTGGTCGCAACTCGTCGAGTCAAAAGTACGTAAAAAAAACGAAAAAAAAAAAACACCAAAAAAACCAGATATTCATCGATGTCGTTTCCATTGGGATTCAGTGTGCGAGTCCACGTCCTCCGCGAAAGTGCAGCCAAGGTCCTTCTCTCGTATCGTCGGGGGCTCTCTTGCGTCGAGAATCGCAGAGCGGCACGCACGTCTGACCATCACGTATTCTCGTTTCCATTTCTACTGTGACCACTGAATCGACGTTGGAACCGCTTTTGGCAGCCCTCTTTTATTTCTTTCACAGCCCATTAGACAGGAGAAAAATGACCAACGTTATCAACATCGGAAAAGCAGTCATGTAAACAGTTAAGTATTGTCCGGATGGAAAGTAAAATTTTAACATCATTTTATTTATTGAATAATAAAAGCTTACCTGGATAAAGTATTCCAATTGTTTTATTCTTTGAATACGAACAATGTTTTCATCAAACATTTCCGATATTTGTTGAGAATGGAATTTCTATAGACCTTCAACTTTGAATTTTTTTCGACCAGCAAAAAGGAAAAACATCGTGTACACATAAAAATGCTCTTTTTATTGCTCATTTCGTGATAATTAACGTAAAGTCTATAAATAAAAAATAGCAGTTGCGTAAAAACTCTTTAGATTATCACAAGAAAGCTTCGTAAAAGTTAAATTTTAATTCGTAAATGTGAGTTTTATAGATTATAATTATTTTAGTTTAAATTTTCAGGCTTCTCGTTAAAGCCTGGTATTTGGGCAATTTGTCGGATGAAGCTCAGTGTGACAATAGCTTTAACTTTGCAACCCAGCTCACGTGCCCTCAAATTACATCCGGGTTCTACAAGGCAAGCGTCATACTACTCGAGCCATACAACATTACGAGCTCACGACGACGAGCCGTTGTTGACTCGAGCTCGGAGGCTGCATTCCAGAAGTCATGAGATTCGTTCTCTCTCTCGCTCTGTTTTACTCTCTCGCAAACTCTCACTCGATACGTTTGTTTCTGCGCGTGATATTACAAATGAAAAAGATAGACAGAGGGAAGGACGACAATAAATCATTATTAACAGCAGCATAATGCAAATGCAGATAAAAAATGATCTATTGATAAGCTTTACTTCGTTTTACTGCCTGAGGAAACTGAGCTCTAGATCGATATGGTGAACTTTCTTGAGTCTACTAATTGTTATAAGTTAGAATTTTCATGACCATATATTCTAACGTTGAATTTTCGATCTTCACACCTCGATTCATAAGGGTTTTATCAAAAATTAAATATATAAATTTAAGTAAATACGGATAAAACGAGTTTTATTTCTGTTGCGGTATATCTCGTTGAAAAACCTTCAAAAGTAGCCTTCATCTTCGACATGACTTCTCACATTTCACGATGTCTTAGTGTATTATTACCCCATGAGAGATAAGAAAAATGCAAACGATTCAGAGAGGGAAAAGTTGGAAAGTTTATCTCGAGGAATTTTCTCTGATTTTTTGCACTTTGTCTTTATTCTTCCTGGAAATAGGGTTGACTCGTTTGGCTCGAGTTTCTGCAGTCAATGGCCGATTCATATTTAACCTTCGATAAAAAAAAAAAAATAACGTCCGTGAATACCCGTACAGCTTGTCTGCGACAGTTCATCCAGGATGAAACGCGCTTCATTCTCGCGCCACCTGGACGGATACGGCACCAGAGTAAGTAGCGGAATATCAATCAGTTCTCACTTTGTCTACCATGTATAATGTTATACGAGTGGAATAAATTATCGTAAACTGCAGTATATTGCGAGGGAGAAAGAAAAAAGAGATGGAGAAAAAAAGCAACGTGCATGATTGCGTGCGGTGAAGCCCGATCACGCTCTTTTCATTAATACATTCGGATTCTACTCATTTTCGAATGCAGAGGCGATTTCTTTGTCATAAATCCCATTCTTCGGTGTCATCCTATTCGCCGCGAACGAGACAACCGACAAAACGTGGGTAGGAAACGCCCTCTACGTGTATTCTTGCAATTTGAATTCGACAAATTTGTATACACATTCAAACAACAGTTATACCCGACAGAAATTACGGTACAACATTTAAGTGCGTTGGAATAGAATTTTATCACTTTTCTTACTACATTTTTTGTAGGTTGTACTAAAAAAAAAAAAAAAATGGTAATTAAGGGTAACAGTTGAGTGAAACTTCTGAAAATAGCTAAACAGCCTTAATTCGACTTTGATCATTATTTTTTTCAGTTCCATTTCAATAATTCGTTAAGCAGATGTCAATGGCCTGTTATTAAATTGCAGGTTAGGAACGTTACGAGGTTTTGGCTTTCCGTGCATTAGGATCCCCGTTAAATCTTCGATGGTCCACTTCATGCGCTCGATAAGTTTTTTTTTTTTAGGACGCCAGAAAAATGGTTCTAAGAACAAAATCATCGACAACTGATTTAAATGATAGTTCGAATGGAAAGTAACATTTCTCGAGGAAGAAAGAATTTCAGACAACGTGAAAGGACAGAAGATAAACACAAAAGATTCAGCAGACGCATCAGCACAGCCAAAACTGGTATCCACGTACAGTATCCCAACAGATTATTCGATACTTGAAATGGAACTGGTTCCGCAACTAAGACTCAACGCGAAAACGCTTCTTATGGTGCGACATTCACAAACCTGTAAGTTTTGGCAAATACAGAATCGTCACGTGTTTCACACCGAACCTTTTTTCTACAGTGGAATTCGCTCTGATGCCAGAAGTATATATACAATGGCGAAGGGAACGAAATATTATATGAGAAAGTGTCTCAAAGACGGACGAGGGAGATTCCTTGTAAAACCAGACTGTTCTTGGCAAGATTTTTAATGGGACCAAGGTCGATTGACTCCGGGATCTTTTATTTAGTTTTTTCCTCCTCATTTGCCTCTCAAACACCAAAAAAAAAAGATTAAACAAAAATACTTAGTAATCGGTCATCTTATGAAATTCCGCGTATAAAGTATCGATACTTGATATTTCCTGTCTTTCATGCAATGTGTAAACGATGAATTTCGTAAAATCACTTATTCAGGTATTTCGGTGAAATAAAATACATCGATTTTAGTTTCCGTATTAAATATTCATCGAAATCTACGTTTGTGTTCCGTTCTTAAACATCGAAAGCAAGTCGTCTAAAACTGCTAACGACGTCAGAAACGTTGCAGATGCAGCCAAAAGCTCTTCGACGTACCCATAGAGTCAATCGAATCCAATGTGATTCCTTTAATAGCGCGATGTAAAAAAAAACGTCATAATTATGAAGGAAGGTTCTCTGGCATATAATGGTTTGGTTCAAAGATGTTGACCAATGGGACGTTTAGGTGCAATTTGTGCGAAATCCAAGAGTTGGCCCGCTGAGACCAAAAATTTGTATGACTACAAGTAGAAATCCAAAATATCCTAAGACCGTCTGTCTAAAAGACTCCAATAAACAAGAATGACGTCACATTAGTACTTCGGTCACTTAATACTTTGCTGTACACCGTCAGATTCAAATTTTATAATGTTCAATAAATATTCATCGGTATTTTTCTCAAATATAGTTCAAAATAAGGAAGTTTCTATGTATAAACACAATGGTAATAAAAGAAGAACTGATGGGCCCTGTTGGGATCGACTTGTCGAATGTTCCGACGATGTTGTGTCGACTTTTCACGGGCCTGCCTGGTGGGGTTTACCTGATCGACGACGGGTCGTGGTGGGTGGCGGTATAAGTAGAGGTCTCCGTTCGCCGGCGTTCTCATACCCTCACCACGTCCTTCGACTGCCTCTTACTTTTACTTTTTTAACGACTCGGTCGTCGTTGTCGCCGTCATCGTCGTCGCCACAACGAATCTCCTCTAGATATAACGCGCTCGTTACAGTGGCGAACTCCAACGAACTTTACGACGATTATCATTACGAATCGGTTAATCCGAGACAACACTCCGAATAAACAAATAAAATTCTGCATGATTACACAAAAGTACAATTTTCTTATATTCCTATCAGGATAATTACCCACCGCTACTGGTTACAATCGTGCTAAATTTCGGAATACACGCGACGAGCGAATCGTGCAAAATATAACGATCATGAACTAACAGTGAAAACAAAAGTGTATTAACAACAAGTTCATCCCCGTCGAGTCTAAGTAATCGTCGACGATATTGATATCCGACGAAATAATCGGTGGACCGTTGAGAAGTTTTGAAACTAAATCAAAAAGAACCGGTAGCTGACAAGAGCGTGGAGTGAAGATTAAATAATATTGTTTTTAAGTAGTGCCCAGTGGAGATATGTGGCTCAAGAGCGCAATTCTGTGAGTACCAAATAATACATTTTATGAATGATTTTCGAGAAAAAGTTTGATTTATCATAATAATTTTTGTACAATTTGGATATGAGTTTCATTTCATGGTGCAACGTTCTATTATTGAGTTAAACTTAACATTAAATATCACATTAAAAAAAAAAAGAAGTATTTCTAGAAACTACTAGAATACTTATTTAGCAGCCAATAAGAAAAGTTATTTTATTATTTATGTCCATTCGAATGTAATGATGTAGGCCAATACGATGTGTTTAATGTACGTGGCGGATACGTAATACACATCAGGATTCTATGTAGCAAAACGGTACATAGGCTCCAGACGAGAGATTTACTCATCTGCTTACGTATTCGATGAAAATGAAAGTGCCTAGGAATTCAAGATAAAGAGCTTTCCATTTCAAGCGATAATAATCAAAACTCAAAAAAGGGATTCCTTATATACATATTAATACGTTTTATCAATGACAACATTACCATAAATTACTTTAGTCCCTATTAAAATGACACATTTGTACAAAAAAGTTATTTCAATCAGCAACGAAATTTAATCTTTCAAACGAATGAATGAATTTCAAATGTGATCGAAATGAGATCTTTATCGATCAGTACTTTGAATCAATTGCAGCATATGGTTGAATTCAAAGAAATTTTCCCAAAGAACTTCCAAAGAGTCTTTTTATATATTTTCTGACGTTCAATATTCACTTTCTTCCGGTTTGTTTGTGAAAATGTATATATTCTCACGTAACAGGATGCGATACGAAATAAAAGTATATCCACTTTTACACCCTGCACAAAGTTCTTTGGTTTTTTCTGTTGTTTTTAACGGAATTGACATTGCACGTTTCAATGAATTTGTTAAATCCATTTGAGATATGTGGTTGCAAGAAGTTGACGTACGTACAACTTTAGTCAATATAAAAAATTAAAAAAAAAACATACGAAAGATTTGATATCGAAGTTTGATACATCCGCGTCTGACTATACGCTATCAACGTATAGTCAGACGTAGATATGATATATCTACTTCGCCTTGTTCTCTCTCCCCCCTCCGCCCTCTCGGGTTGTGTGGAGATCACCACACGTATATACTTCTTTTTTCTTCCTCTACTTATTTCTTCCCTCTCGCCTGCACACACCTTTCTCCTGTGCTCATTTGTATAGGTGTATGTGTGTGAGAGTTCGCTTAACCACCGGAGTTACCGCTCCTTGATATCACACGAGAGGAGAAGGCATATATTCGGTATACTTTATGGCTGTTCTCACATCGACTGTATTATACCACGTATTTGTGAATATATGTGGTATATCGGTCCAGCCAGGAGCCACTCGTGTTTCACGCCACAGAGAGGTATACTTTCGCTGATTACGATCCCTCGAACCTCACGCTCATCCAGAGTGAGATTCAGGCGAATGAAGAATATACGAATATAACATTCATAACAAAAATGGAGAATATAATAGAATCATAAGGTTCGCAGATCATTGGATATCGTGAATATTATCAATATTTGTTATTATCTAATAAATTTCTATTACAAAAATATGTTTGGTTGGTCTTTTCGATTAATAAAAATACGATATGCAGATTGTATAACATTCCGAAAAAAAAATTAGAAAATTTCATTCTATTCAAAAATGAAGTTCATTCGAAAATAAAGAAAATAAGTGACGTTTGGGGTTCGAATATTTCATAGAAAAAACGTTACAGCTGTTTTTTTGTGATCTGATGTGAAATTTCGTCATTTTAATGTCTCAATTTTTGTAAATCAGTTCATAATAGTAACATAATTTCACATGATCGCATCAAGAAGGATATTTCTAGCCGCGGGCAAAGTCATAACGGTTTTTAGAATGAAGAAATTTTTTCACGAGTACCAAAGCCATTCGAGTAGCGAATAAAATGTCATGCACACTCCTGGATCCTGAAATACTCTTTTTCCAGTTATATCTTCAGTTTGAAGACGAGAATTAATGATTGCTAGAAGAACAATATCAACGAGTAGAAATGAAGAGCATTTACAAAAAAAAATCGTTCAATGATATTCGATGAAACATGAAGGTGAAAATGATTTTTTTTCATAGCGCTATTTTTTTCTCTCAGCAGTTTCGATTAAATCTATTAAGTTGTCGTATATAGCTCGAAGGTGAATGCGTGAGCGAGGATATTTTCACGATTGCAAGAAAGTGGACACGATGACGTTTCTCGAGTGAATGAGGTGAGAGG
Organism: Campoletis raptor; assembly: GCA_948107755.1. Taxonomy (NCBI): domain Eukaryota; kingdom Metazoa; phylum Arthropoda; class Insecta; order Hymenoptera; family Ichneumonidae; genus Campoletis; species Campoletis raptor. The sequence goes on along the minus strand of OX403622.1, from coordinate 26,058,456 downwards.
CAGCGGCGGCGGTAGTTGCCTTCGTCGTGTGAGCAAAGTCGGAGATAGCAATATACACGGATCGTATAATGTACCGGCTACTGAGCGCCGTTTGCCGGTAACAAATCGAGCCGAGTCCAAGGTCAATAAAATTCCACCACCATCGGTGCGATTTCTAATGTGGATTAACGAACTCTTACTTCGCTATCGATCGATTGAATTCCCTGCTAGAAACACTCAAACCTGTCACCTTTTCTACGTACTCTGATATAAACATTCAAAAACTCCAATACTTACCATTTACATTGACATTTATGTATGATAAATAACTATATATTGCAACAAAAATTACGGAAGTCATTGAAGTACGTTCACACCGGAAGCTATTGGCTTTGGTTCAACAACATAATTAAAAAAGGATTATGTGCATTTGCATCATTGATTTTCGGATAAACATATGTCGTTATCCATATTTTAGCAAAAATACTAAGTATGACAGAATTAAATGTTTTTTTCTTTCTAAAAATTAAAAACAAGGGTGCAAGTAAATAATTAATTATTCTATCAAAATCATAAATATCGACTACTTGTGCTCAATTTTTATTTTATTTAATAATCTCGACAGTCACGTTCAAAAGTTAACTCTCCGTTTCATTTTCGAAAACTTGAAAATAACTTGCGAAATAATCTGATAATTGTGGATTTTATATCGTTTGAGAATGTCAAAACTTATGAACTTTTGGAAAAAAAAAAAATGTCTACTACGAATTTTCCAGTTTCAGGAATAATCACTTTTCCGATATTTCAATACGAATAGCTCAACTTTTAAATCGCTGTATCTTCGAAACTAAACAGTCAAACTTCTAGATTCTTCCGAACAACCTGCTTATTCATATGTTTCTCGGTAATTGAGAAAAACATAAGGAAACGTAGAAAAGTTTTGTAGTTATTTTGTGAAATTTGAGTTTATCTACAGTTCTCCTTATGAAAGCGCGTGCAATACTGTAGAATCTTTGATTGCCAGTATTTCGAATATACGAGACGGTGAATCCTATTGAAAGTTTGCACGTATTCTTATAATAGTGCTCTCAATATATCCTCAAAATTTAAATAAATTCTGTAGAAAAAGGCTTTACAGAGACTAATAACTAAAACGTATGGATGTGACTACAAATTAGTTTCGATTAATTGCCTTATTCTTGTCATTGCAAAAGAACAAACAAATTCTCTCGATTTCAATAAAGTCATGGCGTAGCCTCGAGCAACCTTACGTTTATACTTTGTTTCTTTTGAACTATTAAAACGGACACGTCTATCGTTTGATTGTAGGATTTGATTCTTTACGACTGACGAAAAAAGGAATAAAATTAGGTGCCTTCGGCGCCTCGTGATAGTTGATGATGCTCACTTACGTAATACGGAGGATTAACCGAAGCCAGCGTACAGCATTACAAATTTTGAAAGAAACGTGCCTCCCGGGTCTTGTCAGCAATTTCAATTTTATATACCCTAAAATGGTCCCCTGAGGCCTACCAAATTTCTTCATTTTGTACAACCTTCGTACGGACGCGTTACGAGAATACTTTAGGAGCTTTGGAACAATCAATTTATATTGTTAAAAAGTCAACGTCTTTCGCACTTTAAATGAAACTGTGTCGATGCAATCATCGTCAGTGTTCAAACCATTACTTCTGATTTTATCAAATGATATACCAAAAGTCTTTCGAAAGCCTGAATATATAAAACTAATGCTCATTATTTAACTGTACCGGCACACGTACACAATATAATTTGTTATAGTTTTTTAAATTATTTTTACTTCATTACTAATCAATATATAAATAAACACCAATTCAATGCAGTATGCCACATAGGAATTTGTAAAAAATTCATTGAAAGTGGGCGCTCTAAAAAAAATTGTATATATTTTTCACAAAAGTCGAACTGTAGGCAATGAAAATATCACATTGGAATTATTAACGATCCTTAACAAGTTCAAATAAGAAATACGAAATAAAACCTTGTCCAATGTATTTGCTAAAAATGTAATAAAACGCATAAAACTAGTAGGAGAGATAAAAAAGCAAAAAAAATCTAAAAAAATTCCGTTGTTTTTGTAGATTATCTATGAAACATTGGGTTTATGATCTGACGCAATATAACATAACGAAAGGTGGTGAAAAGTGATGAAACAATAAAATTGTTGGGCGGTCGACGAATCTATATAAAATATTTGCTGCAGGCGAACAAACGTCGAGTATGAATTCTAGTCCATTATGTCAAACCAGAAAAACTTTTATAGCGTACATGATTGGTACACCCTTTGATACACGCCCTACTTCCTTCATTCGTAGAGTTGCAACCTATCGTATAGTTGAGAAATAAATCGATTTAAAAAGAACCTGTGGCTCGAGGTTTCTGTGGTAATATCACGATACTAGAGTCAACTTTATACAGAAGCTGAGTAGCTTGATTACGAATGATAAATTGACTGTGAGGTTTCTGATGTTCATTTGTTATATTCACGAATTTGAAAAAAACTTTAACAGATACACATATGTATATATTCGAGAAAAAACTCTGCAGCAACCAGTAGAATTTTTCATGAACACTCAATCAAAATAAGAAAAATATTTGTAACTGCTCGTATACTAATTTTTATATGAGCAAATGAATTGCCCTTTTTAAAGAAAAATCTCCACAAATTATGTAGGTCGATGAATCTGAGCACGAGTCCCTTATATGTCATGTGACGTTATTTTCATTGAAATTATATTGGAATACGAGTGTCATATATTCAATTATTATAGTACGTATGTGAAACAGATAAAAAGGCTTATATGCATAATGGATGTGTATGTATATACGAATGTAAATATATTTATCAAAGTGATATTCCTGTACCAAACAGCTTTCTCTATACGATGTCATGTTAAATTCCACGAGTTTATGCAAAAAGCATATAATTTTTGACGCGTAATATATCGAACGTATATACATCGAATACCGATTTTATGAAGTTTTTTTTTTTTTTTTTAATCGTAATTATATTTTCGATGCCATAAAAGGTGTGAAATTAAACAATATTTTGAAATCTGAATACCGGAAGCTGTGCACATATGGCATCGCATTCATAGTAAAAGTGTATAGCCCTGTATTTATTGCACGAGAAATTTCATCAAAACACAGATGTCTTATATGGCATTGATTCGAAACCTGAATTATGACGTGGTTGCAGGTACAAAACAGTCACATTTACAAACAAGATGCTACTTGTGTGTTTACAACGAAGTGAGATCTAAAAAAAGTGATGAAAATTAGTTTTGGTCTACTGTACTCAATTGTAATAATAGAGAAAATTCGATTAGGGTCAAACTTTCGACATTACTGTTAAAAGCGTGGAAAACCATGTAAACCGTTGCTTTTAGAAACTCAACATCCACTTGCTCATAATAAATAACAATGATGATACGTTTACAACTATAAATTGATATGAAAATCATTAGAGTTGATAAAACAGTTTAAATTTTTCCATCATTCATAATGGAACGTCATTGTTGGTTATTAGAATAAGGAAATTTTTTTACGACCTTGATTTTTGATTTTTGTTCAATTTCTTTTCTAACGCTAAATCAAATAAGGAATCCTCCGGAAATCGGTCCGTGTTATTTATCTACTGCCAGTTTTTCTAGCGAACTAGATGTACCAGAAATACTTGAAAAAGAAAATTGTTGCGGTAACCGGAAGTATCAGTAAAAGTGCGCGGAAGAGTTGACGCGTTTAAATTCAAGCGATGATCTTCGCGTGTATTATCTCCCGACAACGGATAAACCGTGAACACTTTATCCTTACGTGTCTTTAACCCACGGAGGCACAAGCGAATTCTTATACCGTCTGTTTTACTCTCCGAACTTCCGGTTGTCACGGAACAAATAAGACAGCACAGCATACCACTGTAAGAGCCTCAAGATCGTGGGCGTTGCATGTACTTAGGTGTGTGTATAGATATAAATATTCAAAGACGCTGCTCAGTCTCTCCCGTTCATGTCCGCCCATATGGAAATGATATTTTATGCAGTTTCACTTTGCAGCGAGTTTTAACGCCCAAGTTATTTTTCAATATAAAAAACTGCAACCGAAATTCTGTAAATCTTGAGATTTTGTCTCATTGTGAAATAATATACTAAATTAATTTATGATCAAGCATTAAAAACTTCGAATAGCACCGGATGTACGAATTTGGATGTCAAAGTTTTTACTTAATTTACTCAAGTTTATTGAGATGTATTCAGAAATTCAATGATGCAAACAATTATGTCAGATAGTTCTTTCTTTAATTTTGATGACATCAACAATGATGAAATTCTGATGACATGAATTCTTAAGAAATTATCACGAATATATAAGAATAAGAATTTTTGGTATTAAATTCAACGGACTCTCATGGAAGAATTAAATTATTTTGATTAGGAAAATATATTCTGAAACGCTTCTAATTAAAATAATTGAGTTGAAAACCCGATTATCCCGGTGTTGAAAAATCAGCCGAGTAGACAGGAACCTATTTTATTCATAGATGTTAATGAAAAGCTAAAGAGTCCTGCACGATTTAATAAGATTCTGCAAATCTCGCTTAACTCGAGTCTAAAATCCAAAAAGTTCATTTTATCGGTATTCTGTTGAAATTTTAAGTCATCCTATCACCTCACCGTTTCATGATCAGTAATTGATTTTATGCATAGAAGTTTTAGTGCTACATATTTACTGTAAATAGTTGAAGTGATGAGACAACTTGTCTAATTGTGTAGACGATACAAATAAAGCAAGATGATCAAAAAGAACTCAAGAGTCACGTTTACGATTTCTCACCACGGTGGTGTATTTCAAGGGGCTCGTAGAATGTAAGTGTTCAGAGCATGAGGAATTGCGATTTGTCAGCCTTGGCCGAAAAGAGAGTGAGGTCGAGTGTCTGGTCGATCGAGGGTAGACGGCCTCGTCTCGCAAGCCAATTACCACATCGAGTTTGGGATCAGAATTTTTTCCTTCTTCTTAAACATCTATCAGACGCAACTGACGATACCAACAATTTCACAAGTAGTAGCCTCAAGGAATAATAACAACGCTGGAGTTTACGACCTATTATGAATTTGGGTCATCGTACATGAATTCGGAATCAAAGAAATATATTTTTTTTACTTTAACAGTTCTAAATTCAATGCTTATAAACATTGATGTCCCAAGCGAAGTTAATTTATTTAGATGAATTTCATGAAATGTGCTCTGATGATAGGATTAACGAAACTTATAAATTTTCATTTTTACTGCACGCGTATGCCTTCTGGACTTGAAACTGCAGATTTTCTAGATCAATTGAGATTAAAACTTGTAGAGTTTTTATTTTCAAAATTTGGAACTGTTGAAAAAAAAAAAAACATATTTCATCGTATAGTTCTCTATGATTTAGAGCAGAAAAAACTCCTGATTGACGACCATCAGAGGTTCGGACGTTTATCCCAATATGGCGGTAATAACATGGCTGAACTCCGATTAACGATTTTTTATATACTTTTCCCCTTCAACGGGTCACAAAACATGACAATTATTTCGAAACGATTATACCATGAAAATGCGTGCCAAATGCAACTAAATCAGACGATTGCCAATCGTTTTTGCTGGTCTAAAGAATGAAAAAAATCTCTACCAAGTTTTTTATCAGTCTTTCTCTTCTTCAAAAAGATTTGTATGTATTCTTGAACGATCTGTAAATACCTGAAAAACATTTCAGAAAAAAATCTCAAACAATTTCAAATTTACCATAACATAATTTTAAACGAGCATACGGCCTTAAAGTCTCAGACGAGTATTTCCTTACTAAACTTTATCAGATGCAATGTTGTATACTACGAGATCAGTCGACTGCTATAGCTCTTGCTACCGATTCGAGTACTCCCGACACATAAACCAGATGTGAACTTTCACCACATCATTCTTGATTGTTGGTATTCATGCAAAAACATTCCATCAGTTTAACATACTGCCAAAGCGACACATCTTGTGCATTACGATATACACGCTCCAGTGGCGTCTTCACCATTATTTCTCACCTGCATTTACTCGAGGTTTATGTTATTAAAAAATTGAAAATACCATTCGCAAATTTGAAATATCAATTTAAAAAATAATTAACTTTCATTTTCAATAACTTTGTTTATTTCTTTTACTTTTAGAATATGTTGCGCGGTGGCGTTTGTGCTTGCTAAAGAAGAGACGAGGAAATCGAAACCCGGACAAGGATACGTGGACATTCGATCATCCGGTGGTGAGACCAGAGCAATTTCTATTGAAGGTAATCTACAATTCTACATTGATTATAAGGTTGCAACAACATACGATATTATAAAAAATCATTTTACCAGTCGTGTCCATGAACCAAGAAACTGGACGATTTTTAAGATTAATTATTTTTCGCGTTGCTTCTTTCAGAATTTGTCACATCTCACAAAATACCTGAAGGAGTGGTAAAACCAAACGATGAGGGGGAAGACGAGGACGAAGAAGCTGGGGAAGCTGAGCATGCCAAAGATGTTGTGAAAACCGTAAAGCTAAACACGAAAATTGAGGAAGCCGATAACTTCAATCAGAGTTTGGAACCTTCGGGGAGCGACGATTATGAGAAAAATAACTCAAAGAGACAGGCACGCGTAGAACTGGAGAATTTTAGCGGTGCTGGAGTCTTACAAGAAGACGGAATAAGAAAACTCGACACGTACAGATCTAAAGATGAAGAAGATGACAGAGACTCTTTACTTCCCGGTGTTCAAGTCAGGTACAATACTTTTAAATCCAATTGATAATTTCTTAAATTAGAGCATGTATAATTGGATGCATCATAGAATAATTGAAATTAATTTCGTGAGTAGTGCTGAATACCCAACGACTATGCTGCCGGTATTGACAACTGAGAGGGAATATCGATCATTTGATTTTGTTCCGGTCAATATTATCCGCGAGGATAACAAGAACAATTGGACTCCATACTCTAATCGTAACTTCGATGATCTCGGTGACGTGAGTCTTGTCCCTGCTGGCTCGAATTCGCGAATTCAGGTGAGTTCATTCGATACAAATCTTTGAAGAAATCATGGTTGATTGACTAATTTAATTTTATGTTGTACATCCAACACTTGATTTCGAAATGTCTAACAACTTTTACTCGTCGTTCTTTGATAGGTGAAGAAAGGACCTAATGGCAAAGATTACGAGTACGAGTATGTATATTACTACTATGATGAAGAAGAAGAGGGTAAGGCGAGCGCCTCAACTAACAATCAACAGGAAGGTCCCAGAGGAACTACGACTTCACCAAGACGTAGTGGAGCCAGTAGCAATAGAAGCAAATATAGTAATGTAGAAAGGTCATCGACTGTTGAACCTGCAACCAACGAAGTAATTCCCAACAGAAATGGTAATCGAGGCAGGCAATTAGGAGAGAATGAAGATGTATCTGAAGAAAGGTTACCGACGAATACTCGTTTCCCACCGAGATCACTGTAATTAATAATTCTATTGAATATTACCCACCAATTCATTTCGTAATGGCAAAGTAACGTTTGAATAATTTTTTACAAATAATACAGATCGCGATCGAATCATAATACAGGAACAACAGAACCCAGTCGTGCCCGTGGCAACCGCCCCAGGCCGAGTCTCGACCTTGTTGACTCCAGCAGCTTCCGAACTCATCAAGAAGGCCCAGAATTTCCGCAGAGTTTGCCCAAAGGACCCGTCAGATTTTTGGGTGTTACACCGAACGAAAACGCTGACGAGAAACCCGTTACAAGGGTCCGCGGCAGACCACAACGAGTTCAGGAACCTGCACCCGTCGTTGAGGTTACAGAAGACATCGTGCCTGTTACCAGGAGGAGACCAATCAGTGAACCAGCCGTTGAAGTTGAGCTGAACAGAGGTCAACCACCAAGACCTGCTTTCCCTGATAGTGAAGAGGATGAAGAGGAAGATACCGAAACATCTTCATCTCCTCCGCTCAAGGATTCTGATAAAACTAACTCCGATGATAAACTTCGTGAGCATCCCCTTGAATCCACCACAGAAGGAAGCACTGTTGAAACTCCTACGACGGAATATTCATCAGCTATGGATAAAGTAGCACTTGATCTGTATGCCTTCCTCCAGCAAGGCCAAAGCAATCTCGTGGATGCAGCTGGCGCCGCTGACGAGAGTAATGAAAACTCAACCGTCGAAGTCGAAGATGCAACGACCGATGTTCCAACCACGACCGAAGAAGTAAGTCCTACGACAACTGAACCTACCACTACAACTACAACAACAGAACCTACGACAACAACAACGACTACCACTACCACTGAAGCACCCACGACTACGAGTCAACCACCTGGCAGAGGAAAATTCAAAAGACCTGGTCTTTCGGGCGGTGCTGGCTCGAGAAATCGGTAAATATGGCTTAGAAGACGTCCTTGAAAATCTAACAACATAATTTCGACATATTCTGCAGCGTCTTATCGCATTGCAATTTTTTCTTACTTGCGCTTTTTTATTAAGTTTTAAGTCCAGTGGAAACGGAAGTGGAACGACAACAACTGAGGCTCCCGCAGAACCAACCCAACGAAATAGGAACCGTTTTGGAAGTTCCGCTGCAGGAGGATTTAAACGACCAAGGCCAGGCCAGAAGCAACCAGTAGACGAAGAAATCCAAAAAAATTCGGCAAGCAATGTGAATTCTGAAAAGCCATCATCAGGGCGAAATCGGTATCGTGGTGCAGCACCCAGAACGCCAGTAACCACCACATCCGCTCCTTCGACTGCATCATCCTCTTCGAATGGGAATTCTGGTATTTCACGACCAGGGTTCAACAAACTCAACGTCAATCGAAGACGTGGAAGACCGTCGACTCCAGTGCCAGCAACGAGCGAAGAATCTCAGGACTCCGGAGAAAAAACGCAGAATGGTCAAACCGACTCTGTCCAAGATGCTCCTACGACACCGAAATCTGCAGTTAAAGCAAGACTTCCCGGTATTGGACCGAGGCCAGTCAGGCCTGGTGCAAGGGTAAATCTAAGGACGAGACCTGGACAAGGTACGACTACGACGACCACGGCTGCACCTGAAGTTTCCGAAGGATCGCTTGAGGAGCCAGCCGGTGAGGGCACCGAAGAGGAGACTCACGAGGTCAGTATTTACGTTATTATACCAAAGATCATGGTGCTTTCGACATTCTTTAGGAGTTTCATCCATTTTGAAACGTTTACATTTACTTACGCTAATATAGTGCCACAGTAGATTGTCCGGACGTTTTTTTTTTTTCAATTTTATTTATCAATTTACGAAAGCAGCCTTAAGATGTGTACCAAGATGCCAAAACAGTCAAGTCTGGTATCGTAACTATGACAGATGTATAATAAAATTTACTTGGCGTTGCACGATCGTAAGGCGCTTCGCAACCACGAAGTTTATCCCGATTCGAAGGAGGATAGACGATATTAAGTCCGAGGTTACGCGAATGATGTCACAAACGCCGGACAGATTTCCTAGAGCTACTTTCACTGGATGGCCTTTCAAAATGTCATTGTGAACTCTCAAAGTACTCGCTCCCTCGCTTGCTTAGTTTGTTGCTGGAGTCACGGTGTCTTCACGTGAGCTGGGAGAGACTTTGTAAATATGTATCCTTTCAACTTAAGCTCACAGGAATCCGAACGACTAGCAGTTTTTTCACCTGATCCCTTCGGTCACGGTTTCGATCGTTAGTATAGGCAGTATACCGATGAAATATGGCCATTCATTACGCGGGCTTGTCGCGAAAAAATCTATGCTAAGTATACAACTTAAGTGAATAACAAAATGCCGTTTCAGTCCTTAAGGAGCGATACCGGTTTCTCTTTTCGCAACCAGCTGCAATTAGGCTCGTCAGAGATAGCTCAAAATTACCATCGCCGATCAAGTCACGCATTACTTTGTTGGTCAATCCTTAACTTCTTGGATTAAGTTTAGTTATTTGATGTTTTAGCATCAAGATAACCTCTAGGTCATTCATCACACCTTAGTATGGATCACTCAGTAGCATAATTACGAGTAATGATCACTCCTGGAAACCTTTACAAAAATTTCACAATACAATTGAAAAAAATGTTGATTTGCAGGCCCCAGCTGAGACCAGTCCACCAGCCCGTCAAACGACTGTAAACCCCTTGAACAAATTACGCTCGAGGAATCGACTCCAAGTTCAACCGAAGACAACGACTCGGTCTCCAGTCTCCGTCTCTCATAGACGATCACCCCTTTTACCTAGGCGTAAAACAACCGAAGCCCCAGTGACCGAAACTACCGAGAATGATGAAGATGAGGCAGCACCAGAAACGGTCTCAGAAGTCGAAGCGACAGAAGCAACACTTCCAGAAACTAGTACCGCCGCTAGCACGAAGCACGAAGAAACGAGGGGTCTTAGTGGTCTCCTGGCGCCTAGACGCAGGATAGCTCCGCGACGTCCCGGTCAACTTATTTCCCGGGAATAGAAATAATCTTACAAATCGAACCACTTCATACCATCACGAGCAATCAAGCGGTAAAGCATTTATTATCAAAAAATTAGCTTTCCAAATGATCCAAATACTTTTAAACTGTCAAGTATTTTGGAATAACTTTTCAATGGTCTTTCGTGCTCGAATGATGAACCTGGCCTGGTAACGTTTAAAAAAATAATACAATCGAACCGCTAAATCTTCGGTGCCCAACATAGAACCATTAGCCCAGTGGACTGATGGTGGCGAATTGTCAAGTTTGCAGTGACTTCATAATTACACCTATCAATTTACACAAAATAACCATTACCATGAAATGCCTAAGGTGAATGTTCTAGTTCTTGAAAACCTAAAAATAATGTTTTACTAGAGCCTGCTACAGAGTAAAGTTACATTGGTCAGGAACTGAGACACAAGCAACATCTGGGTCATTCACATTCGTAAATCTCTTAGACATTTACGTTACTATAATTTTCTGTAATTGCAATTGCAATCAAGTGCATTAAACTGCTTGTCATTGTGAATTAAATTGCCACTGAAAGCAGATATGAAGCAATCGCACAAGATCCGTTTTGATACCATACACGGTTCAAGTGTCATTTGACCCAGGCAAGACTGTCGTTGTCACGAAAAAAATAAGCGAGTCCACGATACGCTTGCACAAATTCGAGCATATTGTATCGTGTCGCAAAATCTTTAGGAGAATGGTGACGACAATGACAATAATATTTTACCTATTATTTCATATTTAATTCTACTTCGCTTGCGTGAGTTATTTTATTTAATAGTTAACTATGATTATATGTTATATCGAGAGACTCATTAGCGTCTCGACGCCAAGTAATTGATTGATGTATACGTATATATAATTCGAGTAGCCAAACGCGTGATACGCGTCACGATATGATTGCATCATTACTATCTTTCTCAGATTGGAATGCCCAAGTGCCTGATGTTATACTGTTTTCTTTTTCTTTTCTTTTTTTAATGTATGAATTATCTAGAAATTGTGTAAATATTTCTATTAAACGTGTACTTAAATTAACGATCATTTTTCTTAATTATTTCTTACTTCTAAATATAGTATTCCTATCTCTCTCCTTTCATTCACTATTCGTGGCCACATGACTCTAAGCCCTTTCTCCCGATGAAAACATCGCATTAAACAGCAGAATATTGCCAATGATGAACACTATTGGATGTCAAATGTTTCGGAATTTATTCTTCAGACAACATATGCAATTTTGTTCAAAACGTTACGCATTTTTCTTGAAAAAAAAAAAAAAAAAAAAAAAAATGAATTAGGCCGAAAAATGCGACTGATGACAAACTAGTGGTTGTTAATGTTATAATGACATAAATTGAAATAAATTATATATTTTATGTCGGGTGTGACATTTTGTTAAAATGTGACATTCTCGCATTCGAAATGACATTATTCTAGCATATAGCGGCAGGCCATGTTTGTATGTTGAGTAAAACGTGACGCAGCTCCAGCGCCAAAAGTAATCCTAAATACCAATTGCAGTTTGGGTTTTTCGGTATGTATAGTTTCCTTATGCTCGCAGGTAACGGAAAATGCAATGCAAGCAAACTTCAGCGTCATAAAAGAGCCGCGGGGAAATCCATCTGCCTCCGCAAGATGGGAAGAAAAAAATGCAACGAAAAATGAGCATTTATATAAAAAGAAAAAGATTGTAAAAACCGACAAATAAAATTCGGATTTCGAGTAAAAAACGTATGGGACGAATTGAATAACATCGATTTGGGAATTAGTCAAAATTATTTCTCAAAAATGAGATGCGGAGGGGGAAAAGGCTTCGTCATCGATTGCGCACCAATGAAACATCCCCATTGTCGGGGCTGTTTTCTACCTGCGGTCGGCTGACCCAGGTACTTGTTTACTCCGGATCGGGCATACTGACCAAAAATATGAAGTTCCGACAGTCGACTTTTCACAGCTCGTGGCGTTGAGTCGAAAGGATTGCTTACATATAGAAAACGACCGTTTCGGTTTTGACTCTTTCATAAATAAATTTTAAAAAAGCGTTTATCAAATACCAGTGTTTTTTAAATTCCATGTTTTTCTTTCACTGTAGAATCCTTTCTAATTGGCGAAGTGAAGAAAATAGAAACTGGCTGTACTGAACTCTTCCAATAAGGTAGGTGATGTTTTTTCTAGCACGATTATCGCCGTATTGTTGTCTAGAATAACAATTACAGAGATAATTTTTTGAACAGCATGAGTTTGAACCCTTTCGATTTTTTCTGTATAATTTTATATGCGTATCTATCGTGTATTTAAATATTTGTACCTTTGTACCAAATTTCACAAATAAAACTCGAACAGTTTCAATTTTTTCCTGTCCTGTAAATTTTCGACAACCAAATTCTAAAAAACAAAACGGCCTCAAAGATATGCTGAGATAATAAATAGAGTTTCGTACATCAAACCATCACTGCGTAACTGAAAATGCATGCACTCTTGCAGTTTATAGACGTGACTTGAAGCCTACCCAGCAAACAAAATGGTCGTACAATACGAGTACGATGTAAGCATTTCGTATACATTTCGTACATTTCGTACAGTGATCGACGGCGCAGGGTTCGATCTGGCATTCCGGCCACCCCCGAGTTAGCCCCCTCAAGTGAAATAAATTGATTTAAAAAAATATAAATCAACGGTGGTCGTACAGTGGTTCGTGGTGGCGACATTAGACGGTTCAGCGATAAACCATTTTTTCAAAAAATCAATCATGAAATCTAGCCCCCTACTTTTTATTTAGCGCTACAAAGTTAACCCCACAAATTTCAATATTTATGCTAGCAAAGTTTGCCAGAGGTGTAATCGACGCATAGTCGTTTGTTGGTGAAAAATATATTAATTAAACGTTCTTCCGAGTAATATTAACGTTGACACGTGAAAATGAAGATTGGCTTTTTGACTCATTAAAATGGTTGTTGGATAAAATTAACATCGAAAATACCTTATAATTCACTTCAATTTCTTTTCAATTTTCATACTGACTACTTCATGATATTGAAATTTCATGCTATTGTAATGATTGATTCACTCACCGTTCGATGCCTTGTTCCGCCTCTTAGGGACTCGTCATGTAGTCGTCACGTGTGGCAAAGCTCCTCGAGTATTCCATCAATGAGATCCATTGCACGAGACTCTCACTCCGTCATATTCCACTTGTTTTCTTTCATTCCAATGAAATTGTATTCCATAATACCGTTTGTTCAATATTTCTGAATGTCAACCCCGCACAAATGATTCAATTAATCGCACGCATTAGTTATTTATTGACGCCCTTTTGGCTAATTAGCACTCGAATTTATCACAATCCGCGCACTATGAACTTTGAAATTGAAAATTTTCACACCCAACATCGGCTAATTAACATTTGAATTCATCACAATCCGCACTATCAAGAGCCGCGCCGCGCATCTATTCTTGAGATTCAACCCGTATCCGTTACGCTTACGCTTCAACTCGATGCCATTTAAATTTTACTATCGAAAATGTTCACAGCTAACATTTGTGTATACTCACAAAAATAATTTTGAATCTAAAGCAAAATGCTTTACAATTTGTACATACAATTTCAATTATCAACGGAAAGTTTTCAACATCGTCCGTTCGTTCTATCAAGAGACTCGGTTTATGATGTAGAGAAATGCCTACGTTGACAAACTTTTGCGAGATTAAAAAAAATTTGAAATTGAATTGAAACACAATTTGAAACTAATATTATTTTGTTTGAGTTAAAATTCATGTTATGGCAAGGAAGATTGATTTCATCTAAAAATGAGTCAATATAGACTAATACTAAGTGACAGACAGTGTAACGACAGCTCTAACACAGAGTCACTATACTGCCTGTCACAAACTATCGGAACATTCGTCCTTTTTGCGTGAACAAATTTAAACAGTTCTTACGATGTACGAACTAACCAATAATTCATTCGATTTTTTGTCAACGCGATTATATTTTTAATCGTATTTTTCGTAAGTGAAATTGAGAATTTTACCACCCAAAAGAAATCATGTAAATACGATTATGAATTATTATTATCTATTATTAAAGAAAATAAAAATTTAATCTATTTTTTTCAATTCGATTCTATAAGATTATTAATTATTTTTTGTTTTGTTTCTTTGTCAGAAAAATCCCTAGGGTTATATAGTTATTTTTATTCATTGTGGATAAAAAAGAATTCTACTTGTACTATTATATATTTCGTTCCGTAAAATTCATCAGCATCGACGAACGATGAAGCGTGGTGTTGAATTGTTCGACCAACGCTCAGACCGCGCTCTCCGTGTATCGCCGGCAAGCGCCCGATTCAGACTGATAGCCTTATCGCGCTCTCCCGCTCATCCTACGGTCCCGCGGCCGCTCCACCCGTTGCGCTTCCCCGCTTCCCCCCTCGCGTCGTGCCGGCACGGCGCACGTTCCCCCACTGTCTAGAACGCGCAACAGTAGCAAACACACGGGACTCGAGGGAGCGCGTAGAACGTAAACAAACCAAAGCCATACCACACAACTTTACACCAAACTCTTTAATATATTTCAATATACCGAAAAATAAATTCATCAAGTAATAATTTTCGATTCGTCATTCGGCAAATATACTCGAGAGTAAAATTGTTTTTAATACGCCTAATGAGAGTTGAACTATACATACAATCATACGTACAAAATAAAATCGTTGAGAAGACTAAAAAATGCGAATTCGTTAATTGAATAAATGTGGAACGATATTTGCATTCGTATAAATTTGAAAGCGGTCAAAACACGTACAAGTAATAATTTTTTTTTCCTACTATTCTACAAGATCTCAACTTTGTAATATTATTCATTTTTCGCTGAGTAATAGGGCCAGCAATAATTGATTTATTTTGTTGAAACTCCCAATTGACATGACATGAACAGAAAAGAAACCTCGTCTGCACGAATTTAAATTATAATTATAATTTGAAAAAAAGTTTGAAATCCCTCATTAGTTACTATTTCAATGTTCAAAGTGTGATAAGAATAATAACGGCTGTAAGATTCACGAATAAATAAATAAATAATAATTCCAAATTACCACCAATGAAGGATTTTAAACGTATTTTTGAATGAACGTTTTTGGTAATAAAACGTCAATGAAAATTTTTCTGATCGTTACCAAAGATAACGAAATTACCGATAGCAGCTCAAGAAATTAATTTACCACAAAAGTTACAGAACCTTCAACCTAGTTCTCAATTTAGCCACTTGGCTCGCTGCTCGTCGAGATGTATCATCACAAATAGAAGAAAGACAGAAAAAAAAATAAAACAGTCAAGCAAGAGAAAAAAAAGAACGTATCCGCGAAAAATGGTGAGACGCACGCAACAACTTCGGTACTTCTGATCAAAACATCCAATGTCTAAATTAACGAGTAAAATAAAATTAAACGTCATGCAATTAATACGTGAGTGATGATAATCCGCATGACCAACAAAACTGGATATAAATACGTGAGAAAGGAACAATAAAAAAAGCGATTGCTGAACGAAGGTAGGGAGAGTCTCTCTATTCGCTTTGTTTATGGAGATCAGCTGTATTGCCAAAACATTCGTGTCACTTCTGTTTCTCAACATCGAAATAATACGTCGGTCATCTCGTTGCTATTTTCATCGATCAAACTTATTATTCCTTTGCACGACATAATGAAGCAAAAAAAATTATAGGAAAAATATAAAATTGGAAAACTCTTGTTTCAAAACATCGTCTCGAAGCGAATTTTTGAAAATTTCACTTTTTGTTTTGTTACAGATGACGAAAGTAACAAAAATAAATAAATATCGAACGGAATTGTTTTCTTTCAATTTGCATATGTATTTATACTGATAAATTAAAGAATGGCAAAATTAACGAATTTGAATACGTTTTATTGTTGTTGCACTAATGAAAGAAATCGTATCCTAATTTTCCTGTAACATTTTTGGTACTCGTCTATTTTCATCTTTTCTATGACGACACACTCATGACTAAAAAAAAAAACAATTTCAAATGCTTTGTTTATTTTACCTGCCTGATCGTTCACAAAAATGTTGACGATATGCCATTGCTGATGACGCATTCACACATGGCAATTGCGTTTTAGATGTACGAAGGTGCGAGACTGTCGAACCGCCAAGTAGATTAACTAAAACCTAAATGACATGAGAGAATGAAACGTGACACTGTCATTACCTGCGTGGAGCCAAACCGCAGAGCAAGAACGGTAAGGCTCCGTCCGGAAAAGCTTGTCCCAATAAAAATTCTCATTGGCTTTCAAATTCTTGTAAATGCGGATCAATGAAAAATTTAAACATTAAGTTGCCAATTTTCATTGATTTCTTTTCACAATAAATGACAATGAAATTGATGTTTGATGAACAGCAAGAATGTTTTTCTATTCCTGGATAACATTAACTCTTATTGTTACTTTAATTTCAAATTATTGTACATTTGACAGAATTCTAAATCAAAAAATTGGCCAAAAATAAAGAAATATTGATTCAATTCAAAGTTTGAATTCATTGAGAAACTGAGCCATTATGAATTTTTTTTGGGAATCCACATCATTCATTTGCCATCTGCATGTTTCATTGTTTCCTCGTTAATTTTCTATTCATTTTTTTTTTATGCTTGTATTCATATTTCATGCAATGTAGAAAAATGTATTTCATTAGTTGAAGAAATTGGGAGGGATATCAAACGTATTTTTACATTGAATTCAATGAATATTCACCATACCGGAGAAAAATCATCCGGTGAAATTGGTCTTTTATGTGATAAACTCTTTTGTAGAGTTGAAACTTCATTATCATAAAAACTTATAGGCCAGAGCAAATAAAAAATTTGGCAAATGATTCATTTATTTATTTATGATTATTTATTTATTTATTTATTTATTTATTCATTTATGATTATTCCCAAATACAAAACTGTTTGGTTTTATGTGATGAAACGAAAAAAAATTTTTTTTTTGTCGAAAAGAAAAAAAAAGGAGTTTCAAAATATTCAAATACAAATCTTAAGACCTTCTTAGAATTGAGTGTTGGAATGCGATGAACTTGTTTTTTGGACTAGCACACAGAAGTTTTTTCCTGATTTAGAATAAGAACAGAGGTGAATATTCTCTTTTCCCTTTTTATCAAGTCCAATGAGCTAAATCTAAAAATATCTTCATTGCTATCAATAGTTGAGCATCCGATAAAAAAACAACAATTATCATTGCCTATGGACAATGCAATCTCTAATTAACGGCATCCAATGATTGTAATATGAGAACAGCGAGCATGAATGAAAAGTTATTTAAAATTACCCAAAAGACAGAACTGTGCTTTATTCCATTTTGATAAAAAAAAAGCTATTAGAATAAATGCAATATAATTTATGCGCATCGTTTTATGCTTATTATTGGAACAACTTTTTTCAAGCCTTAAAATCTTGCTTTCTGAAATACTCCAGTTGAATTTTTCGTGGTCCCAATTGAATTGAAATTCTAGAAAAAGTAAGGCAGAAGTTGATGAATAAATTAAAATGTTAATTCTAAGGGATTATGAATGACGCAACTTGAATTTTCGTCATTTCTATTTAATTGATTGAATGATCTTATTTCCCAGCTATATTATTCAAAATTTGATTTTACAGATGACTACGGTACTCGATGGCAGCTATCAGCAGCTCAATCATCATAGGGACATCGATGATGAGACCGGTGATGAGGATCGAGACGAAACACCTCAGGACTCCGGTGTGATGATACACGTCGTGCCGGAGGGTGGTAAAGCACGATGGAACCACATAGAGGATCTCGATTCCTTTTTCACGAGGATGTACCATTATCATCAGAAACACGGTTTCGCTTGTATGATGCTCCAAGAATTCTTCGAACTAGGACAATTCATTTTTGTTGTTATTTTCTCAACGTTCCTGTTTCATTGTGTAGACTACGCGGTGCTGTTCAAGTAAGTATAGTACTGCGATAGAAAAAATTTGGATGAACAAAACAGTTGACTTAAATAAAAAAAAAAAAAACAAATTCACAAAATACTTCAAACAAATGGTGTGTGGAAAAAAAATATATGTGACATTACCAGAAACTATTTTTTTGCTCTCAACATTGCAATCTTGAAGGTCATTATTTATATTATTTGAATTAGAAAGTCATTAGAACGATTAGAAAAAGAAAAAGAATTACTGTTGCTGCAACTTCAATGGTTTCGAAAACGATAAACAAATTGTTTGATCATTTTTCAGAAATGAGGAGGTAGACAACAATTCGCACAAAACATCAATTAGTGACGCAATACTGTCATCGAGCGAATGTTTTGCGTCGATGGGCTTGATAACGTGGATTTGCATACTCGTAGCAGGCATTTTTTGGATTCTACGTTTAGTTAAAGTACTTTATCATTTGACTCAATTTTGGGACATCAAAATGTTCTTCAACCTTGCCCTTAAGATCGATGACAACGATCTTGACAATCTTACTTGGCACGAAATACAAAAACGTGTACGAGAGGTACAGAAGGAACAAGAAATGTGCGTACACAAACGTGAACTCTCCGAACTAGATATATATCACAGAATATTGCGATTTAAAAATTATCTCGTTGCTATGATTAACAAATCACTTCTACCGGTTCGACTCAAAGTTCCCGTTATCGGGGAAGTTATATTCATGACCAGGGGACTCAAATACAACATGGAACTGTTGTTGTTTTGTAAGTTATTTTTGGTTATTCTTCTATAAGAGATTCTATAAAGTATCGAATTTCAAAATCTTTTCTACCGAACTCTGTTCTGCAATTTTTTGATAATTCGTCAAGAAAACTTTATACGAAAGGGAATCAAGTCAAATTTTTCTTTAACAACGCATACTTTGTTCCAAAAAGTCACGACTTGCATATTCTTTCGGAATGAAACACTACGTTATTAAAAGTTGCTTAATTTTTTCATCTTCATTCATCTCTGAATTAGTGAAAAAGTATTTTTTTCGTTGATGATCAAATGCACTTCAAAAATCGTGATGTCTTTGCTGCAATTGAAGAAATTAAAAGAAATCTTCCCATGAACCTAAAAGATCTACAAAGACCATGTAATATTTGATATTTTTTAAAATTTTGTGCTTCCCAGGAATTGAAAAAAAAAAACTGAATAAAATACTATGAATTTTAAGTGAATTTCAAGCACGTGCCATTATTCGACGGCGACAACTTTCTCCAGATTACAAAGTGTGAAAAATTCAATATTACCGAAGTCTTGTTTCGTTTTTTGCAGAAAAAAATGTTGGTTTTTATTTAACTGGAGTGAAAATTAGAAATAAAACAAATTTCATTGATTCAATAATGATTGCTGCTAGCAGTAAAAAAAATAATAGAACGCAACTAATTATACGGTTTCAATGTCTGTCTGAATCAGGGGGTCCATGGTCACCGTTTGAGAACAATTGGCATCTGAAGGAAGATTACAAAAAGTTGAATAGACGACAAGAGTTGGCGCGTGCATTGTCCAAGCATATAATGTGGGTTGGAGTAGCAAATTTTATACTTTGTCCATTGATTCTACTGTGGCAGATTTTATACTCATTTTTCAATTACGGAGAGGTAAGAAAATAACAAAATAAAGCAAAAAAAAATAATAATTCTATTCTAGGAGCATGAGTGCCAAAAAATTAAGAAATGAAATAATATTCTTCTTGTTTTTTTTTTTTTTATTCCTTCAACAGTTAATCAAACGAGAGCCTGGAACGCTAGGTTCGCGAACATGGTCGTTGTACGGTCGTTTGTATCTGCGTCACTTTAACGAGCTCGATCACGAGTTGAACGCACGTTTGAATCGTGCCTATCGTCCAGCCTCAAAATACATGAGTATATTTACTTCACCGATAATGACAGTTATAGCAAAAAACGTGGCATTTGTGGCTGGTAGTATACTGGTCGTATTATTGATATTGACGATATACGACGAAGATGTACTAACGGTGGAGCATGTATTGACGACAATGACGATCCTTGGAGCGGTCGTGGCTTGTTCACGTGCTTTTATACCGGACGAAAATCTCGTTTGGTGTCCGGAAACATTATTGACAGCTGTATTAGCACACACGCATTATCGTCCTGACAGTTGGAAAGGTCACGCTCATACACAAATGACACGTGCACAAATGGCTCAATTGTTTCAATATCGTGCTGTACATCTGCTCGAAGAACTTCTATCGCCTTTACTTACACCATTTATATTGTGTTTTCACATGCGACAACGAGCTCTCGATATCGTTGATTTTTATCGAAATTTTACGATTGAAGTCACCGGGGTCGGTGATGTGTGTAGTTTTGCACAGATGGATGTCCGTAGACACGGAAATCCAATGTGGCAGACATTACCCACCACACCGACCGACGATCGCACTGATGGCTTCGACAATAATTACGCCCAGGAACAACCTCCGCGTGGACTCACTGTGCCAATTTCAAATCAGTACACACAGGCCGAAGATGGAAAAACTGAATTATCACTCATACATTTCACTCTCACCAACCCGGAGTGGAAACCACCCAGTCACGCCGAAAATTTTGTTACTGCCCTCAGAGAACGCGCTAAAAAGGAAGTTAACGTTCTTCCTGGTGATATGAATCCATTGCTTACCAGCCTTAATAGCCTCTCGAGCTTAGGACCTGAAGTACGTTTAAAATTTTTATTCTTCATCTACAATTTTTCTCTTACTACAATTATTAATATTTTTATATTGAGTTTTTTAACAGTGACGTCTCCGTCGCTAAATCAAAGAATCAAATTTTCTACGAGAACACTCACTTTTCTTATATTTTAAATAATCGATTGTTATTTTTTGTTTATTCATCATTAAATTTTCATGGGCAGTTGAGTAAAAAGTTTCTCGAAACATGGAATCAAAATGTACCAAAAACATCGATGAATTTTAGAAGCTTTAAGATTTTTTTTTTTTTAATAAGCAGTGTATCGAATAATGAAGAATGATTTAGAAAAAGTAATTTTTTTTCTATACTGCATAGTTGTGATTCTTTTGTTTACATTATAATTTATTAATTATTTTTCACGACAGCTGGAAAGAATTGTGAAAACCGTGAAAGCGGATTTTTCTTACGTTGTTTTAACGATTCACGCTGACGCTGCAGAAAAAAGTAATTGATTTTTTTTTTTTTTTTTTTTTTTTTTTTTCAGTACAACGATATCGTCGCGAGTATAGTGCGTACCACGATGATCAATCACGTGAGCGTGCCGAGCATGAATTTCGCGAATCAAGGCCCTGGTGGCATGTCAACGACATCCGTAGGTGTCGATGATTCGACGAGCACGAGATCAGACGCTTTTCCCCATGTCAT
This sequence comes from Campoletis raptor, assembly GCA_948107755.1. Classification (NCBI taxonomy): domain Eukaryota; kingdom Metazoa; phylum Arthropoda; class Insecta; order Hymenoptera; family Ichneumonidae; genus Campoletis; species Campoletis raptor. Next base: position 26,036,528 of record OX403622.1, on the reverse strand, counting down.
AAGACGAGGTATGAATCGGGCTGAGGGACCGTTCCACAACGAACGAGGATTGTTGTACGGTCTTCAACAGGGATTGTCGAATCAGTCACTCGGGGCTTCCGTTTTTGGCTCTGGACATGATTTGACCTCCGATCTTTCTGTACCCATTGAATTCACTGCTGCCGATATGTCCCTATCTACATTGTACCTGCACGAATTGCATCATAGACAAGTGAGTCCCGATTTACGTTAAAAAAAATACGGTTCGTAATATATTTTGAGTTGCAATTCCATTATTTCAAAATGAACAAAATTTACTGTTCAATTTGATATTTTTTTACAATCCAATCCCTTTTTTAATTGATTTCAACCGTTTCGCATGTTTTTTTTTTTTCGACGTCCTTAAAAAGATACATTCAATATTTTAACAACTTTTTCACACAAAAGTGCGATCATAGCTCTGCTGGAACACGAACCATGGAGAACCTTCAATTTTTGGCGATTCTGATCATGTGAAATATCAATGTCCAATTGAAATGTTGGAATCGAGGAAAAAATAATTAAAAAAAAAAAAAAAAAAAGCATTAGACAACTTTTTTTTTTTTTTTCTTTAGGTAAGAAGACGGGGCTACCACGAAATGGCAACGCGCAGTATATGGCAACGAAATCCGGTCCAAGAACTAGCAACTTTACCGGAGGTAAGACAAGAGCGTGCACCATTGTTACGCCATCAAGACTCGTCGATAAGAAACCCACGAGAGTCCTAGCACCACCGAAGCCCAACATTCGGCTATAGAATAGCTAATTGGTGCAATGATGAACTATTCAAGGAATAAAGTATTTTTTATCCATTTAACGAATGCACTGACTACAAGTGATTTATTCTGAACGACCAAAAAATCGTCTTTTTGGTTGAGTTTAATATATATTAATAAATTAGATCAGACGAGTTAAGGGATTATCCTACTGTGATGCTCGACTAAAGAGTCAAAATTTCAAAAAATAATTGTAAAAAAAAAAATATTTGCTGTTCATTTCATATTAAGTCAACTTTTTAAGTACTTTTTAGCAATGTTGTAAGAATATATTCACGTTGAAGGAATTTACATTATTACGCAGATGGTATTTGGTCTGACACAAATGGAACAATTTATTCTTTCGCGAAATTAAAAGGGTCTCTAAAATTAGAAAGTCGATATTTTTCGAAATATCATTGTCGATTGAATTTTTATTCTTCACGAATTTTCTCTCAAAATTTCGCATTTCATTTGGATTTCATAAACAAAGCTCACGTTTCAATTATTATTTGTTTCAATAACATATATGTTTGAAATTTCAATTCGATTTATTGATTCTTCTAAAATATCGTATCTATCGTTTTGAAAAAAAAAAAAAAAAAAAAAAAAAATGCTTACAATAATTGATTCTTCTAAAATACCGTATCTACCGTTTTAAAAAAAAGAAAAAAAAAACAAATGTTTACAATAAATCGTTCAAAGTTTATTTTTCAGTAAATTTTTTGAATTCACATTGCTTACTTGTAAAGCTTCTTACACGCCATATATTCTCAGGACTTTAAATAATTTTAAAAGAAGAAAAAAAAATCGATAGAATCATTGCAGCAGGATTACCCCTTAAATAATTACAGAGTAAAAAAGGGAGGATAAAATCGTAATTGTTTTTTTCTCTGATAGCGATATCCAACTTGTCGCGGTGTTCACGAACAATTTATACACGAAACGGCGGGTGTCGCTCAATTCGCTTATTCTGTCTCCCTTTATCTCTCTCTCTCTCTCTCTCTCTTATTATTCGTCAACGATGCAAGAATCGAAGAAAAATGAAAAAGTTACACAAGAAAAGAAACAAAAAATCAACGATCCGTTAAGAGCCTAATGGTATGTGCATCCAAATGTCTTTCCTTTGTTGAAACTACGAAAAAACAAATGTAACATAAGATGGAGTTGGACAATGTCAGAGTCATATTTGCCTTGGGTTTTCATACGTTTTTCATTCACTTCAGTTACGAATTTTCTTTATTATAAAACATTTAGTGAACATTTAAATCGTCGAATTGTATTTAGAATAAATGGCGTGAATCTCCATCATCAAAACAAACATGTGTATACGTTTTAACTCGTGTTACGAATTGTTAATTGTGCAACAAAATATTGTACTGCCATAAGTGTCTTTAACGTTAAAAAATGTTTCTTCAATACTGAAATATTTCATTTCCATACGAAAGATTCTGAAATGTTGAAAATAACTACGCGCACTGAAGGGGTGCGTAGTTTTGTCTGAACCAAGAAAACGAAAAAGTTTTCGTATTTTTGTATAACGTTGTAGTGAATTAATTATTATTATTATTTTTTTCATTACTTATTACAAAACAAGCGAATACGACTTTGAGGAAAGACAAATTTTGCAAAAAACTTGCAATTTATTTTATTCAAATGTATAAAAAAGTTATTGAATTACATTTTGGTCACTGCATTAACACATTGGGTCGGTTTGACCCTGCGGTCGGTTTTTTATTAAAAAAAAAAAAACCACGAGTACACTTAAAGCATTTCTTAAAATGCGTGCTTCAAAAAAATTCGAAAAATATGAAATTTAATAGTTCAAAAATATTACTTTGAACTTTGACTTCTGAAAAAGTGAGCATATCACTTAAAAAATCATAAGTTTGTCAAATTTCAAAGTTTTTGAGATTAATTGTCGGGCATGTATTCATAAAAAATGCTGTTTTTATGAAAAAAATATTTCTATGACAAGATTTCTAGGAAAAAGTATTTGAACAAACGACCTTCGTTTATTTTCGAAACGAAAAAAAAAAAAAATCTCTAATTCTGATCGATAAGCGTTGGCAGTCCTTGAAAATGAGTTCGGGTCAAAATGACCCAGTGTGTCGAACGAAATGTTAAAATAAATTCCTGAGATTCACATGAAAAACGAATAAACTCGTTGGTTTTCCGACATTTCATTACATTTAGTATTAAAAAATCATTTTTTTTCTATTAGAAAAACTCTTTTCTGCTGTCACTCACAACATTTTCACTTTTTTTTTTTTTTTTTAAGGGTTTTTACGCGCTCTCCACAAATTATGGTCGACGATTTAAAAAATATGTTCTCGTTTCATTAATCAAGTGAAAAATATTTCTAGTGAATAGTGAATCTCGAACAAAAAATTTCTGGAACGTTTATTATGGAAATTGTGTTCTTTTAATTAGTTTTCTTTTTTTCGATGCTCGTTGCAAATATTTTTTTTTATTTGTGAACTACTGGTGGCAGTACAGTTGCACGGTTAATGAATCGCCAATACCTTATTTTGAAACGACAAAAATATTGGCACATTGACAAACTCCGTTAAGTAGAAAAAAACAATTTCGTTCAACAAAAAACAAAATAGTATAAAATATTTAATCATGTCGGACGTGCTTGCATCGTCGTAGAATATAAATCAAATCTGTACGATGTGATGATTATTGTTATTATTAATATTATTATTATTATTATTATTTTTTTTTTTTTACGTTATCATAAATAACTATAATTTTAACCTGAATTAGTTCGTTGAATAATCGGCGCGATGTTGTATTAATGCTCCGATCGATCTAGTCATGCCTTTATCCTTGTAACGCAGGAAAGACGAGTTATTTTTTTTTTCTTTTTTTTTTTTCAATTTTTTATATGCAGCTGATTGTGACAGATAGACAAACGGGTAAGGTCATGAGAGTCTTTGATTTTTTAGCGTGAAATACCTTTTTTTTCTGTATATACAAATTTATATATAATTTTTTTTTTTTTTTTTTTAGACTTTTGTTCCAATAGTTATATCGTGAAATAAAATTCAAGAAAACAATCGTTACGCCGTAGATGTTGTAAAACGCGCAATATTACGATAACGGAGACGATGGCGAGAGAATAAAGAATGGGAACACTGAAAGGGCAATACTTGAACGAATTTGCAGGTTGTCTTAGATCTTAAGGTTAAAAAAACATATATATATATATAAAACGAACAAGAAAATTATATTTAATTCGATTTTGTTGTATGAAACGTTTTTAGTTTATTTTATATTTAAATTCACTCATACACACGTACTTATGAACAATTTATGTGTGTGTTCGTGCTTATAATGTTAATGTTAATTGTGTTATCGCGCGAATTGCAAAGTCTTCTACTAACACGATTATTCTTCTTTGTATTCAGCTTAGTTAAACGAAATATTCAATAACGATTATAAACTTTAGCGGGTTTTTACCCATTCGCTAGAGGTATAAAAACCATCATTTGTTTTTTTTTCTCTTCATTAACGACGAAAGAATATTTATTCTCTAAGAACCAAGTGTAATTTACAATTTTAATGCGAATAAAACGTTTCTTAATGAAAAAATAATCATACGGAAAGGACATTTCAATGTGTTGCTCAATTTGCGATCCTTTTTTCTTCGTAAAATCAAAGAAACAAAATTTTGGGTGTGTGTGTGTCGTTTTGAAATACTTGGAATTTTCTTACCTACGCAACAGTTTCTTTTTACGATTGTCTTTTATTTTTGAGCTCGGTAAAAAGTTACCATGTTACGGAAACAAATGAGGTTCCGAAGTTTTGAGATTTCACGGATCGAAAAGTTTCACCGAACCTTAATAAAATAATGGACAAAAAAATCCAATTACAAATAAATCCCGGAGCTGTTAATGGCGTTGAATCAATTGTGAAAACGACTGACGTCTCGAAGTATAATTTGCGATGCAATCGAAGCCTCAGTGAGAAAATGACTAAAAAAGATTTTGTCTATGACATTCGTCGGCCTCTGCAGACTGTAAGAAAGGTACGAAAGTTTTACAGGATTTTATTCACTGAATACCACAGTTTTTTTAATTATTATTTATGTCTGAATAAATTCATGACATTTTTTTGAAAAATCAATTAACGTTAATTTATCATTTTTATGAAAATCAACTATTTCCAAAGATATTCCCAATTATTTATCGTTGTTGTGTTTGGTGCAAAAATTGAATGAATGATCCACCAAACGAATCCATCGTCAATTTATTCAATTTTTGTATTAAACTTCGCGAGAAATTATTATGAAAATGTAAAACTCATTTGACCAGAGTGAAACAGCTATTTTACCTGAAAAAATGAAATGTTTACAAACAATAGTTTATCATCGAAGAGAGAAATCAAAATAATGTTTTACACAAAATCCAGGAAAATGAAAAAAGTTGCTGGTGCAGACTTTCACCAGTGCACAGCAGAAGGATTAATATGGATAATTTTACATTATTTTTTATGATTTCAATGCATAATTAATGTTAATTCATTTGATAGGTGGAGGATGTTCAGAAAAAAAATCCCGTAAGTGTTCCGAACCAGTTTTACCGAAGTAAAACTCCTAAAATTAGAATCCGATCGTCTATTGTGAAAAATCGTTACATCGCAGGTGGTGGAGACGCAACTATGGTAAATTATTCAAAACCAATTAGACTTTCGAATCCAACTTACAGCGTCTTTTGAAACTCAAGTTTTTATACAATTTTTTTCAAAAATAATTCCATTATCCAATGCAACACACATTTTTACTAAAAAAATTTATCAAAGCAACTAATCGTTCCTCATTTTACGACAAAAATAACATTTCTAATGTGAAAGAAATCATAATTCCGATTTTAATTGGAATAACAGTTCGAAGATATTTTTGAGCTACTTTTGATTTTTTTTTGTGTTGAAACTTGGAAAAAATTAAGTAAAAAACACTCGTCCTTTAACTTAGCAATATCCTGTGCACCGAATTTTGAACTTTGAGTGCAATTTGTGTCACGAACAAATAGCGACTCTCTTTTCCCTCTCGACCCACGTGAAATTTCATCGCCGGAAGTACTGCAAAATGTGTTATTGGATATTCCATGATGGTGAAACAATGGAGAAACATCTTATAGAAAAGCATTCGAGGTTGATTACACCAATCTCTGCAATTCCAGTTCGTTGTAATCGAGTATAATTTCTTTATCAAAAATAAATTCAATATTAATCTGTTACATAATATACATTTTTTTATTTTTACCTCAAGAACAAAAATATTCTTCAAATGCTACTTAAAATTAAACCATTTTCAGGTCTCTATAAAAATAAAAAATAAACATAGGAATGTATGGTAAAGACTTGTACATATTTCAAAAACAAAACAAAAACCTCATATTTTAAAAACCTCATTGGTTCATATTTTTCCTTCTAAACGTTATAAATTGTCAGCGTCTAGTATTTACGAGTTTTTTCGACGAGTTTAGGAAAATGATTGCAAAACCGTGCAATTTCTTATCTCTAAATGGTTACTTTTAATTTATATTTTGTAATATCACTTAAACTGAACAATGGAACTACTATAGTTCGGGACATTGTTTGTATTCCTTGATTTGAATGAAAACCAAAACTTTGCCACATAGGAAAACAACAGCATGCTTTCGAACGAGAGGAATAATACTCATTGAATTTTTGTCCTGATGAACCGCAAGAGTATTGCCAAAACTTTTATGGGTCTTCTGCCAGCGTTTCTTCAGTGACTTCGCTGAATTTGTTTGTCAATCCCGGAGCAACAACTTTCATCACCTCGTCAATACCAGTCGCAGCATTTATAAAAATAAGTTCTTGGCCCATCAGACTGAGGTCATGAGCCAGTAACTTTATATTCTGAAAAAGAATAAAAAAATAAATACAAAATCAAAACTTGTTAAGATTACTTTGGAACTAAGAACTCAATTGTCCATTATGTTCGAGATCTGTTGTTTAATCATCGATATTGAAGGAATTCAGAAAGTTTTTCATAAAATAAAGTAAGTTACGTGAGTAAGCAACGAACAAAAAAAAATTGCATGTTGACGTTAGCAGCTTGAAAGAGTTTTCACATTTCCAGTTGACCTCGATGAAAACTTTATCGTTTCTGCACGTGTTTTGGATGCTGATGATCGAACTCATCGTATCGATCATATAACTTTAAACTTTTTCTTTTTTTTCAGGAGATTTTCAAACGAGAAATTATTTTTTTACTGTTTTCCACCACTAAATATTCTTTCATTTATTTATTTTAAAATAAATCGTGAATACATTTTTCCATAGTGAAATAAGAGCAGAGAGAAATAAGTGAAAATTGAAGATTTTTTCTGATCCGATTAATGTTGTTTGTCGTCGTCGTGAACTCTACGATTGCTAGTCATTGATATTCTAGTGACGTAATTCATGAATGGCCAAATTCAGTTCTTTTTCTCGTATTTACTTATCTGATTGCAACGGACGAGTCTTTAAGGAGACAACTGAACGTGACTTGCTCCACTTAATAGACTCAGCTATTAATTCTGGATGTTCGTATATAAATATATTCAGTGTTGATTCTGGCTTTTGAATGAGCGAATCGTAGGAAAAAGAAAGAATGAAAAACGCGTAACTTGATCGACTTACCTTAGCTACAGTAACGTCAATCCGCTTCAAGTTCTTAAAGTCGAGTATCACGTTGCTTAGATTCTTTTGCGAAAGACTCATTACGTTTGCTCGAAGATTCTCTGCGGCTGGAAAAGAGATTGCCTCTTCCGGTGTGACGTACACTACCTTTTGTCCCTCGATCTTTTGAATAAACAATAAAAATTAAAAAAAACGTGAGCAAGTTAGCAATTTATTTCGTTTAAATTAACTCTCACATCTGTGTTTATGAGCAAAATGATATGATTTTTTGTTTTGAAAAACATTGAGTTTTTCGCATTTTAGCGAATTGTTTTTCAATAACATTGATTATGGGGTTCAATTTGATGATAATTTGAATTCATCTTTCGATTTGTCATTATTATCATGTGATTGGCTTACCGTTTCCATTCCAATGATTACCGATGGTCGGGCTGAGAAGTATAATAATGTTGCTAAATTAAAAACTATACCGATTATGACACCGATTTCCAGACCAAGAAAGACACTAGTCACGAGAGTGACGAGCATAGCGAAAAAATCCAGTCCTACGAAAGGGAATTATTTTATTTTTATTGTATTTAATTTGACGAATTAATAAATACAGTGATTATTGGGACGAAAACGCTAAATGAAATTAAAAAAAAAAAAAACAGTGTTTTCTCACTTTTTGCTCGCCATAATAAACTGTATGTTTTGAAGTCCAACATATAGTACATGGCACATATTATGAGACCAGCCAAAGTTGCCTTTGGTATAAAACGGAATGTAGACGTCAGTAGGCCTGCCGCTAACAAAACAAGAACACCTACGAAGCACAGGATTCAATGACAGGTTTGATAAGAACGACATGGGTACGAAAACTGTTTATTTTTTACTTTTGGGACTGATAAATAGTGACATTAAAATAATAAAAAAATGTAAAGCAAAACTTCATTTTTCACGAAACGTTTGCAAGGTTCAAGTCCTTGAGGGATGAAAAAAAAATCTTTCCAGCGTTCAGAATATATCGAGTGTCAAGAGCGTGACGTCTTTATTTATTATTTTCTATCAATTATTCCAAAGACTTGTATGCTGGAGATATTTTCAAAATTAATTCACCCTATCCAAAAAATTCGCAAAAATGATTGTACTCCAAAGTTTTTTACCCGTAAAAATTCCTCCCAATGGTGACCTCACTCCTGATGCATGATTCACTGCTGTCCTGGTGAATGAACCAGTAACTGGCATTGACCTTACGAACGAACCGAAAATGTTACATATCCCAAGTGCCAGCATCTCTTGAGTTGCATCCAGAGACTTTCCCATAGCTGGCAAAAGAAAAACGTGCACAAAAAATTAATTTAACAAGACAAAGCTCAATTGGATCATTTGAATAATTCACTCATTAAATTTCAATATTAATTACGATCTCCGTTTTCAGTAGAATACACATTTCAACTTGTTCTATCTAGCGAAATATGAAACAAAATAAATATGTGTATTATACTGTAATGAAAAATGGCAAATACATAATGAATATTAAACAAAAATTAACTATATTCCTCATGGTACTACTGACGACTTATTGTGGCTTTAGTCGCGATGTCACTAGGGTTTTCATAAGTGACATCAGTGATGTTACTGGTAATTCCAACATTAATTACCTCAGTGATTACATTACAATCTAATTACTGCTGAAATATTGTATTTAAATTATGATATTAAAAATAAATCAGATTAATAAAATAATTCCAGAATAGCAGGCATATAAGTGAACATCTTATTCATAAAACTTTTTTCATCATTTTTTATCTGTTTTTATTACTAATCATAAGTAATAGAAAGGATCACTAATTATTCGTGAAAAAAAAAACACATTTTAGTGCCGTTGGTGCACTAATCCTTCTTAATCAGTTTCCATCAGTAAATACAAGTAGCAGAAAAATGAAGAGACTCATTAAATCAGTAATAGGCAATAATCCATTACTCATAGTATCTATTAATGCTCATTATCATTTTTCTACAAGTGATAAAACAAAAAAAAATTTATTCCAAAGGACTTGAGAGTTTTTACAACTTTGAAGTTTTGAAGTTTAAAAAAAGTCTGATCATAAGTTTGCTCTCCTGATGGACTACTGCTCATACAGTTCATGGAAATATGTTCTATACGGTGGATATGTTACGGATGGATTCACGAATTTGCCGAGTCGAAAAGGGTATGGCGCAACATGTTACATTCGCGGGGCCTCAAGAGTCTACCTGGCCACATAAAATTTTACTGTAGATAGATATACACGTTGCAATCCCCTTTTTCATATCTCTCTTTCTCTCTCCATATCAACATGTACCGTTAGGATCAGCATGTTGGTTTATTACTCATCGCTGGAAAAATGAGATGAAAAATTGAAACCTCTCGGTTGGAATCACATAGCAGAAGGTTTTACCGGTCCTACCAACGACCGGCCCTTACAACAGACTTTCAGCTCACGTACAACACTTTCAAACGTTATGCATGTGGCAATTCACATCAAGTTGAATGATTCGTCTCACCAGAATTATAACGATCTCGATATTCTTACAAAAGTTTTTTTCCATCTGTGTTTTCTTGGAAAAATTATCGAGTACTTGTGTTCATTGAAAAAAAAGTCAAAATGATAATGGCAATTCAAACAGTTTGCACATAAACCATAAAATACATTTTTTGCGCGTACTTCAATCTCGTTAACCTTTAATTTACGTTTTATTTTTATGGATATTTAAATGCTCATCGAGTTTGAAAACATTTGTTAGCTGAACTTTGATAATGTGTTGGATCGCATCGGATAACGTTTTGAATTTTACGAACAGATTTCAATTTTATTTCGAATATATCTCGAAATATCTCGATATCGAGATGGTGAAATTTTCATTTTTTCCCGTTTGAAACAAAAATCTCAACATTTCAAGGTCGTCCCCGTTTCTCTTTTTTAACGGTAATTTTTCAGCTTTAATTTTCTCCGCGCGTGTGCATGTGTACGCCGGGTTTTGCAATTCAAGCAGTACGTGAAAATGATAATAATGTAAACTTCATTATCCGGAAATTCACACTAAAAATTACAGTGATACACTGCGACGTGGGGCCAAGTGTACAAATTGTATTTGTTACTGAATAATGTTATAAATTTGACCACGTGCGTTGAAAAATTAAGATACCGTGCGGTGAAATTCTGCTACGATAAAAGTCGCGTGGGTGTTGAAAAAAATTCTAGCGTTCTGGATGGAAAAATATATGTGACGTTCGATAAAAATTTTCAAACTGTTATTGAAACTTTCGTTAAAACTGAGTCATTGTACTCTAATGATTTTTTAACGAGAAAATATAACGCAAGTCCAAATTTCCCTAGTGGGCCATATTTTTTAAATGTACGTTTAGAAAATTTGACTGGGAATTCAAATTTACCAATAACTCCGAGAAAAAAATTATAACGTGCAAAATATATTATTTTATTTTCATGTAACAAATTAATGTTTTTTTTTATCTAAATAGTTTCGTAGAATTCCGTAATATCCCCTGATTACTGAGATTTCTTCCCCATTTTTCACAATCATAATCTTCTTCGTGAATATTATCCCCTCCGGTAGTGCTCTTTAAAAACTGGCTTAAAAGATAAATGGGAAAAAAAGTCTCGAAATGGCAAAAAAAATTGAAAGAATAAAAAATAAATTGTGAGAATAAAAATAGAGGATAAAAAATAATCATAACATGGATATATAGTTAGTCTAATGGACTTACACGTCGAGAAATTTTTATTCTAAGAATAGTCGAACGTACTTTTGGGCGTTGTTTTGACAAAATACTTACCAAAAGCTTTGGCAATGGCGATATGTTCGATCGTCGAAATAATTGGCATTGTGACAAGAGTCGTTCCCATAGCTTTTGTCATATCCAGAAAATTGTAAGTTTCATTATTGAATGTGGTAGAGAATGGAGGTGGCCCAAAAGGTGGAAGCCCTTGACCCAGGGTACCTTAATAAATATTCCAATAAAATTTTCAATACTGTTATGATTGTATTATGCATTCTTAATACCTCGAATTTAAAGTTTACTCTTGTTACCCGTTAGTTTAAAAGGTTCCATGCCGTTTACATAAAATATGTACGCTATAACAGCACCAGTTACAACTACGATAGCGTTTCGAGCGAGGGTGACGATCCATCCGATTTTTTGTAAATTTGTACCTGTTCTCCGACCAGGAATATTCTGCATTCAAAATAAATGATAATTCCAAGTTAAATGCAAACTAATCTCTTTTTTTTAATTCCAGCTCATCTTTCCACGAACTCGAATGTTTTATAAATTGCAGATATATAAATATATTCTTTTTTACGATAAAATGAAAATATATACGTTCCATTTCACTAGAAGAATATTAATTCAAGATACGAGCTATTGACAAAAAAAAAAAATTACTTCAAAAATCGTCCAATTCAGACGATCCTTTATAGCGCAGATTGCTTGTCGATGACATTTCTATTCAAAAATATTATTACGTTTAATAACTCGGTTTTGTTAACCGTGGCGCCCATTGCTTGTATTATATTGACGGCAGTATGGAAAAAAGTGCTGTCTCTAATTATGACGGAAGAACGCCCTATCTGCCTATCTAAACTTATGTTTGATAGGGCGTGCTTCTATCACAAATTGAGATCGCACGTTTTTCGATATTGCCGTCGATATATTTATATACATATTTGTTTTTTTTCAAGGCTCAGTATAACTTATGAATGTTTGTAGCACCTGGAAAGTATATTAGCATCGCAAAATGAATACCTTAAATGATTGATGTCTAGAATTCGAAAAAATAAAATGCAACAGAAATGAAATTCATTTAATTGAAATTCGTGAAATATGCAAAACGTAATTAAATCAGAAAGTCATATAAAATAAAAATGTTGATTACCTTCATAAGCACGAGAATCACAAGCGTACAAAGGCCTAGTAACGTATCCCAAGGATTTATGTTATTGAGATTGGAAAATATTGCTTTAACAGCGTCAAGAAAGTCTTCAGCTCTTCCAGGAATACCCAATAGGGATTTAAACTGAGACGCAGCAATGTTGATTGCCGCTGCTGAAGTGAAGCCCGTGATAACGGGCAATGATATAAAATCCAATAAGAAACCTAAGCGAATAATACGATAATGAAGATCACGAAAATTCTCCCTTGCTCATTGATAACTGCATTTATTTTTTTTAGTCACTGCACGGAAGTTTGAAAAATCTCTCTTGTTTGCTTTCCACCAGTTGGATGGAATGAAGTCGATCGAAACTTGGTTCGAAAGTGTACAGATTGGAGATTCTCAAGCGTTCAAGTGATAAGATTCCATCAATAAAATACTTATAATTTTACACGAAGAATGATTATTTAGTTCGTCAACGTTGCGCGCTAGATTTACATAAAAAAATAAAAGTGACGAGCTTCCAGTCATTTTTTGTCGATTAAATATTCTATCGTATTTTTCAAAATTTCACTATACTGCAAACCGAAAATCTCCAATTGCAAGTTGTTTTTTTAAAAATACTTTTATTAACATAATGTATTTTTCTTCGTTTTAAGGTAGTAGTATAGCCAAAGCATTGTCCTACAGATTTTTCCTTTTCTTTCTTTTTTATCTTCTCAATTACAAAGAAACATTTGACAAAGTTTATGTAAAAGATTCAACCATTTTGATCGTTTAGTTTCGGAAACACAGCAAAATGAAATATAGTCTCGGTGTATTATAGATATGGAAAGGTCGGGTATTTCTTACATTCTAAACTTCAAATTAGACATTTTTTTTGAAAGGTTGAAAGAACGTGACTGTAGCGAGATTACCACCTTAAATTGAAGGTTCAAATAAACGAAAAATAAGCTACTGACCAAGATGGAAAATACCAAGGAGTGTGATAATGCATCCTTTAAGAAAACAAATGAGGACCGCCATGTCTGGTCCATATTTCCCGACCAGTGGTTGAACCATAAGTGCCATAATTGCCGTTGGTCCTACGGTTATGTTTTGGCATGATCCGAATAATATGTAGACGAATGATGCCATGAATGCTGAGTATAAACCGTACTGGGTGTTGAAAAAATTTTTGTTGTCGTTGTTGTTTATAACACACACGCATTGATATATCTCATAATATACGATGAGTTATGGGGAAAAAAACTTGCAAATACTAAGGCATCAAGTAGAAAACTCCGGAGAAAGGAAGAGGAGCAACAAGTTTTTCTTGCAACTTTTGGTTTTCATAATCATTATTATTTTCCAAAAAGAATAATAATCAAAAGTTGAAACACGCAGTAAGAAAATTCTATGTGATAAAACTATTTTGAACTAATAACCATTAAAAAAAAAATTTAATTGAACATTTTTCTGTAACTTTGGATGCACATGAATAATGTATCTTTCTAATGAATTTTTCATAAGGCAACCATGCAGGTTCTATTCATACACTTATTTTTAGTAGTTAAATAATTACTCAATTTTAGTAGTTAAACAATTACTCAATTTTACGCTATTACTAATTATAATATTATTAATTGATAATTAATTAATTATTAGTATTATTGATTGAGCCATTTTGAAAACTACATTTATGCACGTATATAATTGATGCAGAACTTACGAGACGTAAAATCTCTGTTCATTTTGCTCATTTAATCTTATATATCCTCTTATTTCAATATTTAATTCATTTAAATTTGTTTCCTGTAGAAATTACCTCAGGATTAAGACCAGCAACGACACCGTAAGCGATTCCTTGAGGTATAGCCGTTAATCCAACTGTGATGCCTGCTAGAGCATCTTGGAGTATCCATGTTCTTTTGTAATTTCGTGACCAATTGATAATCGGAAAGCATCTTTTGACGTATTCGATTGCAAGATTAGTGGACCTCACTACGAAACAAACAGTCGAATCGATTGATCGATCCATTTGTATAATCAGTCAACAACTGTCACCATTTTTATACGTTCATTAATTGGCATCATAACTGCATTAATCGAGATTTTCAAAGGTTTACTGCACGTGACGTTTCAGTTGAAAAAGTCCAATGAGTATTTGCCTCAACCTCAAGTCTCAACGAAAAACTTATTTTCTTCATTTCTTAGAAAATTGTTCTCTTTACAGACTTTTCGTAATTGAATGTTCTTCAAACACGAGTTTAACGTATACTGTCGCGAATGAGAAACATTTTATGCTCAAAAGAAAATTGGGGTCGTTTTTAACCCCGCTATGAGGTTTATGTTCTAAATCGTAGTCGTCTAGGGCTTCAAATATGAATACTCACTTTTGAAAATTGAATATCGTCAAATAAGATTTACCGAATGTAGCAAATCTTTTTGTACTTGTACACATCCAATTTTGCTGAACCGTTATGTTACATTTCGATACGTAACTAATACGTATGGACTAACAAAAAAATATGCAACATAAAAAAAAATGAAATAAATTGAAATACGAAAAAAACCTAGTTTTTGACATTTTACGCAAGAATAAAATTGATTACATGATAACACCGAATGCGGAGACGGTCGTATCTCCGAGTAGTGCGATGAACGACTGAAAGTCTCTCTTGATCCATCGACTCTTCGTGTATATATAATCTGTTTTGAACGTTATCGGAACAAACTTGTCGATCCTTTAAGACGATCTGACACGTTGTGTAATCAGCGGAACAACTTCTATACAGTCGACAAAGGTTTCCATTGGTATAGAGAATTTTGATCTCTTACCTTTCTATCGAAAAATTATCTCTCTCTCTCTCTCTCTCGAAACAGCTGCTATTTATTTATCCAACAATTACTTCTTTTGCCGATCGAAATAAAATGTTTAATCAATTATTTTCATTCGAATTGAATAAATTCTTATCTTTTTGGGTATAACCGTTAGTCATCGTGAAATCGGTAACGCGATCTTAAAATACACATTACCGTTTAATTGCTTCCTCGTGATGGAAGTTTTGTTGATAAAATACATTTTTCTATGGTAAAAGATTATAAATGCTGGAAGAATATTTCTATCGATATTTATTACTCTCTAAGGATTTCAATCCACTACCATGTCACGAAATAATTTAAAGATCATTTTTCAATGGAAAAACGTGTGTTTCGATAATTAGTGTACAAATTTGACTGTTTCATTCGTTGTGATGTTTCCCTGCAGGAATAAATATTGAATTGATTAGAATATCCAAAAAGAGCAGAGTAGAGACATCTGTACCCAAGTTTTTCATGACTAACATTTCGAATTCCAACCATATGTTTCGCGGAGATCGTGGCCTCCCCATAAGCTGGTCTGAAACTTGGCAAAACTTATTCTTGTAAATGTGTTCGCGAGGATGAGAGACACGGAAAAGCCCTCGCAAATTTTTCTCGCGTATGTGACCGATACCCTGGATGCTCGTATCTTGTTCAACGTAAAGTTTTTTGAATTCCACTCTGAGGAGTCGGACAATGCGGAGGTTGAATAAAAACGATGACTTTTTTGTTGAACACAAGTTGAACGATTTGTCATCATTTAAAATATAATAAGATAAATAATATTCCAGGTTTTTGATCAAGCATCTCGTCGGTTCCAAAATAATCTACTGTTCTAATTTGCCATTTTTAATTTCACAAAAACACATTTGAATTCTGACCCTTTCTCGATGCAAAAAGATTTTTAAAAAAGTATCGTTTCAAAAACTAAATTGTCAACGTCAATTATATAATTAGAAGTAAGTACGTCATTTTTATTATGTAACAATGAAGAAATTATGACATTGTTAGGTATAAACTTCAGTGACGCTGATTGGAATCGTGTTGAAATTTAATCTCGTCAAACCAAGCGATAGAAATTTTTCGACGATATTTTTTGAAAAATATGAATAGCATGTATAGAAAGAGGAGAAATTATCGTCAAGATGTTTCAAAATCTCTCGTTAATAATTATATAATGGGATGGCTTGATAAGAAATTATTGGAAACGTTTCAAGCAGACTCTTTGTTCCGAGCTTTCCATTTACCGACTTTGTGCTCTCTTTTTCATAGATTGATGGATCGTAGATTTAATCATTTCTGAATTGTGTGATTGAACGCGTTTCGCAAAACAATGATGAATTCTTTTGTTTACAATGGAAAATTCGATTTCTGCGGACGTAATTGAATCCAATTATTATATACTTCATTTTTATCATTTCTTCAAAACGTTAAGAAAGTCGAACCGTATCACTGTGAAAATTTGAGTTGACTTAACTTGTTTTTTGAAAAAAAAAAAATTGGAATACAGGTTTGAAACAAAATGTTTAACCCTTAGAATTTCATTGAAAGTATCTTTTTGAAAAGGAGACCAGGGATAGACGATTATAGGGGAAAGTTTAACTAGCTCATCATAGCATTCAAACAATAAAATTCAAAAACGTTCAGGTTTTACAACCTCTTGCTAACAAAAAGAGCAAAAAACAAATTTTCAAAAATACAGATACGAAGCAAAACTTTGTTGTTAGTATACATTTTATTTGCTCCTGTCTTTCTGGGTGATTCGTTTGACTGCTACAAATTGTCCAATACATAAGCGTTGAGAAAGTTCAGCAAATGTGATAAACTGTAGTTAATTTGGTAAATTTTAATTTCTCAAAATCAAAATCTCAAAGTCATAACGACTACTCAACAAATGGAAGATTCTAGAAAGAGCTTTTTTTTATGGTTCGAGGTCTATTAGTTTCAACCATTCAATCTCACCATTCAATCAATTAAATGCATTGTTAAGAAGATTGAGTAGTGTTATCAGAGTTTATAGTCAAGTATTAATTTTTTTAAACTACAAGAACAAAACGTTCTCCACCATAACTTACGTCAGCATTGGGCCTATTCCAATTTGAAGAATTTAAACTGGAATAAAAATCTCGAAACACGCGTTTTCGTGTCAAATTAAAAGTTGTCCACTAAATTGCGTGAATGAAAAAAGAAGTAACGAAAGCGATTCAAGTTCACGCATAAATAATACGGTGTTGAGGAATAATTTTTTTTTTTTAAGAAGTAAAATAATCGATTGTATCTGTTGATCGAATTAAAAGGCTAAACAAGTTTCGCCCGTTTAACCATATGTCATGAACGGCATACAGGTTCAAGAAAGGGTTCTTAGAAGGAAAATTCATCGGTATTTGTGAGTATTAAGATGATTGGAAGCGCGTGCGCGAGGCAAAACTTTCGCCTTGAAATAGAATGCGGGAAAGCGTGCCCGAACATCCCGTCAGTGCCACGCGAATCGGCGAACCTGACGCGGGTCTAGCTCTGACCAGGGTGTCATTCAACAACTTGAACGAAATAAAACTATCACATTTTCCATAACAAAACAAATTTGTATTTATTTTTAATTTGCATCGCTTCTCGCGATTTGCAAACCTTCATCGATCCTCGAAGCACGAGACACTGTCTCATCGCATTATCAACATTGCGACAATGTAACAATCAACCGAAAATCTCGTTACAAAAAAATTACCATTTAATTTTGATAATCGGTAGAGAAGCACATTATAAAATCTCAATCTATTATGATACTCAAATATGTTACACTGAAAAACCAAATTTGTTGAAAAAGTTCGATTACTTTGTTAAATTAACTTGACTGTAAATATAGTGTTGAAATGACAAATCGGTTTGTTATGATCTGAAAACATTTAGTTGACCATATTTAAGAAAACATTTTACGTTTATTAATAAAACTTGAGTTTCCGCGTAAGAGACAATAGCATCGATTAATAGCCGAATGAAAAACTGATCAATCTCGTGGCGATTGTTATAATTATCGTAACGTTAGCATATTGTCATGATGCGTGTGCGATTGTAAATGTCGATACGATATAACGATCAGAGTGCACCGATAAAACAGTAATCTGTGCTTGTTGCTTGTATTTTCAAGAAAATTACTGATATTAATCGCTGCCGTAAAAACAAAATAGATTTAAATGATGTTTTGATCGCTATTCGATTTCATGACAGTTCGTAAGACGTTCATTGACACTATTTTTTGTGTACTTGTCAATATTCTATTGTTTGGCACACGTATCATCTTGCGACAATAAGTTTTTCGATGATCAAAAATAACTATTGTCAAGGAGGATTGCACACGTGATTTTTTCAGAGTTATTAACTGTGTCCCATGGATTGAGGTTTTGTTTGAAGTTGCACTGATAGTTTGCCCTACGTACGTATAAAAAAATGCTCACTGCATTGAGGGAGTTAAACTTTTTCCGAACTTTTTTTTTCATCCTAGGAAACAATTGAATATTGTGTCAAATATCATGTGAATTCATTTGATAGAGGATCTGAACCTTTCTCTAAACTGCAGTACGATAGATGTCAATTTTTACGAGTCAGCGATTATTGGTTGGCTGAGAATCATTGAATTCACGATAAATGAAAAATACATTTGAATCAGAATAAAATACATGAACTAACTTTTTCGGATTCTCAAATTATTGTGGCGAACAGGCTGAAATTTCCGATTGTTTATTCGAGTACTTCCTATAATTTTAAAATTACTATAATTTTACTATAATTACATAATTTTAAAATTACTATAATTTTGTCTGAAAACATTATTCATTGTTACGATACACATGAACAAGATGCGATGCATTTTCTTTGTTGCCAATATGAATTTCGCAGGATCAAAATATCGAAATAATCAAACTCTGATAAAAAGTCCGTACGGAAAAAATATGTATGCAGGCAAAATAAATAGATGTCTCGTTTATGAGACATATACGTGACATCTATTTATTTTGTTTCATCCAGCAACTTGCAGGTAAATCTATGTTCACATGTATAACAAATAAAACGAAGGCTGTATATCGTACAGAACAAAACGAAAATGAACGAAACATATATTTTACTAAAATTTATTTTATCATCAAAAACTCTGAAAAAAGTGTCCGAAAGTGTTTCTCTTCCGATGAGTGAATTGAAAAATATATAATGTGTGTCGAGATAAACGAAGAATAATCTAAATCATCATAAAATTTATAATTCGTAAATTAAAAATCATAAATGAAGTAAATGAAAAACCGAACAAACATTGGTGAAAAAAATTATTAACATGATACACGTCTAAATATGTAATGGAATTCTTATAAAAAGTACACGGCACATTTATGAGTATATGAAAAAGTGTGAATTAAAAAAAAAAAACTGGGTCTGTATAGTGCGGCAGATATTACGAATATATCGAGAAAATAAAAGTGACGTGTCTCCGTCTTTATTAACTCTCATTTAGCAAACGCTTGACCGGAACCGCGGGAAGTCTGCTTCTGTGAGGTATCACTCCTCCGGAGTAAACTAAGTGGTAGCGAGAAAAAAAGAGATAAAACAAGGAGAGACAAATTGAGTAAATTGTGTGAGGTGCCACTGAGAGAGAATTATTAAAGTTAGGAAATGACGAGAATATAAAAAGACAGAATAATAAAAAGAGAAAAAGGGAAATAACATACGTGGAGCTTTTAAAAATCAACATCTGCATGGAAGATCTTTAGAGACGAAGATTTAAGCAAAAATATCTTCTTCAATTACATTTGCGTCAGCATGCGTCAGCTGTGAACAAGTGAAACTGTAACAGGATCTACTTTATACTTCCTAACATTATATTGCAACTTTTTCTCTATTCATGTTTCACTTCCACTCGTTAAAAATCATTGATAAGACGAGCTTTGAGAAAAGTGCTATTTTTTCGCTCACGCAGCAGCCAAGTTTATACATTGAGCCATGATCGTTGAAACGATCATGACACGCACGGTCGTACAAATATACTTTTGGTCGTTGGCACCGCAATTTTGCAAAAGTGTCTGAAACGCGGCGTGAAATAATAAATTTCGTTCATTCATTTTATTTTACATTGAAATTGTTTGAGCTCCACAAAACAGAAGAAGCGAATACAGTGATTTGATAAAACTTTCTTGAGCAACTCGTTTCGTTTACAGTAGAAGACATTAATCAAGAGACTCGACAGCTATCAAGAATATCGAAGTGTATGTGTACACAAAGTGTAGACAGTTCTCAAGCATTTTCTTCTCGAATCCACCCCTTTGCTATAAAGACTACATTCTATAAAAATTAATATTCATTTCATCCAGTCAAAATCAATCTGTCTCGTAGTCCAATTCATTAATACAAAAAAAAAAATAGTAATATCGTTTGGAAAACAGTAAAAATTTATTTCATGGTTTTGTTAAAAAACTGGCTTCATTAAAGTGAACAGAAAACTTTGATCTTTGTAATTTTATCAGTCGTTTAAACAGATTTTGAAATGAAGAATATTCTTGGGATTGGTCGAAAAATGAGCTGCATGATTTAACGTATAATGTCTTGTGTATGTGGACACAACTAAATATACACACGTGTGAATATGTTTTTAAAGTTTTGGCCAAAAGAATAAAATATACAGATAAAGTGCAGTGACTAAAAAAATGTGTAAAATCAAAAATAGTGCTAACACATTCGAGAAGTGACAGCACATTTTATGTTCAATTGTTTATCATCGATCGAATGGATTCTCCTCGGAACTTGATAAACTGAAGTGAAAAATGAAATGTAATATTTTTCTCAGTTCGACGAGAAGCTCAGAAATTCTTTCAACTTAGAACCATCAGAAAAAGACAGTGTGCGGGGGCAGAAATCATTGATAAATAAACTCCATTTTTTCTTGAAACACTGCTGAACGTCTTTGAAAACATCAAAGTAAGTAATTGCTTTAAGGATGACAAATTTTATCATTTCACTGTTCAATTCAGTTGATAAATCTGCCAATTTCAATGAAAATTCAATTTTGCTATAAATTACATGGAAATATTTATTCCTCTGATAATTGAGCGAGGGCTCAACCAATTAGTTTTTATTTAAGCATTATAACGTCCAGATATGAGAATGCATAGATTACTTTAACGAATTTTGGTACAAATTCAATTAATCGATGTCAATCTCTCTTTTGACTTGTGTTGAGTAGCAAAACTCAATGTAAGTCAGAAGTCAGTACTGTCAAGCAGTTTGTGAGCAGATTCTTGCGTCTCGTATTTTGCTGTGAGAATTACGTATCAGGCTGATTAGCGGTATGTGTCGATGGTGCGATCGAGATAACAGATAACAAACAGTAGTTTACGAGCATGAGGAAAATTTGCAGATCAAACTTATCAGAAGCCGAAGATGAAGTGTGTGCGATCTGAATAGGAATTCGAAACGTTTTTTTTTTCCCAAATATATACAAATTTGAGTTCGTAAAATTGAAACGATTCGAAGTAGAGCATATTCATGCATTCAACTTTGAATTTCTACTGTGCAGAAAGGCATTTTAATGGAATAGTATCTCAAAGAAAATCGAACAGATCCGAGCGGAACAACTAAAATTAGTCCGTTGTGTACAGTCACATAACAATTTACATATTCAAGTACGTTTTGGTGGCACAAGCAAAGACAATTAAGGCTGAAATAGGCTAGAAGGGGCGGATAGACATTACGTAATGGAGATTCTACCTTTAACTTGCTTTTTGTCCTGGTCGTTCTAGATAAGGTTTCCAAGTTTGAAAGTAAAGTTTCATCTGACTTTCTTCGCTGCTTTTGTTCTAATGATCCTGTCTATAATTTGAAATCACAGTGGAATCACAAAAACAGCACTTACTTGGCACATTGAATACCGGAATTCGGCTTATTTATTTAGTATTTTTATTATTTGGGAAAACCATTATAATGATATACATGAAAATTGCTCAACAAATTGCGTACCAGGGGCGCGATACCATCGCTTTCACGAATTACTCGCCGTCAATAAAATTCGGAATATATATGTTTCAGCCCTTAGCGCTCATGTCAGTCAGCAGTTATGTATCAAGAACTGCCATCGAGTTTATTTCGTTGGAAATAATTTTTTCAAACGATATGTTTCTCTTATTTTCTACTCATAAAAATTAATCACCCTTGACTTAATATTTTTTTGGAATAATGATCATTTTTAATTCAAGATAATTTAGCTGAAATTTTTTATTTATTTCTGTAGAGCTGCTGATAAACAAATTGTGATACTACGTTTGTTTGCCCTTACTTATAAGATTGCAG
The DNA here is from genome assembly GCA_948107755.1 of Campoletis raptor. Classification (NCBI taxonomy): domain Eukaryota; kingdom Metazoa; phylum Arthropoda; class Insecta; order Hymenoptera; family Ichneumonidae; genus Campoletis; species Campoletis raptor. The sequence goes on along the minus strand of OX403622.1, from coordinate 26,014,012 downwards.
CACATTCAAATTTTTGGGTGATTGGTTTGATAAAAAAAAAAAATCCCTTTTCTTCAAAGTATACACAAGTGAAAAGTTCCAAAAAATGACTGAGTAACAATAAATTCAGTGAAAAAAGTAAGCGCAGCCGGTTATGACTCGAGGTTTACTTAAAATGCGTGTTTTTTTTCCAAACAACTTTTTTCGAACGTATCTCAGCGAAATCTCTAAGTGAACTACTTGAGAATATTTTTAAAAAGTTTTGTAATTGCAGTGGTCAAAAATTGAAAGAACTGTCACGCACATCGATAGCTACGTTTCATATTAGATCTTGAAAAAAATTTATTGGCATTTTATTGATAATGGACAGGATTTTTTTTTGCACTTCACATGAATGCTTATAACTTTGTAATTTTTAAATATATTCCAATAAAAATTTGTATTAGGATCGTTGAATCATTAATCAAAAAAGTATCCTTTGCCCCTTTCTTGTAACATTTGTTTAAATATGAAAAAAAAAATTGCAAAATACGACAATTTTTTGAGGCTCCACAGTGGCATTGTTATCTTTGAAGTTATGGGAACATGAAGTACGTTGAAATAAATTACGAAAGGGACACACTTCAATTTGCGAAGAAGAGACGATTTATTTTAATGTTTCTCATGGGATGGACAATGATATTTTATTTTTATTTTAAGCTATTTCGGGGCAGATCCATTTGTCAACATTAGCCGTTAGCATGTCGTGATTTTCAGCCCCTTCCGTGACGCAGCGAGCTTTGCACGAAGGTACACTGGGTGGACGCGTCACGTGCAAGCGTTTATTCCAACCCCCACCAAACCGGATAATCCGTGCAAGTGCCTACCCTTATAGATCTCCTTCCTACCTGACTTTACATGCTTTGTGAAGATCGTTTTTTGCATATATTTATTCTTGTTGTCGAACGTTTTCTTTTCTATAAAAATACCACTTATCGTTGATTATAGTCACAATCCAATTAATTTTTTATCATTTCTTCAAAAAAAAAAATTTGAGTACTGTACTTTGTATTTTTTTTGTCAATTGCGCTTACAATTTTGATTTTTTTGTTTCATGCTACAATTGTTATCTTCTTCACTTATGTATTCTGTGATTCCAACAAAAAACGTCAAGGAGTTTCACCTTCGAGGGACCCTTTTCAGTACAAAACTAAGAGAATCCAGACTCTTGTAAATGTCCTGTTAGATTTAGGATCCAAAATTTTCTTTACACAGATTTTCCTTGAAACATCACTTTCCAAAATAATAGATTATTTTCAACGAACAGTTTTCAAGCTATTCCTTTCGAATTTCGACACATCATTCTTCACGACATTCCTTAGACCTTTCCTTGTTCAGAATTTCAAGTAAAAAAATCGAAAAACTGTAGAAAAAAGGCCCAATTTGATATTTAATTTAAAAATAGCAGCCATTTTTTAGTTCAGACAGCTTTTAGAGGAGTTGAAGCCACTATCGTCAGATGTTATTTTAAAATATTATAAATCATAGAAAAGTTCAACATTCAGAAAAATGTTCATGCATCACATGATTGATTTGAATAAATGAAAAAAATTGACTTATTTTCTGATTTATTTCATTGAAAAGAAAAATCATGAAAATCGGTATTTTTCATGCTCGTTACTCTGAAAAGGTCCCTTGAGCTGCAATCCGAGAACCTTTTTTATTATAACCTTGAAAAATCTGATTGGAGAACCCTTAGCCTTTGAAGGAGACGCAGTTCTGCCACAGTGCTTAAAGCGTTTCATGCTTTTCGGTGCCTTTCACACAGAACGAAGCCTTTATGGGGAGACCCATAAATGTTCAGAAATCTTTGACTAGCTAGCATAAATGTTAAGCTCATTATCAGGCGTGAATATCGGCTTTAGATAGAGAAGATCTTTATTATAGTGTCGAACGAAAAACAAATTCTCGTACCAACTTCATCTTTGACGATCCTAGATTAGTCCAATTATAAAGGACAATTGTAACTTTCAAAAGAAACACAGAATTCAATTTTCATGTCAACAAGGACAGCTTTGCTTTGCATAAAAAAAAATTGTTCTCATGGATCGTTATCTTTCCCTTTTGGAAATCAAATGCTTGATTTTCGTTTTCTGTTTTTCGAGTACTTAAAAAGTGACAGTAATGAAGTGAATGAGTGAGTTCGAGGGGTCAAACTTTCTTTTTCAACAATGAACCTTTCTCGTTTATTGGCCACTTATCATCGAATCCTTTATTCTAAAATCCATTTACTCGTCATTTTATTAACTCTAAACAACCGCACTGCGGTACTAAAGCATTTGATTTTGCATGGAACGAGAAACGAGAAATAGGAGAAATATTTATAAGCTCTGTTTACGCCACTCTAGCGTTAACGTCGAGCTGAAAAATCTTGAAATGAAATGAAAGGGGAAACGAGACGTGTATGGAGATAGAAACGTACCTCCAGGTTCCATATTGTTTGCGAATCAAGAGAAATAAGTCTGGTACGAATAAATATGTCACGCTGGATGACAAATAATGTTCAGTACGCTCCTTCCTGTTTCGCTGATTTGCTTTCGCAATTGGTTTACGAGTATTTCCCACTTAGTCTACTTCGATAGTTTTCCAAAGCCTCAAAACAACTTTTGAATATTTCTCCTTCACAGATTGCATTCCTTGAGATTTTTCGAAATCTTTTTTATCCTTTTATATCACGACGATGCTTTTTTCATCAAATCCACTTCTTGTTTGTCTGTTTTTAAAATTGTGTATGAAATTACCGTTTTGCAAACTATAACTTGACGAGTTGTGTCACTCTCCAGTATCACTTCCCATATTTTAAAAACTCTTCTTGAACCACCATAGCACTTGAGCAATTCTTTCCTTTTCTTTTGCTCTCAGTACAATTGAATCAAATTTATTATTTTCCGTGATTCGATGCACTTAATGTTTTCATTTTATTTTTAGTGCTGATGCTGCAGAAGTTTGCCTTGAGAAATATTTTTCTAACAAATGTTTTTTCTCTCATCGGTGACTCCGCATATGATAATATTTGCAGGTTTACATGATTAACAATATTGCCAACTTTTTATGCTTCACATGCATAATCAACAAACTCCATGTGCATCGCTTAAGACATCTCTGAATAATTCCAATGTGAACACTTGTTCAATTCGTATTCTAGTCTAGAAATTGAGTAGTTCAAATATCAACAAAACTGCACAAAATTAAAATAAAGTAATCATAGGTGAGATAATGTACATCGCACTAGAGTTCAAAGGGTTAAGAGACTTTTCAGGATTATGGGGCTATTTTCGAGCTACTCTGGGAAAAGAGTCGCTATTATTATCAATTTGGGATTACGCATGAATAATTCAAAATATTATTTACGTGGATCCTGTTATGCGAAGTATTCCAAAGCTGAATAATTCTAGGATGGCGTATAACTTATGAAAATGCATAAAGGTTTGTTTTTACTTGGCCTGTGTATAAAGCCGAGCGTGTAAACGCTAAAAGCTCAGAGATTTCGGATATTTAAGCTGGTTAAAATTTTCGATGCAGCAGTGTACGTAAATGCTCTATGCCATGTACGAAAAGTATAGAAACTCATTAAATTACAGTATCTCTCATAATGAAGTGGAAGTGCAATACTCATTAATCAGCTCTGAAAATTCAACTTTGTATTTTGGACCGCAAATAATACACCTCTCTGAATGTGACATTCAAAACATAGAAAGTTTGAAATGTGTAAATGTGACTTGGATATTTCTCCAGAGCATCGATTAAAAATAATGACTTTGTAAATTCTTCAAACACGACGTACTATTCGATTTCGTTAAAACTTCATCTTCAGGCAATTGAAACATGCAATTGACTGTATTAAGCATCTGTACGTCTGCCATCGACATTCGGTCCTATTCCTCTGGCTCTCTCGAATAATTTTTTATTCAATGAGTGGGAAAGAACTTTTGACGAGTTACAATTCGATATTTCATCAAATAGTCTATTTTTCAACCAGCTTTTCGAAATGTTAACGGTTGAAAAGCTTGCGAAATTAAAAGAAATCTATACCAGAGAAAAAAATAAGCTGTAAGTAGAAAGTTTTAAATTCTTTGCTCAGAATTTCTTATGATGCTGAAAATTCTGTATCGCAGGTATAAACCAAATTTGAAGAATCGAATGATCAAAGTTATTCTACGCACAATCTACATATTTGGACACATGCATAGTAAATGTTCATTAATTATAAAATCTTTGCAAAGTTCTCAAAATATACTCTGAATTGTAAGCTCTTCCTTGTCTCCTAATGTAGCACCACTGTCTACCTAACCCTTTGAGTTATAGTGAGACTTACGTTGTCCCAACTATTTTTTTTTGCAATTTTCGAAATGATATATTTATTATTTCGAGAACAACCATCAGATTTAAAAAAAAAAAAAAAATTGTCTCAACGACATTTACAAAAGTGAAAAGATGAATGGTCGGAACTCGTGCTTATTCAAGAAAATAAAAAATATTTCCTATTAAATTATTATGGACCATTTCTCACAAATTCAATACATTTCAAAGAATGTCAAAGAATCCTTTCTTTTTTAATTTCGTGAGATGGTTTTTGTTAGCAAAAAAACCAATTAATTTTTAATTTCCAAATTTCAATCAATCCCATGTGGCCACGTGATATGTTCGGCTTCGAAAAAGCGCTATATAATGATTAAGCAAAAACAAATCAATATCACAACATAATACAAGCGAATATATAAACTCGCACTAATGCTGTCAGCACGATTCTCGTACACTTGCAAATTCTTGTAACGTTATGCACTTGGAATTTTCTCTTCATCATACCCGTAGTTGACACGATTTTACTACGAACTCAGATTCACAGCTTGTAGAATATTTCCTTCCCTCTCTATCACACATTCTTTGAGGTTGAACTTCAAATTCGTTCCACAACTGCAAACATATACTCGCAGTTGTAAATTTCACACACCTTGACGTATATATACGTTTACGGATAGACAGACAAGCACGTGGAAGCAGCCACGTTGGAAGATGGAGAATAAGTACTACACACCACTGACATTCAACTTATTACAACTGTATACACACTGCATGCGTGATACAGCATCTTTACGAACGAGAAGTGCTGTAACGCATGTAGTACACGTTCAATTGACAAGGTTCTTATCCGTACAGTAGGATATGTGTATTCGGTTTCGTAGAGTGAAATCTCTCGATAAGGGGGGAGATGAAAAACAGAAGCGATTTCATTGTAGAGCCTGTTTCAAAATATCTGTTTACTTGATAATATCATGCGTAAATGAATTCGAGTAGAAAAAAAGAAAGCTTTAAGAAATCTGAGTTAATAGTAAAATCGATTGTAATTTAAGAAAACTCTCGACAGCAAAAAATATTCAACTTATAAAAAATTGTTTAAGATAACTTTTAGCTGTGAAAACCGTTGCAAGCTTTTCAGATTGTGACAGAAATGTTTTGATAAAACACTATGTATGAGCTTAAACAAAAAGAAAATTCGACTAGTTCGGTCTTTGTTAGTCCAATGTCGTCTTCAACTTTTTACCATTCAATATATGATTTGGAGACATTTCGTGATATTGCTTGAATTTGATTAAAATTATGAATTTTTATCATTTTCGTAAGATAATTTTCTTCGCTATTTTTCATTGATTTTTTATTCGCAGAATTTTAAACAATTTGTATCGAAGACTTTTCAAAATTTACTGTTATTTTTTGATGGTTAAAAACTTCATGAATTGTTTTTTTAAGAATTGTTTAATTATTATTGTTTTACTGTCGATTGTTGTTTTTGCAAGAGATCATCGATGATTTTTGGAATTCTACACTTATCATTTCTTTTTAAATCGTATTTATGTAACATTGATTTTGGCATATTTTTTCATGATTGAAACAAATTCATAGGTTATGATTTCATAATAGTATGATTCTTTTTCGTTTTTTCTTTTGTTTACAATTTACTTGTCAACAAAGCATTCCAAAGTTTGCATAAGTTGATTGTCCTAAGATAACGAACAAAAAAGCACACGGAACTGTAAACATCTTGAACCGAATGAAAATTTATAGACGTCAAAATCTGCCATTGAACGTTCCCAGTATTTTCTTATATAAAGCATGCGATTAGCGATAGACATTGTGCGTGAACGTGGTTATCACAACGACAAGTCTATTATTGATTTTAATGTATTCAACAAGTTTATTTCTATATTAATGTGATAATTCTATAAATACACACGTGGTCACGTTAAATTATTAATAAGACCATTTACACCGGTAACAGAAATTTTGTTTCAAATTCGACGAAAGAAGTTTTCACCGTTTTAGCAAACGTTCTGGAGGTAAAACATCAGCTGATCGCGGGAGAGAGCACAAGTCGTACATTTTTTCACGTGTGTGCAGTCGAGAATTGAAAATAAAACAATAAAACAAACACGCAATTGTAAAAAAGCACAATTGTTAACACTCGTTATAAACATGTTCACTTCAATGATGATTTTCCGTGAGAAACGATTACAAAACTAAAGTTTCAGAAATCGATTTGTCTGAACATTGATTTTAAAGCTGACTGTACAAATGGCAGTTTCTACTTTACACGTTCATCCGAACACTGATGTGCGCGACTTCTAACGGTACGTCCACGAAGCTTACTTGATTCAGAAAAGTGAGAAATATCTGTCTTTCCCTTTGAAACTCTTTCCATTTCTCGATCAATCTATTTTTGTCCCTTTTTACCTCGATTTTTTTCTTCTTTCTTTTTCTCTTTTATTCATCTCTTTTTGTCTCGATCATTACTCGCGCTCCCTCCTTCTTTTGATTCTCAGCTGTTCGCCTCTCTGTGGCGGGAACGACCGTAAGCCTTTGAACTTGGGTTTTTGCTGGTTCGCGGTTTTCTCTTCACGAAAATAAGTACTATGTCGAATTCGAGAGATCCATCTCCTGTAAACAGCCACTTTTGATGTCCTTCTCGATTCTTTTTAACTTTCTCTTTTTCTCTCGATATTTCGAATTTTGCAAGTCGTCACTTGTAACCACACAAATGACATCGATTCTCTTCAATGCTCTCATGGGTCTATTTTGAATTCAAAGATATTCACGTAATTTTCTTCATTTTGCCTAATTGCTCCATTTCGTTACTTCCATTTTTCTCATTCAAGTTTTTACTTGTACTCGTTATAACTATATAATTATCACAATATTATAAATTATGAATGAAATACGCTCGTTTTTAATCTAAAACCCCGTCAATTAATCAACGAATTATTCCAATAACATTAAACGCTACTGAATCCCCGATTTTTTTTCTCCGTGCTTCCAGTGTAAATCTTTAACATTATAATATTCGTGATTTCTTTCATGTATTCAGAATTTTTAAATAACAATAAAGTACAAATATATTATTCATGGGATGATAATAAAATCTGCATCATCAAAAACAGGATATGAATGTTCTGCAAGATTATTTAATACGAACATTTTCCGCGAATGGTTTTCTCAGTCAATTCACTGTTGACGTAGGAGTGAGAGCGAAAGAGAATATTACTTTGTAATCTTGAAAACCCTTGGAATGCCGCAGGCTTCGAGATTAAAAAATGATTACAAAAAATGTATGCGAGGTTGAAATGATTGCCCTGGTAAAACTTATTCGGAGAGCTCGTTTCCAGAGTAATTGTTTACACTTAGAGTAAAGCAGGAAAAAAGTTCTATCATATTATCGCAAGTGTATTAAGAGCCAGCGATTTACGTAAAGACCGATACATCACATTTAAATCTCACTCTGACGCAGAGAAACGTACCGTCTGTATGCTCCGGCGATGTACTAAATGCATTAAATGCATTTTGGAAAGCTGCCATCTCTGTCCTGTCCCGAAATATACCATAATATGAAGATTCTTATACCAAATGAGTGTTGCATAAGTTTTCGTCGCTTTTCGCGTCTCCCGGGGCTCCCCTTGGTTCTCGAACGTCTCGGAGGTCATAAATTTCGGCATCCCTACGATAATTTTCTATCCAAACTTTGAACGCCAAAGATGAATGAAGTGGTCGAAAATTTACTATATTATCGATAAACGTCGTGGTCGAATAATGTCGCCGGAAGTACAAAGTGCATGATGATCAACTTCATGACATATTTTGCAGAAGCATTGGATTTTTAATTATACATGAAAGAAATGGTCGTCGACACTGATTATTAAAAGTTTGACTATATTCATTAACCATTCATTGACACACTGGGTCGTTTTTGCCCGAAATTACTTTTCGGGGTTAATTATTCCTGTCCCAGAAATATTTTCAGACCCAGCCAGCGCTCTTTTTTACGAGTGTTAATGATTTTCCCTCATTTCGTCAACGAACTAAGTTCACTTGTTCGAATAAATATCATTTTTTTAATTCTCGCTGCATAACACTATTTTCATAATAATTTCATCATAATTTTCAGTAAAATGCTGACTTTTGAAAAAGACAAAGTTCTTAATAGTAGTTTTAAACAATTCAATTTCATATTTTTCGAATTTTTGCAATCCACACATATTAGGGAATGTTTAGAGTGTCCTGATCTTTACATTAATAGGCAATCGAAAGGCTTCTGATGACGGGTAGAGGAAATACAGCCTCCGGGTCAAATTGACCCAGTATGTCAATGCCTATTTTAAGTCAACAATTAAAGGGTTAATTATCCATAATTCCTTTACATTTTGGATTGATTTTATTATGAAAAATATACAGAAGTCATGATGAAAAAGAGGATTTCCGCAGATTGATGAATTTTCATGTGACAGGTTTTGATAGACATATATAATATAAAATAATATTTTGTTGAATATTTCAAAAAGAGATGCACGAACCGTAATCAGAGTGTATTATTCGACCTCCACTAGTTCCTTTTCATAATTATCCATTGTACTACGTAATTCCTCGTTTTAATATCTGCCACGAGATATGCCAGCTGCATAAATGATGCACATGTGCGTATCACAGCTGTATGCCTCTGTATTTCCGTTTGTGTCTGTATTTATCCTATAGAAACTTCGTACGCTGGTCAAACACAAATCGCCTTATTTTTGTAGCATCCAGGCCCTCGTATCGTGGTTCATGTCGTCCGATGTCGTCACTGCTCCAATTAGAGGAACTTTTATGTATACGCAGATCTAGTAAAGAGAGATCGACTAGAATTTCATGTGGCAGTCGCGAAAAGAGAGTCAATGTCATTTGCGCAAAAGCTAGAATGTGATGATGAGGCTTAGAAATGTTGAATCGAATGACAATCATTTATCCTGAAGTTATAATAAAATCTCATGAAAAACAAAAGCTAGAATTACACAAAATGACTGTAAATTCAAGTGAAAATATTCAACAACTAGAATTACGAAAATGAACTGTGAATTCGAGTGAAAATAAGATTGTAATTAATAATTCGAGCTGCTTCGAATAGTGCAGGCAATCGTTTCCGAGAATATCGTCAAAGGACTTGAAACCATCAATACAATCTGTGATCGCATATTTACGCATTTTCCATAACTGCTGCCAATTACTTTGAGGAGGTGAGTACAGATCTGTTGGTGCAGTGCTTCAATTTCCATACCAAAACGAAAATCGTGACGTTTAAATATCCGTTCGATAAAATGCAATCTCGTCAATCCACGTAAATACCAAATGACAGTCTGTCATATATTACTAAAATTTCCAGAAACTTTTCCCAATACAACGACATCAAGGACACGAACGATATTTTTCAAAAATCGTTCGTATTTAAAAAATTGAAACTTTTTCATTGAATTCTCAAATCGTTTTTCTCTTGCATTAAAAAACACTTTTTTTTACATTATTTCTATAATGTTACATGTGTTATGATTTAATGTTGAATGTTTTGTCGATCTTCAATGTTTTTAAATGTAAAAACTATAAATAATAATGAAGACCAACTTTTAAAAAATATGTTTGACGTACTTAATTTTTATAAATTATAACATCTCGAGCAAATATTTAATTTAAAAACTGGGAGGAGAATTATGTTGCACTTTCATTTGTTAGAGAGTACAGGCTACTTGTAAAATCATTGAAATTAAATATATCTATTATTTTGGCATTTCGGTTAGAAATTAAGTTCATCCCATACACTCGCAACCAATCGACTTTCGTACTGTTTGTACAGATTTTCTCAGCTTCTGTGATATGCCGTTTTTCGTACTCATAATTTATAGATTGATGCACCCTTTGAGTTGCATTTTTCCTTACGTTAAATGAACTGGAAATTTGGTACTTGAGAGTTTTCGGAGTGGCCGATTACAAATCTAAACTCGAAGTTTCTAAATTCAAAATTATTCATTTTTTAATTTTATTCAAAAAACAAACCTTCGCACGGAAGACTTTTTGCTGTTTTAAGAGTCTAAATAAATTACCATTCGATATCCACAGTAAATCAGTGGAAAAAGAAAATGTTTTGTTGAAAAAGTACTAAATCCAACTATTAATTTATATGTGGTATGTGTGCAATTGAAAAACTGAAAAAATTGCCAAGAAAAAAATAGATGGAAAAATCCACTATGGCTCAAAGGGCTAGCACGTTTTGTTTTATATACAAACCATTGCACTCTAGAATGAACCCTGTATATTAATATGTTCTAACTTTAAAGAAAGTTCCTCAATTATGCATAATTAGGTAGTGAGAATGTATATATTGTGGGTAAAGTAAAACATCTGCACAGTATATTTGTACTCATAATCTTTTTTATACACGACACGCATAACATTTGCAAGCTCATGGAGTGAATAATAGTTTTATTTGATCTAGAAATCACACAGTTCGAAAAAACAGTGACAATCGATTGGGTTCGTGAGTAATTGAGAAATTTGAATTAAGAAGTAATTCTGAACACAAATATGAAAATGATTATCATTCACCTAGTAAAACATTCAAAAGTTTTCAAATATTTCAAAAATGTTATGTTGCCTCCAGTAGCACATAAACAGCAATTCATCTTCATAAATATTCTACTATTTTTAATAAGTTAAGAAGTTTCAGTTTATATACGACCGAGTAAATCGATATTACCTTACTGAAGTATGAATATTTCAGGTTCAGCCGAACGTTTACACATCAAGACTTTAGTGTGTGGAAATTATTTTTGAAGAATCGAAGAAACATTCCATTTGTTTGTATCGAAGATCATGCACGGTATTAAAATATTTCATGTATAGATAATGTAGGAGAATATAGTGAACCCAATTCAGTTCACTTGCACTTTTTATTATTGGAGGCTAGAGATTGAGATGAAAATATTTCACCCAACAGAATAAACTGATCAATAGTTTATCTCACGTCCTTCCTGCCATGAAACCGAGCTCAACTGTGTCAACCACCGGATTAACATAAATGAACATGACAAATACAAGAAACAATATTGAAAATGGTTGAGAAGTTCTAAGCACGGATTGGCTCAACCCAGTCATATTAGTATCGCGCCAGTGATGAAGCTGGAGAAAATATTAGCTGGAGCACATCCACATGAATGGTAATATGATAAGACATTGTGCACAGCGCACGTGTGAATTCAATCGTTTATAGGATGGAGGATATACATATATATCGAGCAAGCAAAACTATACACAATCATTGAATCTATCTAATCCTGTGGGAATATTTGAGCCTCTCGAATATCGATTGCCACGTTTCTAGTTTCTACAGTACTTGTCATCGTTTCAGAAATCCCACTCAAACATTTTTTTCCACTATATCACACACGTTTGCTCTCCGGTCAATCGTAGTTTCGAGGGTTCAATAAAACCCACATTACGTTATGAATGATATTTAGGCTCAATTTTGATTGAATCATTAAAAAACAAAAAATGAATTAGAATATAATCAAATATTTTCTAGCAACGGTTCTACATTTTTATTTTATTCAGACTTTGATAACATGAATATTATTTGCAAACAAACTTTTTTTTGTAAACGACATTCTCTGACCTTTAACAAGCAATCAGGATTTATAATGATCATTATGAATTGTAGGAACAAACTGAATGATCATGATGAAGTGATAGTAGGGGCATGAGGTTTATTTTCATGGTCTAATTAATACGAAAGTAAAAAACATCGTGCACCACATTGATCCCTTATTTGAGAACGAATCGAAAAAAAGTTGGCAGAACTCTACTTTTCCGCTCAACGTTGAACGCTTCCTCCAAACCGCAAGTTGGGAACTCAGTTCGTTCGTTGTATAAATGAAACACCATCGGAACTAGTCAGCCACGAACACGGAGGTTCACATCTTCAATAAAAACGAAAAAAAAAACATGTGCTCGAAGTTCGATAAAAGAGAGGATAACAAAAAAACTGCAATATACTTCCATAAAGTACTCAAAGGAAGAAAGAGAATGAAAAGCCAATAAAGAGAATTGTCTATAGTCCGTGATCGAATTTTATGTATCGATACTTCATGACTAGCTGCGTTTGTTCGTTTTCCAAAAAGATGACGTCACGGGAACACATAAAGAGATCTTTCAAAGTTACACTTTGCTCATGGAACCTGGTCATAAATCACTAATAAAAGTAAGACGCTAAGAAAAATAATATTCCAGTCGTTTTATTCTTACGAATGAACGCTTTGAAAAAAGTTTTCCCTCATTTTATGTATAAAGAAATATTATTTCAAAGAGCAGCATGTCATTACTGCTTCAGTTTCAAAAACGAACTTTTCTTGAACGTTTGACTAAGAATCCCACGTTTTATGAAGCAGCTACGATATATGTTTAGGCTCTTCATTTACAAATAACCAATAAACATATTCACTTAGTTTTTAACAGACATTTAAAGTATATTTATGACACAATGGTTGAAAATAAGTTACTAAAAATCACTTAGAAACTAAATAGAATCAATTTCAATAGGAATTTTTTTTCTATTTATTACAAAAATCTGGCCAAAGAGTACGATCATAAATAAAGACAATTTAAACTTCGATGAACATCACATTCCCTAATAACACAAGAGTATTACGTCTGCGTAAGAGTTTTTACGTATAACTTGAGCCTATTTTGGTAAAAAACTCATAACAAAACGATACTGATAGAGATGCTGGAGTTGCAGATATACGTCAAGTGCAGTAGCTAAAGTATATTTTTGCAGTAACACCATACATTCACTCTTGGTAGAGCTTGTAACCTTGCCAAGTTCATTTTCCCAATGGTGTTATTAGCCACGTGATTACATCGAGTATGTATGGTAGAAGCATAATAGCTTTTGTCTCAGGGAATCCCTCAGGGCTGTAAGGACAAGCAAGTCTGCGATATACATGTTCGATAAAGCTAGCTATAAGAAAAAAAACTTCCATCCGACAAGAATCATAAGAGAAAACACAAATTTGTGATCCAAAAAGAACACATTGAATCTGTAAAATTCCCCATATAATAGATGCGCTTTTCATGCCTATACAATTAGAGCGACACTTTACGTTTGTTTACTTAAGGAACAACTGTGCAAACAAAATGATCACGCGGTTGGTAGAAAAGAAATAATTGACCAGAAGTGAACTAAAATATGTTATAAACCTATTCTGCAATTAATCATCAACACGCATCACTTCAACAAAGTGACGTGTTGCTGATGTCAACGAATGAATGATGTTTTATCATCTGAGCTTTTCCATCACATTTCGTAAATCATTTCCAAAGTTCGTAGATGGGTTGCTTGGAGATCTGCAAGCTTTGTCACGAATAATTTACGAGTCTGACATTATTTGACATTAGAAAGTGTTTTCCGGTTATGGAAAGAGACATGTAAGTGCGTGAAGTTATCAGTCACTTCAGATTCAAACTTCCATCTTTGTAGCCTACATCCAACTTCTCGATGTTCACTTACCAACGTATAAATCTCTTCTGTTCGGTCACCTCGTTCCTGTGGGTGTGGACCATTTGATATTTCGAAGATACCATTGACATACATGGGCAATAAGTGTATATGTATGAACAGGCGTGACCCACTGTGTCTATTCGAGTTGAACCATGTGCGATACGCCTGTTTGCTAGTTACCACTCCTAATACATACTTTGAAAGTGTATTTTCACATAGATATAGGAACTTTGATCTGATAGTTCTATCTATACATGTGTATTCGAACACTCGATTCAGAAGGGGTGCAATCGATTTTATTTCCAACAAAAAGTGAAATACTCTCCAAACTATACTGCGGTCTACCGCATCAGAATCGTTTTATCAAAAAATGCTAGTGAATTCTGGATTGCAAATGCATTCTATGCTTGAATGTTCTCTAGATGTAGAAAAGCATAGAAGAAAAAAGAAGCAGCAATAACGAGTGGATTCGTCAAATTTTGACTCTCTACTGTTCAAAAAATTCTAAGACATACAGCAAAGAACTAAATAAGTTGATTCATGAAAAAGAATTCGCTCAACTTAAAGTCTCGTTAGTCACCGAACGGCATGGTGTATTTGATTTATACAAAGAAATTTACGAGCCAAAATTCATGTGTTCAAGATTTTCGGTATAATCCAAAAGAGAATCGAAACTTTAAAGTTAGGAAGAGATTGATGACAACCAGACGCGACGTCGTCGACGTCACGATGACTTATATCTCCATACCCAACATTAGTAATGATCATTCTGTATTCATGCGATCACGTATCTCATCGTATCGTTGCTCATGTTTACTTCTACATATCCCTCGATATATCATCATGTTTACTGTACATCAATTTGAGGGCGTAATTTCGTCATTGCACGTTGAATGTACTGATCGATTTTGGGTCATAGCATAGTCACTCGATAATGATTAGGTCCCAATATTCCATGTCCAGGCCAGCCATAATCTTATTCATGGCGGCGAATGTGATTTCGAAATATGTATAGACTCCATTATGGATTTGTCCTTTCCCTATTAATTTATCTCCTTTTTTAAATGGATCTTTAAGTAAGAAAAAAATATTGTCCAACAATTTCTTATACAGTTTTATCTTATTGACAAAATACACTCGTAACAAGGACACACTCCTCTCATCGTAGTTGAACCTCTTCGTTTCAATTCGTATAAGTGACTAATCGTGTTCAACGTGATATGCCATAACTATATAGGTGCGGGAAAAAAAATTCTACATCACCCAACCGAGTTCAGCTCAAGACGTCCATGGCCCCTTTTGGCCATGTGCCAAATGTCGTGAGGAAAAAAGAAACGGTTGTAAGAGGAATTTGAAAAGAAGAAAAAGTCGAACGAACCATAGAATAAATAACGAGTGAAGCAGAGATGAAAAATAAAAATGTATCAATAACGCACGTATTTGATGTATATTATGAAAACAATAAAAAGTTCGAACCTTTCGAATCCTGATGAAATCATGGTTTCTCCTGAACATTCGGTAATATGGTAGGAAAAAATGAAAATTTTTTAAATCAGTTTTTTTGTCATCAATCAATATAGTTTTGTCAGAAAAGATTAAATGTTATTTTGCAACATGTGTCGATGTAAAAAAAAACGCAATTATTAAAGAACAATGAAGGGTCTGCGTTTTGATTTTTTCTGATGTCTTCATCGCGTACGTTCGATTTATCATCACAACTTTTTTGACACAGAACGAATTCTCGCTAAGCCAAAGCCCACGTGTAAGTATGATTGATTGGATTCTTTTTTTCCTTCGTCTTAGAAGTTTCAGCCTCACATGAACCCGGGACCAGTCGGTTATCCAATATGTGCTCAAGTATACGAAAGAAAAATGTGTATCAACTCTTTTAATTAGCCACTCCTGAGAAGGTTTAGGAGAAAATGAGAACACTTCAACTAGGTTTGACGTTTTATTCTTTATGATAAACAACTCTTGGATATTTAAATGAATATGTATGCTCAAGTAATATTCCAAAAGAGTAAAATAGAAGAGAACTGAATAGAAAAATAAACAGAATTCGAACTGAAACATGAAACACATGTTATCTGAGTTATGAAATTAATATGAGAGCTCACATGCAAATTGGTTTATGGGAGAAACGGACCATCACCGAAATCTTGGAAAAAAAATGGAGCACAATTGTTTTGAAGCAAACTTGAAAATCTAAATGAAAAATATTTCTACCAATGCTTGATTAAATGCTTAACCACGTATTTCATTGTTTTCATTTCTTTTTGTGTTGAGCACTGTCATTACATTTTGCAATACACTGCTCCCGCGATCACCATACGTCGACATCATATGGTAGTTTTATCTTAAAAACATGAGCTTTGTATCAACATTGGATAGAGTGTTCTTTATGCTGCTCTTTCAACAAATCGATCATCCATTATGGAGAGATACTTTTACGGTTCGTTGAATATCGTGATCGAAGTGGTGAGAATGGGATAAAAAAGAAAGGATCACGCACCGCGGGAAACGGGATAGGCTCTAGTCTAACATATGTTATACGTATTGTTGTGCCTGCGAAGGTTATACGTGAGGACCAGTTATCGTCATGGGTATTTTGGGGATTTGCCAATACCCAGTAAATCTCCAATTCGGGACTTGCTCGAACATAATAATACATCTTGACATTTAACATTTTAACAACGTGAAAAATCACTCACCCTTTAATTTGTATTTTCTCTTGAAATAAAGGCTTGATATGATGACAATTCTTTGAAATTAAAAATTCTCGATGTAAATATAGAAAAGGATTCATGAAAAATAGTTTAATTATCGTTTGCGTGACATAGTATGGATACTGAAAACTTCGCCGAAAAAGACATTCATGCAATCATTTAAATTCGCTATTTAAATATTTCAGAATTTGTTTTCTGGGTCAAATTAGTTTTTACGTTATTGAGGTGGTAATAATAAGTTTAAAGTAAAGATGCTTGCGAATATACTATTCTTCCCATTTGATTTAAAAATCTTTGTAGTTTTAAAAAAATTGCAAGCGTCAATGAGTAAAACAAAAAATATGAATGTTTACATTCATAGAGACTAGCAGCGTTTCTCAACAAAAAATAATATGAATTTTTTACGAAGTATGATAAACTTGCACGAAGCTGGAATTTTTCGAAGGACTTCGGGCTTTTGGATGTTTAAAATCCTATTTAATTCCTTGCGTGCACTAAAGTCTTTCATCTTTTTTTTCGTGCATCACGGATTTGTCGGAAACTCGCAGTACCTGTTAGAGGGCACGGGATCCATTTGCACGCAACGTGACACATACGGATAACGTAGAGCTTTCGTGGTGGGCGTGTTAAAGCGCATATAGAGTTCGCGATGCACTTGTGGATTACCGGCAAATCCGATTAACCTCGAAACTCAACTCTGGTGGGTCTTATCGACATACGTAAAACGCAAGTGCACACATGCTATACGTGTATGAGACGAGATGGTGTTAAAAAGATTTCTTGGAAATTCCAGTGCAGATTTTTTTTCGAAAAAGTTTATCATTAACATTGGTGAAAAATTGAAAAAAAAAAAATGCATGCTTTTGGTGTAAGAGGATTCATGCAAGAATAGAGAAAAAATGAAAAAAAAAAATCTATGAATGCAACAAGAATCATGTAACTGATGCGGTAACAGGGAATTTTCCTTTCTCTAAATGAGAAAGTGCATTGTATTCATGTTTTCACAAACTCCCAGAATTCCTGGTCCAATTATTTTTTACTGAAATCTGTTTGTTCTCTAACGCTTGTAATAAATTCGCAGATTTGTATGTATTCATAGCTCAGAGAATATGACGACGTTTTCGCTTCAGGTAAACTGGACCAAATCATTGGAAAGGGACCATGGATAATTGGATGAAACCAAAATCCGAAAATCCTTGTTCTTAACGAACATTGTTCAGGAAAATTGATCCCTTTTTTTTAACGTCATATTAACGTTACTCCGCTCTCGTTACTCCTTGCTTTGTTGTGTTCGGAATACTCCGACATGCTCTTTGAAGGGAAAGGATGGTACAACCATAGTAATGTAGAATTCGATCGTATTTATAAAACTTTGTACCATGATCCTTTCTCATAGTTCATCTCATTGGAGCTCTATATTAGGCGAAGCAACTGTGAGTCGATTCGACTCAATTTCGTGCTGCCTGTTTAATAGTGCGGTCGCTTTATTCCAATATTTCCTATACGGGATCGGTAAATCCTTTTGAACTTTTCCACGCAGTCTTATAATAATGCCATGAAAGTAGGGCAGCATGAGTGGGCTTCATAAGGAAATAACCTATATGTAAATCGTTTTACACGTGATCTTGATCCTACTTTTGTCATCCACGATTGATTCTTCGAGCTTATTTTCCATATCCTGTCGAGAAAAAATTAAAGGGCAAAGTGGGCTCCTCCTGGTGAGAAAAAAAAATTCTTTTGACGATTCTGATTAATTTACACAATTGTACGTAGAAATTGGGGAAAATATGGATTTTGCGAGAAAATTCGGGCAAAGTGGATCCTCCCTTGCGATGAAATTTTTTGATTTCACTTTACCTCGTTTTTTTTTACCACAATGTACTGTGAGTTCAGTTCTAATCATTCGCTGCCTTTTCAGTTTTCAATTTTGTGAATATGCTTGGGCTCAGGAATCCCGAGAATCGGGCGTAAGTTCCTTCGCCCATGATGATGACCACAGTTATCAATGCGGTTTTTGCATGTAACAAAAATAAAATGCACTTCTTTTGACAGTCCGTGCATTGATTGCTACCCTCAGTCCTAATTACAAGTTTCACGAAAAATGGGGAAATTAAAAAAATTTCAGGACTTGTACGATATCAGGTTATTGTCTCAAATTCATAATTCAATAGCGCATGAAAACTTGCAGGAATTGTTTTGAAAACATAATCTGAATTTTAAAAAAATGTGGACATTTCATTTTCATCCATTTCTGGAAGAGTCCATTTTGCCCCATGTGCCCATTCCACCCCATGTTCCCCTATACGCTAAATTGAAGTGTTCCTCACAAAAAAACAAATGAAACGCAGGATCGTAAGTAAATTGTTGACCAAATTTGAATTAATTTTGCACTTATCTGTTATAAGATAAGAATACCCAAGTCGAGAGAAGCTGAATTTCGTAGTTAATTGGATACGAGTATTATGTGGCTAAACTAATTTCGAAGAATATAAACTGCTTTATAAAGAGACACCTAATTTATGGAATTTGTCCTAAAAGACTTGGTAAAAAGATGTATAAAAGACTTGATAAAAGCTATATTAGCTATAACAGCTAAAAAGAGAATGTATAAAACTGAGTTCAAGTGGTCGATGTTGCTAGTTACTATGTGAGGAGGCAGTGCTGTATTGTAGGTAAGCGAGGTGGTAAGATACAGAGACTTTCATTAGGCCTTCCGGCCAGCTGTGCCACAAAGGGGAGGGAAAAGTTTCCCTTGAAACTTCTATGTGCAGTCCCGTAATTGAAGTCGCAAAGGAATGAGGAAACTACTGTCAAGACTTGAAAACGAATGTTCCAAGTTTGCCCACCGTAAATTTCTTGAAAAATTAACACCTCTTTCCTTGGTGGTCCGCATTTGTATATATACATATAAAAGATGGAGATTCGATATATATCACAGTACGTGTCAGGATGCTTAGAAATTTCTTTTCAACTCCTTCCCATCAAGAAACATCTGAATCTTTCATTGCATGATGACATTAATCTTTTCAACACTAGACACTGTATCTGAAAGCCTACGGAAGTATCTTGGCAACTGTCCGTAGTCAGTTTACAGTTTACTTCTTCGTGCATTAAACTCAATAATTCTTAATTGAGATATTCTGAGCTTTTATTCAACATAATCAAAAAAATTCGTTAGCCAAAGTAACAGGCCTTCAGATTCAGGAAGACTTAAATCATTATTCATAATGAATGTATTTTTGTCATCAGACTTTATTAATTTGATATAGAAAACTCGAGGATTGATGTAGACTCTTGAATTTGTACACTTGAAACAGAAGAATCATGAAAAGCCTGAACTTTTTGCCAATAAAACAACATTTTTAATCCTTCATGAGCATATGGGGAATTTAGAGGGACCGTCGAATTTCGGACTTATGATACTGTTTCAAATAGAGAAAATTGGAACTCGTGTTTCTTCTCTGGAATTACTCGAAACATAATTATATTGGAGCCTTTCGTGGAAACGTTGAAAAGAAAGCTTGACTTCAAAAGCTTTTTCTTTCAAAAGCACGAAACACGTGATAAAACTAGACTACACTTTAAATTCGACGTATGTTGACAGAAGGTCTAAAACACACAGAATTGCGGTCGGAGAGTCAAATCCTCAGAATATCAACAACTTGTTGACAGAGTAAATAATTTTAGGATCTCACGTCATGAATGATTTGAGCTGCGGATTAACCGATAGAAACTGCAATTTTTATATACGCAATGTGGGGACGAGAATGCCTTATTGGGACTGCACATTGGAACTTTACAGACTTGTATATATTTGTATTAAGGAAGTACATGGTATGCATAGGCGGAATTCCAACGCATACTGGTACATGTAGTACTTGCCGTTAAGCACTGTGTTTGAACTAGCGTCACGTGCGAATTAACTTCAACAGTATTTGTGAACGATTCACGCCCACGTTGCTCCAGCAAACTTGTGTGTTTTGCCACAAACTTTCCCCATAAAAATAAATGTCGTAAAATGTTTTTGGTTCACATTTTTTTCTCATTTTTGTGATCCACTCTGCCATTGGGAAGATCATGCTTTCGGCCATTCATTTATAACGCATAATCATTTATTTATAAGATATAATAAAGAATTTTTTTTTTATTACCATTTTAGAGTACCGCGTGAAAAAATGGCCATGGATGATTACGACAATGTGACTGACTGGAATCAGTCAATGCCCATGTACTTCGGAAACGTGTCTATAAATGATGAGTACATCTTCGATAGGACCGACATCAAAGTGATATTCATTACTCTCTACTCCATCGTTTTCGTATGCTGCTTTTTCGGTGAGTCCATCGCATCATTTATTTTTCTTGACTTTCAATGTTGAACTATCGTAAAATGAAACGTTTATACTTTTAAACCACTTCAGAATCAAATAATTATGTCCGAGAAAAATAATCTTGGTGGTAATTATGTGATAAAATAACGTCGGGAAAAAACTTTAGTGTCAGAAATACCTATTAAGGGGGTCTTAGATTCGACGGCAATATCAAGGTCTAATGACTTCGCGCACTTGGAGATTATAGGGGTCGTCCAGCGCTGTAAATAAACTGGGACCCGTCTCATGCAGGCTTGGTAAAGGACGACCGATGATTCTACTTCTGGACATTAAACCACATACATTGACTTATCGGATACTCTTGAACATATAAATCAAACAAATCTCCAATTTGTCTATCTGCTGTCGATGTTTTACTCTGGATTTTTACTTCACAAGATGTTTTCACTCTAAATTGCAAAACGTGTTCTTTAGAATCATGTTTAACGGCAAATAACAATTGTTATGCTGACATGTGTGGTTTATTTCGTAATTAAAATCTAGATCAATTTATTCGTGTTATTATGTTAGCCATTGACAGACTTGTGATTACGGTCTACCGGGAGCCAGATCTGCTGTCCAAGCTACTTCGCTAGTGGTCAATTATACAATCTCGGAATAGTGATGAGCGTCACACGTGTTATCGAGCCCACAAGAATTAGACGTAATCTAAGGTCTACGCTATATTCCCATTCTCTTTTATAACGATCCTTAGAAATTGAGTATTGTCCATACTTATAAGTATGGACAATACTCAATTAAAATGTATACTCTATTAAAAAAACTTGTTTTTTTTTTTTCCAAATAAATCTCTAATAATCTTTCATTTCCAATATGCATCAATAAGTCAATAAATATTGGCAAATTATCTCTACTCCAATGCAACTCTCATCATTTACAACTTCGTTCCAATACATCTTTATAAAATAAGTTACAATCAAGTAACGCTGTTGCTATGTTCAATCAATCGATTATCTCTTGCAGTATGCCTCATCATCATTGCTATCGCTCTATATATCGAAAACATGCTTTTTCACGTTTACGTATGTCGATGTATTTATTAGAATCCAGAGGGAGAAGTGAGAGTTTGTGGTGATCCCGAATCGAGACCGCATCAATGTTTCTCAATGTTGAATGGCAGGTGGAAAGAGGCTGGGCATGCAGAAACTCTCTGCTTTGCTTTCTCGCTCCGTTTTACTCCTCCGCGCTGTAGGATCATTGGGTTTAATGTACATAGATGCGGTCTGCGGCCATCAGAGAGGGGTGCTTGAGCATTCAAGCGTGGTCGATGTGTTGGATTACAGTTCAGTTCTTCGGGAATACCGCACTGGACGACTAAATTCGAAATTACAATGTATTTACTATTCTGCGGATATGATACTGCATGATTATGTGCTTTGAATCTGATTCTCGATTCTGTTTCTTCTTGTGTACCCTTTACGACTGTACAGACCTTTTTTTTCGAAATTCTTCGATTCGTTGACGATATTGGTCGATCGTATTATGTGTGATTATTTTTCAATCTCTAACTTGGGGTTTTAGACACCTTGTAATGAAATCATCGTTAATGCTATGAATGGACAAATTTATCGGGAATATTTACATGAATCTTGAACTTTTAAATAGGATATGATTTAAAAAATTGATGTACTTCATTTTATGTTGTGGCAGTAATGTCGCTGTATACCCTTTCGAATTTCCGTAGCAAATGATTGATCTAAAATGATACCATCGAAAATGTCATGACACAAAATGTCACTGTTACGAAGAATGACTACTGGAAGATCAATTCCAGGTGAAGCATGATTACGGATATATTTGGAACAACAGAATATTGTAGTTGGTATTGACATTCCAAAAGAATTTTTAGCGTCGTAAGAAATTGCAAATAGATTCCAGCGAAAAAAATATTCTCCCGACTCAATTTATATCCACGAATACAAAGACGATTAAGGAACACACTACGTAGGCGTATCATATACGAAATTCGCAAATGGAACGTAATAAAGAACGTAATAAAGGTCAATTGCTCTCGCGACGAGGTAATTTGATCGCTCGTTCAATATCGTGACGTGATAAAGTTGATTCTGCGATTAAAAAAAAAAAGAGAAAATTGTCAGCGTCCATATTCCATACTTTTTGGAATCATTAAATTAATTGCCACGAAAATAAGTTTGGCAGTTGTCCACACTTTCCCATCTTTGTATATTTAGGACTAAGGGATCATTCTGAAATATTTTCATGCTGTGAATAGGTACACATAAACATTTAAAGAGGCACATCAATCGATGCACTTTATAACTTTAAGCTACTGCTCCAAAAGTTTATATTACAGTAGCGAAAACTATAACGACGTTGCGGTATTTACTTTGTCTACAAGTGGACCATTCCCATGATGTGGAATACTATAAATTCCAGTCTTTTGTAAAATTCCTATTCAAATTACCGA
The DNA here is from genome assembly GCA_948107755.1 of Campoletis raptor. Lineage (NCBI taxonomy): Eukaryota > Metazoa > Arthropoda > Insecta > Hymenoptera > Ichneumonidae > Campoletis > Campoletis raptor. The sequence continues at coordinate 25,990,603 of OX403622.1, read as the reverse complement.
GCCTCATAAAGCCACAACAATATTACACCTATAACGATGTCAAGATGTTTATCCATCGATTACCCACGTGTATTGAGAATTTCGACCTTTGCTTTTGACTGAACAGCAACTTTCAGAACGTTCTGCTCAACTCCAGTCACTCTCAATTCGCTCAGTCTATTTCGAATCAGTCTTGTTCATCTCGATGGTCGATCTTCAGTGCTTGCCAACAAGATGAAGAATTTCGTTGTAAGAGAAATAGAAGGGGCTTCTTTTATTCGTTTCTTTTAGTGACCATTCTATTCATGTCGACGCCTCAGGAAAGCAGTCAACCCATATTCTGCACAAGAAATCCACCCATATACATTTCCTGTCAACTTAAGTCTATGGTGAAACTTATCACTATCATTTACCACTTCCCGTGAGGGTTCGAACGAAAAAAAAATTTCAAATGATGACACTTGTTGAGGATTGGGAACATTTCGAGCGAACCTCTGATAAATCATAGAGAAAGAGCTGATTATCTCTGAAACTCAGGTTACTGGAAGACGTGAACATTTCCTTTATCTTCAGCTTAGACAATGAAAAAATTCTCTTTGACATGGCAAATTCCAATAAAAAACCCGCTCTTGAAGTTTCAAGAGAAAGCAAAATAATGAGGAAGGAATCTTTTTCCTTCTTAACGATCATTATGTGAAATATTATTATAAACATGATAACACGCGGTAGATATATAATTTTTTTAAACCGTTGTGAACTTCGATTTTCAGTATCGTTTCGAATGAAACAACTCCAGAGAAGGGGGGAAGGGGTAAAGTTAATTAAGTGAAAGAGGGCATATTTTCAACAATTTCTCTTAGCAGTACAGGTGGCGTTAGTTTATTTAATTAATTTCCATAAAATGATTCATTTAGTGTTGTATTTCCTGAAATATGATCAATAATGATGGACGATAAATTTCCTAATAAATATATTTGACTATACTAATTTTATTTATTAATATTTTTCTGATCACGCATCCCGATCGGGGCTTGACGACCATGCGACTTAATGACGATCTTATCTACCACAGCGTTCCAATATTTAGCAGGGGGCTGAGAACATATTTTGTTGGTATCAATTTTCCACGACAGGTTGGAGGCGAACGAACCGCAAAATTACGAATAGATCAAAAGAGGTGGTGACTCGAATCGAACACTGTTTTATTTCTCACCCATCCATTTAGTTTGGGCAAGTACTCGATAGCAGTGAGGCTTCCCGGAAAATCGTTCAACATTTTTTTCTTACTTTTATTACTCGAGAATGTTATGTCCATTGATACAACATGGGGAAGCGTGGCTTCCGTTTGAATAACAAGTTTTCCCAACAACTTTGTTACTCGAAAAAACCCTACTTTTGTACATAAACCGAAGTTTTCTCATATCGGGTTAGTTTTTTTCGAACCGCAACATTAAGTAGGGCAAGGGGGTGGAGAATCGGAACCGATGCTATTTTTTCTTACTTAACCATTTATTTCGATATCGCGTTATCCGCCTGTCGAATAAATAGACCTTTTTTCGGTTTCGTAAGAAAACAAAAACAACGAAGTAAAGGGACATCTACCGAGATAATCAGGCGATATTTTATTTTTGGTAAACGACATCTCAATAACAAAAACCTGGTCACGTGGAGCATCGCAACAATTATTCTTCGTTGTGCCGCAATATATATGAATTCCATGATTTTCTAAGACTAAGAAATCTATTCATATCCAGGTTACATTTTCTAACAGGATTGTAGAATTTTTAAATTACGTTATGTTATCGCATGTTCGAGAAAATTCAATCCTTCTTTAAATTCTCTAGACTATTAAACGGACTGAGTAGAGTGTAAACGAATCGTGTACACAATACTGATACAAGATATTGTTCTTTCGTTTTCGTGCTTCCACAAAGCTCAATTCCTTAAAGTTTCGCAGTAGTGATTTGAACTTATGAGTATTTAGTTTCACACAATTTTAATTGACGCGCCTAAAAATTATCCTTGCATCAGTATGGTGTACACGTGTCGTACTACAGAATCTATGGAGTCAACGTCAATGTAGATGGAGGTTATGACTCGCATAATGAAGAATAATCTATTTTCTGGAGAACCTATAGGTTTTTTCATAGTTTGTTCTTAACAAGGAAAAAATGGATACACGAAGCTGTTCTCACATAAATAGATCCATTGTTATCACGTGCAGAGGTAAAATATGGTTGTCTACAATTGTATTCATATTCGAATGTATTGAGCAGTTGCAATTGCGGCCTCTGCACCATACTTCACAAAAAAAAAGGAAATATTAATATGGCCTCATAGTGAAATATTCAATATCTGTGCACATTGCTGATTCTAAATCTACGTGGTGATATTTATTTTTCTCGCACATGAAAAGAAAAATGCACATATAATTAACATTCAGGCGGAGTAGTCGAGTGAATTTTCACGAGAACGTGATGAAAATACAGAACAACTCGTGGTGACACACAAAAAAAAGGAAAAAAGAAAAAGAAAAATGTATAACACCGTCAGGGGAAAAAAGGCACAGGCCGGAGAAAGGTTGAAATCGGGTAAACGAATTGGAAGGATAAGGCGAGAAAAAATAAGACACACACTCAGCAGTTATAATATGGAATCGATATGGAGCTCGGAGAAAAAAGCACACACCTATATTGGTCAAGCTCTTCAACGAACCTTTTTATGTACGATTAGGGATGGAAGTTTTACTTTATTTACCACTATTTTGGATGTTTACAAAGGATAAAAGGAGTGTCGAAAATATTCCATAAATGGTTTCTAACAAATTTCACTCGCAACTGAAACTTTTTCAATTTTTTCGTTCATGCCAAGCACACCATATATCCCGAGCAAAAAAATTTGTTCACCATTTTTTTCTTACTCCACTGACTTGTGATAACAGCAGAGCTATTGTCATAACCTTCGCAGCATTTAATGTTTTTCGGAGTTTCATTGAATGTAATTAAAGATAAAAACAAATATTATATATTCGATATTCAACGATCGATTTAGTAACAGCGAATAGGCGAAGTCCAAAAGTTGGGAACTGAAAAAAGGAAACAATGTGTTTAATACCGAAACTGGAACTACAAATTGGAGCTCTTCATGGAAGCTCATCGTTTTTCAAATAAAGCGTATCTTCAAGTACAAAATTGTTTGAAAAAAAAAAAAAACTTGGGCCAGTGATATCAAGTCTGATAGCAAAGATTTGATCTCGTTTTCGTCTAAAAATACGAGACTAACCATTGGACACTTTCGTGGGTACATTGAAGAGTAAGTCTAATTTTTTTTTTTCTGAAGGTTTGGAGAACATGATTGCTGTTGGAGGGATAAACTTTTTTTCACCACCAAACATGAATGTGTTCGAATGTTAGTATAGTTATAAAAACAGTTCAGAGCAGCATACGATTAAATTGCTCATCATTGCACATCGAAAATAATGTAAAATGAAATAAATAATATACAATACAATTTGATTATAATAAATTTATGAAAGTCTTAATTTTATATTCTGTCAGAGGTGTTTTGTATATACATTTTCTCATCTTCCACTAAACTTAAAAGTTTCTTCCATTACTCCTTTGAAACACATACGTTTCACAAAATATTTGACATTTCCAACAAAATCCCGTTTTCAGTGCAAGAAGATCGAAAAAGCTGAACGTTTATCAGAGTGTGATCAGCTGCAAGCTAGTAGACGATCTAACGGAAAGGTTTCGCCTTCCGCCCATCATGCAACGATCGTCCACCCAATATTCTCCAGGTTCTGGATCCTCGTGATATAATGGAGTATCCCGTTGCCTTTTAGTACAAAGAGACAGAACCTCCCATTTCTTGTTCCAACTAACCTTTCGTGGCTCATAAAATTATGTGAAAAATAGTATATTACGTCTATTTTCATGGCCATAGTAAATTCACTCTGACATAGAGATAAGATTCATTTCTGTAAAATTGTTTCATTAAATTTCCAATTGGGTTGTAACCTGGATATACAAAATGTTTTTAAAAAAATCTCGAATTGCCATAAAAGAACTGAAAAATTCAATTACATTGCTTCGAGTAACTAGTGCCTAAATTTTCAAGAGACGCGGTAGCGGTTCGCCCCAAGTATTAAAAGGAAAAAAATTTGGCCTTTTTTCACAATTTTTTCAAATCGCTTTCACGCCAGAACGGGCATATCTATACGCTCCACTAAAATTGACCCCAATCAACGTAACTCTCATGGAGAAGTGAAAAAGTGAAAAGAATCTGTCCAATGGAATTGAACAGAACATGAAGTGCGATTTTCTAAAACTTGGCACTTGATTTGAATGAATTTGCTGAAATTATAACGAAGATCAGTTAGCACATATTTTATTTTTGCACAACTGTACGAATTACGGTACTTTTTTCCTATGAAAGTTCACGTAAAAACAACGTGCAGCTCCGTGATGGACTCGGGGAAATAAGAATTGATTGCTACGTTAGACATCAATTTGGCTCGGTATTCTTATCGGCGTTCTGACGTTTTCCCAATTTTTCGGAGAATTTCGCAGATCCATCGGTCGTTGAGTTTTTAGCAAATCTGGCTCATCAAGCTTCTCTCGTTTCGTTCGTGTTTTTTTCTCTTTTAGTCTCTTCTCTTTCGTGTCGTTTTATCGCTTTCATCGCACGTATTTCGATGAGAATACGAGAATCGCACACGCGTCGGTTAGTTTATTGAGTATCTGCCAGATTTGAGCTGCCCTCTTAATTAATAGCTTACTTTTTCATTTCTGATCATTTGGTCGTTTCCGTTTTATTTTATCACGATTCATCTATCAAATAGTGAAAATACCTAATTGTAAGTTTTTATTTTTTTGTTTAAAAAGCTTTTTCTATTACGCTGCAAAGCCAGACTAGTGTATTCACTTTTTTTTATGCTTCAAATTTCACAAGGCAATTCAACAGAATAATTCTTTCATACTGTCGTCCAATGTGATAAAAAAACCCATTTTTAAAGTTCTTGACATTTCGTGAAAGTTACATTTTCATCCCCTCGGTGGTCGTGGTATTTACATCCGAAACATCGGTTCCGCGATGAATATTCAAGTATTCAATTTGATGAATACGTATGTTATTTCTTAATAGATTAATTTTCATACAATTCTATGAGCAATGATAACTTACTATTTGCACGTAATTGTTGAACTTTTTATTTACTCAGGAATGTTTTGATAAGTTTTTCCTAAAACGCTGTAAGTATTCCAACGTAAAGGTTAAAATCCGACTTTTACTAATATCCAGCGCTGTTACCAAAAATATGTAAAACAATATGTTTGATTATAAATATGTAAATAATTTATATACGATTTACCGCTATATTATTATATATTTATGAGAAGTAGGCATAGCGCCAGTTTATAAGCGTAATAGAAGATCACGCAACCGGATAATTAGACGAGTCTTTGGGGAGACTAAATTTTCATGCTGTCTCGTAAGTAACTGACAGACCAACAAACATACACACAGAATACATTGATACGTGTTTCTAGAACTTGTGGGTGTAGGAAATACCATAGGAAAGGACGAATACTGGTTTTAAAGTACATGTACAAGATCCAACACTGTACGGCATGCTGAACTTAAACTGACAGGGTGCGAACGGCATAGAACAGAATGTGTTAAATTATCGCGATGTCGGCTTCCGCGCGGTAAAAAGCCTTTTCACAAGAGCCTTGCAGCCCAGAATAGGAACTCGACAAATTTACAAAAGCTTCACTATAAATCACAAAGCTACAAAACTCAAACTCGAGTATCATGCAATATCAGCGTTACGGAATACTACTTCAGATATAAACCATATATCGAGTGCACCTAAAATTTCATACGCACGATAGGAATCTCTCATTAGCATTCCTTCTACTCGTACACGAAGCTTCCCTCAGTAAAGCGATGCTCCATACATTTATGGCTAATACAAAAGTGTATGAGGATAAAAATGTGTATTTCCTTCAACTTAGAAATGTGCTATTTTCTCAAACTGTTCAAAATGTTCAGAGAGGAAACTGAACCGTTCTACTTTTTGGTTCTGTGATCATTATCATGATCAAAATAAAAATCTTTACACGACACAAATATGCTTTTCCCAGAATCACCATTTTGTGAGTAAGATTGTAGACTTCAGCGATATTATAGATTTCATAATTCATGGAATTCAATAGAAAGCGAGCCTCTGTTTGATGTGATCAAAAAGTTCTTGAAGTCTTTCTACGATTTTATTTTGTTTTCCTATTGAAATATTACTTGAAAAGAAGCTGAAAAAAAGTGAACCGTGTTGAAAATAATTACAAAAGCATCATTTCTTCTGATTATATGATTATCAACGAATCAGTAAAAATTTTTATAGAAAAGTTTTAAGCGGATAAGAATTTTCATAATTGGCCCAATTTATTCAATATTGAACTTATTTGGTTCCAGAGGAGGCGTTATGAATTCTCGTCGGAATAAAAATAATGAAAGAATACCATAAACATCACGAAAATATAAACTAGAAAGTTTCGTTGCTAAAGTTTAAAAGTATTCTCATCCTTCATTCGCAAATAACACTTCTATAAATTAATTCGGAACTTTCAAGCTTTCAACTTTCCTGATGAGTTCGAGATTCATCTTCGTGTTTACAATGGCACAAGATTTTTGCTTGTGTACGAGTTGGTGCAACATTAAGGCTTTTTCTCAGATGACTATGAAATTCTACTGAAACTTGGAAAAAAATGGCATAAAATAAGAAGGCTGAGGAATAAATATCGAAGAAATTTTCGAATGATGTCGTGGAAGCTTCAAAATTTACTCACTCGATTCTCGGTTGGATCCTCGATTGAATATGTCACTGGTATACACGCGTCTATACAAAACAGTATGGTTACAACCTCAAACGCTATTGCTCCCAAGGGGAAAAAAGGGTGGTGTTGAAATTTAAAGCGAACAAAAACCGTTCTTCGAGTGATGAGAGATCGAGCACACAAATCGTTCCATGGAAAAAAAAAAAAAAAACAGTAACGAAAAAAGGATATCCAGCGGTTTTCTGTAAACCATTTCGTTTTACCCTTTCGCGGACGAACGAGCAATAAAAGGGGAAATCCTCTAGACATGGATGAATCGAATTGAGAGCATATGATACGGAAAGTTAGCTCAGAACATTTGTGTGGGTGTATGTGTGTGTGTTCGTAAACGAAAATTTCATCACAATTCAAGTATTTACTTCATAAAAAAACTTTGTTTGATAAAAAGCTTCCAATCATAACAACTTACATATTGCGTTCTTCTGTGTCCCATCAATTATAGTCTTTCGGATACACTGCGAAAAAAAAACATTGTTCAAACAACGAACCACATGAAGATTTGTAAATTCAGCTGAAAACTAGGAAAAATCGTCTAATGTGAAGGATCGACGTTTAATTCATAAAAAATATTCAAATTATGGGCTTGTCATTATTTAGGCATTTTTTGTAGACTCTCGAGCTCAAAATCGTTGGTAAATGTCCATGAATAGGAAAAAAGTGAATTGCTTAAAACCGGAGACCCTCGAAATTCTCGATTTATTTAAATCACTGCTTTAATGCTGAATATTGTGTACCAAACTGCAAAAAATATTGTCACACAAAAAAATTGTATCCTCCAAAAACCACAAAATGGAAGATACCAACAAATCTTTTTCCTTTCAATTGGGTCTCGAGTGAACAAAAAACTAAGTCAACATGATATATAAATTGAATATGTCTAGGTGTGTGTGTCTGTGTTTGTGTGTACAATTTTCGAGGATATCGTCAACTCCCCCAAGATCATATTTGGTCTGGCTCCCATATTTTTTTATTTATTCTTGTCATGAACTCCATTCGGTCTCCTTACAATAACGAGTATGATCCTACTAAAGTTCGGAACATTGATTCTCGAGTATATCGAAAATATATAGACCAAGTCAAGGGTAACATCTAAATGGAGAATTATATAAATTTGGTTTCCAAATTTCCAAAGCTGATTCCAAAAGCTGATTGGAAGGATTTTTGATTTCAGTCGTGTTTCCGTAACCGGCTTGAACTCACGGGCGTAATTTAAATACACAAACTATACATGCTGTGCTCAGTGTTTCTGAACATAAATAGATGTGCTTGGACGAAAATTTGATTATTCAAGCCAATAATTTGAGATTACGTTGAATTTATGAACGGAATCTTATTCTAAAAATTTCCGGAACTACATAAAAATGAGGAACCCTATCGCTGACCATACGATTCCAACGATGATTAAACAACATCAATCATTTATTATGCAAATGGCATTTCTAATTGAAAATGTCACACTCTTTCATAAATATATCATTTTTGCAACGACAGTAAAGAACAATAATGAATGCTCACATTTTAATTGATTGAAACGATTTCATTTTCAAATTTAAGATAAAGTTTCATATCGTTAGAAAATCTTAAGACTTAATTCATTTTGAAAGATTTTACTTCATACTTGTTGACTGAAATTGTCAGTCTAGGCGTCTAATTAACAATATAATTTCCTGTAAATATACGTTGACAAATTGTCTCGAGTAAGAAGAGGTTCATTTAAAAATTAGTGCAGCATCACCTGTGTGTCTGTTTGCATACGTGCTGTTCGCATCGTGAGCATTTGTAAAAACTTTGTCATGTTCCCTAGCGAGAATCCAAAAATATGAGCTTGCAGAAAGGATTCCAACGCTTCGTACTAAATCGTAGTCTGTCAACAGCAGCTGGGACAACGCCAGAAACCAAGGAACAATAAGTATGTTAGTATAAACTGAGAGGTGTGTACTTGTCACATGACGTCACATGTCACATGTTGTCACATGTGTATTGAAAAAAAGGGAAGAAGAATCGTATTTTTTGGATACGTCTTATGAAGACTATTGCTTGAATAGGTCAATTATTTCTTTATAATATTGATAATGTGGAGAAAGCGAATTATAAATTACAAAAAAAAAACGTGATAATGTAATTTGCATCATTTTCACCATTGATGTCCAGAACTCGAAGTTTTTTGACTATGCCCTACCGATCACTATAAATTATAAGATTGATTATGAGTTAAATATTCCTCGGCATTTAAGGATGAAGGTCAGCTGGAAAAAAATTGTACTATCAGAATGCAAATGTATTAAACGCTTTCGTTCAGCCATTTTTAAAAGAATAATTAGCAAACTTCGAATTTTTCACAGTCAAATAGAATAACGTTCAGAGAAAAATGAAAATTGAGTTAGGTTAGGAAAATAATTACTACAAAACAGTCTAAACACTCAAGAACTATATGTGCTATATGTACAATGTACAAAATATAGGTTCTATTCTTATTTACTTGAATATTCTAATGAGTCATTCTCTATGACTATGTATGGAACATTTACAAATTTGCAAATTATTTATTTGAAAAATGGTTGGTTGAAACCGTTTAAAAATTCGGGAGGCCATGTAAGCTGATGCTCCTTCTTGATCTAACATCTGACGTATGACTGTTATGCAACCGAAAACAAGAATTGGCAGAAAGAGCGAACGTCTCCTTTTGGAATCTTGAAGAACCATCGAACGTAAGCCATCGAAGCTTCGATGAAAAAGGTATATGCACAGAGGATATTGGTCAAACGCAATATTCGATGAGAGTGGTCAACAGATATGAGACTATGCAAAGAAAAGTTTTTGTATTGCATAAGAAATAACCAAGCAGCTGCTTACGGTCATGAATGACATCCAGAATTTGAAGAAATGAAAGTATCTATACGCACACTCGAAAGATATTATTAAAATTTCCCGAAAGAAAAAAACAATCGTTGTAACCGTTGTAGCCACGATACTTATGATGTGTACAAATTGGGACGTACAACGCAGCAATAGCTCGATTTTCCCGATAGTTTCAAAAGTCATTTACAAGTTTTAAAGGATAATAAAATCGCATAGTTGTGAAGGAAAAATTGACTTTTTTCGTGGTGAAGCAGCTTCGATCGAAGACAGTACTTTGATGGGTGGCCGCGTATCCATACACCAGTTGTTGCATCTGGCGGGGAATCCAGATTCCGAGTTTGCGATGATGTTCACGAACTGAAACTCATGAAAAATCTTGATTTCATGGGAAAAGATATATAGTAGAATCCGAGAAAGGTATACAAAGTAACACAATAAAATATATAATATGTCAACAGACAATCTTGCGTGCTGTGAACGAAAAAGATCGAGTGGAAAAGGCACGTCCAAAAATGTTAGCTAGGAAATAATCTCGTTATTGGTGCACCAGATAATTTGTTGGTAATCGGTGAATATTTAATTAACTGTGCATCAGATAGACAAGTAAACAAGTATTCTTTTCACCTCATAATTTCGCGGTCCCCCGTAGCACGGGTATGGCTTTTAATTATATAAAGTATCCGAAACATTAGCAAAGGATCATTCCTCTGGCTGGTGGCTTACGGGGCTCACGCAATCCATCTCCTGCGATGGTCGTATAATCGCTTTTATCTTTTGCTCCCTTTCTGTGCCCACAATATTCGACTTTGCTGCACTATCCAAAGCTCAGTCATATAGATGTGGGGAAAAAAATAAGCTCTTATACAACTTGCTGTCCATGTAGCGTTGGACGTTCTTACGATGGCTGACGTTACTCAACTATGCTACTGCGGGGTCTTACGTAACGCCTGCCACAGCAGTATACGACGCAACAACGTTGTCGAAGATTCATTAATCCTCGGGGAAGATCTGAGCTTCAATCTTGGGATATGAAAAATTAATATTACGTGAATGTTATGAATTTTCATGCACGCTTATGATTCATAATGCAACGTATTATTGAAAAATTGTAATATTATTTATCCCCTTTCTTTCTGTTGAAAATTGTTTTTCAGCAGTGCTTTCTGAGCGATAAGAATTTGGAAGAGGACACGTTCAAGTTATTAGTCATTTCATTAATTCTAATGTTAATTTTTCTAATGCTCTAATGTTTATGATTTTCTTTTGGGATTCAAAGTCACTAAATAAAGCATTGTTATAGCTTATAGATGCAAGCGTATAGTGCTTCCAATGGAACACTTGGATTCTATTTGTGCGAAGGCAACGCTGGCTTTGTTCCTGAATGTTGCTATCGATTATGAGGATCAGCTGACCTATTTTTCTCATGATTGGATTTTCATGGAACTTGCCTGGACGGTACTTGAAAAACGTTCTATTTTTACAATTACCATGTTTTTTGGCCGAATAGTATGTAAAGAATTGATAGAGTTTCTTTAGTGAAACTTGACTAGAAATTAGTATAAGTATCTCCATGGGGACGAGTAATTCCTACGCTGCAGCGCTAAAGGAGAATTATAGTTCCGTATAAACCTTGTTTCCTTACACCGTTCAATTTCTATTTACTACATAAGTACCATTCAGTTTGAAGATTAAATTATTTCAGCATTATTTGTATTCTGTAGCCACAATTATCAAGAGCAAGCGAACAAACAACGAAAGTTTAATCAGGCATGTGATGATGTGTATTTCGTGTGAAATTGGCTTTAATTACGGGCAAAATAGAAGAGTAATAAGCTAGTCGCAGTTATCAAAAAAACATTGGTCCAAACTTAAGGACTAGTGAACATTTTTTTTGTGCATTCTCCAGATATTAACCATCAGTCTCACTAAAACCAAGGTGTTTACTTTAGGAAAACCAAATGTAGAATTTTATATAATTACGCGCGTAAACCCAAAAGGACATGTCTCGATACTGGACAATGATATTTTTATTTCGAATGGTAAGGAATAAGCTTTGTTTGAACGTTGTTCATATTTATGTTTGCTCTTTTCTCAAAATATACTTTTATAGAGAGACTTTTATCAGAATATTACGAAACCACGATATGACTGCAATTAATCTCACTGAGAGAATTAAGCTCTGTATGATTAACACACATGGACAAATCTGGATTAACGCGTCGTTTTCCATTTCCAGAAAACCTCTCGCTCTATTTTTCATCTTGTTTCTGTCTCTTTTACCGACAAATTCCGCTCTAAAGCTGTCGCGTTTTAGTGAAAATATATCGAATAATCGCAGGTGAAACTTTAAAGTTACGACTTTCTCGCAATTTTGTGACAAATTAACCTGGGGCAGAACATTGTAATGCAGGGTATATTTATGAATTGTCGGATCGAATAGGTATGAGCTATGTAACAATGTTTTATCGACTTATAGAGATATAACTTTCAAGTGTCATGATTACAACTAAAAAAAAAACTAAACAAAATTTGTTGGCCGAATTTAATCGTAATTTCAAATCGTACGTTAAAAAATGTTCATAAAACATTGCTATTGCATTAAATTGCACCGATTAAAGTCGTATGTTTTTAATTTTTAAAGGTGAACATATTAGCCATGTATAACACGTAGTGATCTCGTCCAAACGCTTTTGTACCAATTTGTTCGGTATTTTGAGGATATAATGAGACCCCTATTGTGAAATTATGCGAAATTTTGTTTTTTTTTTCTATTATTCCGGAAGTTGCATCCAAGTTTTCGAAAATTAACCGGAAATTTAACTTTCGAACGTGACTGCGGTGATACAACTGTGTTAAAAGTGGCCCATTTTTTGCGCTTTATCGTTGTGGTCCGGATTGTTTTGTTCTCTTTAACATGCGACTGTACATTAGAGATTGACTTTATATATTTTCCATATAGACTTTGCATTATTATTCTACAACACATACGTTTTGATGTATCAAGCGATGCCAAGTATTTAAAAAAAAAGCCAGCGCGAGCGCTACCGCACTCTTGTATACCCCAATATAACGATTTTATGACGTCACAAATATTTCAAATTGTTCTCGCGGACAAACGAGTTGGGCGAAAAGTCTCAAATAAGATTATAATTTTTGACGATTTTTTATCTTTCGATTGGTCCTTGTTTGAAGTAAATCCATCAGATATCTAGTTCTTTATGTTTACGATAAGTGTTTTCGGGATTTTTTTTTCTCCGATTGGTTCACCTCTCACTCCCGGGCCACGCGCGCTCGCTGCGATCCGTGTCCTTCCGCCTATCCCCATATACTGAGACCGTCCCCCCCCCCATCCTGTGGCCGCCGCGCTCGAGGCGGTCGACCGATGTGGCTACATATAGTACAGCACCTTATTGTTAACAAAAATGGAAAATTCGGTCATTGGTATTTATACAAGTGGAACGGACTTGTATTTTAAAAAAACTTCATTATGGTTATAATTATTTCATATTAACTTGCATGTTTTTGGTAATTATATTATTCAGAGTTTTTGATCAGTGTTTCATATGCATTAACAAGTATCATGTAAAATTTTTATCATGCCCCGATAAACATCCAATTTATGAGCTTTCTCTAGGACCCATGAAAAAAAAAAAAAAATCCTGTAATCTGGTACAAATTTATCGTTCGTGAGGATAGACTTTGATAAATATATTGGAAAAAGCACTGAAATGCATCCCACTACCTACCCTGCACTTCAAGGTGTCGATTTTTAACATAAATCCAAGTCCGATAACGAATGATGACGTAGTATATAATATCCGAAGTTTGTCTGGGAAACAAGTTTTTATCACTACGGGACTACAGTGCTAGTCAAGTATTTTAAATTTTTCAATGAGGTATCAGACTGCGTTGATAAATAATTTTCATACTTTTTTTTAAAATGAAATCCCGAGATACATTGTTGAAGGATTAGTTTCCAACGACGAGAAAAATCGGAGACATAATCGTCCAAACGTAGAGTATAAAAGAAACTGCAGTGTACAAAAGGTGAATGTAATTAACGATCAAGAAACGTTTCTGCACAGTGCCATCAGCAATTTGTTTCGTTGCCATTTAATGGGAAAACTGTGTTACGTAACTCACTCGTCGGTCCATGAATCAGTTCACGGTTCGTGATTGTAGATTTCGAGTCAGCTGTGAAGAATCTCAGACTATCGAATATCGAACGGGATACGATGTTTATGTGTCCTTAGGGGTAGAGCTTGAAATAATATTGACTGTCAAAATAACATCCATTTGCGCAGCAAATCGTAAGGCTCGATTACATTGCGTAAATCTGTCTTTTCTTTCATTTGACAACAACAAACAGAACATACGAAAGAACTTACTATAGAAAAAAAAATTACATTTGTCTAGATAGAAATTTGAGTGAAGGAAGCAAAAAAATTAAACAAACTTTAACAATCTCGTCGTCCTTCGCAAGTAATTTTATAAAGAAAGAAATACGACGCATTAACTTCAAAACCTTTGGCTTTAATAGAAAAAGTCCTCGAGGTAGATTTGATAATTTAAGCCTTGAAGAAAAAAGCCAGGACCCTTCATTGAGCCTCGAAAGTGCCAATTCTTAAGCATATTTAAAGCAAACCGCATGTTCTTGAAAGGCCTAAACCCTTATTTTACTTTGATGAGCACAAAAAATGGAGTTACGTGAGTTTAATGTTACAATATATTGCCACTCCGGAAGAGGGAGTTTTTTCTTGAAAAGAAATCCTTCCTGACGTAGCACAAGAAACAAGATTGTGAAATAGGAGGAGGCTAGTCTTCAAACTTGGCTCGTCGCCCTAACCAATGCAACATTTTCGATAAAGTCTGTTTTCTTCTTCTTTTCTAACTTGAAATTTTTCATGGTAGTATGTCATCTTGTTTATTCGTCTGATTCCTGACATATCAGACGATTGTCTTAACGATGGTTGATTGAATATCAGAATAAATGAAACGGCTTCACATTTCCAAGTGATAGTGGCTGGAAAGACCAATGAAAATGAAAAGATGAAATCAATACCAAAAGCAATTTTTCTCTCTCCCAAATAAAATCAAGAGATAGGCGTACGTGAACGTGTAATGAGATTCTTTTCTTTTTCTGAATGTACGTATTTCCTTTTTATCCGAGCCACCATTCAAGCTCATGGGTCAGTCATAAACCTTTCATGTACCACAAAAGGGTAACATTTTTTCGTAATTTCTCCTTTATTTTTGTGAGCAGATGGAACGAAAAGACGAGAAAGTGAAAAATGCACTTCCGACTACCTATTTCTTGCGACCCTTGGGATTTTCACATTTAGAATTATACGAAGGAATTTTCGCGTCAGAGCCCATACAGCCGCTTCTACCTTCAAGCATAAATCGTATCGTATGTGCTCGCTGTTGCCCATAAGTCACTGTCCCACAGGCATACCACGTTGAACATGTATATATCAAGTATTCTCCAACTATACAGATTATACATTATTATACACTCTGCAGAACATGAGATAACCAAACAATATAGGAATCAATAGCAACTTTGATACGGGGCATGATTACATCTTTTATATCAATTACATCGTAATTGCGATAGTGGAAAAAATAGTTGATGCTTCCACTTTCATTAATCGTAGTTCATTTGTCTTTGATTTATATTTAAAGTTTTTCCAAATGTATCTATTCTCTAATTACTCATGAGAAAATCTCCCATTGAACGATCATCGCATTATTTTCCCCTAACTATAAAAACTAAAGTTTTGTCAAAATATCACCCCTTGTTGCACAGCTGCTTTTTCGTCTTTCTTCTTTCGCAGCAACGATCGCACAATTTATAGTGCCGTTCGTTTACCATTGTTTTCAGAATAATTTATGTTTCAACATGTCTTTGAGAGGGTGGTTACTCTTTAATTCCGTATGCGATTGCACTGGTCCACGAAAGTTTTTGTTACTTTCTTCAAACGTCCAAAGTGCTTAGCATAATCCGATCCAATCTTAAGCACTTTTTTTATCTACGGGTTCGTTACAAATAAATGAATGTATTTTTTGTGAGAAGATGTCATATGGTTCCTCGTGCTATCGTAAATTGATGTCCTGTTATCTTCATACTGCAATATTTTTCATATTAAAAATATGGTGAAGTTATTTTTTTTCCCCCTTCTGTTTTTTTTGTCCATTCATTTAAGAAAAAGGCGCAGCACAAGTCAATTGTATTATGACCTATGAATAGTGTGAATTATTACAGTTTATGAAAAACTTCAAAGTTCACTCTTAAAAATACTTTTGATGTCAGCGCTTGTTAGATTTAAAGAAATCATAATTATTTTCATAGTATTTTTTAAACTGCTAATGAATTTCGAGACTAAAAGAGACTAATTTGGGGAGTTCCTTACTTGATCCTTATTTAAACACGATGAATTTCACACAACACTCATTATTGTCTGCTTACAAGGTTGATTTCAGTTTTTTAATCCTATGAAAATAAAAAAAGAAAAATTGCATAATCAAATTCCCCTTGTTTTTCATTAATGAGAGACCGGAACGAGTGGACCCCATCTTAGCAGAACCTGAGACGAAACTAATGGCAACAAGCTTTAATGAGGCTTCAATCAGCTGTAATAAGTGTCGCCTATAAATTACTTCGTAGCTATCAACCTGCACAGCGTTTTCTTTAAGACAATAATTATATTACTTGAGAAAAGTTTTTAAAGATACCGGCAAGACATGCTAAACATGAACTCTGTAGAAAAATTATCACTCTTATCTGATTCATTACGTCGATCAATCTTCGGTCATCGGTTGAATCTCATTTTATTTTTTTGATCAAAGCTATCATCAATTTGAAAGTCACGTAAATCTTAGATTCTTATTGTTATTGTTCATTGATACCACTGATCGTGAGCATCAAATGAAGAAACACAGCTTTTTGTTCATCAATATATGATGAAGACAAGTTGATGCGAACTGTGGACCAATAAACACAGAGTACCAAAACAGTTAATTATCATTTATTAATTAATCATCATCATTGATTACGAATGATTTTTTTACTATCTGGTCAGAAGGCACATGATATATGTTCCATGTCATAATAACAACATTACGAAATAGTCGAGTCTCTTACAAACAGAACAAATTCATCTTCCTTAGACACGTGTATCTCGAGTTCACTCAACACACAAATGAATCGTAGAGTTCGGAATATTGCCGGACAATATGTGCCCTAATAGAAACTAAATGTTCCCGAGTTCCACTATTTGATAGAACTCGACAGTGTGTTTACATTGCAAACCTACAGCCGAAGATTCGATTAGAATGTGGAATGTAGAAATTCAACACTGTCGGTAAACAGTAGACGATCGATCAAAGTTAGGTCAGTTTGAATTTCACAAATCGTTGCAAAGAAAATCCGAAATGGAATATCGCTTACAACTTTCTTTTCCCTACCTATTTTATTTTCTTATATAAATCTTGCTAAAAAATTCTTTGAAGTGCCATGGAAGCTTGTTTTTTGTTTTGTTTAAAAAGTTTATAATTTTATGGAAAAAAAATTGTTGAAAAAAAAAATACATGGTAATTATTTTCGTATGGATTTAGGATCAGCCTTACTTCCGAATATTTATCAAATACATAATTTGACATAAACTGGAATTTGTATTTCAAACATTATTTTAAACTGTAGGAGCGTTCATCGTCAGACGTTGTTTTTTTCAGGCACCTTTTCGGATTGATTGAAAATATTACTAAAAAAATAAAAGTCCATTATTAAAAAAAAAAAAACTTCAGGCACTACCCAATTCATTTGAATAGACGAGAAAAAAGAGGTCCGATTATTGGATTTCGTTAATCGAACAAAAAAAATCATGAAAATCGGCAATTTTTATGCCTATCACATTCTAAGGTCCCGCAATTTTGGCTAACTATGTTCAACATTTTTCTGGATTTTGAAACCAATGGAACAATATCGACAATCTCATTTCGTACTATCCCATCGGGTTTTAGTTCAATGATCAGTTTGAAACGTGGATAAAAAATTAAATATAGAAAAGTGGAATTTCCAAGATCATGATGGTACTGTTGTTGGCCTTGCGTGGCGTATACCCCAAACCATGTGTTCATATGTCCATATTTACATGTTCCGAGGTATATAATGACTCAGGCAATGATACGTTTTGCAGATATAAAGATCACTGAGTCAGTTTTCCGGCGTGTTGGATAACAGGATCGCAGCATCCCTTTGTCATGATGTAACGAAAGTAAAGACGGTTTTCTATACTCGAAGGATTTTGAGCAAACGCGATTGGAATTCTTTGACTCTTCGGGACACGTGATGTGAAAGGTCGATTTTCACCTGTACTCGAAGAATATTGCAATATCCTTTGATAGAGATACTGTCCAATTCCAATTGTCCACACGTACTCGTACGACAGCTGCTTCCTTATGTCAACGTGTATATATGTGTTATATACATTCGTATTTGTGCTTAACCCTAAAGTCCCAATGTGCAATAAACCACTGATACGTATTCTCTAGACGTCGTGTTTAAGTTCCAACTGGTTCGAGATCCAATTAAGTTAGGAATTGACACACTTTTAATTGTTTTCTCCGTAGAACTCTTTCCCATGCTACATGGTCGTATCAGAGCACACTTTGGATTCAATTCAGTTACAATAAGAAAAAAAAAACGTGAACGTTTAAAAACAGTTGACTCTGATAGGCTTCTATTGGAAATAATAATATTTCCGTAACCCTTGATTCGATATGCCTTGATAATGATAACATAACAAATGGGTCCATATATTCTTCCGAATTTCAGACGCAAATCTATAAGTGTAACTGATGTAATATGGATTATGCTTCAAAGTTACTACCATTGTCATTTGTGCAGTATAAACATTACAGATAATTCGAGTTATCTATAGGTATTTGTAACAAAAAGTGCCGCGTCTTAATGCGAGATAAAAATCTTCTTTCAAATTTTACAGTATATAATACATAATATGCTGCTGAGAAGCTCTGAGAAGCTTCGAGTTCTCCAAAGAAATGGGAATACGAGAAGTGGAAGGAGAAAAAAAAATCTATTCAAGGTAGAAATCTTTTCGAGTCGCCGAATCAAGCAGAGAGTACTTAAAATTATCCTTCGTCATGCGATGGCAGCCCAAGTGAGAAAGAATAAGAAAGGCGAGGAGTAGCCGACAGAAATTGAGAAAAAGAATGGAAGAATGGTAAGATGACCAAGTTTTCAACTGCTTGATCCAAGGAACAAAACGATTCGCACAGCGGTTCAGGTTATTATGCTTTCAAAACTTTTCGGTTTAACCCCCTCGTAACCACAAGGGCGCGATGAAGAAAGAGAAAGAGAGAGAGAGAAGTCAATTCACTTCTTCAGTACCTTTTTTATAACTCTCTTTAGTCCAGTAATTCTGCTTCGTAAGCTATACTGCTGCATGAGAATGAAAAAAATAATATTCGCTCTCAGATGACACCGCATGTCTCGCTTCCCCCGATCAATGTCGATAAATGTCGGCTTGGAGCAGATGAAGCAATGATTTACAAAATTGGTGAAAAATATGCAAACGAGTGTTGCCTCAACAACAAAACTTTCAAAAGCACTGATTACTTTAGATGTACACACAATGTGTAAACTTTTTGAGAATCCCTCGAATTTGCTAAAGTTGACTAAAAAAAAAAAACTCAATGAATCTTCTCATGCCCAGGATCGTCGCTTTGTGATTTATTTAAAGAGTAAATCCTAGAAAATAACAAAAAAAAGTTCATAGGCCAATAAAGTCGAATCCAAAAAATATATAAAAACTTAATGGCGTCTTATGACACCTCTACCACCAAGTTTTACTATTTAGAGCCTTAGGCCTCAAAATTAAATTCTCTTAGGAACTGATATGGAGTAATGTGTGACTGGATTCACTCGACATTTTATTTGGAATTGACACGTTCATATCTCATCGAAAATTGACATTAGTTGAATTCTCCATGGCAATGGATAGTGAATAAAATATACATGCCGCTGAATTTATATGAAGTGCATCCATTTATAAATTAAACACCCGGTTGCATGAATTGGAAAAAGCTGAGGATTTTACGAGAATGAGTAAAGTATAAAGAAAAAGGAAACATAGATGACTCGATTATGAAGAAGGACCTGGCTAAAGCTTCATAACGTAGAGCTTAGCGCTAAACGCAATCAATACCATTGCGATAAAATAGATAAAAAAAGCAAGAGAACAAAAAAAAGTGAAGATCCAAAGAAACAAATATTCAGCAGGACACAAGTTCATATATAGTTTTGAAAGTTTGCTCGGCTTCATAGAATGAACGATCTGCAGTCGGCTACCATAATCTTCTCTTACGGATGATCCTCGCGGGCAAAACTTTTCATCCTTCTTGTGCTTTTGTGTCTCAACCAAGAGAGGAGTTCGTATAAGAGAGATAGACGAACAGTTTAATTTTCCGATCTTCGCCTGAGCTTCTTACATGTCTGTCTTCGCTCAGGAGTTACTTACGTCGTTCTCTCTTGCACAATTCTTTATATAATGATTTAATTCCTGCATACGCTATCGTCCTCGTATTTCACATTGTCTCTGAAGATAAGTCTCCGTAAGTCCCAAACTCGAGGGCTCCTTTTATTCTTCGTTGCAACGCATTTATTAAGTTTCACCAAAAAAGCAAACTTCTTTGCTTATCATCAAAATAAATTACTCATTGCTTTCAAAGTGTTCACTTCGTATGATTGTATTACTGATAAAGATAATTAAGAAAAAAAATACAATCTCAAAGATGAGACAACAGCCTTTTTATGTCTTCTTTTATAATTATCACGAAATTCTTTGTTTCTTCGAGCGCAGGTACCAGTGCATGTGCATAGAATATAATCCATGCGATAGCGATCTGCACTTGGATTTTCACGTCCACTATTTATACAGATTTCAACTTGGAAGACTTGACAGACTTCTGCTATAAATAAATATGTATCCCATTACAATATAATCAAAAAAGATATTTTCGGTATATTGGTTATTTTGAATCTGCTTTGAAACCCTCCTTCTATATTCTGACTGCAGACGAATCAGAGTTTGATGGTATCTGCATTAATGAAAGAGAAAGTTAGTAAAGTGCATGTGCGCTTAGATATCGAGGTTGTACGAGTGGTACATCGGGAAATCTGTTCATTGGTGCAGCTTGAACGTTACGTGGACAACGCCTACATGAACAAGTAATCTGAGAATTTGAAGGACAGTGGAAACAAGCAGCGTCATATACAGGCGTATGATGATATCTTTGATAGATTATAATTGGCCGAGGAGACATTACAGAGCACATTGCATCCCTTTGGAACTTTCCACCAGGAATGTATTAGCATAATTCACCCATTTGGTGTAGCGGGTCCAGGAACTTATTGCTCTCCTTATTCTCACCCTAGTTTTGCATTTAGCTCATCAGTACCCATTGCACCCACACATTTGCACCTGCATCCGTCAATAAAATGAGTTTTGAAGAGAGTTTAAATGTATGTTCAGATGTAAATATTCAAAGGAAATCAGATTTTTTAATATTTTCAAAAACGGAAATTTGGATCTATAGTGAAAAAAGTTTTTTTTGGTGGTAGCTCAAAGGGGTGGGAGTGAAAAACATCAGTAGGACTTAAAATCATCCAATTTTAAACGTTGATTAACAATCGATATTTCGGAGACGAGGTATAAGGAAGAACGGGCAATGCACTCGAGACACACTGGGCCATGTGCAAAGGAAAGATTAAAAATGAACCAAGAATATACAATAAAAGAAACACACAAACCATAAATCTTTCACACGTTATACGATTTGTTTTCCAACAAAATTCTTGCCAAGAGAGATTAAAAAATCGCTGGAAATACCCTTTTCTTCGCCATTCTCGTATATACCGGGTATTTACTCGTGTTATCGATATTCGTTGAGTGAAATACATCGAGTTTTCCACCAAACTTTGGTCAGTTAAATGTTTTACGATCCAAATGCTGTGGGATTAAAGTTAACGAGTTTCTGACAGATTGTACAGGATTAACAATTACAACATGTACAGATTCGCAACCACGAATACAGTATGTGATTCATCACGTCATTTGCACCATTGCAAACAAGTTGAATTATTTTTAAGTTTGTAGAAATTAAATGAATATTCAGCTTATTGGTAATCTATAATAATAAAACTCATGCAACTTCTGGTTCCACTCATACATTGAATTCGAGTTAAAGCTGAGAGAGTATTCAAATTATCGTTAGTATTACGAACATTTAATGGAGTTTCCGTCATTAACGCTGTGTTTATATATTTTTCTCTTGTGTTCACATAAACATTTTTTTCAAGCTCAAATCCGGGAAGATTTTGTTGAAATATTTAAAATTATATTATATTTAAAATAATCCAAATTTTTCCATTTTCTATACGTTCAGTTCAACAAAAAATTATACAAGCAAATAAAATTGTCCCGAAACTCTACCGAGGCTCTTGATAGAACCCGATACATTCCCATTGCGGGCGAACGAATTTCAATGCTATTTCCATCCGCGGCGAGAAATGCAAATCTCAGTTGCATCGCATCAAGTAAGCCTGTCCAGGTTATTCTAGCAGTTTTGCTTCCCTTTCGAACGAAATTTGAATGGAAAACGGAAAGTAGAAGTTCGACGAATTAATGTAAAAGAGCAATGAGTTATTTACAAAGCTTTCGTGTATCTGGTGAGGCAAGTTCTGAGGTTGTGATTCTGGCTTTGCTTACCAACCTTCCATACGTTGTCTTTCGAAGTCGTTGAAAGTTGAGTCGTATCTACAATAATCCGCTATAATTAAGAATAAGAATGAAATGGGGCATTGATACGAGCCGTGAACAGAATCGATTTAGAAACTAAGGACGTTGGCAGAGTTTTCAATAGTTAGTAAATCATCAAAAGAATGTCAGAATGAAAATTCTTGCGAAAATAAATATTTGTGTGCCGAAGCTCGGTTTGAATATTCAAGAGTAATTCTTTTTCATCGTTTGCTTTCTGAAGTTTTTGTTTTATTAAAAATTCAGTAGACAAGTTGAACGTGTGGATCCAAAGTCTAAAAGGAGTTTTCTACATTTAAAAATAGAACACACCGTAATTTATTGTCGGTAGTCAAAGCAGTATAGTATTACTGGAGTCTACAGAAATGATGAGGTAGAGGAAGTGAAGCTGGGCCAGGCACTCGTTGCATATTCGCATTCCAACCTGAGGAAGACCCTGCATCGTTATTTCTTGCGAAACCATATCATATAATTTAATGAACCGTGTCTAGTTATTCTAGATATTACATTATCATAGGACTCCTGCTTTTCTAGAAGCTGTGCTCTAGAATTTCTTTCAACTGTTTCGGAGTCTGTAACACCAATTTGAATTTAATTTATCTTCCTCCTTACATCCGATGCTTCTTGGAGTTATGGTATTCAAGTTTATTTCGATTGTGCACTTGCAGAATCAACACGACGAAATAACTTACCATCGCATCTCACCACAGCGTTTTTCTGAAAAATTTGTTTGAATTTATAGGACACGTTCATGGCACTATTATGAAACAACAACGACGTGCCTGATTCCGACTGTTTATACACATTATCATAAGAAGCCATAGAAAAAGTTGTAATTGAGGCAATAACACCAAAAAATTTCTGCAGATTTCTGATATTTTTTTCCCAATTACGGGAATTATTTTCCCAATTTAGACAAAATTATATTTATTATAGAAACAGACGCTAATTTGTTTTACCAGAAATACAGTTTTGTACAATCATGCGATACAAAAAAGCAAGGATCTCATTTTAAATGATAAACATGAATTTGTTTTTCAGTTCAGAACAACACAAAACTTCTTTTCTCTTCCAAAAATTGCGACAGTATGATAAAAAAATAAGTTATAACCCCATTTATTTTTATATTGTACACTTTCATACAATGTTCTTAGCCTAAAATATTCACCACGGCGAAGCAGGCTCTCATATGAAGAGCAATAAGTTTCCTTCGCGAAAAACCACGTCCAAGGTGCAAGGCCTTGTGACCTCGAGTTAGAAGTGCAATTTATTCTAGCGGTCGAGCCTGTTAAACTCTATAAGAAGAAAGAGGAGTTAAAGTCAGTGAGGCGTTACGTCGTTACTGTGGGCAACATCGTCTGCAGGTTGTTACATATGTAATAGTTGGTCAATTTGCTTTCCAGTTCAGCAACGACCAAGTCCCATAACATATTCATCCTGGCAAACAGCACAGACACCCCAAAATTTCGTTTGATATACAAACTTCATATACAAATTCAGTGAACTTAAGAAATCGCTTAAGAGTTAAGGTGAAGGATCAGTCGCTATCTCGTCACTGTGAGTGCGAGAGAGATAGCTGCAATTTTCGAAATTGAATATTTATGAAACACTTTGACCAATTAGAAGAAACCCCTGTCAGCGTATTTTTGCCATCGTCCCGCGTCCGCTGACAGAACTCTTTCGTGATTTGTCAAAGGACATCGAAAAATTTTGATTTCAAAAATTCGAGGTGCGGCTCCGTGACTGATCTATCATCTTAAAGCGTTTAGACGGCAATGGGCATGTTCTCATTCATCTTCCTTTTTAGAAGATTTATTAACGAGATATTATGCTGAATAGAAAAAGATCCAATACAGTTGGCTGATAAGAAGAAGTTCATCGAGCGAACGTAGAGAGATTACACTTGAGCCGATCCGCTTAGCAAAGGAGAGGTGTTCTCCACTTCAAAGTTTTTGTTCACGTTCCACTTAGCCATATCTTGTGATTCATTAATCAATCATCATTGACGTTCCAGATAGTGTCGACATTTTGCCAGATATTCAATCATCCACATTAGAATATAATTTCATTTTCTGGGCATTATATAACGCAAGTAAAAAAAAAAAAAAAAATAGCAACGAATTTAGACTGTGGTATAATTTCCCTTGCGATTCTTGCACGACATAGGCAACTAGATCATTCTTATTAATGTCTTCCTTCGTTTTTATACGAACCATTTATCTGCATTATAGAGTAGTTTTCACATTGCTAGGAGCCCGCTTGAGGTAAATATACATTAGAAAAGGCGCACGTTCGCGTGAGAAGGACGAGACCCAAAAGGAAGGCTGTAAATGGTTCCTCGCTCTATAGTGTAACAATGTATGCTGTGGCGGTTATGCGACACCTGCACTTACCGTTGAGCGAGATTCTTAATAAGCGCTTAATGAAAGTAACCCTTCACAGATTATTGCCCTTACCATCGTTTTATAACGCTAAAAGCTGTACAGTTTATTTTCTATATTAAATATGAAAATTAATTGTACAGCTTTCTCTTGCCACTGAGTTTTATCTCACCAACGGTGAATTAGGGTAGTAGATTTTGTTCTCATTCGTAAAACCACAACTTACTTTGTACAGTTCTCCAGACAAAATCGACCTACTTTGATTCTCTGCAATACGCTATTGAATCGCAAAAAAAAAAAAATTATCAATTTATAAACTACATCAAATCGAGAAGGTGATACATTTTTATTTCACTTTTCAACTTAATGAAAATGCATTTAAAAAAAAAATGTTTTTTGGTGGAATTATACCACTTTCAATAAAAATTAGTATTTATACTGACCCTTGTTTGTAATTGTATCTCGTATACATTGTGACGTGTGGGTGCAGTTGTTTGTTTTCTAATGTACTGTCTCTTTCCGAGGAACACGTTTCAGTTCTGTACTCACATTGGCTTTAATAACATTACAGTTCGTATCCCATTGTGTTTTCCAGTTAATAAAGTCAAACATAGGACAGGATTTCACAAGACATAAATATAGTCTTCACGTAAAATATAATATTTAACTGCATTACGAGGAGTAGCTCTGGCAATGAAAACGTGACAAAATGTACACTCCAATTTTGCAATTGCTTCTTCATGTACTTTTCAACAAGTAATTATGGGGAGGCTACTAACAGCTATCGTGTACTTGATATTTGATGTGCTAACAACTGCAATTGAAAAAAATTGCGTCAAAAGTCAATAAGTACATTAACTTTTCCATTGAATATTGTGTGGCATGGCGGAAATATAGTGCAAACGATTTCATTTCGATATAAATGCAGGAATACTCATGTATATGTGATACCTCTTGATGAAGTTTTTTTTCACGCTAGGAAAAGCACGATTGTTGGTACCGAATTAACATCGATTACATCAAGAGAGGCCAACGTTTTGATTAAATTAAATTATTCGGCAATTTCATTAAGCCGAGAATGCAAGAAAAGCAATTTTCCTGGATATGATACGTCTGTATATACAATTAAATACGTGTATATACGTAAACGCGATTTTGCTAACATGCATCAGGCACGATATTCACTTCACAAGTTTTGCACGCATCCTCGCATTCCCAATATTTGAGAGTATAAAATAAATGTTCCTGTTGCTTCCACGGTCAACAAACTCGTGTTTATGTGACTCAATTTCATTTGTTATTGGAAGAAAAACGGTTAATGTGTGATTAAAATTTGAAATTTTTTAAATCTCAATTTAATTGGCTCTTCTTCACTTTTTTGAAAATATTCATATTGATGAGTGAACCGACGAGAGTTTGCAGTACTATATTTTTGTACATTGACGATGCCAAGAAAACTGTATACGTTTTTAGTTTATATAAATTCAAAATTGTACTTTATGATAAAGAAATATTGAAAAACAAGTCCAATTCGTAGAAAAATGATAAAAGGAATCTGTAACCCTTAATAAAAATCTTTCGAGTTATTTTCATTCGATAGAAAAGGAAATTTCTTCTAGTTATGATATTCAATTTGAAAAAGTAAATTTGTGCATGTTCCATATCTTACTATTGAAAAACTTTTTGAGAAACATTGAAGTAAGGAGTTTACAGTTTTGTTTTCACTTCAACTTCATCTGATGTTTCACAGACTCCTCAAAAGCCGCAAATAATGTTGTTTGTTTAGATTGGATAAAAATAACTGTATTTAGACTGATGTGCACTTTACATAAAACTCAGGTGAGAACAAAGAAAAGAAAATATAAAATAAAATTTTCAAAGCTGCAGAGTAAAAACATGGGGAGATAGAGAAAAGAGCCTTTCACGTAGTGCCTTATACAATGGAAGACGGTAATTTCATTCGTCGAAATATTCACGAGAGAAGCGGATTGCGCAAAGTGCAAGAACTTCCGCAGAAGCACTTATTCCTCGATGCAGGAAAGTGAATTGGTCAGCGTACTTATCCAAGGTGAACCCTGCATATTTTTATTGAAATATAAACACATCCACCTATTTATATAATACACCAAAAGAATTAATTTTGAAAAAAATATTTTCGAAATTATAAACACGATATCCTTAAGGGGTTAAGTTACTACTTACGGGTTAGAAAACATGATTGTTTCTAAAATAAATTTGCGATGTAATAAATAACGAGCAGAAAGGTATTTTTCATAAGTAACATTCGTTTTTTTTTTCTTAGTTTTAGTTTGAAACAAAAAAATTAAGGATACATTCGAAACGAAGTTATTGCATGAAAGGTAGAAGATTGAAAAAATTATTACCGCTGAGAAAAAAATTCTCGTCTGCTAAATGACATTTTTTTAGACTGTCTCTAATGAGATTTGATGTGAAATAAAATATTTTGAACGAAAAAGGAAAAAAATTATGGATACACTGCAGAGGAAAAAATATCGTTCGAATAATGCAAGTAGAGCCCATATACTAGACCTTTCAATGGCTGAAAAATTACGGGTGTATACTTCGTTCTTTCGCCATATTTCAAGACACTTTTCTATCTCTAATGGAACCGAAAACTCCATTAACTTTAAATCTCTTTCTCGTTCTCATTCTACGTGTCTTGGCCCACAAATTCACAGAAGGAACAATCGCCATGAAGAATAATTATTGGATGACAATTAAGGAATTGCGAAGAGTATTCGGTTCAATTAGAATATAGGTACGTGTCGAACGCAGACGGGAATTACAGACAATTAAACATTAGATTCGAGAGTGAACGAGGAATGAAAGAGGAGAAAAAGAAGAGAAATGAGAATAAAGGAAAGGGGAGGTGAGAAGAGGGAAAAAAAGAAATAAAGGAATAAGAAAAAACGAGAGACCGAAATTGGTAGTAGAAATTGGTGTGTAGTACGAGTTGGTGTACTTCTGCAGTAAGCAGTAAGTCAACAGAATGGATGATGAAAACAAAGAAAAAAAAACGACGAAAGACAAATGCCAATTATAAGAAAAGAGCATGAGATCTCGCATAGATTTTCACATGAATCGAAAGGGTAGTTCTGAGAACATGAAGGAACCCTCGTACAAAATGCAACGTCGCACGATCTTTAAGATATTCTCATTAGCAAGTCTTCTTGATGCTGAGAAATGATGGAATAACCAAAGTGAGATCCCTTTCTCTGCCTTTTAGATAGCCAGAAGGAAAAAAAGTAAAACCAATTGAAATTTTTTAAAATCTAAATCATATTTAAATCTCGTCCTTTTGCACTGAGGGAAAACATGGATCAATTAAATATCTCATTACGGAGTGCCAATAAAATTAGATAAACATAGCATTTTTTTTTCTCTTAGTGTATCATTGCCAGGTGTATATTTATGAAAGCCAATTGTGGTCACATGTTCCGCATTGGGGAAGTAAAACAGTTAAGGTTGCTTTTTCAAAATATTTAGTCAACACACAGTCCATTATTGCAGAAACCTAGAAATCGCTATAGATTATAGATATAAATATGATTATAATCATATTACGAAAGATAATAGTTTAATTAGCATCCTTGCCATGCTCATTCGTGAAATTTTCGTCATCAGAAAGTTTTCCTCGACAAGGGAATTACATTCATTTGATATCAACACATAATTTGTCATCAACGTTTTCACTAATTACTAGATGAGCTTTCATTATTCTCATTAAAAATAACCGTGAAATTGATAGAATAGAGTTGTTACCATATGTTCAAATTGGTTTCGATTTATTTGACACCATGCACTGTCGACGGGTCTACATCGTAAAAACACTAATGGACAAGATCCGGCCATCGATTGATTAGTTATTTCGAAACTGCCGATGTTTCCATTGAATTGACACAACCCTCATTTTTTAAAAGGAGTAGGTGCATATTTCATGTCAATTTCCGAGTCCCTTCAGTTTTATCCATTCGAGGTGTCTGATCACGAAAAACTGGTATCCTTATTTCGAATTTCTACTGGTTTAGAAATTGCAAAAGATGTGGAATGATAAGCGTCTTATAGTTAATGATTTACTACTTCGTAGGGTCAGTGAACTTTTGTATTTTGTAAGCTCGATCTGCTGAAATAAATTTTAATCGTGGAAAAAGAAATTTCAGCTTTTTCTCTAATTAAGAGGTTCGTGGAAGGACCACTCTTTTCTCTGATACTCGGTGTTAATCGTTTTTTAAATCTATTGAGTTTAATCACGGACGGAATCTCTCATCGCGAGCTCCAATCAAGGGGTAAAATTAAAAAAATCTGACCACTCGACTGGAAGAAAATAAATTGATAGTTCCAACGATGAAACTTCAACTCGTATAGACCCAAGCAGTTTAATTGAACCGGCAAGTCTCGAAATTGAAGAGGATGTAAACGATCGATAACTTGTATTATCGCGAAGCAGTTAAATCCGTTTTGCCCATTGGGAGCACCGAGATCTGTTAATAGACTGACACAAATATATACTGTAGCAAAATTTTAATTTACACAATTAATATGCAATATCACGAAATAGACTTCGTATTGGATTATTCATAACTAGGAGGCCCTACAATACGAGGCAAGCAAATGGAATGGGCTTCTCCGAACCGTTGATATACAATCAGAAATCTTGGTAGTAATGGTAAAAAAAATCTTTCAAACCAACTTTTTCCAAACTCTTTCCTTCATCTTTTCAATTGCGAAAAGTGGTGCGAGGTTACCGAAGGTGGTACAACCAAGAATGTTGAAAACTTTCTAGTCAACTGCTGAAGATAAATTCGTCGATATTGCTCCCAGCGCTCCAGGCCAACAGGAAATGAAATATTGAATAGCTAGTAAGGTCCAGGATTTCTTTCTTATTCCATACAGAAAAAAAATTCTGCAACATCTCATTTAAAATATTATTATTTTTTTTTCATTATTCATTATTCCTGCGTATACCCTTGCGGGTTTCTACGATTCAGGTGATTAGCACCATCAGAAACTCAAAATAATTGCCCCCCGCTCAGAGATTGATATGCGAGCCGATAAATGACTAAGCGGTCACCCAACTAAGTACTGACCTCACTTGAGGCTGCTTAACTTTGTGATCGCCGGAGTCATACACCGAGGGCGTGCCTATCGCTGCTGTCGATCTAAAAATATTATATTATTACATAATAAGAAAATCGTAATAAAGTGATGATCGTTGAATAAAAACTCATTATTCATTATTAATGATTTATTTAATACTGCCCGTATTTTTGTTATACATATTTAGCATCTGTTCTTTGTAAATTATTCCATATATGAAACGTGATACAAAGTCCAAGAGAAACTCAAATGTAAAAGGGTCAAGTTATATAGTATGAGTTCGTGTGAAACAATTATCGTGTGAATTCGTCTAATTGGTCAGGATATATCAATCACGTTCGTTTAATTCGTTGTATACAGTACTCATTACTCTATACGTAATATTTGCGTGGCTTGTTGGGCACAGAATTTTGGGAGAGACTACGGTTTTATTCGAAAAACCTCACGATTCTCTCCCATCTTTTGGACTTAATTTTAAAGCAACGTATTCACACTTCACAGATTTATTCTTATTCATTGTTCATAAAGCAATTGAACTCATAATTATAAAATAGCCATTGGACACTCTTTGTGCGTGTATTATAAGATTGTGCGGATACTACGAATAGAAAAATCAACAAGTTTTACTTATTAAATCAATCATAAAATTAGAAGAATTTAACAAATAGGTAAACCAAATTGATCAGGTGAAAAAAAAAGTCTATCTGTATATTTTTTGTTAGACTGATGATTCAAAAAAATCGTCAATTTGATAGATAGTCTTCCTGGCATTGCCCTGAAAATGCCAGAATTACGTTTCCGGTCTACCGTGAAATTCAGTTGACGCCAGTGCAAGAAACTTAGTAAACGTCATGTACGTGCGCAGTCACTGCAAAGCTCACTTATTACAGTGAATTCTGCTGAACGGTTTGTAACTTTGGTACACTAGTTCTTCTACTACATAAAGTCATATGAAACAGTTTTGAAATGCTACAGTTTCATAAAAATGTTCCAACATCCATGCTCATAAAATCTAAAGAGAAACTTGAACCAAGAGAGGGAAACGTTCAGAGCCCGACGAGATAAACCTGTATTTATATTCCGGGCTAGTACAGATACGTTTAATTTTCATTTTCCATGTGTTCGCTGAGCCAAGTTATACTCGTTAAAATCGATTTATCCTCTGTCCACATCGTGCAACTCGACATGCATTCCCGATTCTATCGAAACTATCGAGCACTTTGATATCACTTGCTGTCGTTTTTTTTTTTGTCACTTTTTTTACAGCAGTACATTGGCTATGCAATTACGCTAGGCTTTCAAGGATCTCAAAACCTCCAATTACAAAACGAAAAAAAAATTCAAATTGTTTGAGCACTTTGCTGGAATGTAACGCATTTTAGCGATGGCATTTGTAGTCGATTTCTCGCACCTTTATGGAGATTCTAAAGGGTCAGTAGAATATATAACTCAGTAGAGACCTCGAACGGCAGATGCACAGTGTACGGGGAACTCAAGGTCAACTGATTGAAACTTCTTACAAATCTTGTGATATATGATTTGATTGATAACTTGCATGTCGTGACGCTCTTGGATATTGTTTGCATTTATTCAATATTCCCATGTTTATCGAAATGTAAAAAAAATCATTCTTTTTCGTAAGGGTATATGTAGTAAAGTTACAAAAAAATCAAAGAGGTCTGAAGGATATACAGAGCAGCAGAAACATAGCCTGAGGCCACGAGTGCACGGGGGAAAGTTTCTGATCTGTAATTTGATTTTTCTTCTTAAGAAAATTCCTATATAAATTTGAAAATAAGAGAAAACTGCTGATAAAACAACCATCAGTGATGTTTCAGAAAATTGACGAACTTTCGCTGGTTGCTTGGGTTAAATTGCGTAACTTTAAATGTACACCACTAATTAGCTAAGTCCATGACAATTATTTTTTAATCTCAAAAGAAAGATTCACTCGTTTCTGAGTTGGCGACTTTCAAAGACGAAAGAAAAACTTTTCAAAAAATGATTATGACCACTCAACAACTATGTTCATTTACCTTCGACAAATTTATATTTTTATAACATCAACTTTGTCTTTTTATTTGACTTTTTCTGATAAATAAAACGAAAATCAAGCCCATTCTCCTCAATTCAAATATGTGATCGAAACTCGACAATTGGACATATGTCACCTCTATTCTAGGATCATCAGAGTATCTTTTGTTCCGTAAGTGAGATCCATATTCGAAACGTCAGTGTGTCTTGTCCATTTGACGTGACCTGTCTACCTTTCACCTTCCTTTTCTTTCGATCTCTTTTTCACTATCCCTCTGCACGAAAGAAATAAGAAATTTTCTCCCTTCATCCAGGGACAAAGAGTTCATTCTTTGTGCATATATCGGGCATTTTACGTCACTTTTACATACTCAAAAAATCACCTTTTTGATTTATTTACATTTTTTATTCATTTTTCCATACATATAAGCAACAGCTTCAATTTTTAGGTCGTTAACCAACTCCTTTAAGTTGTGCAAAAAATACTGAATTTTCATAAATATGAATAATAAAGAAGTCTGCTCACTCGCAAACTGTACTTGATAATTTTCAAAATTCACCTATTTTTAGAGAAAAAAACAGGTGAAATCCAAAAATGGGTAACGCTCGATAACGATTATTCTTATGACAGTATATTGCAAACTGCATAAAATAAAAATTTATCATTTTTTAAAAAATAGACACAGTTTCTAAGTTATCGCAACATAAACCCAGAAGGATTGGGCAAAAAATAGAAAATTCAACGAGCTGTAAATTTGTAATGTATGTCGAAATCAACAAATCCCGAAATAAGTATACCTTTATTTCTTACATAGAAAAGCATGCAAGAAATTCTCATGAATCCAGAGAGTCCAATCATTCAGAATGTAAGAGTAACGTGAAATGTCCCATGCATTTCGTACGAAGGCGTTTTACCTTGTAAAACAAAGTGCTATATACTTATCAACTTATGATTCCATATGCAACACGTCGACTTTTCCCGCCTCCACGTTCCGAGAGCGTATAAAAATTCAAAATGTATTGGGCTGACCCCATAGAGACCAATACTACTGGAACTCCGTTCGTCGGGTGTTTTTTTCAGTACAAATACATTCTCCTGTATCATATGAAACCGTTACATAAAAATAATACAAACTTCTACATTATTGTCATTATTTATACATGAATCCTTTGTTAATGGCTTTTGCAGTGAAAATCAGTCTGACAATGTCATTTCATATTTATCACTTCCGAACAATGAATGTGAAACATCAGTACGCCGTAGTCTCGAATAAATACACAATTTTCTTCGCATTAAGAGCTTCCCATTTAATTTGCCAAGCTCCTGAAAAAGTAAATGTAGCGAACGCAGCATATCCCAACAGGATTTAATATATTTCATGAATACATATGTATATTTTCTATTTGTATATATTACGAAACATAGATCGTGCGGGGTACACGTAAGCAGCATTCATGAAAGAACCGCAATGCGCAATATAAAAGGTGTTACATTCATTGTCCATTTGCAATGTTCGGTACACAGCATTTGGGGACATGCCCAAAATACAAAACATATTATCACGTAATATGGAAAATCACCTAACAATATTCATGTCGAATTGGTCATAAATATTTTTTATTTCATCATCGAACAACCAATTTATAGGCCAATATACGAAAATACTTAAAACATAAATTCCAATTATGCACGTAATTCGGAGTTTTTGTTTAAAGAAATTAATCAAATTTGGAGTTGCGGACATACATGAGGTTGTAAAAAAAAAAAAAAAAAAAAAAAATTATGCCAGGGTAATTTCGTGCTCATCTTTTACGCGATGTTCTAAATTGCAGAATACCCTAAAAACGAAGAGAAGACGAGAACAGGCAATTAGCACGTATTTCTGGTATATATTTTATCGCATGAGCAGACAAAAAGACACCGAAACTAGTTTTATTGTGCGTCTGATTTTGTCGTAGAAAATATTCATTCTTCTCTGCTACATTCCTCTCGTTATTCGTGTGCATTTTCATTTTTTCGAATATGAAGGTAATCAAGAGAATAACGTTTACCTCTAACATGATTTTAAAATCTTGCTGACAATGACATATTGACATTCAGGAATCATACACGAAAATGTGAAAAATGGTTTCGAGCCATATTTATCGTCATAAATGAACAGTCAAAGTCAGATAGTGACGGAACGACATATTAAAAAATAAATTAATTAAGGAATAGCCTCATACGTAGAAACGTTAGACAAAGTGAAGGGTATAATGACATTACAGAGAGTAAAAGGAATAGGAAAAGTTAATTGATAAGCGGTTATTTAAAATTTCAAAAAGAGAAGCGATTATACGATCGAAAATCCACTGAATGTTACAGGCAGGAAGGAACTCAGTAATTCATTTGCTTAGTTCTATAAATTGGCAGTATATTCTTTAGTACGCAATGAGAGATATGTTGAGACCAAAAAAGAATGGTTGCTTCGACTTGATTTTTATCTGTAAAGACTATAAGAACTGTTTATCCGTTTCATTCAAACTTTTCTACACATTCGTAAAGTATCAGTAATAAGGGAACTACCATCAGTGACTTATAGTTCAAACGATAACTGCTGGGGAAATGAGTCAATGGCTAGATAAAGGGTCGGATCGTTTCCGTATCGTTGTATCAATTTTTATATAAAATAAAAGGATAGAAAATATTTGAAGCGAGGTCAGTAAATGTATAAATATTAATAAAAGAATCCATAAAACGTTGCTGAAAATTACGTCATAAGTTGTCAATTATTTTAACAAAATTTGGAGTAATCGAAAATATTTTCGAAAAATTAAATGTTGATGAGTTTTGTAGAAACTAGTATTTGTTTCTAGCATTTTTTTACTAATTTATTGTTGCATTAAAATCAAGCGATATCATATAGGGCGATATGAATAATCGGCCATGTAAGGCTTTTTTCAAGACTCCGACATATTTCGGATCGGACACATGCGGAAACGTTATAATTACGGTCTTTTTCTA
This sequence comes from Campoletis raptor, assembly GCA_948107755.1. Taxonomy (NCBI): domain Eukaryota; kingdom Metazoa; phylum Arthropoda; class Insecta; order Hymenoptera; family Ichneumonidae; genus Campoletis; species Campoletis raptor. Next base: position 25,955,490 of record OX403622.1, on the reverse strand, counting down.
TCTCGTCATGGGGTAGTTTCATGAAAGCCCTGAGGCCACGTGACGGAAAAGCGTTGAACGTCCAGGAACGGTGACGAAACACTAGGGAAACGCGTGAAAGAACCCGCACCCTACGGGTTCGCTAGGGGTTGGGGTTATCCCGAGAGACAGCATTGCGCGAGCACTTGACGTGCAGGAAATTGAAAATTCCGTGAAATGCAGAAAATCACTGTGTTCGCGTTTTTTCTTTCGTTCATTTTTCTTCTTCTTCTTTCTTTTATTTTTCCATACTATTCTCCTGCGTGTCCGTGTATAGGTGTGTTCTGCAATTTGAGCAGTGTGAGAAAAAACGGAGTAGGAAAGAAGAAAAAGTATGAGAAGGAAGGCTATGACAGAATAGTAGCCGAGAATGACTTCTGTGTGTGCTCAGCGTACTAACTTTTGGTGCTAGTTCGACCTCGTAGCCAACTAGGCACCGTTAGCAATTCAAGAATTTGCAATTTTTAATAGAAACTTGTTCCCTTCAACCACATTTCCGAACTCTTTTTCAACAAAACCAAACTTCCAATTACGTAAGGCATACACTTTTTGTAGTTCCATCATGGCATTCTTTTTTACTCCCTCACTGAAAAACGAACTGTTACGTTTCACGTTATTGTTCAGTTACGATTCACTTTGTTCGCAAATATAGAGGCGTTTTTCACGAAGTAACATTTGTGCGATTCTACATAACACAATAAAAGATTCATCATATATGATGTATATATTTGATGAATTTACCCCTCCATTCACACTTCATACAAAAATGTTTAAAAATTTATTCAGTTTTCAATTTGTTTATCAACAGCATTTACCTTTTTACTAAACCCATGCACGGAGAGAAAAAATTGTGCGAAGCCTCGAGTTATCTTTTTCAGTTTTCTTATATTCCATATTTTTCGTCCCTTTACTTTCACAAAGTTCCTCAGTTTTCTCATCTCTAGCTGTACGCAATATCCCAAATGAGAGACTCGAGTGTAACATTGTGAAAATTTCGTCTTCAAAATTCTGCGACACCAAGACGCTATTTTGTAGCCTCTGGAGTCTTCTTAATTGAATCTGAGAAGCAAACGTATATATCAAATGAATGTATAGATATACGTGTTCTTATAGAATATTAAATCGGTACCTAGAGCACAACACAGAGAGCTTTTGAGAGTCGAATTGTGCACAAATGAGGCAAATTTCCCGCTATTTTATACACAGTACTACATTTATTACTATTGAAGCTTCAACTTCGTTTTTTGTTGAAAAATATGAAAAAATAATAATTTACAGTGTGCTTATAGACTAGTAGAAATCCTGCAATGAATTCCGTGCATAAAAATGATCTTTGGCAAAGAATTATATTCATTTTTTTTTCAATTGCACATCTTTTGATATCTCCTCGTCTATGGGGTTCGAAAAGATCGATGTAAAAGGATCGAAAAAACTCGTAAGTTTTCCTGGAAGGATAAAAGGTACGGCATTCTGAAGAGCTTCCTGTTTGATTGAAAACTCAATTGATTTAATCCACTTGGTTGATGTATTTATATTTTTTGACAGTTCGAATGAAAAACGTTTTTGCACAATTTATTTTTAAGCTTCTTCTTCGCTAGAAGGATTATTCAACGCCTTCTGTTCTTTATTCTTCTTCCGAATTTCCACAACAGTGAGACTTACGAACCAGGTCACTGAGCCCTCAGACTGCAGTTTTATTAAATTCTTCCAGTGCTCTCCGCCTGCGTTCAAGAATCACACAATGTAAACATGCTCCCTCCTAGTGAGACATCTTAGATGATATTAAAATTTGGAGAATTCATCTACAAAAGAAGAAAAAATATTATTCCTAGTTCAAAAAAATGGCATCGATATGATAAACTTAAGTTTAACATTTCTCGTTACCGAGACTGTTCACCCTCCAAAAAGTGTGTGTCATATTGATTCTTATCCGCTGCCAAAAATGTGTTGAAACATAAATTCAAGGATTTTGATAACTACCAAAGTGTTTTGCTCATAAATCTTTCTTTCCTTCGTAAAGAAGCTTTCATTTGACACAAAAAATACATTTTCCATAAAAGTCGATGTGTGCTCGTGAAGGTGATAACAATTGAAAACAAAACTCAAACATAGATGTAGGCGAATTCTTGACAGTTTCATTAAGGTGGTTACATCGAATCCAACCATACAATTATTTTGCATGTAGATTTTGTGATATGGACTGACGATCTCGTGCATTAAGAGCCTATGACAGTTCCTTCTAAACGGCCCTTAACAAAAAGTAGTTCCGAAGTGAAGAGTTTGAAATCGATCTGATAAATATTGAAACATCGTCTCTTGTCTCTATATGTCTAGACATGTGTCTTCCCATATTTATAAGCATACAAGAACTTAACCATTGGTATATAGGAAAAGCACCGGACGCAAAAACTGTAGTCAAGTTTTTATGTACTCAAAAGTTCGATCGTAACTATTCTCATTCCGTCTCATAACCTTTTTCTCTCCCTCTCTCTCTTCTCTTTCTCAGTAATGCCCATTTGTTACCGCACGAATCAAACTTTTCAACAATCACAGTCCGCTATTTTTCAATTCACGACGGTAAGATCAATAATCCACCCTCGGAAGAATATATACGAACATCAAAAGAAACTTAGAAGCATATTCGATGTCGATCTGTTTCGGAAACTTCACGAGAACACGTTTCATCAATATTTACTCACCAAACCGTATCTTTGTCGCTGTATTTTTGTTCATTTTTTCCCTCCACTTTGCTACAACTGTATGACAATCACAAGATAATTTCACGATTTTGTTTTCGCAATATATTCACAGAGGAAAAAGTGTAATGCTTCAATTCAAAGAGAGTTGGCATCGAAATAAAATACAGGCTAAAACTTGAACTTGTGACAAAAATCAATATATAAATATTAATTGTTCATTGGAAATACTTGATTAAGGAACTTTCTTAATGTGTCGGGCACGAAAATGGCCGATTTTCATTTTTTTTTCAATAAATGAAATCCGGCCATTGAAATCCAATGAATTGCAAAGAAAATATCGAAAATGGCGGCCATTGCAAAATTAAAAGTGTCAAAGTTAAGTCTTAAAAAAACTTTTAATTTTGAAAAAAAAAAAAAATTGTAGCCCTGTAGGAAAAGTCTTGAAGAATGACACTGCAAAATTTGAGAAGCCCCGCTGGAAAACTATTCGTTGAAAAATGGTCCAGTATTTCGGAAGGCGCGGTTTTCAAGAAAAAAAATTATTTGATTTTGGCGACTAAAATTTGACAGGATATTGATAAACGTCGCACACCGAGAAGGTACCTTAATCCTTTCGACATCAGGTGTACGTTGTTAATACCGTAGTGAGTCGAGTCTTTGGTGACTGAATATTTTTACCCCTCGAAAGAATAATTAGCAGGACCATGCGCTATAATATTCATCTTTTTTTCTACATTACTCGAGACGTCTTCATTACTGCAAGTTCTTATTAAAAGCGATGGCTGCGCCGTCAATCTGGAGCTTGGCGACCTGCCAGATCGAGCAGCTTTGAACGAAGCTGGGACTTAGATGGGTGACCACTCAGCCACGCACTGGCTGGCGCATTCGCTCGCTGGGCGTGGAAAAGTGGTTTTTGTATGAGTTCCTTATAGTGTTCAACCAACTAAAACTTACTAAAAAAACTAGCTGAGGGTATCTGCATAGGATCTCTATAGTTTGCCTGGGTCCTCGGGCAAATGTGACGCAGTTGAATATACAAAAAATGCTCAAGGGGGTCTACTGGTGGAATATTAAAAAAAAAAAAAAAATCGTGAGATAGATCAGAAGATGGGTAAACGTGATGTGACCAGGTTGAGTCAAAAAGGATTTACGAAGAAAGATTCGAAGAAAAAAAGAAAAAAGTGGTGATAATGTACCTCGTAGTGTATTTTTTTTCTGTTCTTTGAAGGAAAACAAATCATATATTCGTTTGTAACATAAGTACAAACGAAACTCCAGCACGAACGTATAGATTTCGGGAGAAACAGGAACATTTAACTCAAAGAGAACCTCCAGAGCTTCTGGTACGTTGCCAAAGGACTAAAAACCCCTTGGTTTTACAATAATAGCAACAAGTATATATCAATGAGTGAGTGTTTGTGTGGGTGCAACGAGTTCGCTGCTATAATACAATTGAACCTTGCTCATTGTTATTATCACAAGCCAAAAACCTGTTATTATTGCTGCTCTCGAAGCATGCAAATTTATGACTATACGAAGTTAACGTACAGCCGACAGTGTGAACCGACCACCGTGAACATGCATTAATCGCGGCAAAGCCCCACCGGAGGATCAACGCTTCATTCTGCTTACAGCACTATTGCACGAATACAAAAAATTCTCTATTGTGTTTTATTTAAGAAATGCCATGTTAAATTATTTTTTCACAAATACAAATACACAAAATTATAGTTTTTCAGGCCATAATGGAACAAAAAATATTATTATCTGACCTTAATATTATAATGTGACACGTATGAGCTAAAAAAATATTAAAATTTTTTACTAACTAAGCGGATCCAATTGAAAATTTGAAAATTACCTCATGAAAAATGTGTTTACGCTATATCGAAATTTTATCCGATCCTTAAGATTCGATAAAACTACACGACTATCTTAACATTGGAATAGAAAGAACGTCTATGAAAACTCTTCAACAATCATCCTTAAGAGGTTGACTTTGCAGTTGATTGAATACAAGATTGACATAGAACGCTCATTACGTGCAGGTCGAAGCGTCACAATCAATTGAGTTGACTGTATGGTCCAGGAAATGATAGCGAAACGGTAAATTCAATAATAGATTCAACAAGAGTACAGCTGTCGAAATTCTGCACGTGCATTTTTCAGTATAGAGTCATTCAAATTACATGGTCACATATGTACGGTGTCTGATTATTTTTCAATAGTTTCTCGATTATTTATCATTGTTTTGGAATATATGAACATGAAAAAATAAAACGAAGATAAAAATTGTTTGTCACTTAATCGAAAAAAAGAAAATGACTTGGCAAGTGTCCATTTCTTATCAAGATTAGTAAGAAATCCCTTGTGCTCTTTTAGCATATTCGTTCAAATTTTTCAGCCTCGTGATGTAATCAAATTATTTTTCAAATATAAAAGGGTCACTAGTATTTTCATTCAATAAATCGAGAATAATTCATTTCGAGAACGCAGACTGTTTTTTTCTCCCCTAAAACTTCTCATTCGGTTCCATCTCCATATCGATTCCAAATATTGCTTATCTGATGCTGTTACTAGAATTCGATATCATAATCCGATATGCTTCAACTATAGCATGATTTAGATTGTGACGAAAGTAATTGGGTCATGATTGAGCGATGTTGTTGATTAGCAGAAATAATAGGACGCCTGGAAGCTTAATGGAACGTCGTACATTTTTTTGCAAACTGATATCCCGAAATAATGAAATTAGCGGAAAATTGTCTTCACGGCAGCAATTTCAGAAAAGTTTTGATGAAATCCTGAAATGAAACATAACAAGACAATACGAAAACATCGATACATTTAAACAAACAGATTAAAAGATGAGAACCGTTTTGTTTTCAGCGGTTGACATGAAATAGAACATAACATCATTCTCAACAAACTAAACTTAACTTATGTCTGCAATTCTTAAAATTATGTGGAATAAACCGTGGGTTTAAAAAAAATATTTTACATCCACGCGTAAGAAATTTTCTCACAATTATCGTATTTTCATTCTTGTTGCAGGAAACTTGGTGGTGATCCTCGTGGTGACGTTTTCACGTCAATTACGGAGCATCACGAATTTTTTCCTCGCTAATTTGGCGGTTGCTGATCTCTGCGTTGGGATTTTTTGCGTCTACCAAACCCTGACTAATTATCTCATGCCAAGTTGGCCACTCGGAGATTTTTTGTGTAAAACGTACATGTTCGTAAACGCATTGTCGTACACAGCAAGTATAATGATTTTAGTGGTGGTTTGTACTGAGCGATATCTCGCCATAGTGCATCCAATAAAGTGTCGTTCGATACGAACGAGAGGTCGTTTACGTGCGATAGTTGGTGTCGTGTGGGTTCTCGCTGCTATTTACGCAGCTCCCAAATTTATTTACGTTGAAACGATTGCTCACAAATTACATTCCGGAAGCATCGATGTAATGTGCATCGCAAATATCAAAAAGCACAACAAAAATGTTCTTGCTGCGGTAAATTTGATATTGCTTTATCTAATCCCGTTGATCCTCATGTGTTGTCTATACACGAAAATAGCAGTTGGCCTTTGGAAAAGTGGTGCTGCGTTTGGGAGACCTGGCCTTGTTGCAAGAACACGAAATGGCAGAGTTCAACATGTTCACGCCTCGAGTAAAAACGCACTGCGAGCACGTCGAGGAGTCATCAGGTAAAGAGCATCATTGTATCAGGTCCATTGAAGAAAAAAGCAAGTAAACGTTCTCAAAATGTCATGATATTGAAACCATGAAAGCCGACAGCTTTTTTAAAGACATTTTTTCTGACTCATATTCCACTCTGTAATTACTTTTGACGGTCACGCGACGAAATATACAGTTACAAGAAAAGTCGATGATTCGATCAAGTGAGTCGTTTCAAAATGATTTCAAATGATTCCAAATTTTAGGCGCGGTGAAATCATCGTAAATTAAACTGTGAAACACAAAATTTTAATTGGCATTGAGCGGAAAAACCTGAGTCACCAACTCTAATTCTAACGTCACTTTTATTGAACTTTATTTATTGACTCTTTAGTAATTACATAAGTATTCAATATTTTATGGTGAATTGGTTTATGTAGATCTAATCTACATGCAGGCATTAACTGTTTAATTAGTACCATATCTATTCGATGTGTTTTATCTCTTTGATTGCAAGTGGAAATAGTTTTCTCATTTTTGACTATGTGTAAATTTGTTGAAAATTCGAATTTTCATAACTCTCGTAAGGCTCGTCAGTGTGTAACTCCTTGAAATTTGATTACGAGCCTCGGAACAACTGTACAAATTATCTGTAAAAATTTTATCATTATGGCCACTGAACAATTGGAAATTCATGAATTTTTGTGTTCATTAGTCAAATAAAGCCTGAAAGATCCGGTGAATTATATTCGCGGGTGAAACGCAGATTTTCATTTTACTTTGCTTCAGTTAAAGTGAAAGATTTGAAAAGGGTGGCTGAGGTAAACAGCCACTTATTAACAGAAGCCAAAAAGCATGAAAAGGGTTGTGGGTAACAGCAGCTTTAAGGATATTAAAGAAATAAAGTAAGAGTGATCGAGGCTGGAATGCCATCACCTTCGAGCCTTGGACACGAGACGATGTGTATAAGTGTAGGTGTATTAGTTCATTGTAAAAGAGAATTCCGACTAAACGAGCTGTGCGTAAGAATTGGCAGAAGTAATTAAAAAGCTTGATCAGCAAGGTTAATGTACGCTAGGGCCTCTATTTTTTTTTTTTTTTTTTTTCAATTTCTCTCCAATCGTTCGATCCCCCAAAGCCATTCGGAATCACCATAAATTACAAGCGTTGAAATTGTGCTAGAAATTATTGAAATCTCTAGACGTTGCAAAAATTAAATTCTCCATTCAAAAAGCCATATTACTCGTATATTTATACTCATATATTCGTAAATGAAATACCATGTTAAATATGCAAGAAATGATCCAGATTTATTCAGCATTTTCTTTCTTTTTTTTCGAATAATTGAAAGAAACTACAGGTAAATGTTGAATTTGATAAATCAATGACGACAATGATGTATTCTGTTTTTCAGAATGCTGATAGCTGTGGTAATAATGTTTGCGGTGTGCAATTTACCGCAACAGGCACGGATAGTGTGGCTACATTGGGATCCAAATTACGATAGTAGCTCCGACTTTAGTACGATATTCACGCTCTCGACGTTTCTCATATCGTACATGAATTCTTGTTTGAATCCGTTGCTGTACGCATTTCTTTCACGAAATTTTCGTAAAGGTATGCGCGAGTTGTTGATCTGCAATAACCGAGGACCAGGCAGAGGTTTAAGAATGGGATGTACAGGGGGTGACAAGGCGCACAATGATAATGGTCATAATACGCACGTGCCTCACAGTTCGGTAGTGAGATTGAGCTCGGCCCACGACAGTCCATCTACAACGCACACAATCACGAGACAAAGTACGATTGGAAGGCCATCGTGAACATCGCTAAACGGCCTTAACATGGCCGATCTAAAACCAAATATTATTCTCAACACTATTGAATCGCCGTCTGACGATAATTATCAACATGAAGATATCACGAAAACATCTACATTGTAAATCTATATTTCGTCACCTTTCAATTTAAAAAAAAAAAAAAAAAAAAAAAAACAGACCATTTTGTCTCCCGACATACATATATACCAAAGATTATGACCAAAAGTGTCGGATACCTTTTTTCAACGAAACAGAATAAATTGTATAATAAAATATAATCCATCCGTGTTTGTATAAACCAAAACGTATCGTCTAGATACTCGCATCGAATTATAGTGATAATCTTGAAATATATCTAAGACTTTACACTTAATGGAACTATAATTGTGTGGTCAACGTCAGTCATTCTAAAATTAACGGTTGAGGCAGTAGTCTGGTTTGGAGGGTAAAAAACGGTGCATTTCTAAACTTTTGCTCATATTCTATTACATATTTAAATAATACATGAAAAAAATGCACACGGAAATATAATAAAGGAATGACGTGCCACAGGAAGTTCCCTTTCGACAGATTCATAGCAATGTCATTCTTTTATTATATTTCGACGACGATGATCATGTGTGCAAAAGATCAGAAAGTTCAATTTTTTTCCGCTTGAAAGAAATACGGGAAAATCATATGTTTTACTCTTCAATACTCTTTAAACTGGACTAGTGCTTAAAACACATATTTAGTAAGGTGCATTCGGAAAAAAACTTCAGTGACATGATTATTAAATCGTGAGGTAAAAGCTTTACGTGGAAATAAAAGGATTTTATCAAGATAGATTAAATTTTTTCAAATAAATAGCATTCACCTACTCGATTTTTAGTGGTCATAGGTTTCGCGATATGCAAAATCATTTTTTCAACTCGTTTTATTAACTGATGGCACAATTCTTCCAACTGTGCATCGAGGGAAACATTTTTAAAATCGACATTTCAAATTTGTAAAAATGTACAGGCGTTTACCACACGAAACAAATGATTCCTAACTATAGGCGTTCCGGTACAAATAAAATATTCAAAACAAGGTTTCAACGAAATAGGAAATTTTTTTGCAAAGTCCCGAGCCAATTTCCACATGCTAATTTTTATCAAAATGATTCAATCATTTTCATGCACTCCGATCCGTTTGTACATGTGTATACGAGTATTCACGTTTTCTGTCATAGTGACGCAAACAAAGATAAAACGCTTGTACCATACAATATGTAAAAAAAAAAAGAAGTATTTATAATTTAATAAACTACAGATAGTGGGATTGTTATGCGAGGTATCATTCCCAGTGAGATAAACATGCTGTGGAATGAATATTCGAGCAGCAAAGTGATTGTGTCTCCACGCATTGTAAACCAATTTGTAAATAATATGAAACAGCGAATTTCATTATTGATGACAAAATGTACAGTGAATATTTTTATTTATTATTTTTTATTTGTACGAAATAAACGTTAGTATGCGAATAAAGTAATTCGAAGTTTCTTGAGATCTTTTTCTCTCGGTAAAATACAAAACATTCTAATTTCATACTTTTATTTATTTATATTGAGATAGTAGTCTTTCTACAATTTTTTTCTAAATTTCGAGCACATTAATTTCGGTCTGTATCATGAATCTGCGTGCAAAATTTCAACAGAATTCACTAGCCGATTATCAATATATTGGCAACGAAAGATTGTAAGGACAGAAAAACTCCATTCCAGGAAACTATTCTACAGATATTTCTTTCTGTTTTTATCAACTACAAAGCAACACATGACGAAGTATGACGCAAAAAATCAAGAATTTTAACATTATTAATAAAAATTTGAACACTATTCGATTATTCCGTAAGTTCTGACTAAATTTTCAAAAATCCATCGGAGATTCTTCTTTGGAACTTGTGGCGAGACTACTACCTTGAAAAAAAAAAAAAAAAACACTAAGTTCTCAGGGTGCGTTATATGAAAGTACGAAACTAATTTGACGGCAGTATACTTGTAATTTTTTTTAAACTCAAGGCCAAATTAATAAATGTAAAATAATGCCGAGAAAACTTGACATATGTGGGAACATTTTACAGCTGTGAGAGTGACACACATACCCATTATTTCAAATTTGCGTCCATGTGAAAACGATTATTCAAATGATCACTTTTTTCTAAATAAAACCCAACAATGCAAGATATAGTTGAAGGACTTGTAAAATAGGAGCTCAACACACAAATCAATGTCCAAATTAACAAAAAATGGAAATTCAAACTTTCAAATCTTATAGTTAATCATTTCAGACAGTTTTTCAGCTATCACGGTTCATTTTCTTTTTTCAAACCAAGCCATGGTTTCGTCGAATGACAGAGCAACATTTTTTGAACATTCCCTCGATTCTTGCTTAGATAAGCGGACAAGGAATTTTCCAAACCTTTTTCCAAGGTGAAGAAGTTGGAAAGGACCAGGAAGACGCGAAGACTGGGTTCGATATTTCACAGTACAATTCAGTTCATTGAACTTCTTTTTATGCAAACGGATTATTTCGATAATTTGAACGATGGAATTAAATAAAAACTAACAATGACACTATTATTCATCATCTACGACCACAAGAAAAATAAGCTTTGAGAGATAGCATTTTATATTGAATAATATCAGGAAATCTTACGACAAATTAAGTTCTGGCACGTTAAGAGATTGTCGCAATTTATGGATTCATTGGTTAAGCTCAACGACGAACGATCTTTCACAGAAATTCGCTGAATTTCAAATACATATCCTGGCCTTCAAATAATTGTTGAAAATTCCCTCGAACTTCGAACATTAGGAAAATCGATCGTATTTGACAATGCAGTTTCTAATTTCAGTTGAAGAAATGGCTGTTGCTTGTACGAAAATTTATAATTAAAAAAAAACATTGAAAAACACTTTGCATTCTTCATTTTAAATCAGTTTTTTTTCTACAGAATTCACAATGTCATCGAACTAATTTAACTCCATTAATTTCGTAATATATCGTTAATCCAGTTGCTCTAGTAATTCCGCATAGGGCAATGCCCGATAGGAAAAAATTCAATATTGTGATAATAAAATAGCATTAAAGAATTGAGAAAAATTATTGCTCGGGACATTATTCTATTTCAGCAAAAATAAAGCGAAGTACGAGAGAATAAGCTCATGATATAGTTCGGGATGAATTTTATTGTTATGGTCAGATTTTGGAGAAAAGCCAATCTGACGAGACTGCGTTTGCTTGTACACTCTCAGCTTTGAAGTAGAAGCGAATTAGTACGTGAGGGTTTTCCTGGAATAAGATACTCGTAACTCTGACAGGGTTGGAAGACGGTCTTCTTTTCGCGTCATGATTTCGGATGGCATTTAATTTGTCTGGAAACAAAGTTCAGTAAAGTTTTTACTCAAAGTGTCCGACATACGACTTTGCAGTGTTATGAGATTGCTTAAAATTTGAATTCACAATAAAAACTTAACAAAAACTGCAATCAAACTTGTTTGAAAGGTAATCGGGGAAAAAGTGGATTTCTTTTCGTTGTCAGAGCTTTCGTAGTTTAAAAAACTGGATACAATAAACCGATCGATAATTGAGGTCGGCGATCACAATCACGCAAGGAGGTAATAATTTCAAAGTGACATTAGGTCGAAGCAGACGTTCCTTTATGTGGTAAATGAAATCATATTTTTGAACTGAACACCTCGAATTGCATCACACCATAAAGGCCACCTAATCAAGGTGTTTCAAGGACGAATCGTTGTCTCTAAAATACTGGTATCCATAGAACATTTTTAGAATAGAATATGTTTGAAAATGTTCAATTGTTTTTTCTGAAACATTGTACACATTATTAATTATTATTAATTATTATCCTTAAAACCCATTTTTTATTGTCTACTTTCAATTTGTAAGACAAACTGTCAAATTATTGTAGTATGAGAAATAAAAACTCGAGTAATTTATGGCAGGCAATGAATGACGAATAAAAAAAATAAATGTTAATGTTAATACTCATTCAGTCATTGAGCCGCGGACATAATGGAGAATCAATGAGTGTTTTAAAAATCCTGAAGAAAAAATATACACACAGTATTTTGTAAGTGTATTATAATAATTTGTATAAAAATAATAATGTTAAACCTCTCAGCGATATAAGTGCCAGAAGTTAGTTGCACGTACAATGGTAATAAATCATACTTTTCTTCTGGAATGCGCAAAAAAGGATGCTCGTGATGGTATTTTGATGAGTAAGCTAAGAGGATTAAAGTTAATAGATTTATTTCATAAGAGAAAAAAAAACGGAAGAAAAAAAATTGTATTCAGAGAAAAAAAATATTTCTTTTGTACAAATAAGAGTCGGAATGTTAAAAAGACTATCGTTTCATTTCTCCCTAGACAGAAAATTCGTCCTTTTCTTAGAGTAATTAATGACGTGTCAATTTGTGTTGGTTACGTTAACCTGCTTTTCCCATATCATGTTCCAGCCTGTAACTGGGTGGAAATAATTTTTTTTCAAGCCTTATATAAAAAAAAGTTTACTCCAGAGGGGCTCATTAATATCCATAACAGTTATCCATTTTAACGATCTTGCTAATTCGTACACCATTTTATTTCGGTTCAGAATCCATAAGCTCAAAGTTACTGAAAACTCGGACAACAGTTGACAGTTGACCGTATAAAAACTGTCGCAGTTTTTATACGTTTAAAAAATTTGGAATAAAATAAAAGGAAAGTATGTGTCAAAATGTCACGAGAATCAAGACTTTTTGTTCAGGAAATGGTCGTTGTCGTGCGAATTTTCTTTTCAACATATCAAACCTTGATTCCGCTTTGGAAAAAATTTTTTCTCTTTTACGCGTTAGGAGAATTTGATGCCCGAGGGTTTTAACGTAGGTAGTGTCTCGTTGAAATTTATGACGAATGACAAAGGCTGTCGAGTTGAAAGATACGGTATCGTCCTTGTCGGGTATCTCACGCTGTTCTTTAAATAACGAAAAGTCCTTTTGCCTCTTAAGGACAACGTGTCATTTTTATCCAACAAGGACGTCTTACTGTATACCGAGAATGAGGGAGGAAAAAGTATTGAAAATGCAGACCTTTAAGGAGGCCTGGGTGAAACAAAGGCTAGAACAATGCAGTGCAGCTCGCATTTTCAAAGAAAAAAAAAGGTGAGAAGCACAACGAAAAATTAACATCTGACGTAAAACCTTGAGTGGGGTTTTCGAAACGATCTTTGTAGATTGAAAGAATCGCGTTAATAACATGTTATTCGAAATACATTAATTTAAGTAATTTCAATAGGCTCTATGTTTCACTTTTTTTGAAACCATTATTTTCATTTTCAAGAGATTTCATAATCGAATTTTCATCAAATGCAACTTGATCATACAATATATTCTATTTGTTATCAAAAAACGAAAGGTATAGTATATGGTAAAACGTTATTATTCGCGTACGAGGAACATTTAATTCAACGATGGAAACGATGGAAAAAATAGAACGAGTTTAAATAATTTCAACAATACATCTTCAAACTGTCAAGATAACCAAAATAGTGGCCGTTTTGATGTAAATAAATTGATTAATTTGACACCAATTTCCTTCGTTTTTAGTGTCAAAATTGGTGGTCGATATATCGACCAGAACCTGAAATGGTTAATATATAATGATTGATTTTCGTCAGCCCAAAGATTCCTCTATCTGGATGATCAAAAGAGACACCCGGTCAATTTATGGTTCTTAAATCTTTTATCGAAATTCAGGATTCGTATGACGAAAAAGGCTCCTGAAATTGGATTTTACAGTAATTCGAATAAAGATATGCTGTTTTTCAAAAAGGATACGACAGTACGTGTAGGACGAGAATTGATGAAGTGGGATCGTGATGGCAAAATTCACAATTCGAATGACGAAGCGAAAGTTGTGAGTATGGGAAGTGTGACATCGATCAGTTATTTCAAACTTTTTATTACCTTTCGATCCCAAACATTTAAAGATACTTGGTAAGTATGTTAAACTAAAAAAAAAAAACATATATATATCGTGAATGTCATAAATGTGAGTTTTCCCTCAAAAAAATGAGTAGAGCTAATGACAATGAGCTCCTCAAAATCTTGGTGTAGTGAGTGGTTGAGTATATCGCACATTCCAATAAACTTAATACGAACATACTACGTGATGATTGTTCATGGAGATGTGCACATAGCTATTCCCTGTCGAAAACTATGAACTAAGATATAGTTGGAGATTCGAGTTTGAGGCAATAGATCCGATTGAATAGGCACCACTAATTGTCAGCTATAGTACAGAGAAGCGCTTTGCGTGTGTTCACAACAGAATTCCACTAATCGGTTCGATCATTGTTATATAGAGGTTGCGAAGCAGATATTGCAGGCTTGAATGGTGATGATTGACAAAATGAACACAATCATTTTGACTGCACTCGTCAATGATAACCTGACTGACGCGCTAATAACCAGCGATCAATCAATTCCTTTTGATAAATGAAACGTCAACCGGTGAACATCATTTACCAGTGAACTATCTTTCTGATTTTTAAGAGTAACTGGAGAATCGCAATGATATTAGTTTTACTGAAAAAAACATTCAATTGCTTGCCCACGATAACTCTCGTTGTGTAAATTACTAAATCGATATTTCTGGTTCATTCTTTATTCTTCTAAAATTCTCTTCCTCCGTATTTCGTACATGCATTTTTCGTTACTTTACGACACTCAGGAAAAAATAATCGACTCAATGTAGCAATTTATGTTATTTGGTAATTCAATCGCAAGTCAAACTAAATATAGAGTTCGATCAAAAATTCATGAATTTTTTCGTACTTGAGAATATTATGATGATTGTATAATTGCGTATTGGCACACTGTATAATGGAATATTTTATTGATCCAACGTTTTGTTTCTCTTTTTGATGTATTCTATAATAAAATAAAACATTTTTTCTACAGAAAATATACACCTTCAGCAGTACTCTTGTATGTTTTCATAAAATATCGGTTAAACCCAAGAGAGATCCATGTATTTGCCTCTCCGAATACGTTCACCTTCAAGGTAAACCATAATATCGAATGTTACATTCCACTCGCAAGTATTCCTTCCATTGAAACGGAATGCACCTACAGTGGAAATCCACTGATAAACACACTTCTTAAAATACCAACTAAACAAATGGTTTTTTTTAGTGTTAATCAATTTTAACCTATGGCATTCGGTTTTTGTGTAGAAATGTTTGTCAAACAACCAAAGGGACGAAAATTCAAAAAAATTATTACATTCGACCGAATGAAAACATAATCATACGGAAAATTATCGTGTGACGTTCTCGATGTTATACGAGATTTATGCCAAAGTATCAAAACATCAGCTAAGCTATTTTCAGCGATGGATACATACGTTTTTTTTTTTTTTTTTATTCCGAGGTGATCTTTGGATCAGCCTGCCAGTTAGCAGCTCAATCTCCAAATAATTAATAATGTCATCGACCACGTTCAAGACAGACAATTTTTTCTCGTAAATAATAAATGAGGCCTCTTCAAGAATTTACAGAAACGGAGAATTCACTCAAAGTCTCGTGACATTTATATTCAAAAGTAACTCTTGGCTTAATGTACGAAAACGTCGATAGGAATCGTGGAATAATTCAATAATTTAAGTTCTTGTATCTCAATTATAGAAATGTAAAAACATATAAAATTTTGAGAAAAACGTGTACAGTGAAATTTGGAGTTTGATAAAAACCACCTCTCCTAAATTCAGTATAAAAAGTTAAAACTTTATATCTCTGTATCTTCGAAACAAAACGGTCAAAATTTTTCATTTGTCCAGACGAAGTTCGTAATATCTTCCTCTGTAGATGATAATAAAGGAGGATAATAATCTGTAGAAACGTTTTGGAGTTATTCCGTGAAACGTAAATATTTCTACTTTTCTCCATAAGAAAATGTCCATGTAAAAACTGCGCAATCTTTTGAAATTTCCATATGAAATTTCGCCCGTAGTTTCATTGAAGTGCCATTAACGTATCTCTCATAAACAGCCAAAATTGTAAAATAGAAAAAGTGTTTGTATTTTTGTACACTTTTGTTTAATAAAGTTTTGAGATGAATGTAATGAAACCCACATTGTATTTCTAGGAACTAATGGAAGAACGAATATTCTCTCTGGATTTGTATTCTCGACATTGCATCTAGGGAAATAAATTTACATGGCGAAGAAGATTTTTCAACGGGGTCGTAAAATCTTCTTCCTCACAGACCAATAACCATGGCACGTAGAAAATTCTAGTAAATAAAAAGACGTAAGATCCATTGTACAGCATGCAGACATTCGTGAGTTACGCTTTTTTGTTGGTTAAAATTTCATGTGTTATGTGTTACTATTCATGAGACATGGATCTTCTGTATACACACATAAATATACAACATGTGCACTCTAGTTATAACTCGATATGCAATATCATCGAAAGCATTTCCAATAGAAAAATCATGTGTCGTTGCCGAGAAAAAAATTCACATGTACACGTAAAAAAAAAGGGTTCAGAAAAGTGACAACTTTTTTTATTAGATTGACGAAAGAGATTTTATGGTAATTATAAATTTAATATTACCTTCACGGTATCATAATTATCATTATGGTAATCGGTCTAATTTCTTTAACAATGTGTACGTCTTGATTCAATCTTCAAATGCATTGAAAAAGTCCTCGTATACGTCCTGTCCGGAAACTTTCTGATTAGGGGTTCTAAAAGTATATAGACGCGTTGAAGAGTTTGAAACGTAAAAGTTTCGCAAAACGAGGCATCCGCAAACTTCGCGAATTTAGTAAGACATTCGTTCACAGTAGTTTTCGAA
Source organism: Campoletis raptor (assembly GCA_948107755.1). NCBI lineage: Eukaryota > Metazoa > Arthropoda > Insecta > Hymenoptera > Ichneumonidae > Campoletis > Campoletis raptor. The sequence continues at coordinate 25,938,386 of OX403622.1, read as the reverse complement.
AGGTTACGTCAATTGTAGAGAAACGTTAGATTTTCATGTTAGAATCCATATATTTTTCAAAATGGCAGAATCGCTATTGCAAGTATAAAAAATCCAATCGGTAACATGTCCATTGATAATTATTACCACATAATTCTATGAACGTTTATTTCCTACAGAAAAATAGCATATACGTTAATCGAATTGGACCCAATTAAAAAAGTAATTACAAAAAAGAATGAAACGGAGTAAAGAGTTATTAAGAGTTTGAAATCATAGTTTATATAGTGTTGCTGAAACTAATAGTTTGTTAGCTGCAGAAAAATGAAAAATCCAAAAGAAATGAAAAATTCAAGACACGAGTTGTTAAAGTGATCTCGGAAGTGGAATTTTTGGAGTTGTTTGGCGAAGATCCAGGGATGCAACATCGCCGCGAGGCCGAACCGTATCGAGAGTTTTTCTGGATTCCGTAGGTCGTGATCGTACGAGTGAGTCCCTTGGTCCGTTGCATTTTATTTGCTCTTTTTTTTCTTCCCGTCTTCCATATATAACCACCGGCAATTTATCGTCCCTCTGCGCCGTTGGACTCGTATATCTCTGCGTACTTGGGAGAGAAAATTCAAACGATAGGATTCTCTCGGGTAAACGACGTGTCTTGAAAATTTCTAGTCTGAATAGTCTGTTTTAAAGAGCTAAAAAGTTTAAACGAATTTATCTACAAATAGCCAATCAAATATTATGAAACTTAGTATAAAAATACATCTAAAAAGACTGGAAATTGTTTGTGAAAAATAAAAGAAAAATTGTATCGTCAAATCATAGTGATGTAAGTTTCGCATATAATACTTTGGAGGCATGTCTTTTGAACTCCTGAATCCCAACCCCAGACGACACCAGAGTGACCGAAGTTTTTCTATTGCATTTTCTTCCAATGGAATAGTTTGCATGTCATGAAACAAACAATTAATAAATGTCTTTGTCTACTATAATAAAATTTTCAAAAAAAATCTAAACGTTTTTTAGCCTCATATCCTGGTAGAAACTATATTTTAATATTGATACGCGGAAAGAACTTTGACTGTTTTAGAACAATAGTAAAAAGTTCGTGGAGAAAAAAATGCAGAGTATATCGAATTTTTCAGTGTCCCGATTCCACAAGTGACGAGTCTGTAGTCGGCAACGAGCTTGCCAGGGGCAATCATTGGTTTCTACATATATATAATTGTTTGTGTGTAAATCTTTTTTTTTTTGTTCATCTCGATCGACTTTCAACTCATTTCTCGGTAAAACTCCGAGGTATGTGCGTCAGGGTACCGGCGATTTTACTGCATTCAGTTGCGATCATGTGCGCGAGAGGCACAATCGCTTATCGATTTTTCGTTCTTTAATCTATCGAAAAAAAACGAGCACGAGGCAAAAGTGGCTCCAATATCTCGTTGTTTCGGGGTCTTGGGTTCGCACTGAGCGAACCAGTTTCATCTAGTTTACTGCTTTTCTCCGTTACTGGTATCGTCGTTGTTCTATCACAACTCGAGAGATACACTTTGATCCTCTGTTACACAAATCTCCATTGTGCTGATTTAACGAGTGCGTATACTCTCAAATTTCACCTAATTTTTCATAAACTAAAAAGATAATCTTGAATTTGTATTTTTTTCAAAATATCAGGATTCAGAAAAATTTCATTTTTAGCCACTAAAGTTATCCTTAAAATCCTTGGAACAGGAGTTTATCCGCACTACTCTTTTAATTAGAATGAAAAAAGTTCCAGCCCATGCAACAAAAATGGATAAACTGGGCTAAAACTTTGTTCTTTTTATCGCACGAGATTTGGGGACAAATTTAACCTTCGAAATTTGCACTTATCTCTCTCGCACTCCTTGTGGCTGAGTCGGTAGAGCATACCGATGCATTTTGCTTTATAATTTTTATTTTTGAATCCACCTTCATGTTGGAACGGCTTGGAAAAATTATCAAGACACGAGAATCAACAAGGCCAAGTTTAATCTTCAATTATTGTATCGATTTCGTCAAAATTTTTGTTTTCATTTTGTGGTAAGATTGAAAGTAGAAATTTCAAAATGCGCTTTAGAAATATTGATGGAATTTTAGCTGTGACCTGTGCTGAATTTTTTATCCTCAGTATTGAAATTAGATAATTGATACGTAATACAAACAAGTCGAATAAAGAGAGAAAAAAAATAATATATTTTTTGCTAAACTAAGATTTGATTTTTTTACATTATTGTTGACTTTTCGAGCTGCTGGTGGTCGCGCGATAACGAGCGCACTTCGAGTGACGTAACGTCGTACCAGTGAGACGAGAAAAAGAGAGAGAAAAACTCGCTCGTGGCTCTTATCTCAAGAGTTCTTCCCGATAACAAATTGCAACAGCGTCGATCAGACGCGGAGCACGGTGAAAAAACAATCAATTCAATACTGGAATAATAAGAAAGCAGCGTCAGAATACAACATTTGTTCTCTTTTAGCTCGAATCTCAAACCTGCTATATCGCTTCGTCTTATATTAAATTTAAAAATACCACCACAAAGCTCCGTGAATGAAGAAAACGCGTATAGTAACAGTTGCTGTGAGCAGAGAATTACAATCATTCCCGTTCCCCCAGAAAAGTTCGGAGCTAGTGAAAACAACAAAAAATAAATAAATAAACGAATCGACTCTAATCACAAATTTATTCGTATGTGATTTTTTTACTCCAAAACTTCAAATTCCTCATCAATAATGTCTTCATGTATAATTTTCTCCATGATATAAATTTGGCATGGAAAGCTGAGATGAAATGATTTTTGTAGTTAAAATATATACATTTGGCAAAAGATGGTTTTGAATAAAAACTCTCGTATCATAATATGTCAAAAGATTAATTTTTTTATCACGGTTCGTTGGATTATTTTATTGTAATACACAATTTCCTTTGGTGGAATGTTCGATCATGTCGCACAATTCACTGTTTTTTCGCCCATCCTGGTTTAATATCCACTTATTATTGACCGTACTATTTTAAGATTACGTGCTGTAAATCCACAATCAGTATTCGACTGTAGAAGTCATTGTATAATTCGTCGATGTGAAAAAACAAAGAAAAGTGTTTTTTTTTGCGAGTAGAACGAAACGCAAATAAAAGTTATTTTAAATGAATACGATGTAGTGAAATCGGAACGAGAACAAAGCACATGTTATATTATTCTTCGATCGTTCTCACGGAAAAGCCTCTGTCTCTCGTATTTCTTTTTGCCCCTTTGCTCAAAGAAAATACTGCTACCTCTGTATTCGATGAAATTCTCTTATTTTAACGCGAGAAAATGAAAGAAACGAAAACACCATTAGGGTGTGGTTACTACGGGAGCAATTTGCCTGGGTAATGACACTCAGATTTGAAAAAATTATCACAGGACATGGAAAGGTCTGAATTTTAGAAACTGTAAACAAAATAAGAGGTTGATCCGAGGCAGTGGCAGCCAAAAATAAAGTTGGCCGGGTTGTTTCGTGAATAAAATAAAAATAAAAACGTATGCTCAGATTTAAACGAAAAATACTTCTTTTGGTAAGTATAAAAATACGAAAGAATTGTATAGTTTTTTGTTTCACTGAAATTTCATGAAACCATAGAATAAAACGATTAAGAATATTATAAAAATTTCGATTTGAATAAGTTTTTCTAATGGCGCAACGGAATAATTGAAATTATATTTTTGCCTGATAATTTGAACTCTTGAAAACAACTTTTGAATATTAATTGCTGATCAGTTTCGTCACCGCGATCTACGTCAAACGTGTTATTTTCCACGCTTCAGAAGCGCGATAAGATAATTCACTTCGCGGGGGATATCCACTTTAGATTCTTTCCCTTCTCGACTTTTTTCCATAAATATAGATATATCATCGTTCGGAGAGCACGACGAGTAAAATCTCGAGGAAAATGAACTCTGATGCGCTGGTTACTTAACGGAGAGAAAAACTGTCGGGACAAACCGCGCTAAGACTTTATCAATTCGCTCGAGAAAAAAGTGCATCATAATAATATACACGTCAGTGTGGTGGTAAGGTCAATACTAGAGTAAAAAGAGTTGAAAGTTCTTTGCAATGATTGCTGAAATATTTGATATTTATTGCCCCATTGAAGACCCCCAGCAGAATTTGCATCATTCAACGTTAAGTATAGCGCTGCGACGAAAAACATTTTTCAACGTTCTTTTCTTTATCATCACGATTTTTTTTATGTCTGATTATTTCGATTTAATCACAATCATGAGATTTCTTCATTTCGGTAATAATGTCCATTCGTGTTTAATAATCACGCGTTCGCTGTAAAACCTAAAGGTTGTGTTTTGAATAAAATCCAGAAGACTGTTAAAATTCGCCCTGCAGATTAGCACCGATGTGCAGCCGAAGGGTTAATACGAAGTTTTCATTATTATAAATGCATCAACATTGGATTTCAATCATTCGTTTGATTAGAGATTCCAAAAAGTTATTGTTGAAGTTCGCATCGAAACTTCGGTATCGTTGCGCGTTATTTCGACGACTCTGACTTTCGTGCATTTGTTAAAATAAAAATAAATCGATTCGTTGAAAGAAAAAAAAAACAAACAAATCAAAAAACAACAAAATTAACGTCAATATGTCGGGGAAAACGTACAAAAATCCAATTAAAAACGAAACGCTACACAGATATTTTTTTTTACACGATAATTTATGTAACAAACGCCTCCGTATTTTGAATATTTTCATACTCACGAATTGGTCAATCTGTTATCATACTCGGATATGAAATCGCGCAAACATTCTTCGACTGTCGAAATTATATTTCGTACTCTATCTATATTCTTTGTGTCTGATGGATCCACAATAATTATTGAGTAACTCAAGAAAATATCGTTCGAAAGAACGTCATGTATTCGTAGATGGGAGAACTGATTTGACGTAAATTAAAAAAACAAAAAACATAGATATATCTACTTATTTTGCAGCAAACGAAAAACAACGATTATATATATTTTTTTTAATTTACAGTAATGATGGTAATTGCAATTATTGTTACTCGCATGAAGTGTAATTTTCGTATCAATCCACACGTGAATGTGACCTCATTTTTAATTACAATTGAACTCGTAATACAAAAGTCAAAACCGATATAAATAAAAATTCAGTTAATTTATTAGTGAGTTATATAATATTGAATTCGTTTGTTTCCTTAACATGAATTCAAAAAAATTTCAAGATGCAATCAATTTACAAAAAATATGATATTTATTCAATAAACCTTTTATCAAAATCTTCAGAAATTTCAACTTTCCTCATATTAAGGATGTGCATTTTAAACTAAAAAGACAAATCTTCCCAGGGATCCCTCCGGCGTTGGAAATACATTTAAAAAAACTCCAAAAATTTGTAGTTCGATTTTGTTTTCACATTCTTTTCGAACTACTGTCGGTAAGATGGTGAATGGTGGATACAGCCGTGTATCGTCGTAAGATATCTACTATTTTGATCTGCCAGGACAAATTCAATTTTTGACCAACTGAATTATACGAGTGAAAAATTCCGAAATACTCTATTTATATTCTGCATTTTTTCTTCGTCATCTCAAACGGCTCTCAATCTCGCTATCATATTTTGACGTTAAAAGAGGATTTTATGATAAGAAAATTGATAACAAACCGTCGAAACGAGAGTTCTTTAAGCGTATTAAGGGGGGAGCCTGTTTCTAGACGCCGAAATTTGGGATTCTTTTAAAAAACTATTATTAAACTTATAGAGTATTTTATTAGAAATTAATTAAAAGAGTACGAAATAACTTTGTCTATATAAACAAAAGACTGTATAGGAAGTCGTCGTTCGTGGGGTTGGACCCAAAGGCTCGTTGCCGGAGTAGAAAATTCGCTGGAAGAGTGGAATCCTCAATTTTTGCTTAGAACAAAAAACCAGGGGTTCTTTGAATCCTTAATTTATTAACATTGTCAGAACATCGCGAAAACGGTAAAAGTCGGATATTACAAAGTTTGTATTTTGATGCAAAATCCCTTTTCTGTGCTAATGTAAAAACTTGATTCAAATCTTTCACAAAAGCTTTAGACGAATCAACAATGGTTGACATTTATTTAGTTATATGAATCGAGACATGTCGATTAGTCCAGTTTTTTTCTCTTCATCTCGCAACCACATCAAAAGTGGTTTTCGGAGAACGAGTTCAAAGTTTTTGGTATAAAAAAGTAATAATTATATTAACAACTTACTTTTATGAGACGAACCATCTGTTCCTTAATCGTAGCTCTACCCAAAAGAAGTGTTAAAACTACACGCACATATAACACCATGACGATCTAAAGCCCCTTGAACACGATGCCCCTTTTTCGTGCTTTTTCGAGTTTTCACTCTTTACTTCCGGATTCTTATATGCTGTTTTTTTTTTGTGGTAAAAAGTATGAATGCGTTTTACAAAAGTACGCGACGAATTTATTATCAATCAGTTGCGCGAGTGCGAGAGAAAATCCTGAAGAGCACATTTCCGATTCATTCGGAGATGTTTAATTTTGCAAAAAAAGAAAAATTACTTTCTATCGTGTGAAAAAATGAGAACAAGAAGCAACTCTTATTTTTCTGGAAGATTCAAATATGTCGAAGAGAAATGGGCAGCAAGATTTTTACCGCCTGAATGACTGGTAGAGCGCCTCAAAAAATACTTATTACTGTGTGACGTCACAAAAAGGATGGCGATCTGAAGTTAATATTTCTGAATTTCCTTATGGAATTTGATTAATGTTCAACGTTTACTTCGATTAAAATAATGCAAAAAAAGATTTAATAGGAGAATCTGATTTTAACAACAAAAACTAGACTAATGAGTAGGCAACATACCGTTCGATTCTACTAAAAAAGTGTAATGAACCAGTAGAAAGAGAAAAAAAGAAAAGTGATTGAGAAGTGCGAAATTTAGACGAATAAAGTACGATGACGTCGAACAATGTTTTTCAACCTCGTGCGAAATTGGAAATCAGTTTTCAATCAAGACAAAATATAGACACTTGTGAAAATACGTACAAAAGATCGAGTGCCAAGATGTAAGCTGCGTTACCGACGGAGTGGGAGTAAGACGAGTGGAACACTATAAGAATGCGACTCACGACGAGACGATTAGTTACAGTGAGCCTTTTGCACAAGACACATCTGTAGATCGTACGTTGGGAGAATAACCGGTTTGCCGCAGACACAGAGAATACTGACTTAACAATATTTCAATAAAGAAAAAACAAAACAGGTGAGCACGTCGATGATTTTTACTCGTTAAGAATGGTATTTTTTATTTTTTTTTATTTTTGTTAATTTAGTATTTATCGTTTTGCGTAGATCGATACCTAACTAAAATGCAATGTAATTATTTATCGAGTATTTTTCATCCATTCGTATAATTATTTCTATAATTAAAACACAAAGTCCTATTTCGTACAATTTTTCATTTGCATGCACGTACATTCGTATCAGAGAATTTTTCATACCGAGCTGTTCGAGGATTATTCCTCATGTTGTCATTGCCGCTTGAATAGGAAACTTTAAGAGTATTATTTCGATGAATTCTAAATCATCGAAAGATTGCGTATAAAAATCATGTTTACTTATTGTTTTTTATTGTGATTTTAATCGACCAATCGAATGTTCATAATAATGAAAATATCAATACGAGTTATATTTAATGATAGCTTTTTGAACAATTTATTTTCGTGTATAGTTTCTCGAACTCCGAGGCAACGCAAGTCTGACGAAAAATTTTAACAGGCTGATGATGGTTTGGTAGAAAATTTTGAAAAACTTTTTCATTCGGTAGCCAGCAATTTAAAGCAATTGCGGTCGATTGACGTTCAAGATCATTTTATCAAGAGTTTCATTGTCTAAATTACGCCACGAGCTCTGCAAAGTCAAGTTATACGAGGTCTGGCAAAAAACATCTATGTTCGAGAGCCTGTTGTCTCGAGTTTTAATACCGATCGAACCGCAATATCGCATTAGCATGTTATTTCAGTTTTGAAGTCCAAATAATAAGGCTTCGTGGTTAGGCGAGACACTCAGCAAACGACGATGTTTTTCATTTATTTTCATCAGTTTAAATAAAAAACATCAATTGCATTCCGAGTCAACAAACATCGGCTTCGAAGCAAGTGAATACGAGCGGTTGATTTTAGCAGAAAATTGTTGCCATCACGCGAGATACGACCACAAAAAACTTGTTTTTTTTTTTTTTTCGTCGAGCCCATTGATATCGGTTAACCTTGAGAATATCACTTTGGTTAGATTGCCGTTTTTTTTTTAATTTGTACGGTTCATTATTATCGCATTCATGTAAATGAATGTCAAATAAACAGCGGCCCAGAGTGCACAGATTTTTATTTTTTTTTAATTCTATTGAAGTGTGCATCGTTGGGATTGAACGAATTTTTTTTTTTTTTATCTTTCGTATCGTCGTAATTTTTCTGGTATAACAAGTTTTCAAATTTATTAAAAACATTGTCCAATTATTGTGGACAATCAGTCTGTTTATATTTTGGGCTCTGGTATTAAATAATGAAGGAATTTCGTTCTATTACAAAAATATGAACTTCAAGAACATGAAGAATATTGTCATCCACTGTTCGATCAGTTTATTTTTGTTTACTCTATTGATACACTAATGAATGCACTCTACGGATGTAATATTATTCGTGAAATATGAACTATTGTAAAAATTATATTCTCGAGTTACTTCAGCCACAGTATCAGGCAACTTATACTCGCAGTTCTGAGAGATTGTATAACCTCGAATAAAACTCGCTGCAACAGAGTTCGAGTGAACCTCTATAGAAATTATAGAGAACTTAATAAACTTGCTTCGATGTAAAATTCTTTTCACGAACTTACATAACACGAGAGTTTATGAACTACGGAAAACATTTTGTTTTGTTTTGTTTTTGTTTTTTTTTTTTTTTTTTTAATAATCGTACAATTTAGTAGTTTCTTCAAAGAGTATTTCTACAGATTTTATTTATTATTCAGGACATATTTCCTGAGAATTATTATGAAACTACGTACAAAATTCAATAAAAAGTCACTATTTAGTTAATGGCAATCAAAATTGAACATTTTTACACGCATTTTTATGGAGAGCAGTAGAAAAATTCACGTTTTACGAAATATTTCTGAAACTTGGACAGATTTTTTTTCTTTTTTTCTCTTAATTACTGAGGAATATAGTACGGAGTTTGTCAAAACAAATGAAGAATTTCAAAAGTTTAGTTTTCAAGATACCGCAATATAAAGTTTAAACTTTGTGTATTAAGTAATGAGGAAAAGGTGGTTATTTCTCAAACTTTGAACTTCATGTAAAACATTTTTCCCAAAGTTGCGATGTTTTTGTTTTCTTATAAAAAATAAAATATAACATTTTTGAATTATTTCGCAAATTATCGTCGAGGTTTCAAGAATTATCTCAAGAGTTAACTTTTGATCGTGACTGTGGCGAGGCTACTACGTTAGAAATTCATATTTCTTTTATCGCCAGCCGAATTATGAAGAAATATCAACTGATGTTGTTGCTTCATTTTATTTTAATCCCAATGCCAACGTGACGAATTACACGATAATTGAAGGTTGATCATCCGATAATTAATTGCAAACAGCGAACGTACTTGAAATTTTAATCAGTCAAGCGAGCATCTGAGGCAAATTCTTTAGAAATGATAGAATCTCAAATTGGGTGGATATTGTTATTATCTCGTGAATATTGATAAGCACGTGCGTGGATAACATATGTCTAAAGCTCTTCCATTAGCGACAGGAATGCTCGGTTTCTCGCTCGGTTTGCTTGCTCGCTAACTTTTCTCCTAAATTTAGAAACGCTACCGCTTTTATAGCTGTACATATATTTTTATTTATATTCGAAAAATAAGGAATTCGCGAATGTGGGAGAGTGACAGTACACTATGTTAAATATTTGGTCGAAATATTTTTTTAACTCGAAACTTCTGCGATGTTTATTGAAAAAACTTCCCTTTGTATAAAAATATGAATTATATTCAATTTTCGTTCGTTTCAGCGATCATGTCACTGCAACTGAGAAACGTTTTCATCAGTGATCCAGTCCATGCATCTTGTGCGGATCTTTTGACGAGCTATGGTGTACCAGTCACCACGAAATACAGATTATCAAAGGACGAATTGATCCACGAGATTCAGGTAATAACTTGGAAAACATTTTTTTTTAGTTTTTTTTATATAGAAATTCATTCAATTTAGAAATAATCGTATACAGTCAGTATTTTCATGAAAAATTTTCAAGTAACAAGAGCTTCAATTATTTAGAATAACAAGGTCTGCAATTTTCTCGAAGTAAATCAGTGTCAAAAGAAAAGAACTCTATTTAAAAAAAAAGCAAGATGGTCGTTTTTGAGGTTAATTGATTTGACAGTTTCAACAATTCAAAAAAAACTTTTTGGGATTTTTCTTCTCGAATTAAACGAGAGTTCTCATTGCGATGAAAGCATATCAAAAAAATTGGAAAACAAATAAAAATACATGTTCTTTTTGTTCAATATCATTGGATTACGTACGTGCCTGACGAACCTTCACGAACAAATGGCCGAAAAAATTCACAAGTTTTTATCACTTTTACGAGATTCTATTTGACACGAAATCCCCAACTGGATTCGACAAATTGCTCGCTAAACCCTCTACTGGACGAGACCTCGGGTTCACTTTCCGTAAATGGAGATCGCTTTTTTTAGTGAAAAAAATACTCGACAATCATTGGCGGTCGACCTTACCCTTTGAGGCGTGTTTCTATTGTTATTCTACGATCTACGCTATTCGCTCCGTGCCTACTCACACACACACACTCACCAAAGTGAAAATGTGTAGTCGTGTACATACATACTGGTGGCGACGACTTAGTGAGGAAAAGACATTTTTGGGAAAATAATTTCACGTATGTTTCACTTTGGTGAGAGTGTATGAGTAGGCACGGAGCGAATACGCATAGCACGGTTTTTGGTTAAGAATTCAGTATTAAATCCGTCCTCGGAGTCTTGGATTGCGGATTTTTTTTTCACGAAACTGAAAATTAAGTAAAATTTCTATTCGTTTTGTTCGGAAAGGACGTGTGAGGGAAAAAATTATTCCTGTTGGTCAGTGGTCGTCTAATTTCAATGACAACTTTATTCAAAATTATGATATTTTTCGATATATAAATCAATATTTTATGCAGATACTTCTCGTCTCGTTACGACGTTACAGAAGCCACACCCTGTAGAATTTTTGACAAAAATAAATCGTTGTGTACAAAATATACTATACCGCCGGAGGGGATCAAGAAAAAAATATTATTGGAAAAAAGAATTAATTTTGCGAGACATAAACGTTGAATTAGCATAGCAAAGTCTCTTGTTATTCAAGTTTACGATCAAAATCCGATAAACATGGCCCATTCGAGTCGATGGTGAGCTAGTGCAGTATCGACAGCTCCCCACTTTTTATTCTCATGCACCACGTGTGCTGATGTATTTGTCGAGAGTCGAGACACCGAAGCCGGTTATAACCAGTTCGTCCAACATAAATACCAGTTACGACGGGTCGTTGTACTGGTTCGCGGAGAGTACGAGTTTACACACTATTTTATACAATAACGATAGCCCCTTTACTTTTCTTCCGTGTGTCAGATTGCAAGAAGCTTCACTACAAGTTTCCAAGTCCATGAAAGACACGCCTGTCTTTCGTGGACTAGAGTCCACCACTTTTCGACTATCACTCACATGTTGTTGTTCCGGTAGTTAGTACAATGGAAAAAATTTGCATATAAAAATTTAGAATCACAGAAGTGCAATAAATGGGTTCACTTTATTTAGAAAAATAGAATCTTTAATCCGAGGACACAAAATTATTCTTCCTTTCTCTCGACTGTTAAAATCAACTGCGTCTTTTTTTCCTTTTTCTTTTTTTTTCCATAGCTTACTTAATTCTCGTCGTAAATGACATTTCTTGTCACTAATTCCTTTCCACGATGTTGTAAAATGTCCGAGAACTTTGTAAATTGTTCCAAAAAGACAAAAAAATAATAATCAATTAGCTACGAAATCCAATGATCCATTATTCCAATATTATTTTCATGCATTCACTTCACACTCGACATGTGAAGAATTTTGTTTTCAACTAAATCCGTTTTATCTGATGCAAATTGTCCAAATGCAAATAAATCCAAAAGTATTGATGATTACGTGGACATTACTTGAGCAAACAAAGTTGGAATAAGATTTGCATTTGTAGCATTTGTATTCAGTGTAAGTTTAAATTTGCACTTAATTTGATGAAATGAACTTAAAAAATTGAGTTCATAGGTGTTTTGAATCTTTAGCAATCTTGTTTTTACGAGAAATGTTTGCGTACAAACTTTCCATTTGACATTTGATCAATCTACAAGTGAAATGATCGAATTTTTGAAGCTCATCGCTTCCTTGAAATTTTTTTCAGACAAAAGTCCATAAAATAAACTATAAAATCAGCAGTGAAATCATTTTTTACATTCATTTTCATCAATAAGTATTTACGAACGAAATCGAATGAATTTCCTTTATTTCAGAATTACGATGCTCTTATTGTACGCTCGGAAACTAAAGTTACGGCTGATGTTATCAACAGCGCACCTAATCTTCGCGTGATTGGACGAGCCGGTACTGGTGTTGATAATATCGATCTCCAGGCCGCTACACGTCGTGGAATCGTCGTTTTAAAGTAAGCAAAACCACGTGTTGATAATTTTTCATATCATTTGGAAGAAAAAAAAATGTGTCTTTACACCTAAACACGAAACTCTCAATGCACGAGTTTGCCTACGTTTGTCATGAGTATTTCTAGAGCATTAAATATATATTTTTTCTGTAAAAATAAAATGGCAGCAGCGTTAAAATATTTTCGATATTATAATCTTGTAAAATACAACAAAATCTAGAAGCACGATCCTTGAGCACATGTTGATATTTTCGAAAAAATTGTTTAAGATTAAAGTTTTGTTGGAACTGCTGTAAAGGTTGGATGGTTAATTAATTCCTATCATTTATTAATTATTATTATTACAATTATTATAATATATTAATTATAATTGTGATAATTAAAATTATAACGATTGTTATAATTAATTAATGGATTAATAATTACTTTAAAATGAATTATTATTGATCAATAATTGAAATTAGTGAAAAAAAAAGTTATAAAAATCTAATTTTTTTGTATAGCACTCCCGGGGGCAACAGCATTAGTGCCTGTGAGCTTACATGTGCTCTGATTTCATCTTTGGCACGTAACGTAGCTGCGGCAGCTCAGTCCATGAAGGAAGGACGTTGGGATCGTAAGCTGTACTCTGGTTTCGAATTGTCAGGCAAAACTCTTGGTGTTCTTGGTTTTGGACGTATAGGACGAGAGGTTGCACGAAGAATGCAGTCGTACGGCATGAATATCGTTGCATTTGATCCAATGCTCACTGAGGATGGTGCCAATGAACTCGGAGTGAAGAAAGCTAGCCTCGATGAAATTTGGCCTGTTGCTGATTTCATTACCGTTCACACACCTTTGATTCCTCAGACAAAAAGTGAATAACGTTTTAAATTTACATCCGAAAATTAATTCATGAATTATTTCTTAATTGTCCGGAATAATTAGTTTTTTGTTTTTGTGAAAATCAAATTTTGTACTACAATTAGTTTCCTTAATGTCAATGAAAAAAAAAAAGAAAGTTAAAAACATTTTTTCTTACATTTTTAGAAGAAATATTTTGAATTTACTGGTTATTAAGAATAAATTTATTTATTACAGATCTTGTAAATGCGACAACTTTATCAAAGTGCAAAAAAGGAGTTTACATAATCAACGTTGCTCGCGGTGGAATAATCGACGAGGAAGCTCTGTTGGAGTCCATCAAATCGGGCCATTGCGGTGGTGCTGGTCTTGATGTATTTATCGAGGAACCACCAAAAAACCCCATTTCTCTTGAGCTCATAAAACACCCTAAGGTTATCGCCACTCCTCATCTTGGTAAGTTTAAAAAATATATTTTTATTCTCTTATAAACTATTTTTTTAAATGAGATTATAAGGATAACTTACTCTTTAAGTTTTCTCCTTAGATTTCTTCCCTTCTTGTAAAAAAAACAAAAAAAGCTTCTGTAATAATTACTCTTCTCAAGTTTACACTAAGACAAGAGTTCACACGTAATCATTTTGAAAAACTGTCAGATATACCAAAATGGAAAAAAATAAATCAAAAATTCTCTCATTTTATAAGCAGTTATGTGAGATTTTGTATTGAGCGTCAAAATTTTTGAATACCAGAAATCACAAATAGTAATTATTATTAAATTTTTGTTAATACAGGTGCCAGCACTGCTGAAGCTCAGACTCGGGTTGCGGTAGAAATAGCCGAACAATTCCTCGCGATTTCCGGTGTCACGGACAAGTACAACGTCACCGGAATTGTAAACGCACCTGTTTTTGCAGCTGCAATGGTTGGGGACAACGCATGTTGGATCGAACTTGCCAAAAAATTGGGCAAATTGGGTGCTCGCTTCCTCCAAAAAAGTTTGAACTCGCCGATCGAGAGTCAGACTATCGGAGCCGGAAATAAGAATAGAAAATTCATCCACACTGCTGTTCTTGTTGGTATTTTATCCGGACAGACGAAAAATGGTTTGAATCTTGTAAACGCTCCTACTCTCGCCAAGGATGCTGGTATTAATATTCACGAGAGTCACGTTGATGGTGATCGCGATGAGATCCTTGTTAAAGTTGGTCAACACAGCCTAAGAGGTAATAATTATTTTTTAATATTTTCTAGAAGAAAAAGCAAACATTATTTTTCCTTTTTTTCAATAAACAATGACTTTTCAAATAATTGGAGAAATGAAACTGAGTCAATCTTATTTTTTCTATTCGAGGAAATTTTTTGGCTTTGATTCAAAGTGGTATTCGCTTTTGAACTGGAAAAATTGAGCAAATAAAATCATAAACAGAAAGATTTACGATTTTTACATTTTTTTCAATGTTTAAAATAAAATTTCATTATATTTTATGTTTTTTCAATAAGTCACTCAAAAACGTCTTGAGAATTTGCTCGATATTGAGATTTACCGAATTCTTTGAATTCATTTTTACAAGAAAATGTTATAAAAATTCTTTGTAACATATATTTTTATATTCATTACAAATTTTACTATCTTTATGGGAAATAAATAATAGCGGCTTTTTTTACCTATAAAATTATTTCGTTTGATTTTAATTTCTTGTTTCTTTTGTCCTTTCGTTTTTTAGGCACTGTACGCAGCAATCAAATTCTCCTTTTGTCAATCGATGATACTGTATTCGCGAATGGTATTGCTCTCCAAGCCCACATGTCATTCTACCAAGCAAACGGTCCTCAAGATCTTGCGACGATAGTGAGCGCCTACACGTCGAAAGGTGTTGCAATAAATAGTCTCAATTCGAATGGAAATTGGCTCGCAATCGAGACTAACGAGGACACGTCGATCGTGGTCGATGGAATCAATAGCTTTTGAAATGTTTAAATTGGTCAAAAAATTTTAATCCACCAAAAGTTTCATTTCACGAGACAATTCCTCGACAAATTCCAGTATTGCAGGATTTCGTTAAGAACGAAAAATACGTCGTTCTTAAAAGACAGACAAATAATACCACAGTTTTTGTATCTCTTTATCGAAAAATTCTTCCAATGGAAGGTCCGAAACTAGAATAATAAAAAAATATAATTAATAAGTCAACTTTATACCTGTTTTAATGAGCGTTTATAAATTTTTCATCTTTTATAAGACACTCCGAATTTGCATTTGATAAAACAATTATAGATCTTAAAAAAAAAAAGAAAAAATCTTGTATTTATATTTTTGTAATATTTACCGATAGTCAAATGCAAAATTATACTTTCAAAAATATAAATTGGTTCATTTATTTTCCTCATACCAGACCAAACTCAAAGCGTGAAATTCTCTTGAAAATTATTTTCACACAAAAAAAAAATTCTATAAGTACTTCGTATAATTTACATAGATACGAATTTATTTATTTCCTTATTTTCTTTTCATTATTTACATTAAAATATTATACGTTTCTGTCAAAGGGCTTTTAAATTTATTTATAAAAAATATACGCAGATCGTGAATACACGAAATACACCTCGTAAGATGCTTATGTTCTTCGATTTATGTTTATTGTTGGAGAGTGTGACGTTTATTCAGTTTTTGTTGATTGCTTTGAAACGAAAAGACGACTTCTTAATGTATCGCAAGTTTCAGTACAAAAACGATGTAAATCTTTTCAATTCGTAAACTTGATTTGAGATTCTACTTAAAGTTATTCTATTTGAACGCTTCCATAACTGACGTTTCAAAAAATAATCAAAACAAAAATCATTTGTGCACCAGAATTTCCAGAAAAGGAATTGGAAAAATCCGAAAAATGATCGATTCGATTTAAAATTAAATAAAACTTCGAAAAAGATCTAAATTATCGTTACATTTACTTAGAGTCTAGCTATTAAAAAAATGCACATATCGTGCCTCACTGCTCCGACGTATAAGATTTATATTCTTTCGTAGGTCGTTGCCGAACAGCCACTGAAGGTATAAGCGACGCCATCCTGCAAAAAATTGATGCAATACCGTCAGTTGTTTGAAGTTTGGCAAAATGAAAAAATCTCCGGTAAGAAATTTGAAGACGTTAAAGATTGCGTCGTACGATTTGGAATAAAAATTGAATTATTTTTCGATTTTTTTTTTAGAGACATGCTTTAGGGTCTGTTACATAAAACTGTAACATTTTAACAAAAAATGAAAAGCTTTTTTGTTTAATTTCGATTATATAAAAATTTCACAAATTGGATTAAATTCACTGCCGCAACGTGAAATTTATCAATTGGACAAACATTAGTCTGCTTGAAATTTTCAAAAATATTTATCGATCGAGGTTTTGATAATTGATGCAAATTATTTGTAGCTGAATTTGTAGTCGAAGAACTTACTCTGAAAAGGCCAGGGATTTCCGACCAAAAATCGTAATTCGGTATCATTTCCCAGCCAATAGCACCACGTAAAAAATGGAGGGCGAGTGCTCCAACCACCAAATAAACGCCGCCGAATACAAGAAGTAAAATGACCAGAATCGAACCAGTAGAGAGTCCTCTGTGAGATTCATGAACTTTACAGGCGAACTGGGTGCTCAGTGTTAAATGCTGCAATCATTGTTGAATTAATTACTTTACGCATTTAGGCTATTTTACAGCTGCTAAATGTTATTCAAATTTGTATCAGCATCAAATTAATGCTTGCAAAAAATTTCTACAAATTCAATTAAGGGATCTTCTCAGTGGGAGGAGCATTAAAATTGCTGGCTTTCATGATTTTTTTTCTTACTTAATGAAATCCGATAACCAGTCTAACGTTTGATCGTTTATTGAAATGGATCATGTGGAACATAAACATTTTTTAAATATTTAACTTTTAAATGATGCTTCGAAAAAAAAGAGCGTGACAATGGACGCTCCTACTTCGCTAAAAATGGTCTAAAATTAATAAAAGAACCAAAAAGAATATTAAACAGTGTGAAAAACTCTAAGGGGATATGGAGATTTTTTTTTAATGAAATTTTTCGTTTGAAAATGTATGAAATTGTGTAATTAAAAAAAAAAGCATCCCAAAGCCCTTTAGGAGTCTATAGAGTCTTGGACAATTGTGTGGCAGAATTTGACAGAGATAGCTTGAGAATTGTTCATTAGAAATAGTTCTCCGTTTTGGAAAGCGACAATTACAAATGTATTATTGTATTTAATGTTATTCAATACGAATTGCGCCTGAAAAACGTTCAATTGAATCTAAGAATAACAGCAACGAATGATGCAAACAAAATACTATCAGCACAGAAATAAAGTTTTAAGAAATTAAGTTTCTTCTTGTACAGTAAAAAAGTTACAAACATATTCGAGTTTCTCTGGTTTGGTGTCCAAACTCAAATTTGACGTCTTGCAGTTATCGCAACACACCAAAGATACGTGTGTGGTGTAATTGGCATGAGTAAGTATCAGCTCTGCACCATTTTCAAGTATATTCCATCGAGTTTCTGTGGTAGTTCCAAGGCTAAATGGTTTTGCGGTGTTTGAACGAGCGCACAACTGAATAGAAGAGAATCATATTTAAGAAATTATTTATATTTAAAGTATCAGTTATTTTAAATATGTTTTCTAGTGTTAAGGCAATATTTGCTCACCGATACACCAGCGTCTTTGTTGCAATCTGTCAGAGTACCTGGCTCCATATCCATTTTGATATTTTGACATGGTTGAAAAGAAAAAGTAAAGTTGAAATTGTTTGGATCACTTTTGACCGGACTGTAAAGGAAAAACACAAGTTTCACATTGTTTTAAAGAGCTATACAGCGGCACTGTTTTTAAATTATTTTTGATCACTTTCTTAGGATCAGTCACCTTTTTAAATATTTTATTATATTTTTATATTCACGTTTCACAATTGTATCGCATTCCATATGAGATATTTTGTATTATATTACAATTAATTATCATACGGTAAATGTACTTTTTGTTGGAATGCATCCAAATATTTGGAACCTGACTTTTGAATCATTTGTCATGTTAATTGTTTCTTTGAATATTCAGATTTGAGATCCTAATCAAGAGGGAAATTTTTTTTAGAAATAAGCAGTTTTTTTTTTCTTATAAGATGAAGATTATACAAAAATACACAAATGGCTTAATTTGTGAAAATGTCATGCAAATTTCAATGCATGTTTATTATTCTGCAGTCATAATGAAAATTCATCACGGTCCAGTATAATTGAAAAGTTCGGTTGATAAAGATTACAATATAGAGATGAGAAGTTTCTGTTGATTATAATTACGTTTCGCTAATTATAATTATTACGCAAATGCAAAGTTTCAGGTTATTGGCAACGAAATAATCATACCGGAAAATTGTTCTATTTATGCGAAGGTTATTTTGATGGAAAACGTGAAATTTCATTTTACTGTAAATAGCAAAGAATAATTTGGATCAGTTCGTACGAACTCAAATATAATTTTATAAGTTGATAAGAAAGTAAGTAGAAACGAACCCTTGAGCAGATAATTTATTTAAATCGTACAAAGTTCCATTGGGAAGATGACACGAACAGGCTGTTTCTTTGTCGCATATCAACGCAGTACCATCAGCAATTATAGCTAATAACGTGATCGAGATAACGAAATTTACATTGTCCCAGGACATCGTTGATAGTAGTTTTCAACTCTTTTTTCTAATGTTTATATCAACTTTCAAAAAGTAACATGACGTGTATAGAATTAAAAAAAAACTTCGTCAAACATCCCACAGATCTCATTCAATTGCACTCAGAGCACAGCTGATTACGCGCTTCGCAATAAGAAAACAGGACGAAAATAGAAGATTATCAACTGTAGGTAATACCGGAAACGATTAGAAATATAAAACAATTCCCAGTTAAGTACAAGATCCTACCACGGAACTGCTACCGTGATGCGACGAAATACTAGCGTACACCGTACTCTCACGGTGGTAATTTAGAATTATTATTTAAAAAAAATTTATTCCCGAATCTTGCGGTCGATATTATTATTACAACTTTGATTATTCAAATAGGAACCGATGAGGGATTTCGAACTTATGAAACGAAAATAAATATTCGATGAATTTATTTTTCGGTATATCAGATGTATTGACATAATCAGGAGGACCCTACATTTATTTACGTTATACTGTAAAGTCCACAAACATATATACTGGTACTGCGAGAACACATCTTAGTGCTATGACCGAGTAATATAACTACGTAGCAGCAGCACTTTGGTAATACCGCGTACACAATACGCTGTACTCATATCGCACGCTTACCGTACGCACGTACCTGGTAGATTTTGTACACACTGTACAAAACGCTCACACGGTACTGGTGATGTACGACGATTTTGTTTGCTCGGTAAATTTACTAACGACTATACTGACGTATGGTAATGTAGGAATTGAAATCACGTGATGGATCGATGGATTCCTTGGTAGCATCTTCGTAGTTCAGCAAAATCTCGCATGGCAGATTTCAAAAGATATCCGCAAATTATTGTTTTATTTGACAATGTGTTGGAGATTCATTTACGCGGTATTACGCTATAATAGGTATTTTAATTGTGTGTTTTGCTGTGTCTTCACTCGATTTCTTTCATTAAATATGTGAAAGTTCATTTTTTATTCTTGCTTATATATATCTCAATTTGATCCCAAAAATTCTGTCGACTTCCCAATTCTGTACGCACGAACCATTTATTAGGGTTGACAAGTACAATAAAACTTCGTATACACTTATTCGCAGTTCGAACTAATAATTTGGATATCCACGACTCCAAAAAGGCGAAATAATTGATTAGCAATATAATCAGCAGTAAAGCAAAGCCGTTGTATTTGCATTTATCTTGATTTTCATGGAGTATTCGCTTTCAACAAGTAACGAAATATTTGTTACTACTTTTAAAAAAAGGCATCGTGGCGAGTGTCCGTTAAAAAAAAAATCACGTAAATAATAATTCATTGATTAATTCATTCGGGAGCATGATGAATGTCTACGTTGTCCGACGTATGCATAAGGATATATGGAACAAATAATAAATAATAACATAAAGCTAGAAAAACATAAAATGCAAAAAATATGCAAAATCAGGCAGCACGAGGGCCGCGCCACCAGCCGAGATTTCGGCGATGGCTCGAACTAAAACATATTCCTTGAGACTGAGGTCCCCGGGGTCCCCGCTCGCCCCGCACCGATCACTTGTTGCGCCGCTGCCGTCCTGTCCTCGCGGCATACGGGGCTCTCTCGCAGTCGCGGCAAGACGAAAAACACTAATATATATACATATTTACAAAGAAGCGTCTCGCAAACGAAAGACGCTAAACGAAACAATTTTTGGTGACTTTAATTCGTGACAGTTCAGCGTTGTCTCGATTTTCTTTTTACTGCTTTTATCAAACCCACGATTTTCGAACCTTGTTTTTTAGAACGCGAGTTTTTTTTTACTGCTTTGATCCTCGTGACACGTGAGTGCAGTGTTGTTTTTACCTTCGAAAAAGTGAGTGCGCGCGTGATTATGTGTTTTCGTGTGTGATCAGTGGGTTCTAATTTGGAAAAAAATATATCGACATAATTTTTGGATCTTCGCAACTCGTTGACGTCGTGTTTATTTTTCGCATCTTCAGCTTAAAACATGGTAAGCCCAAATTTACCTTTGTGGACATAAATCGTTCTCCTACAACCCTTTTTGTTGTGTAACCTACAGGGCATTTCGATTCAAGTATTCATGAACCAGGTTTCGTACCAGTTTGTTTGGATCGATTATTATTCTTTCTTTCCAAATAACACACTTACAATTTCGTTTCTTTCAACTCTGGATTTTCCAGTTTCTCTTGACGCTTCCGAGGTATGGGGCATTCCATTTAAATAATCCAAAACTGCGTTTTAAATTGCGACAATACTATTCAATTTTTTATTTGTACGTTAGATTAATGACTAGGAGCATTTATTAGTTTTTCGTTTCCATCTGATATCGTAATAATTCAACTCCTTTTCGACAACTTTTGTTTTCATTCTTTACAACAAATTTATTCTATGTTTGTTTTTTTTTCTTTCGTTCTCACAAGAGGTACGAATTCTGGTCATTTCTTCAAAATATTTCGATGGGTTCTTGAACACTTCGACCCGAGGACTCTCTGCAGCATCTTGTGTCAAGTGAAAAAGAAAAAATGGGAGAATGAAAATGAAAACTTTGCAGTTCTCTGATTCTTAGGAAACATACACGAATTTTTACTAGTGTATGATGATTTGACTTATTTCAAAAAATTTCTAATACACGCCGTAGTTCGATGTCATTTTTTTTTTCTTATAAAGGATTTATTTCTTTTTTTCGTATATTTTTTTATTTCACTTAGAAAATAATTGTGATAAACTAATCCTGGATTGGTGGTTATTCTTAAGGGCCTTGAAGTCGTTTTGAATTTGAAAATAGTGAGGGACGTTTTTCTTTCAACGTTAAAAGATTACGTGGAGTATCATCGTGTCAAACTATTTGGTAATTATTGCCAATTATAGATCCAGTTGAAAATTGCTTGAAAATATTTTCTAACCATTTATAAGACTAAAAAAATGATGTGAACCGAAATTGTAATTATCTTTTGTTGTTTATTTCTGTTTTGTTCGTAATTTCAAACGTTAGAAAATTGTTTGGAGCAATTTCGACGAGGTGTCATCACGATTGTTAATAATATAACCAAACAGTTCGAACGGTCCGCTTTAATTGACTTTTTATTTTTATATAATTAAACCAGATTATAAATATAAAAAATCATCGAACCTTACGTAGTGATAATAAGAATGAAACGATTTGTAGAAATAATAAAAACTCGTAAACTGATGAACAGTAATTTGATTATTTGACGAATCAGACCTGCACTATTGAAACAGGTGAAGTCAATTAATTAGTCCATCTCGTAATAATTCAATGTTCTCGTATTTCTCGTTCTGAAACAGCGTTTGTTTGCATGTTCCAAATTTCAATGTCGTAATGTCGAGTTAAATGAATTTCTGCATGTTGACAAAATAAGATCGTAAATTGAAGTTTTGAAATTTCATCATTTTGACAATACTACTGTTAATTGAAATACGAACTTTTTTTTTTCTTTTAGACTTCGTTATGAACAAGAATACAAATAAAAAGTTTCTGTAATAATTGGCAGAAAAATAAAATGAATTCAATTAATATTACCTCGAATATTACAGTCCGAAACGAAATATTTTCATGCAAGCACGAAATTCAAGGTTTGAGGTCATTTGAATTTAATATGGTCCAACGATGACAATATTTTGCCATGCTACGGTTGTCATAATACGATGCATTCGAGGAGAAAAAAAAATAGAATGAAAAAATGGTCATGTAACGGGCACAAACACACCACAATGAAGCAATGTAGGGGCACCGGTCTGCTGTGTAATTAGCCGAGAGACGAGACGTAAACGATACGAAGATTAAAAGAGTCGAGCGTGCAAGAGTCTCGGATGATCTCTTGAGATATCGTGCATCAGTGCATCCGCGCAAAAATAACACAGCACTTTTTGAAACTCGAGCTCAATCCAGTTTGTTAGAATATATTCTTGTAGAAATCTTGATTCAAATATTGTTGATAAAAAAATGAGAAATAAAACAATTGAAAATAAAAAATATTTTAGAAAAATGTCAATTTCCGAACTCGATATATTTTTTTTTTCTTTTTTTCGATACGTATTTCTTTATAAAACGGTGAATAAATAGACCTGTGAAAAAAAAAACGGAAATGGGCAAATACGCAGGTGTGCAAAATTTGCATTGAATGTGCATTAAAATTCGTAAATAGAAAAATTAATGGTATTTGCATTGTAATACGAATGAAATTTTTTAACGTCGACACGGTGGTGAATTGTGAAAAGAAGATTTGAAATTAATCACTTCCTGATGATATGAAAAAACGATGAATTTGGAATGAAAAAAAAATCTAAGTCAAGACTCGATGCGCTCTTACGATAGAGGGCTAGTTTCCTTCACTTTCAACGATTCGTTGACACACTCGGTCATTTTGACCCGGACAAATATTTCAGCGTTGATTACATCGAGCTCAAAAACATTTCTGAGGACTGTCAACACTTTTACATAAGAATGAACGATACGTTTATGTTTACAAAATAAACTTAATTCACTTTTTAAATAAAAACCTTTTGTGTAAATTTGTTTTTTCGGAAAACAACATTTTTCATAACTATATTTCCGTTGAGTAATCTCAAATATATAAAAAAAATTGCAAAAACGATGATCGTTTTTTTGAGACAAATTTCACTATTCCGAAAGTCAAAGTTTTTTATAATTTATTAAAACAATTAAATTATATATTTTCTGAATTTTTATGATGCGCTCATATTATGGAATGTTTAAAGTGTAGTCCTGGTTTTTTTCAATAAAAACACATCAACGGGCCGCTTTGGTGACATCCTGATGAAAGATCCTCCGGGTCAAATTGACCCAGTGTGGTAACGAAGTGTGAAAACTCAGTTAAACATTACAGAAAAAATTGTTTCTGATACTTTTGAGTTAAAATAAAAAAAAAGTTCTTATATTTCTCAAATATTGTTGCATACGAAAACAAAATTTTAAAAACTCACAATTTGTACAACTATCGTTCGGAGGATTCACCAAAAAGCATTCTACAGCTAATAAAATTGAATGGGAAGCGGTTTCATACTTAAGATGGAAAAAATTACTCGTCGCGTGTTCGAATCTCTCGTCTCTCTGAAACGTCTCGTTCGTTTTGGTTCATTGCTTTGTTCGGTATTATAATACAGAAGGAAAAAAATGATCTACGATATCCATTCGTTGTGTATATCTATATTCCTGGATTGTAGGTCGGGCAACAGAGAGGTCCGCATGTTACTCTTTTGTGCTCCGAAACCTTTTGGACTTTAGTGTTGCTCTTAACGGTGCATCCAGGAGCAGGTATATATGTACACGTCAAGAACATCAGTATATATATATATGTATATTTATATTTTTGTATAGGGCATGTAATGTTGAATTGAACGATTACCGAAGCCTCAGAAAAACATAAAAGGGATTGAAAAAAAAAAAATGTCATTTAAATTAGTCATTTAATTAGTTTTTGACAAAGTTCGTAATCCAACATTTGTCTAATTAATCTACACGAATATCAATAACAATAGATTTGATTAATTATATCGATTCATGGATGCAAAACTCCATGTTGTGAGACTTTCATTGATATTTTTAGAAGCTTAATCCGTCATTTTTGAGCGATTCCAATGTACCACCGCTTTTTTTTCCTTAAGAAATTCTTTGAAAATTCACCCCGTCATTTTTGTTTGTTTTGAGGTTCACCGCGACGGCGTTTCAATGTTGTAGTCTATTGCTCAGTCGACGAAAAAAAAATCTTTTATAAACAAACTGTTGTTTTTCAAAAGTTATCAAAAATTAACGAAATGTATGATGTGGGTTTGTTGAATTTGTCACACTCGTTTAAAAATTACGGAGTACGTTTATGGAAATGTCAATGAAAATATGACATCGTGGAATTTGGCATTTATCAGTTTCCCTCGGATTAAATTAAAAAGAAAAACTCTTGTGATATTCAAATTTGCGTCGTTGGAATGCAACGAAATATATTTTTTTCACTCATCATTTTTTATAATTTTTAGATTTGTTCCCATTTTTTCAGGACATTTAGTTTTTAGGTTAAAAAAAAGCACAGAGGAAAAAGTTTCTTCGTCGAACAAAATTCCATTCAGTTATTTATACGAGGGCGGATTCAACTATCTTTTTTGTTTGTTTGGATTCAACAAAATTGCAACAACAGAAAATAGTTAGCTGCACCATGTTTCGTTCAACTGAATGGGATTTTGTTTGATGGACAATTTTTTTTTTTCTGATTGAGGAAAAAATATTTCGTTGAGCTCGCATCATGCAAACTTCAAACTTTATTAACCTTTTTTCAACTAGTTTATCCGGAATAATGTCGTTCGACATTCCTTCAAGATTGATGGTTCAACAATGTTGTTTTGTTTTCGAGAGTTCGTAGTAATCTGAAAAGAAAAAGAAATTGAACGTAGCAGGAGGTTGATATTCATTTTAGTTTTCATTATTTAGATTGAGATATAGAAAATGGAGATATTTAAAGTTAAATTGAAAATGATCCTTCGGCTCCGGAAGCCCAATATATATTTATGCACATAAATATATGTATCGTTGAAGGTAATGCTCGAAGATGCAAGATGTATGAGAAAAATGGAGATTCTTTCCGTACCTTCGTATTCGTTGCACATCCGTTGTCCCCGCGGCTTTTGCAAGTTGTGCGCGCGTTCTTTACCCGGTGTGCAGTATGCAATCCCTTCGGACATGAGAGTTTTGTATCTACATTTATATATTTATATGTCCGAAAAAAAAATATACAAACGAATATAGATATTCCAGCGTTGCTAAAGGGCCATCGAGAAAATCTCGTCTCGGCCAATTGAGCGCATGCTTGCCGAGGATTCTCATTTATGTATCCCGGGGATATATTATATGGTGTATATAAAATATGTTATCTATATACACGTGTATACATTCACGTGTACATATAACTCGGAGTACCAGGCAACAATGAATTGGAGAAGGAAATATCGTGTAACGATATATAGCTCTATGATATAGTGCATTGAAATATATCTAAATTTATATATACGCAAATATAGTACATTGATCAGCGAATATAATGTCCAGGAATGCTTGAATTTATTTTCTCCACAAAAATGATTCATTGTACCGTTTTGTACGATCCCCCAATTCATTTTTCCAATATGCTCTAAATATCGTTTTCTTTTATTTTTTTTTTCAATTAATAAATTCTTATACTGACAGCGAGATGTATGGGTGCGTGGCTTTGTGTGCATTAGAAAATAGTGACTTTAGGTAACATTCTGAAGAGTCCTACGGAAACAGGAGCAGGAACAGTGAAGTGGCGCGGTAAAAGTCGATTTTCTGTGATGGGGACTCTTGAAAAATGGACTAATATTTACAGTTTTTATTCATTTACGTCTGATGAAAGTCTTTGAAAATATTAATGAAAGGGAAAGGACAGAAAAAATGAGAAATTCATATTTTTACACGTCAATAACTGCTGGTGTTTTCATATTTGTTAATTTCTTGCTAAACGAGCTTAGTCAAACATTTTTGCAACACCATGTACAGGAAAGCGTGCAAGGGACTCGGATGCAGAGGTATACACAGTAACACCTCTCTATATTCTTTATAGCTGAATAACTATGTTTTTGGTCCTTCACATTCGCCGGATAGATATCCGTTTCTCTCTTATTCTCCTTTGCAACGAGTTCCATATCCGCTGCTCCGATGTTCTCCTGTTCTCGAAAGGAATAATCGAAGGGCCAAAACTCTCGTTTACGCGCATACGAAATTGGTATATCATTTGACAAAATACACTTGCCGTCTCGATTGAAAATCTTTTTCAATCAAAATGGTGAGAACTTTCAAAAATATCAGCAGATACTTTTTTTTTTTTTTTTAAGTTACTTTGTTTTCTCCAGATCATGGCTCGTTTCAAAGTTATTTTCGTTGCTCGTTTCAATATTACTATTTATTTGTCTATACTTTTATCAGCAATCAAATATTTTTTTACAAGTTAACTTTTCTAATAGCGAAGTGTTGTTTAAAATTTTGAATACTATCACCTTTTGTTTGATGGGGTTTTTACAGCCTATTAATAACATTTTTTTCTGACTATAAGCTTTAAGGACTCCTCTCGATATTACGAAGCATCGTAAAGGTACATTGCGTACACAACGAGTCTTACAGAACCGGCAGAGTACTCTTCTCTCCTCCTTTCTCATTGAATATATATAGCACATCTTTTGTCGTAGTGTTCCACCCGGTTTCCATTTTATTTTCTCTTTTTTCTCTCGTTGCACATATTCTCCATTTGCTCCATCTTGCTTTTCTCTTTTTCTCTTTCTCTCTTTCCTCCTTATCCTTTATATTCACGATTCTCTCGTAGCCGCAAGGCCTATATTCGAACACCGTGCTCACTCGCGAGAGAACGCTTTACCAGGTATCTCCTTCACAGTTTCTCGCTCTCACCCGAGCCTCCAAACCAGTTTCCAATGGGAATGCACTTTTTTATTTTCTTCTTTTCTTTCTTTTTATTGTTTTTCATCCTTTTTTCCTCAACATGCTCCATCGTTATACCTCCTGCTGTATTATGCATTCTCATAGTTTGCCTTACACACAAACTGCAACTTGCCACGATCACCAGAGAACAGTTCGAGCTATAGTTTTAACTAGTGTATACGGATTTCCGTGTTTTATAGCCAAACGAGCCGTTTTATTTTCGATCCTGTAAAAAATATTGTTTCATTTTCTGTGTATTTTATTGAAAAAACTCGTATTTTCATAGAGTTTGGAAAAGTTTTTGCTCAGATGAAGGTTCTTAGGCAAAAACAACGGAAGTTGATACAACCGACACACATTTTTCTTGCCCGACTTGTTGTAACACGCGGTACAAAGAATACAGGAATGTTGTTGCTTTTCGTATATCCTCTGTGGGAAAAACCATCGAGTACGCTAAAAATAAATGTGCTCCCCTAACGAAAAGAGAATTGTTAGCGTCTGGACAAAAATACGCGCTCGTGAAGATCATACGAGAAAAAATATAAACGCCATGAAGATCTAAAATCGTGCGTGTATGTAGTAAAGAAAACGAAAGGTTGCTCCCCCGCACTCCAAATTCATTCACCTCGAAAACGATGCAATCCAGTTTACAAGGGACATTCCGTGCCAATCGTTTCAAATAATCTGCCTTAATCGTATACTCACTGCATTTTTAAATTCTTTAATATTATCGGATCCATTTGAATATGATTATTCGAAATATTCGACAGCTAAATATTATTTATCGAATTATTTGCAGAAATACGAAACTATTCTTTTAACTTGAAAATATCGTAGAGAATTCGCGATTTTTAATAGCTATTCCTAAGTACGACTAAGAATAATGATACAACTACTTATTTTACGAAATATATTTAACAATTTTTTGCAAAATCTTATGATTAGTCGAATAATTACTTTTTCACAGATAATAACACACAATATTTCTATTTAATTATGAAAAATCATAACTATGACATTGATAATTGAGGAACATGTAACGAGAATGTTGCAAAAAAGCATTAAAACTTTGATTAACGGTGTTATAAGGATAAGAAAAATGACTAACGATCTCAAAAGTCCATGCGGCTGAGGTTTGGGGCAATTCGTCTAAAAATCCCCATATATACACTGTGTATATGAGATTTATACATATGCACGGAGTCTGAACCTTATTTATGTCAAGGCCCGGAGCTCTCTAACCGATATTCCACGGAGTCGCAGATGTATAACTCACATGTCCTCGATAATTGCAGAGGATTATAACAATCAGGACAGTGAGAGCACTCAGTGTTCACTACAAGACGTAATAACTTTGTTTCTTTGGTGATCTCACTGGCATAGAAGGAAGCGAGCTTAAGGTGATCAATCAGTTGCATGAGTGCGAGAGAGAGAGATAACTGCAAAGTAGATACACACTTTTTTCGGACATCCTTGATATTTCGAGGAAAATAAAAGTTACACATTGTTCTCTGATGAAAAGAGAACAACGTGTAATTCTTATTTTATTCGAAAAATCAAACTTCACTGAGAAAACCATGCAGTAGGATTTTTACCGACCGAACGACTGACAGATCACGTTAAGGGAATTATTGAATAGGTTTTGAAAACTCGCCAGCAGCACGTACGTCCTTGAGTAAAAAAAACTGTGAATACGTTTCTTTTTCTCGCAGAAAAAGCTAGAAGAGCAGATTCGTGTGGTTGGATATGAAAAAAAAAAAAAATCAAAGTTTTATCAGGAGTACATGAATTTCTAAATCATATTGAAAGAGTGAATTCGAGGCTATGGTTTTTTTTAAATCTGGATATACACACAAAAGACTACAATATTAAACTAACGAATATTTAAAAAAAAAACCTTCATTGCTACTACACAGATTATTGTGAGATTGAAAAATACGCGCTTATGTCGTGAAAAGTGGGAATGCTTGAACGGCGGGGGAATGTCGAGCCGCTACTAGTTCGATTTGACGCTGGGGGCAGTTCACACACTCTGTCTACGGCTCTGGGTACGGTTGGAAACTTACACGAAGGCGAATTACACGGGGCAGATGACATAGTAGGAAGTAGCTCCGTGTCGACTTGACACCCTGCCTTTGAAGTTCAACAATCATAGTCTTGTTACTTACGTATCGAACTATAAGATTATCAAAAAACGGGAGTTTCGTACATTAGACATAATCGAAACTGTAAATAATTATAAATTCTTACTTCA
Source organism: Campoletis raptor (assembly GCA_948107755.1). Classification (NCBI taxonomy): domain Eukaryota; kingdom Metazoa; phylum Arthropoda; class Insecta; order Hymenoptera; family Ichneumonidae; genus Campoletis; species Campoletis raptor. The sequence continues at coordinate 25,908,349 of OX403622.1, read as the reverse complement.
CCGTGTAGTTCGAGCTTCAGTTTATGAGAAATTTTTGAATTTCCGATAAAAAACGAGAATAGAACTGACATATCTGGCGTGGTAACGTCAACGTTGGCAACGAGTAACACCTGACGGGGTCGCGGCGAACCTAGCCTCATTTTTCTATGACATCCGAGTCGTCGAGGATCTTATTTTTTAATTTTCATTCTTCGATTTCATTATTTACCACCCGTGCGGCAAATTGCAAACAATCACACTAGAAAATATGAATATTGGACTCCAAAACGGAATAGCTGACAGCATTTTTTAAACTTAAGTTCACTGTTCTCACTTTTTAAATCTCACTTTACTGTTCCCGTGACTGTGGGACCACCTCCTCGAAGTTTTGCCAATAGACATGCTTTATTAATGCACTACTATATCGTATTTACACGGGGGTCAAGGGAAACTGTGAAAGACCTGGTTGACAGACATCCAGATTTTTTGATACTGAATTCCAGTTGGTTAGCATCGTCAAAAACTCTAAACCCCTGCTTCCCGCTCAGGGTAATTGATACATAAACCAGTGCATAAGCTAAGCGGTCACCCGACCAAGTATTGACCTCGTTTGAGGCTGCTTAACTTCGATAATTGCCGAAACAAAAAACATCATCCGTGCACCTATCGCTGTCGACATTTTTCAGCTTATTTTCAAAGAGTAATGACTATTGGGTCCGCTCCTCGATTCCGTAACTGTATATTAATATATATTCCATTTAAACTTAAGATACACTCGCAACTTTTAATCACATGATTATTCGCTGACATTCTTCGTTGCTTAATAGACATTCACGATCAGGTCAATACAGAGTAGACAATCTCGCTCAGATTGTTGTGACAAGTTTTTTTGTTTTTGTTTTGGCCAAGCTCCATGTGTAATTATTTTCTCATATACTCGTTTGGTTCTGAAACGAAATGATTATTTTTTTATTACAACAAAATTTGCGTGCATGTACTTCACATCGCTATATATTGATCATAAAAATTTTAATATGAATTGAAATGTTTATACATGTTAACGAAATTTGCATATTCATGAGATCGCTAATTTACTGGTTTAACACGTATGTGCATGCGGGATACTCGTATGACGTATGAGATGCGGTTGTTTAATTATTCAGTGTTCTGCTAAAACATTTGATCATTATTCTATTTACGAATATAAAATGTATATTATAATGTAATATTTAAAAAAATATTCACTGAGCAATAAGTAATGATTATTGACAAGAAATATCAAAATTAAAATTACTATTATTATTGTGATGCATTTTCAACGTTAAATGTTACAATAAATATAAATATTGATGTATTCGTGGATTAATATATGCACGCTCTTAGTAAACAACATCTTGCTCTTAATCCTCAAACGGAAATCGCTCTCAATTGATGATTTGCAAACCCTTCTTTAGCGCTTATTCGCTGGCCACATTGCGTGAACGATGTCAAAATTTTTCGACGATCAAATATCACACTGCCGGCGGATATAACTCGTTAAAATTTGTAAATTCATACCGCTCGTGTCGCGAATACGTCCGTATCATTCAATTCACTGTAGTCCGAACACTTAACACACTTCGCATTATGCCAAATTTTTGTACAGCAAATATATAGTGAACATTTATATTAAGGGACCTGCTCAATGTAATTGGCAGAAAAATTGGCGATTTTCATGATCTTTTTTTTTTTTTTAATCCAGCAATGAAATTCGATAATTAGTTCGATTTTTTAATACAACTGAATCATGTTGTACATAAAGAATTTTTGTTAAATGTTTGATTTCAATTTTTTTCAAACATTTGTCGCTACTTCGAAGTGATGGTTGAAAAAAAAGCACCTGAGTATGACAAACTCTAGCTTATGGGGCTACGGAGAATTTTCGTTTCGATGGAAATCAATATAATGTCGGCCATTTCCAAAAGAAATGTCATACTGCGCCTTTTTAACAGTTTTTTTCCCCCAAGGAATGTCTTGAATATTGCAATATTTGAGAAGGATAGTTTGAAAACAGTTCGTTGTGAAAATATTTTGGAATGTAACGTTTCGAGAAAAAACCGTTCAAAGTTTCAAGGGTTTCCGCAGCCGGTCGAATCCTTTTTTATGAAGAAGCGACCCTAAGAATTCAAATTTTCCGAGTAATATTTAACAGGATGTTTATCAGAGTGTAGATTTTCAGAAGTTTTACACGGAAGAGAGTCTTATACTTTCCGAGAGTTGAAAAATTGTCCGAAAAATATATATATATTTTTTTCGCAATATTCTGTAATCTCTATCTTTCGGCTTTCATTATATAAAAATTCGAGTTCAGCAACGTTCTGAATATACTTCATTGTATCATTGTAGTCTAAAAAGATTAGGCTTTGTCTGAATATTGCATGAAGTTTATAAAGGACTCTATTCAATCGAAATGTTGCGTGTAATTTTATCATTATAATGAACACGAGCAGTAAAATCTGGATTCGCAGCGATTTTATGTACAACAATAAAAAGAATTGCAGTAAAAATTTAATTCACATCCGCCATAAAATTTTATTTTTGCATACTGTATGAATGATCAAATAAAACTCATGTCTTTCTGTTTAATATAATATTACTCTGCTTTTAATAACATGACGCAAATGCAATTGGTACAGCTGTGACCACGTGGGGCTTGCATGCTACCTTGTTTCCTTGCCGCTCTTGTGTGGAGATGGCTTAAAGCAACAATAAAGCTGAGTGCTTAACGAAGAGTCCGTCGACTACGGGTGGCCTCCACAAATCGTTTCCTCCATAGATGACTTCCGGTCGCCAACTCATCACTTTTATAGTCCAACATTTATACGTTTATATATATATAGATTAATTTTATTTTTCCACTCTTCAGTTTAACTCTAGGATTCATATCTCCGTAAAAGTATAATTACAATGAAAAACTCAAACTTCCTTTAGAAAACGTAGAGCTATTTGAAAATCAACGATTTTGGAAAAGTAATCGGTATTTTTTAAGCGATTTTAATCCATAACCGGTGATTTTGTTAATCAAAAGATTCTCGGCAAGTTCATCGTGTTGATTGTCTCCCGAGCTGGTCAATTTAAAAATAACAGCAATTTATTAACGAAATATTTTTTTAGTCGATTAAAAAATTGGCTGAAACATTGAATCGATGGTGCTCAGAGGAAAAATATAAATGGTGAATTAAAATTGAAACGCGTGAAATTAATTGTATTTTGTAGTTTTACTAAGTGTCGGGTAGCACACGATGAAAAAAGATGAAAGGAAAGACGAATGATCTAGAGAATAATTGGTCATCCCATGCGTTCGTGTATGGGAAAATTGTGTGGATATAGGAAAGAAAGGAAGAATGGGAGGAATTTGAAAATTTGGGAAAAATCTGAGAATCCGGTCCATCGTGGGCGGATTGAACTGCCATTTTTTTCGGAGAAAAGAATGAACGTTTCACGTAGTTACAAGTGGCAGATGGCAAACAGCAGGTCAAAAATTTGAGCAATGCGACAAAGACCTATATAAGACCTCCTGGCAATCCCACGTCTTTGTGTAGCGCAAAGTACATTTTATATATATATATATATATATTGACGAAGTTATAGAATAGATTCTTCTGGTACAATCGAAATTTTGTAACAGAAATTTTGTCAGTTTTTCTGCAATATTTTTTCCAGATATATATTTATGTTTCGAAAATCTTGTAGAATGTAGAAAATCTTGTACACTGGTGCAAATCTGATGCACAACTAATTTTGCCATTTTTTTTTGGATTTTGTGTAGAAGAAAATTTGAGTTTTTCACTTTTGTGTTAACGAATAATTTGGCATCTTGCAGTTTGACAATTACTTGTGATATTAATTATAATCGCACGATTTATGGTAAATAAATAAACGTTTAAAAAAACAAAATGAATATCCGTGTTCAGCCGAAGAATTCATTAAAAGTAAAACGAATGTTTGTGCCATTAGTGATTCGTTTTAGAAAAAATAAAATTAATTGAATCAATACTTTGTTTTTGTTAATATTCATATTATGTGTAATCTTGTAACGATGATAAGTTGAGAATTTTCTGAACGATGATTAGTTACTTCAATTACGAAACTACAGATCTACATCTCAAAAAATTCAATGTTTCGAAGACGAAGATGATTTCAAAGTTTTTTTAAACGAAAAACAGAATACTTTGAAGAAATTGTACATTGAACAAATGTTTCATTCAGCATGGAATAGCCAATACATGAGTATACGGAAGAATTGAAATTGGTGAACAGCTCAGTACAGAGCCAACGAATTCTTTCGGGAAGAATGAGGGTCACGTGGTTGTGGCAACTCAGAACGTAGGAGTAAATGATCCCTTGACATCCAGGAGCTGGAGCTACAGACACAAATTTCATACCTGCTTTTCCCTCTCTTCTCTTTTCCCATCTTTGAAATCTTTGCTTGCTTGGTGCTAAAATTCTCGCCTGATACTTTTTTAAAATGCCTGTTTCTTCATCTCGCACATAATCGTACAACCAATCTTCGTGAACTGCTTCTTTTTTTACATAACATTGATTTTTAATACAATCATGATTCCAAAAAAGAAACTTCCAAGAAAAAGACACGTACTCGTTTCACAGGGAGAAGTAATGTTTTTTTTTTTTTTCAAACATTACATGAAAAAAAAAAAGAAATGAGTAAATGGAAAGTTTTCAATGTACTAATTTAGATAGTAAATTTCTCGTAGTTATAATAATAATAAAGTTAGTTACATAATTAACCACAAAATTAAATTAATTTTGTTCACTGCATCGAAGTAATTTCATAAAATAAATCTTTTCAAAATTTTATCTTGGAAATAATAAATTCATTAGGTATTGCTGTTATCGGTTTTGTTAATTTTTTTGTTGTTCTTTTAATAGTTTTTTTAGGCTAAAAGGTTCGAAAAAATTGAAAATTTCAATATCAAAGTTTTTCCAGTATGTTTACGTGATGCAGATCTGTAACCAGGCAAAGCCTCATGGACTTTGAATACTCGGAGAGTAGGATAGATTCAAACATGATATGAATAAAAGGGAGTTGCATATTTCCTTGTTGTCAATGAACCGGAAAGCCATGAGGCTTTTTTCGTAGAAAAAATGCTCAATAATTCATGGCTTTGTTCGACGAAGCCATGAATTATTGTAATTTTATCCATGATAAGGTTTTATAGATAATTTGATCGTACAATCATGTTTGAAACTTTTGTCAAATATATTTACAAAAAAATTTGAATGTCTAATTTACGGTCCTCTTGATATTCGAACTGATATTAACGTGCTTGAAGTATTTTCATTATGAAAAAATAAATACACTTCGGAAATATGTTTCAATGAATCTATCCTTTCAAATGAGTGAACACTTTTATTTCGATTCGATAGTGTTTTCAATATTCCTACTTTTATTAATTTTTCGGATCATTGGTCAAAAGAATTTATCCTCGAATTACATCACATGACATCATGGAATAATGATCAAATTACGAACGCGTCGTTGACTTTAGCTGTTCGTCAAGTTCTCCAATTTATAAAGGCACTCAATGTTGTATAAGTCGTATAAGTTAATATTGGAATAAAAAATACTTTATAATTCATAAGATTTGCACAATGGTCGTTCGAGCAAAAATCTGGGCTCGGCTGTCTAGACCGTGGTTTGGTATACCTCCGCTGACGGGCCTCTCTATCCTTAAACCTCCCTCGTTAATATTTATGAGTACAAAATGAGCTATTGAGATAAACGTACATGAAAGAAACGTGGAAATAAACCAACGTACGTTGAGTTTTTTTTTTTCAGGCTTTTTTGAGTCTCGTCAAAGCCTTTTTCTACAGAATTTTTTTTTTTTCAATTCAAACCTTAGGGTACTGTTATCAAACTACATGAAATTTTTTAAAAAGACTCCCTATCTTTGACGATAAAAAATTACATAGTTTTTTGAAGGACACGTCAAGAAATTAGGAGTGCAATCAAAAATGTTCAACTAGACCTGAAAATAATCCTATCCTGAGACTTATGGCAAAAAATAGTGACTAGGGTAATGCTAATGAATAATTACAACGTTAGAAACTTTTCAATTTTAATGCAGAATCATATTTTGCCCTAAGAGTGCAGAGAAGAACATTGTTTTAGACATTTTGATTCTGTATCTTATAGAACGAAAATTTCCAACGTTTTTCTTTCTTTTCTCTTAATTACTGAGAAACATATGACGAAGTTTGTCTTAAAAAATCAGGAATTTAGACAATTTAGTATCGGAGATATATGCAGTGATATAAAAATACGCATAATCACATTAACCAGAGAGTTAATGTTCAACATGATTGTGATTTAACAACTAAATGAGCAAACAAGATGAGAACAAATATAATTAATGATTGTGTCGTAAATGTAGTTTCACACCGTACGAAGTTAAAATCATATATTGCTCATTTGGTTAAATGTGAATAAAATTTATGATAAAATCAAACGAGTGATTTTTTAGTAAAAAATAAACTAAAAATAATGAATGAATTAAAGCGAATGTTGAATAACAATATTTGAATATAATTTTTTGGTATCGATTCAAATGTTCAGCATAAATGGATACTTGGGAATATTTAAAACGTAAACGTTAGCTTTGGCAAGCGTTGAAATACCATGCAACCTGGAGTATTGGTTTGAATATTTTAACAGTGATTCGTGAAATAAAAAAAAAAAAACATTTCCGAGACACGTCAAGCATGGAGAATATACGTGTGACTGTATACACATACCGACTTGGCTGAATGAGTAGTTAATGCATCCATCTTGGTAACACGTGTTAAACACACGAGCCTTTCGCGTGCCAAAGGAAACGGCACGCTCAATCGGTTCGACGATTTGCCGCGCATTTCCCGATCTTTCAGCAGTACTTTGCATATAATGTTTGAGGATTTTGTGTACAGACGTATCCAAAAATGGTTCTTTTTTTTTTTTTTTTTCATTTACTTTACTCTAAATTACGTAACAATCACTAGACCTTTTCAGTTTTTTGTATAAAGTAGAAACGTTTTTACGTTTCATTCAAGTTATTTATTAATTTAAAAAAATGCATAAAGTAATAGAAACAGTGTAAAAATAACTCACTCGGGTTAGTCGAAGTAAATAATGTTCATTTTGATAATTGTTTATAATAATGATTTTATCATCCGTTGTTGAAGTTTGTACCATTGGAATACAACCAACTTTGTCAATGTTGCAAAACCCGAAATTCATATCCAATTTGCTGTGATGATGTTTTTTTTTAAACCCAAGAAGTAAATACCAATAAAATGATGAAAAAAATTGAGATATTTTAAACAATGAAAATACATAATATATTTATTTTGGTGCGTTGCAACGGTGCTAATTTCGAATACAATTTTTTTATTCAAACAAATTTTCGCACTCACACACGATAATAATGTTATATCGAAACGTATTTTTAGTCTATATAATTTTTTTTTTTTAAATAAATAACAATGTGTGTTTTTTTAAATTCTTCAATTATGATTTGTTTTTTAACTAACCGGCTGTGGCTTGTTTAATTGAATTTCTATAGCACAGGCTTAAAAAATGATCAAATGGAGCAAAGAGCTTGTACAATAATAATAAAAAATGACTCATGTTCTATCGTTGAATTTATTAAAAAAATTACTGAAGATTTGGTATAGTGTTGTCACATGATTTCACATTTCTATTCATATCTATCACTCGTCCGATAATAGTCATGTATAATAATCTCTCTTCGAATTCAGTGCTTGCCATAAATACGTTATCGATAACAAACCCCAGCTAGTCCGAGTCTGAGGTACGCAGTCTCGACGTCCTCAAGCGTACCATATTGTTCCGGCTTTGTTCGAAAAAGCTTTTCCCGGTTAGACCATCCGTAAACGTGGAAAGTAGCAGTATCGGGAAACTGTCACGTGAGAATTGCACTCTATTATAAAGAGAACGAAAAAACTACGGGACGGCCATATTGTCCAACTTTACGTGCACATTAACATTATAAACAATATTTGATAGAAAAGAACACATATATGTGTCAACCATGTTTTTTTTTTTTGTCAACCAGTGTGCCAGTAGAAATATAGAACAATCCAATAAAACTTGAACGACTTTCGAACATCAACAATTTCTCTCTGAAAATTTTCGCTAAATAGCAACAATAAAGTGGTTATATCATGGTGAACATTTTGTTTACTGCTGGAAGTTATTCACCTTTATTTGTGAAATGAACTTTGAGACCTTCCGGTCAAACAATTAAAACTTGACCCAAGTGTCGTTGGCATTAAAGGATCAGAAGATGAAAATTAAAAGAAAAAAAAACAACGTAAAAGCCAAAGTACATGCCTTTTAAGTTTTTAATTACATGCCCGTTCTGGTAGTAAAAAATAAGAATAAATGCAAGAGGAAAAACGTATAAGAAATAAGGGAAAATGCCAAGCGCACCTCCAACTCTCACCCCCTGCTACTACGACGGCTGCTCGTTCCATGTTTCAGGTCATTTACCACAGTCTGTTGTACGATCTCTTTTTTCTTTTTATATATATGCTCTATATCGGTTTGCCCATTATTTTCATTTTGTGCACTCGGAACTAGAACGAGACTCGATAAGTCACGACAACCTCAATCTCACAATATACATTTATGCAACTATCTTATGCAGTGACCAATGGTGCAGCAACATTTATCCAATAACGATGTGAAAATATATTTGTGAATAGACAAACAAAACGTCAAATCCATTTCGTATTATCTATTCTGAAATTACTCACTTATTATGTTGGCTGATGGAAATTTTAAGCATCACAAGAATGAAGGATAAAATGAGGATAAAAATATATATCGAAAAAAAAAATCACGTTTTTATCTCTATTTCGAATTTTATGAATTTATCAATTTCATTCACGATTGAGAAAAAATTACAAATTTTTTAATTCACAACGTTTTATGAGGCATTTTTTTCGGAATACTTTAGGAGTAAAAACATCAAAATTATGTTGAAAATGGTTGGGAATGTCAAATAAGAATTTATTAATACATAGTTTTATATAATAAATTCATTTGATAGTCTTGGAAGATTTTTTTTTTATTCCTAAGTATTTGAAGTAAAAGCCACTGGATTTTCGAAATTTTAATAACATTGTTGTGAGATTGTCGTTTTATCCGTCACGATAACGTCACTCTCATAATCCTGACCGTGTTCCACCTAAAACCCCGTGGATTTCAGTCGGTGAACGTTGACGAGCTCGTTACTGGCTCAACATATTTCCGCATTGCTGATAAATTTTTATTGTCGTCGTTACGTATATTTTATAGAAGTCCACAAAGGATTTCGTTCGTTTTTTTTATTTTCTATTCTTATAAAGATTCAGACAGCACTCGATTCATTTTTTAAACAATGCTTTCATAGATGCAAATAAATTTTAACCGCTGAAGAAAAAAACACCATTTGGAATGAAAAAAACTTTGAAAATGTGAATTCAACACAATCGTCAACGAATCCTATTAATTCAATGATATCACCAGTGTATTTACATTTATTTTTTTGTTTTATCGCAAAAAAAGAAAAAAAAAAAACAATTGAATAAGAATAGTGCGAACGCGTTCTGAATACAAGTGTCCTTAATTCTATCGATATGGATATTTATTTACACAGCCATATTTAGCAAATGTTGCGGGTTCGCATATAGTTAAAACGTGCCAACATTTAATCGCTGCTTTCGCATTGGCCGTAAATTACGAGGGTAACAGTCTGGACCGTGTGTTGTAAGTCCTTTCCGGCTTTGTATAATGGTCCACTTGTACTCTCGGCAATAACAACAAACGTTAAATAATTCGTGGTTTAGTTGCGACGAAAAATAATTCGCTTATCGCTCTTGGCAGGAAAAAGTTTTACTATCCCACTTTACATTACAACTTTAACGACAACGATCTTCACGTCATTCTTAGTTATTTTTTAAGTGAAAAAACGAGGTTCGAGTCTCAAACGTTTTGTGAATATTGCACTATTTTTCTCAATTGTTAATGCGTTGATTACTCACCATTGAAAAAATCAAAATGACGAACAGAAACAAGTATTCGAAAAATATGAAAAATTCATCGTGTTGAAATTTGCAACATCGCCTTATTATCGCCAAATTCTGCATATGAATTTCGAGACTAAAGAAAAAAGGAGGTATTTCCTTGCATTCGAACGACAAAAACTTCTGCATCATAAATATTCACTTTATTGACAAAACTAACAGAATCGCGTACCATATTTCAAAGTTTATCACAAAAAAACGTTTTCTCCTTTCGATTACATTGGCACTGATATTAAGTTTGCAAACTGGAAATGCAGTGCAACTACATTTCATTTTGTTCCATTGAAAAACTTATTGGAGTACAATATCTCATTTTTTCATAATACACCTTTATTCTCTAGATGATTCGGGCAAAGAAAGAACTGGTATTTCTTGTTCGGAGATACATTGATTTCTGGACGCCTGTTTATTGGTACACACAGCTTGAGAGATTCTAGAATCGTAATAGGAAGACACGTAACACGAAAGACGAGATAAATTTTTTTTGACCATGCCTCTCGAAACTGAACGACCCTGATACTCTGTCAGAATATCACGGCTAATCGATTATTTTGTCAACTATATGTACACATAAAACTATATATTTTTGAGAATCAACTGTATAATTGGTTGCTGTGATAAATTATATATTGTAAGGTACATAAATATGTCGATAATGTTAACTACCAGTTCTTTCGATTAGAGACAATTAATGCAAGAAAACAAAAAATTCGAAACCGGGCATATAACCTTTTAGTTGCTGAATTGATTAAATTATAAATTTTACAATATAAAGCACATTAAAAAGGTGGATGTCGGCAATGATTCTATTACGATCAACATGTGCCCTTTTAGGATCTTTCAGTACATAAAGTAAACGAAATTCAATGGCCCATGAAATTTTGAAAAGTTCACTTATGGTTTCGATAAATTTAAAAGCTTTTGGTAATTAATTGCTTGGGCTAGTGAAATTGGCCGTAAACTCATTCAATAAATACACCGCGTGCGAGTGTTTGAGAGTTTCTCTGTCGATACAACAGATTTTCGCTAGAAAATCCTTCGCTATATTGCTCACATTTAATAGAAGAAACAAAAGTACTAAAAATTTTGGGATGAGTTCTTAAGAAAGAGAAATAACTTTCTCTTTTATCGTTTAATATCATATGTTCTGTTCTTATCAATTCTTTTGATTATTTATGTAGCATTCTGCATTATCGACTCACATTGACTGCCTGTGGAAAGTTTTCACCATCTGACGATCACTTTTGCGAGCTTGTTGTAACACAATTATCGACAAACTTCATAATTAGAATTAAAAAAAAAAAAAAATTAGTCATTCCGAGAAATGTTGTTCATAGATTATAGCTATTTGGAAATTTCACGAATTATACAACTAATGCTGCTTTAATTTTATTTTCGTCTTAAGAGAAAAAAACCTTTTTTTTTTCAAAGAATTTTTTTCAACATCTAAATAACGGGAAAACAATTTGTAAATAAAACTGGTGACATTGAAAAAATTCAAATTATTTGCTTCTGAATATTTTCTTCGTTTTGCACACGTGTTATTTGAGATATTTTATGATAAATATAAATATTACAGATGTTTCTAATACACTGTGCGTAATTGTTACACTTTTTGGCGTCTGAATAAAGTCTCAATTGTACTGAAATCGCGTCGAAAGGTCTAAACGTTCGAGTTTACACAAAAGGACTCTCGAAACCATACTCTTTACAGTGACGTAGCGTTTCGTCTGGTTCCGCGAGAGGCGGAACGTGACTCTTTGAAAAACATCCTCGTGTGCTCTATACTTAAAAAAAAAAAAAAAAATTAAAAAAAAGAATAAAGCGAGCAATAAAGATGCTGTGCTGGGAAGAAAAAAAAAGATTGTAAGAAAGATGAAAAGAGCAAGGGTCAAGAACATGCAGAGTCTCTTCTTTCTTACAAACTTATGAAAACTTCAAATTTAATTTTTTTTAAATAATGAAGAATGTTAATTGTTATTAAGACTTCATAATGATAATTTTGTGAAATTTTCAAATATTTCATTTGATCATTTTCCATCACGGATTGCTGAATAAAAATTGTGAAATCTTTGTTTCGCGAATTTATGAAGTTTCGGATGATATTTAAAAATTTTCATTTACTTCGGCTCTTTTCTTTTAATTACTATTCGTTGAGTGATTATTTTTTAGAATCATCTTAATTTCGTGCACAGAGTATATGCAATGAGCAGTTTTAACTGAACTCATTAATTTGTTAATTATGGGTGGCTGAGTTAACCTTCATGTTTTTGTGTACTTTTACTATAAACTAACCTTCGAAATGTTGACCCTTCGGTTGAAGATGCGACACATCAAAGCAATTGGGAATCGATCAACCCAACGAAAGCAACGAACCGTCTAGGAACACCGGAAGTATATATTGTCTGGACGTACCAGACTCAAAACGTTGTAACGCGATTAAATACTCATCTCAATATTCATTATCTTCGAGCTCAGTGAATTACTTCGCTGTTGCAAAATTGGTAATCCTTTTCAAGGCCATCGTTGGGTTGCAATTAGCCGAAAAAATAATAATAATTTGCCTTTGATCTGCTTCATCGGTAATTTGATGAGTCTTTAAAGTACACCAATTAATTTGATCATAATAGCGGCAGAGGTGCGAAACTATTGACCCATAAATGCAAAATTCTACAATGACCGATTTTCATCGAAATTTTTAGAAAAATAATCCGTAATTTTTAAGCAATAATAATGCACCATCGCTTATTTTGATCTTTATGAAAGATTCCCTACAAATTCACCCCGTCAATTTGTTTCTAATCTTGTTAATTTGAGAACCATAGCAATTTGTTTACAAAAAATTACTTTCTTCTACAAAACAATCGGCTTCAATATTGAAACGATGCGGCGCGTTTAAGAACCTCTTGAAGAAAAAATTAAGCCTCGAAAATATTATTAAACAATAACAAAGTTTCATTTTCGAAACCTCAGTCCTATATTGGATTTTATATTAATCTTTTTGTAATTTATAAAATAATCAATCGTTTTTGTCAATTTATACTAATCGTTTGTCCTCTGATATGGTCGAAATTTTATCAAACACGATCCCTAAGAGCAGTGCCTAAGTGCTTCTGGAAAATGGTCCTTACTTTAAATTGCTGTTAATTTGGATACTTTTATGGGATCGTATCAAAATTTGTTATCAGGCATTTGACATTGTTGCATTATTCATGAAACAAATTTGACGTAATACGTTGAAAGTTGAACTTACGTGAAAATTCAAAATACGTTTTATCCAAATGAATTCAAGGTATAATGGATTCTAAATTAAATCTTTCATAAAAACTGTTTAAGGCAATGCATATTATTATTCTTTAGTACGTAAAAATTTTCTCCAGAAAAATTCGAGAAAAGTTTGCTCTCGTGCTCAAGGATTTAATCAACCTGAGCCATTCATTGTCAGTCGGACGTTTCTTTTTTCCTTCTTCCTTGCCATCGTAAAATAATATACACCCGAGGTCTAGAATCTCATTGTCCGCGTATATTATACGATTTATCCTGTGGGCGTTACCACTCACGCCTCGAGGCGATTATACAACTTTTCTCACTCCCTCAATCTTTGAAGTGCATGCAAGGGAACAGCAGAACAAAACGTTTTGCTGCATCCCCCAGCGTTATTATTCATTTTCGTAGAAATTTATCTACATTGAGGGGCACGTTTCGAAATCTTTGTCAACGATTGAATTTTTCTAACATTATGATCAGTTGAAAAAATCAATCAGTGTCTTTTTTCGACTGAAATAAAATACTGTACAAATATTCAATTTCCTCGTACACTTTTAGAGGACTCCAAAAATATTATTTTTATTTTCACGAATTTCTCACTGTTACGTTGTACGATTTTTTTTTTTTTTTTTGTTATGAATATGAACTTTCCCCATTTTTCATGTGTGTATGAGTGTGATAATTGATAAGAGATATCAAGATATGCTCGGTTATCGATGCTCCGTTTTCTGTGTCGATGTATCACTGAAAGTTACACTATAGAGTCTTTCAAATGGATCTTTGAGAACTATTCCAGAATTTTTTTTCTCCGAATTCATAATGAAAGAGCAAATATATCAAAGGTCTGTTCCATTTGCCCGCTCGTTTACTGTTTCATCAAACAATCTCGCGTCAGGTTCTTTGTACTCGAAAAATCGTTGCATGAAATTCATAACATTATTTAAACATCTGAAAAACCATTCAATTGTATAAAGATTTGAAACATGAAGATTGCAAATCAGGTTAAAATGATATAACTTGAAAGAAATAATTAAATAATTAATCATTTTCACTTTTTTAGTCTTTATTTATTTTAGCTGCCCCCGCGGATTTACCTTCCGTACGGAATATGGTATTTTGGCTTTTTCTTACCATTTAGGACATACTTTTTAAAATTTCCCCCTAAATTACAAAAAAAAAAAAAAAAAAAATTCTCGATGAAATATTGAAAATTGAAAAGGTTTTTTTACTTTTTTTTTATCAATTCACTGAAATAATTGTATCGTTTTTTTCTGTCAAAAATTGCAATCTCAGCAAGCATTCTCTTTGTTTTCGAATCACCTTTAAATTGATAATTCGTGTTTTTCATTTGTCACCATAATTTTTCATAACTTGTGAACTTTTAAAGTTGAACAAATCGGATGAAAAAATTCAATTCGTTTGTTGGCATTTCGGTAATAAACAATTTATCGGAACGTCGTACGATCAACATCTTATTCTCATTCATGATCTTCATTCGTATAGAAGAATCATATAAAACTCGATTAAATCGTTTTCTGTGGCCAAACACATATTTATTGTAGTAAAGATTTACAATATTTATAGAGAAAAAGTTATAAATAAATATGTACTTGTATTATTAATCCATAATACATACATTTACATGTTTATATTTACTTAGTTGGGTGCGATCTCGTTGTGTCATTCGATTCATACGAAGGTATTTCATGCGTTTGTTAAGTTACGCAAGACGTTGTTCACCTTGTAAAATCATTCGTATACTTCCCTCTCTCGATTTTTGTCTTTCGTAGCAAAAACTTAGCGATCATCAGGTCTGTATTCATCACGATTTCACGTCCATTTCTGCTATTTCATTCTAGTGTATTATTTAAAAAATATATATATTTATCGTCTGTCTTCTAGAAATATTGCGTTGGCTGTGAATTTATTTCGAGCAGAAATAATAATGTTCAACTTGATCTTTGAGTAATCGGAAAAATCGTTCATTTTTGTAAATATATATTTATACATATACGTGTAAACTTATATGTTTTACACATAGATATATTGCAGCTTTGTTGTTTCTTATCGCGTATGACTGAGTCATGTTAAGAGCATTCGCAACTTTTTGTCATCAGCAAGATAAGTTAAGCACACTACGAATAAAAGCCTTCCTCGTAGTAGCTTGACACACATTTTTATATGTGTTTATATATACACGTGCGTTGGTGTGCACGGCTTTTGTCAATTCCGAGGTTTTCCTTTGTTAGATATTCCACAATGGTGACAAATGATTTTTAGAACTTTCAAAAATTTTGTTTCGCAGCTAGACATCGAGAAGTGTACATTAGAAAAACATGAGTTTGGGTAATTTTGTGATGAATGAAAAAAAATTCTGATATATCAATGGTTGTTGAAGTTTCACAAAAAATAAATAAATAATAAGACCCTCGGAAAAAAAGTCCTTGGATGCGGTTATACTGGAACAGATGAATTGACTCGAAGGCAATGAAATAAAATTCAAGATTCAATCGCCCGAATAATTTATTCAGACGCCGAATAAAATTTCTGATAAAATTGAAGAAACTTTGGCGTGAGCGAAAATAAAATATCGTCATTGGCAGTTTTTGCAAAAACCTGTTACGCGTTTCGGCGAATTCAACGATTGACTCCTTGTATACATTTGAATCGGAATGATTTAAAAAAAAATCACGTTTCTAATGATTATTACGAACTTTTTAAAGTTGGTATTGGCTCTCAATCAAATTATTAACATTGCACCTACTTTTTCGTTATTTTTTATGCTTATACAAATAAGCTAGAAACCGAATATATTTCAGAATTTGAGAACCACTGCAACAAGGTCCAGCTGATATGATATACCTGTAACTCGTTATCAAAGTTAACACAATGTGTTCACTAACACAATCAGTCGCCGCTTCACAGGAATATTTATAATACCTGAAAGCAAAACATTCATATATATATACATTCGTATGCGCTATTCGATACTAAATTACCAGAGAAAAATGGTTCTGATAATTTTTTCGTTACTTTCCGTTTTGGTAATGTAATCATACTTTAGTTCTTTTTTTTCACTTCTAAATCACTGATTAAGCTTGGATAAATTATATCGAATGATTTTTATGCAAAAAGCTATACGTTTATATACGAAGAACTATTGGGCAGTAACCATTTTTTGAGGAAAAAATTGCACAATAATAGTTAATGCTGATATATTTTATCCATAAAATATTTGTAATGAGATTATTTTTTTTTAAATACTAAGTTATAAAAATAAAGAAATGTTCGGAAAGTAGTTTTCTTGTCATTTTTATTTGACTATAGAATTTAAAGAAAAATGATTGACCATATATTTATGTTGAATATTTTGTATATTTAGTCTAGAACGTTCCATACATACAGACAAATTTATATACGCACATGTATATATTTATGAATGTATCCATAGAGTTGTAATATTCACAGGAGTAAACTCACGTGTATACCTTGTTCTGTACATGACTCGTCCTCCACCTCTTTCGCCTCTTCCTCCTCTTCATCTCTGTCTCCGTCTCGCCGCGAGTTTTAACAGCACCGCGCGGACCACCACGTTATTCCAGAGCTTCAGTCACTACAGAGACTTCGTTCACGGAACGTGTCTTCATCTTTTCTGCTTCCTTTTTTTTTAATTCACTTTTGGCTTATGTTAAAGAATAAGTCATTCCAATAAGATGAGTGTGTGGAGGAGAGATGATCGCAAGTCCCTTCAAGGCACGACAACGATTTTGGGCCTAATCCCATTCTATTTCCGTTGATTCGTTTGAAATTCCCGGCAAAAAGAGAGCCGGCTTCTTGTGCGATTGTGACCTCAAACGCGTTAAACGAACCGCGTGTTTTCTCATTGTGATTCTACAACGATATTTTTGTTTTCTTCGATTGATGAATTTTTGAAGTTTTTTTTTTCAATCGGGACTTCAGTGAGGTTGTGATTATCGCCATTATGTGATTGAGGATATTTTTACTGCTGATACCGCACAGTGGAAGATCTATCTTCAGATGGTAAAGTGGTGTTTACGATAAGGATCCAGTATTCGGTAATTTTTATTTTTTTTCTGTTGCATTTTCGTTTTTTTTTTTTTTTTTCATTGTGATGTTGGAATTATTCGACTTTTAATTTATAACATTTTGTTTTTAACTTGAGAAATATTGACTTCGGATGCGATTACGATAATGAGATTTTTCAATTGTGAGGACCATTAAAAATGGAAAAGAAAAGTAATTGACTGTAGATTTTTAATTGGTTGAATTCTTGTTATCGATTGTATCAGCTTTTTTTGATATTTTTAATAAAAATTATTATTTCATGAAAACGTCATGCAAGTAAATATTATTTATTTAACGAGATAGAATAATAATTGGTGGAAGTCTGAAAGTACTATTTTAATTGATTGAGTTTTGATTTTTTTCACCAACTGTTTTAGTATTTTTATTGAAAATTATAACTTACGTAAAATCTTTCGAAAACCGATTGCACTGACTAGACGTGGTCAAATGCATTAGCTATGTAAGGTCACTGGCATCAACGAGCAATCACTTCAATTAAATCATCTCCGAGTCAGTGCACACAGAAAGAACATTGTTGACTTAATCCAACCTGCGAATACATCTGTCAAAAAATTACTCCATACGAATTTCAGCTTACGAAAAAATTAATCTCATGATCTTATTTTTTATTTCAAATCAAATCTAACACAAATATTGCTTTGTAAAGGTAGGACCGTACAGACCACTTAAATTGGCGATTTAAAAACATCGATGTAAAAATTTTGATGAGTCTGTTGATACTCCGATAAAATGTGCTAAAAATAACTGATAACATCGAAATGATGGTTTTCGATAAATCTCACCGTCTCTATCCTGTTTTTTATATGCCAATCATAATTCGAACTTTTCGAGATAGACTCCAATTAAGTAATATTTTGTCCCAATGCTGACAGCATTGTGTATCATTGGGAAAAAATATCTCCGAAAATATGACGAAGGTAGAAGAGTGTCATTGTTCAAAAATATATTTGAAATGTGCAGGGTGCATGTTTTTGTTCATTTATTGAAGTCTAACCGGACGTGGCCATTATTTTTGTTGCAGTTCCAATTACTGTTATGTTCCGTGTCATTTTTCAGTTCTCTTCAACTTTTACGTTCATTCATTTTCAATCGTTAATTGGTTGTAGAGATTTTTTGTTCATATCGAAAAGTAAATGATGAAGTAAGATTTTAATTGGGGTTATGGATATTAATTATACGTAATGAATTTATTGGACATTAAAATGAAAGCTCGAGCGAACGTTAATGGTCAATTCTCTACTTAATGTTCTCTATTAGCATGTCACCCTCGTCACTGATGTTAAGCACTGGGCTAATCCCATCTTGGCCTTGTCACGCTTACGTTGTTGTTCTAATTGCTCGTAAAATCCATAATTAATTCCAGAGGTTAATGACCAGCTATTTTTTCAAAATGTTTTTTTCTTTCGACAACCTTGTTAATAAAAAAATTCAACAATTAATTTAAAATTAAGCACTGCCGGTTCGAGGAAAATATAAAGAAGTAAATGGATGATTTGAATGTCAGAAAATTACACTGAGACGAAAAATTGTTTATCTAACTAAATCCATTTTGTTGAATGAAAAATGGTGCATCAACTATTCCTTTTCGTCAAATGGCAATTGCTGTGGTTATATATGTTGCGGTTCGGTTTTCATAGAATTTTTTACCTTCAAAAATCACTAGTGCTTATTTTATTCATTTTTATTGAATTTTTCATACCGTAAGTGGAACGCGACGTTTTGCGTAACTTGGTGGCGGCGACGACGATGTTGAAGGCGCCTCTGAGATATTCCAGCAGGTATACATGTAATTATGTTACGTGTCGGTAAGGTAATACCTCAAGTCGTATCGATTCCTTAGGAAACGAATATAACATTTCCCCCCGGCTAGAATTATCTCTCCGTGCATATATAGGTAGAGAGATATATTTTGCAAGGTCGTTTTGCATCGTCGACGAATTTGCCTTGTCAATAGAATTCTTATAAGAATTGCGTGGTTCTATAAAGCTTTTTGTTTTTTTTTTGTTTTTTTTTTTTCGTACAATACTAAGAAACGAGGGTTTTATAATGAACATCACGAAATGGCGATGCTATTTATTTTCAAGTAGCTATTTATGACAAAATAAATAAATAAAAACGTTAACGTCGGGCTTATAGAAAGATTAAGGTCTATTGTTGTCTAAAAGCCCGTTTCTAGAGCTGATTTTCTTGACAGAATAAATTCAAAGCTTTTCGAGTATTTTTCATTTTCATATTGTAGGCATATTTGCTGTATATCTATGTCCAAGTACACATACAATTTTATGGAAAAAAAAGGACTTTTGCTTAAATAGTTTTGTAGTATTCAGTATAAAATGCGCGCGAAAAAACACTTCTGATTGGCAATCAGAGTTCCAGACGTTCCCTGCATCCAAAAAAAACCAATCGTACTCTTAATCTATATCGACGGTGTGAGCAATTGTACGAGAATCATACAGAAAAATTATTTTTTCACAAAATGGTGACATGCTGAATTTTGATCATTATTTTTCAAAATACTTTTTCACTTTTATCGGGGCTTAAAACTAAACATAACGATAATCCCGAACCGATTCTGGTACCATCGCTCAAGAACAGCCTTGAAGTTTTACCTCTTTGAAGTTGTTTATCATTTTTTCTTTCTCTCGGAGAACTTGGCGTCGAGCCACTACCGCGTCTCTTGATAAAAACATTCAAAAACTTCTAATACAAGAAATTACTATGTTTTATTATTATGGTCATAGATTATATCATACAATTATGACAGAGTTAGTTGTTCGGCCGATATTTGCTTTTTTTTCAGATTTCTTTCTTGCGAGAGCATAACAAAAATGTGAAGATAAACCGTTCGAATTGATGATAAATAATCAATTCAATATTGACGAAGTTAATTTGATTGCATTTCGAATATTCGTTCGATATTACCAATGAACTTTTCGAAATATTCCTGATTTAAAAAATTCAATAGAATTTGTCGAGGAATTTAGACGGCGGGTCAAGATGTTCCACGAGTACGTTGCACTCACTTGATTAAACAATGCGAATTATGGGCGTTCCTCGAAAGGCTCGTCAATTCCGAGACCGATGGAACTGATAAAACAGCGTTCGCTTGATTATCTTGAGGAGTAGAGAGAGAAACAGAACATGGTTTCAACACTCTGTCATCGCTATTGTCCTGATAATGTGGTTGGCAAAAAATGCATTCAATCATATGATTAATTGTTGGAATAATTAAATAAAAATGGGAGCTTATTCGAATAATTTATTTACATCGTTCAGAGAAAACTTTTCTTTTCATCCATCAACTAAATATAGTGGCATCTTTTTTATTTTCAATGCATAGCATAACCGTCAGCGGGAGGGATTTTTGGTTTGACGATTATGAATTTAAACTGAATATATAGAAACTCAATGGAATTTGAAAAAATGTCGAAAAAATTCTAAAAAATTCTTTGCAGTGTATTAAGTTTGTGAAAACATTGTCAATCCGTTGGATAATTAAAAAAAAAAAACGAGTAAAGACAAAAGTGTGAAACACGGTAAGTCCTACGATGGCTTAAGAGATTGATTTCAGAGTTCCATGAGAAATAAAAGGCATGAAGGGCTATCTGTCGTTTCCAAAATTCTACTTTTGTCTATGCATGATGATACCAAATGTTAACTAAGTCGCATATAATTTTGTTGCACTGTTATGTCGTTTTTTTGCCAACAATAAGGGACAGCTGACATTTTTGTTGGTCATTAAATTAATGACGCATCTAACGATCCGTCTGGTGGATGACCTCGGGCAATGAACCTTTCGATAAGACCGGTATTCCAAACAAAAGATTATACGAGTGATGTCACACATCGATAAACCAATACGTAACGCGAACGAAAACGTTTGGTCATTCATTGCATATACTGCACAGTAATTTTTGTTTACGGCATTATATTCCGACACGTATGTATCGGAGAAGAGATGTGAACAAGGGCCTCTCTTTTCGTTTCCTGCCGATCATGGAATCCGCACGGTCGTTTATCGCGCTGTTCTCAACCGGCAAACCCTCTCTCACCATCGCTTCTGCATTTGCTCCCGTTACTCCGTTTCGCTCGCGCGAATCACGTTATACCGTTATTTTTCGATTCGCGAATTTTACGTCGTTACCGTCTGCCTTGTGTATGGGCCATTTTTTTTTTCGTGTTCGATCTTTCCGCCTCCCTTTCTATCATGATTCGCGTGTTGTTTTTTTCGTCTTTTTACACACTGATGACGCAAGCACCGCTAGCGAATTCGCTGATCCGATCTTTTTGCGGCTGGAAATTTATGCGAGCTTCCTTGATGTAAATTTCAACCTGGCAGAATTTTGAAAAATACAATTATGACCTCTATTTGAAAAAAAAAACCTCATCAAAATGAAACAAATTTTCGAACGAAGTTCTCAATCGATTTTAAATGTTGTTTCAATATTTCGCTGTGAAATCACGGCTTTTAGTTTTTCTGCTGGAACGATTGAACGGCTTTTTTCAGCCACCATTGCTCACTTTGTGTTAAAAAAAAAAAAAAAACGTAAATTTGGGTTTTTTTTGCCTTACTTAACCGACCATCGAAAGCTTTTTTCTTGCAATATAAATGCGTGTTACGTTTGAATGAATACGTATATCGCCACTACAACGGGGAGTTCGTTTTGGCCTCGGTTCAATGCGCCTCGCCAGACCGAATGGAGCGATATTAATTGGTGAACATTTATCGTACACGATCTAGTAAATCGTTTGAAAGGGGGAAATCCAAAATAAATAAATAAAACATTACGTTAGGTCGGGAAAAAATAATAACTGATTGCATTTTTTCCTTCTCTCGATATATTACGAGCAAGTTTAAGTGTCAACGTCATTTGTCTCCTCGGCAGAGCACGACACACGTTATAAATTTCGTCTCATAAGCGCTTCTCACTGAACCACAATGTATATACGATCGACGTAAAGGATATTTCTAAAGAAAAACTATAGGCGATGTTATATCGAATAACCAACACTTGAATGTATTTTTTTCTTTTTGACTCTGTCGAGCAATATTGTGGTTTCGAAAGTTTCTACGTTGCAATCAAGATTTTCATCACCAATATTGTTCGTTGAAAGAACTATTTTTAACAGTGATTCTATATTCCTCCGTATTTTTATATAATTTATGTATTGTTTTACTCACATTTATAATTTACACGTAATATTTCACTTTTTTTTGTTGTTTTATTTTCGTTCTGATAAACCAATATTTCTTATAACACTAATCTGTTATTTTTAAGTCTGTCAATACTATCATTGAAGAATGCTTGTTTATTTTCGTTTTTCAGGCGTCTCAAAGCAAACTGACGTTTTGGAAAGATGGAGGGAGCTCCTGACGGCCCAGAATTCGATGACATTCCAACGGATCCTCATGTATCGAAGCTATTATCAAAATCCGCGGTCGACTTATCGGACGATGTGCAAATTTTGTCGGTCGACAGAGTGACTGTTGAGAAGATCGTGCTAGAAAAAGGTGGATCGCGCGAGGTATTGTTAACAAAAAGTGAAAGTACGAAAAAGTTATCCGAACGAACGACGAAATTCCCACCGATCAAATCACGATCGTCACTGTGGCGAAAGAGATCGAATAGCACCGATGAGTTACTGTCATCTTCGAGAACACAAAAATTCAAAATTATTAATAACCTTGACTTGTCGCTCGTGACTGATTGTTCTATAGATGACTCGAAAAACATATCACAATTGCCGACTTTGAAAACACGCAACACCGACAATAAAAAACGCATAAGTCCGATTAAACTTACGAAAAGTTCGTCCATTGGTAGTCTCACAAGACTCAATAGACCTGGCAAAATATCGATTGTAAAAGTACGCAAAATCCCACCCAAAGTTCCTGCTAAACCGAAGAAAAAAAATCACACCGATACAAGCTATTGTCAGACTGTCTTCAAACCTGCGGTAGCTTCGACAGAGTTGGTGAAAACATGTTTAAATGTAACTGATATTGAACAAAAAACGCACAATGCTTTCAAAGTCGAAGGAAAAACAACTTCCGAGGACTTTTCTGATTCAAAAAACTGTTCCATTGGTAATGAAACTGAGGCTACCAAGGCTCACGAGCTTTTAGAAAAAAGCCAATCGAAAATCGAGCGACTTCAGAAAAATTTACGAACCCAAATAAACCTAACAACAGCCCAATCGTACAAGCAAAAATTGCCCGGTTTTAGTTCCTTAAAAATACCAACAATAACGAACTTGGATTTGAACGAAAATATTACGAAGACAACTATATTTGACAAAGATTTTCTGGAGCGACATAATTACGATACAAAATTGGAAATCGAGGAAAAACGTTTACTCGAAACCGATATCGATAGCGTATCGGACATTGAGAGAAACGACGAACCTGCAACTTCTGACAAGCCAAGGTATAGTAAAAAAGTACTGGAAATTGAGAAGAGATGGTCGGGTGAATTTTTAGAGAATAATTACGAACAAAATTCCTCGGAATCTTCATACGTTGAAGAATTGGGTAGCGTTTCATCACGCGAAAGTATTAAAACCGAGACAAAAATCAAGTTTAGTGGCAATAAAAATCATTCGAATGATGAGGAGCACAGTGAAAACTCAAGAAAACAGAGCATCGATGAAATTTTCGAAGAAACCGTTAGTACAGTTGATTCGGATTCTTGTCTCGAGGATAGGATAAAAGCCATTGATGATGACATTAACGATTCATTGAAAACTAAGGCTAACGAAGACGCCGCGTCAAACGGTGACAGTGAGCCTAAGGAAGGTACGTTCAAGGTGTCAGAACCTGCTGATAACTTTGAGACTAAGTTGCCGCTTCAATCGAAAATCGTATGGGTATCTGCTGAAGGCATCTCGAAGCAAATTGCATCAGATAATTTCGTAGACGATGACTTGAGTAACGTACAGACCAAAAAACTGGATTCGGCTCCAGGCTTTCCAGAGAATTGTGATTCCCATGTCCCGAAATCAGACGCTGGTGAAGATTACATAATTTACGATCATTTAACACACCCAGAAAAACTAGAGTCCGCAGGAACAAGTTCGAGTCCCGACGGTTACGCGAGTCTAATAAAGGAGTTCACAATGGAAGGCAGCTCCTCCAAATCTCCAAAAGAAGAGAAAAAGAAAAGAAGTGGACTTCGTCGTCTTTTGCCTGGGATATTTTCTCCGAAGGAATCTCGGAAGGAATACAAAAGGGAGCAGAAAGAGCGAAAAAAACGAGAAGAAAAGCATTTCAATCAACATCAACAGAATGGCATTTTCACGCGATCTCCAGACTCAATGAATCTAAATGAAGACATAACTAGGAATGTTAAACTCGATACAAGCTTGAATAGTTCCATCATCGAAGAAAGACTTAACGAAATAAAGCAAGAACTGTTTCCCGAACAGGGCATGACAACGAGTACACCAGATCATTTTTTGCAAAACGATCGAACGTTCACCCAAGACCCACGATCTGCAAGATCTTTCACGGTTAACTCGTCCCTAAGTTCTATAGCTCCTGATGATAAATGGCTTGACCATAATATCATCAGTGGTTCACCGGACATGCGAAAATTCAAACAAAATCCGCGTAATGATAACGAACGGAAGTGCAGTCTCGAGAGAAAACATAGTTTACAAGAATCCAATCAGCCGAGATTCCTACGCAATCATGGACCTTCCGGACGAATTTCCGCGCCGCCGAGCGAACGATTTCTCATAAGACCTCGAGCTGTGCATCCAGTAGACCGTCCACTTCCCGCAATACCGCAAAGAATCGAAATGTCTAACTATGAAAATCACGAACAGATACGAAAACATCCGAATTATTCTCGCAGGGACCAGAAAATCGAACCATTAACGAATTACGGTGCCAATTCTTATGGTCACGTTGCCAGCAATGACAATTATATCAACGACCCTAATCTCTATGAGAATGGTAACCATGTAATCGAGAAAACAGAAATCAACAGGAATCAAAGTATTGATTCAGGATTTAACCTGACACCTGTATCAGCGCAAGTGAAGATTACCCGTCAGCTAATAGTTAACCAGAATCAAAAAGCACCGCTTATTGGTCGTTCACCAAAATACTCACCGAGCTCGAGTCACAAATCTGGCGATTACGCTGACTCGAGTTATACACCGAATTCCAGTCAGAAGAGCGAATTTTCACCAGGTAGCTCGAAAAGTGGTGAATACTATCTCAATTCACCGCGGAACAGTTGTAGGACTTCGCCAATCGACAGTTTCAATGACCGGAGAGAACAGCCACCACTGTATGATCAACAACAGCATCGTCAACGTGACGCCAGTCACGATCAAGAATTATCACAGAACGCGCCATATCCAGTGTCGCCTAGAATCAGAGTTCAAACAAAAGACGATCGTGTCTATGATATTGCTCCAATATCGCCATTACAAGAAATTCGCGTTGACAAATCATCACCCAGTCCTCGACACATAATTGTTCAAGCTGGCGCAGCCCAGGATAGTCCTTACGGCGCGCAAAAAGGCTCTCCGAATATTCCATTGTCTACCAATTTAGCGAAACTACGGGCTAACGTGGAAAACACAGTAACCGATGGAACCCAGTCGGTTAATGTTGAGCGTTTGTTGAACGAAAATGAAGTGCATGCGGGCTCGAGAATGACTTCGCCCATACCAACGACAAGAACCTTAGCCTCACCGTTACAATTCAGAGACTCTCCAACCCACCGTGAAGACAGAGATCACGGTTCGTCATTTCAAAATCTCCCGAGGGTGATGTCACCATCCAGAATTCAAAGAATAGCATCACCCTTAACTGTTGTAACTGCGGGAAGTTCTTCTCCTGTTCCCACCACGATAACTTCGCCGAATAGTGTTGCTAACATAAACTTAAGTCTTTCTCCCGCTGATTCCCGATGTTTAACTTCACCGAAAAATGTCTTGAAAGAAAGCAATTCGACTCATGAATCTCAGCACCGTCGTCAATCCAATCAATCAAGAACGTCAATTCTATCGCCCAACACAACTCAGAGTAGGATTACTCCGTCGAGTGGTCCGCATACTCCCGTATCGTCGCTCAATTCTCGCCGAGCACAGCCTAATGATCAGATTCTCATAGCTTCACCAAAACGCGAAGCAAGCATGTATGAGACGCAAACTGGTCGTCATAACGGAACAATGGAATCTGGATGTCCGGATTCACCGGTCCCAATGGCTGACTCACCCAGTCAGGTTATGATACCAAGGACCCAAGCATTGCGACAAAATTTGTTCGAACGCTCCAAATCTCCGCACTCTGAAGGTCTCGATTCGGGGGATCAAGTACGTCAGGCTCGCGATGTTGACCAATCGATCCATAGAGCTTCACCGACTGTTCGTCCGATGTCTCCTTCAGTCGACATGAAACCAACGCAAAAGAACATCCCACGACCTGAACCAATTTATTTAAGCCGCCACACTGGTCAGAGAGCCTTGTCACCAAGGACGATACAGTCAGACACAAGGAGACGGCAAAGCCCCGTCGTATTTTCTGAGGACAATCGGTCCAATACTCTCCTGGTCCAAGTACGACCAGAGAATATTCGTAATCAAGTATCCACCAGCAATCAAAGGCAGCAGGAAGCTCAACATTTGCTAAAACAATCAGTTTGCGAAAGACCCAAGGAGACAGTCTACGTGGAAAGACGGGTACAGTCTCCTTCGGGTACCCCACGTATGCTTTCCCAGCGACCAGAAGTCATCTACGTAAAACAAGATCAAAGTTTGATAGCTCCGAGTGGTGAAATGAAGAAAGATCTGGTCTCTAGTTTACCTCCAGCGAGTCAACGAGCTAATCAGTCCCAGCAACAAATAGTTATCGATACGAGACGAGTTCGGCGTGCAAGTGAAACTATTTATGAAGATCGGAAATCTGCAAGATCTCGGGATAGTCCAATGAGTGAGCAAATGTATGGAATCTGCCAAAACCAGCGATCACCGGCTTCTCCAAGGTCAGCATTAGAGTACGGCTTAAGACAAGATGTTCATGTAGTTGAACAAAATCGGGAAATACCGCTTACATCGAGGTCCCCTCAGCAACAGCAACATCAACAAATTTACGCCTCAAAGCAAGAAACATTGGTCGACACTCCGCAGATTATATACGGAAGTCAGCAACCAATCAGAAAAGAAGTGACGTACGGGCAAAGGCAGTCTTTGAAACACCACGAGCCACTTTACGGTCAGCGCTCTTCGGAGCCGATATACGGTCAACACTCAAATCGTCAGTTATCACCATCGAAACGACAGATGTTGCAGCACCTGGAAGCCTTCTACTGGCAACAGAAGGCTCTTGATGCACAAAGAAAGTCAACGGATTCTCCAACTTTACAAAATCGTCCGGTTGACGAAACTAAGATCGAATCACCGGAGGTTCGCGAAGCTATTTATTGGCAGCAGTTGAAGAAGCTCGATGAGGAACAGCAAAGAAAAATATTTGAAAATAATCAAATGGAAGAAAGAAACGATCCTCTTTATTGTAGAAAGAAACTTCCATGTTCCGGTGGCTTATCACCGGTGGGAAATCAATCGAGGCATGGCTCGACCCCAAGCCTTATTACTAATCAGAGTTTATCGGTTGCACTACCACAGCAAAATCAGCAACAGGTTTTAGAAATTAACGCTGAACAGATTTACTGGCAGAACAAGCCACAACAGCCTAAAAGTCAAATACCGGTAGGAAAACCGCCAATGATGGGACAAAAAGGGCAAAATCAGCCCGTACTGATAGTAAGACCTCAACAGGCTGTCAGAGAATTAGATCGAACAAATCAGAATGCTGGCTACGATCAACGTGATAGTGAGACCGTGAGACAAGATGGGATAAGATCAAAAAGTGCATCGCCTCATTTCACACGTGGGGATGAGCGTCGTAGTCTGAGTTTGCCCAGAAAACCCGGCATGTTGAATGACGATGTGAGAACTAATGTCAAAATCAACCGCGAAGTCCGTGCGACAAATTCTGCAAATTCAAGTCGCAAATCCAACACACCACCTATACATGAAGTTCACGATATTGAAGGAGTAGACAACGCGAAGAAGCCTTTAGGTCCACCGCCGATTTTTAAGCGTGGAAGCTTAATAAGCAATTCAAGTAGTTCCGTAGATTACGGTACTGTGGGTACTAAACGTGTGAGCTTTTCTAATCAAGCAAACTCTCCAGAAGTTGGCTCTGGTAATTGGCCAACAAAGCACGGCATGGCACCTGAACCACCAACTCGAAAACATAAAACTGAGGAGAGAAGCTCTGTTAGCTCAGAAACGAATGATTCTATGTATCTTCAAGGCCATGAGGATAATAATAACAGTGTTAACAATGTTTATGGCAATGTGGGTAAATCCGTTAATGGACAAAATGAGGATCGAATGGAATCGATCGTCGGACAAAGAGATATCTTGTACGAGACTGAATATGATGCTAAACCTCTGCCTCCACCTCCACGTGAAACATCTTGGATATTAAAACGTAGCTCGAGCTTGAAAGACAGTTCCCCCAATACCGGCAGAATTCCGAGGATTGAGATTCAACGAGCTAAAGTGCCGGCAAATCCTCGAAAGTGGCCTGGTGTGAGTGAGAGCGAGAGCGGCAGCGAAGCTGGTGAGGTGCAAAAAATTCTTCAGCGACGTAATGGTAAGTCTCTCCATTTCCTGCACTTCTTCTTTCCCTTTGATTACGTCTTGAATTTAAAGATACGAGATATGACTTCAATCTGACCAAAAATGCAAGAATATCGGATTTTATTAATAAGCTATACTACAATGATTATTCTACACTTGGCTACCGACCAAAATAGCATGTGCAGGATACGAAAATTTGGATACCTCGGTCATTGTCATCTGCCCAAATTTCAGCTACTTTACTCAATATCATGCAGAAAAGTTTAGCCATAGAATATATCGTTTTTCGCTGCAGTTTCATGAAACACATAAATTTAATCCCTTTGAACATGAATACATTGAATTACGCTGGAGGTACTTCGTAGCACAGACATGCTGTACGACAAAATGCAAACAGGCTTGTGTGTGCCTGTGCATTCCAATGAGCTTCGTCTTGAGGCAGGCCTGAAAGGCAAGGGCACGTAGACTCTCGACACTTTTGCCAAGAAATACGAGGTTTACACAGAGTCCCAGCCATTGTTTTTATTCGTTCATACCTGGAGGATTGTGTTGAATGCATCTACTACAAAATTTGGTAGAATAGGCAGAAAAAAAACCTAAGCAAAAAAATCGATACATTATGACATGTGAAATAATTCATTCACAAAAGTAAAGAAGAGAGATCAATAGGCAAATTAACCAAAAGATTACTTTTCCAACATTTCGGATTTCATCTCCACGTCCATACGCAATAGACAATACACAATAGATAATGGAAAGTGTCAGTAGGTAAATCGGGATATCCAAAAATTTTGATTATTATGAAATGGAACTATATTTTATTGTTTTTATGAAATATAAAAATTAAAAAGTATAAATTTATATAACCATTAGACATACGTAAGGATGAGATTACGCGAAACTATTTCACTTTTTTTTTCACATAACACAACAATAAAATGCTGATTGTAGTATTATTAAAATGATTACGAAAATACTATTGAGTACAATCAGTTTTTCCGATAAATTTTATTTCACTGGATCGGTTTGAGTAGATGCGGCTGGCCCGTCAATCACGACTGTGGCTGGTTCTTCTTGAGTTTAAGACTTGAAGCAACCGCATCGTTTGTTCAATTTAACCAAATCTAATATATAGCTATACGTAATGGGGATCAGCAAGCCTAATCCTCTGGATCGTGTCCACGTGCGGTCGCTCGTGTTAAATCCAAGCATAGGGCGCAACAACCTATATAGATAATTAAAGTCACGGAACCAGAGTTCTCTGGACGAAATTGCTGCCATCAAGAGGCTCTCGTGAATATCGTTGATTCGAGCATGGCGCGCGCATGGGGCGCAGTAGCGCAACCGACATTGCAGTATCAGCTGCAACGAACGGAACATGCGCCCGAGTAATGTCGCAAGAGTTCAAAAGCCTGGGAATACACTATAAAAAGTGTTATCACTCGCCAACCGCCAGTTGGTTGACTTTTGTTCCTGAAGAAGCCAAATCTCCTAATCGGATTGTGTCCTTCGGTGTGTCTGCAAAGTTCTCTAATGATGTTTCCAGTTTCTATTTCTATATTGTATATGAAAAGACTTTTTTCTTCTACCATAAGCGCACCAATTCATAATTCAACTTTGGCATCTTCCACTCCGTAGCTGTCTACAATAAAAAGTCAAAAGCAGCCAAGAAATGGCAATATTAAGTCCCATAGAACCAATGCTGTCGATTTTTGGTATCCATGGAATGTTTTTTACTCGGAATGTACCCATCGCGCTCAAAAATTGCGTCTTTGCACGTAGAAAACTTGCTTGGTTCGAGTCAAAAGTTGCCGCAAGGATCTTTGCTTATCTCGCGAGTGAACAACGTGGACAGAACGTGGAACAAAAAAAAGAGAGCATACAACTGAGATATGTTTTGCGCGTGTTTTGCCCATTAACCTGAATATATACACACGTTTACATCAACTCATACGTGCGTCTATGAAGCAGGATCACGAATAAACTTTTGTCTGAAGTACCGCGTCCCAAGATGACAGATGAAAGAGAAAAATAAATATTTATTTTCTTTTATTGTAAAACTCGACTTCTGGATGAACGACAAAATTACTCGTTGAGATTCTTGGCCAGAATAGTTGACAGAAAAAGCAGAGGAGACAGAGACAGCGTTGCAACAAATGATGCGCAAAGTGAACGGCCTCCACCGAAGGAGTGGTACAAGAGGCAAGCAGCCAACTAATAAGTACCCTCTTTCTATGTAACTGCTCTTGGTGCACAATACGTTTTACCAATACTTGAACGCGACAGTGTTTAACAAGTTGTGAGTAAGGTCAGCAACCTTGCACCTCAGGAAACTGCACCGTATATATAGTTGGCACAATAGTACGTATATTGTACTGTAGGTATTATACAGACGAGAAAAACTTCATCAGGAAAGTAGAAACACCCACACACTTCCGGCTGATGGATACTCATCCTAACTCATCTGTTATCCTTATCTTCATATTTTTTATTTTAAAAATTTCATCTCATCTATCGCTGCTTTTTGTTTCATCAAGTACAAGGCTATGGGGTTTATGTGTGCTCAACACGTGGAGATAAGTTCGCGTGGGTTACAGCCTTTGTTTCCTAGTCGGAATCATTTCACGTTTTTAAACGCACGCGTCTAATTGATGGCTTCATAGGACTATGACGTGTCTGCAAAATAAAAATTGCACTATCTTTTCACACTAACAGAAATAATAATTCTTGATAATTCGAAAGATTTGCACTTGGTCGTGATGTTGTTCGGTAGACAACTATCATTTTTTGGTCTTTCTGTAGTTCTTTGATATTATGGAGTAAATCATCGCTATGAAGTTTATCGATCTCCAAAAATGTTTTCTCTCGCTTACCGTCTGATCATATTTTACTTACCTACTTTTAGTAATACAGCTCTAAGGTGATATTAAACGTTGTGAATAACAGAACTATGTACCATACGAACTTCTCATAGTCGTGTTTCTGAGCATTGACGTTTCGTTCTCACAGATGGGGCGGCTGCTCGGCCACCGCCTTTACTACTTACATTTTTTATGAACGACCTAGTAAAGGTGTGGCACTCCTAGAAATGAAAGATTATCAGTTGGAGCCGATGAATGTGTAGGCGATTTATTTCCAGTTACCAAACTTTTTTTTTTTTTTGTTTGTGGTCCAAAAAATCGCATCCTCTATCTTTAATTCCGGTTATCGGTTGAGATTATTTACGAATTGATAGCTTCACTGCTCCCTCTCATTACAAATAATGACAGATATCATTTATTTTACAACTCACGAATCTGAATATTTGTGTACCAACTAAGTTCCAATCCTTTTGCATTTAATTAGCCTTTCCGGTGAATTAAAAAAATTTATAGAAATTAATATTCTTTTACCCGATGTGAAGTCGGTTACCGAACAATATTGTTACCTGCATTTTTTCGAAATTTGATATTTTTTATGGTGCATCAGCAAAAAAAAAATGTCCCGGCACTATTTCTAACGGATTTTTCTGGCGATTACCAAAAACATTTTATTCGCTGTTTGCGCCAAGGATAGAAAGGAATATTTTATGGCAAGAGATCGAATTTCTACGCTTGTACGGCGTTTCCGTCACTTCTCAGCAATATATATGCAGATTAGTCAGGTTGAGATGCCGCGAATTCTATGATGCGCAACGTACACTACTTCGACTAAAATATCGTGATAGTATAATAGTCACAAGTGCACCAGACCCAGCTCGATCGCGATATTTTTTCTTCTTTTTTTTTTCATTCGTCAGAAAACAGAAAATGAAAATATTATAAAGTTCGCGTGCAGAAATTATGTTCATTGTACAACATTCAGGATCGTAAGTTTCGTGTAGGTTTCTTTTTGACCACCGCTCGGGACAAGTGAGTTGTACAAAACGAAAACTGGTAAAAGAAATTCTTGTGGTCTGAGGATAAAAAGCTGGTTCCATTGAAACTGCGAACTGCGGAGGTCTCACATTCATATCTTGTGAAAACAGTCGCGGACACGGATATTTATTTTCTTTATTTATCGCTTGACCTTATAAGAGTGTATACAAATTTAGATTTGACTCGATATTATTTTTTCTCTGGTTCATTACGTCGTTTCATAATTGAATGAAAATAATAATGCTCCGTTGAAATCGGTTAATTCTAAAACATTCAAAATGTTCACATCCCGCGTCTAATGCGATTGCAAGGCTGACCATACCCTTGTTTTACCACTTTGCAATGTCTAGACGTATAAAAAATAAAACATGTATTGCAGTCTATTCATTGACTTTAAATCAATTGCTTAATTTTTTTCCTGGATGGATGATTTACTCTGTTTTCTTTCTCAACCAAAAAATCATTCCTTCTTTATTAAACTTCAACCTTTGAGACTTTTGTCAAGATTTTTTTTAAGAACAATAAGACGTTTTTTTATGATTCTTTCTCGCCCGAGAGTTCCTACAATTATTATAAAAATGATTTCTAAGATAATGAAAAAGTATATGCAGTAGTCACAAAACGAGTTTCGTTTTAGTTGGACAAAAAGTCGCTCCAAACTCACGGGTCCTCTTGAAACCACGAGAAGTTGAAACTTCGTTGAAGTGATTGTACGAGGATTCGACGAAATCTCAACCCTCTTGTCTCTTGTGACGAATAAACTCATACTTTGGTTCTATTTTTCATTTTTTTATTTACGTCGTAAAAAAGTCGCGCGTGTGTGTGTGTGTGCGTGTGTGTGTGTGTGTGTGAAAAAACTTTCAATCTTCTTTGCTGTTGTCGTTGCTAGCTTGTAGTTTACTTTTTTCCCGTATTCGCGAAAGCTCCATCGTCTCTGAGCTTTTTCATTTGTTGTCACCAACAAACGGGATTTGGGCTAAGGTATGCGCAAAGGGAGAGGGAACTTAAGTTTTAGAAGTCGATGCTCGTGGCGGTGGGAGTACAAATCGGAAGGAGATTGTGCGTCGTCCGGGTCGACGGTAGCCGAGCCGGACGTTTTTAGTACGGAGAGTACAAATAGGGTTTTTGGGGTTGGGGGTCGGTGGGGAAATAGAGGGAGCACGCGGTGGTTCGGGGATCGATCCCCGACTCTACTCCCGTGACGTCACGAGCCGGGACTCCGGCACCCGGCATGCCGGTGAGCTAGTGGTGCGCGGGCTCCTCTAACTCCCCTCTCGTCAGCTTTTGACGTCATTCTCGTATCGTTTATTTTGATCGTCCGTATCTTCAACGTTCTAAATTTTTTCGATTTCTTTTTGTTGTTGTTGTTGTTTTACGTAATTTTCGTCAGTCATGTTCGTAAGTTTTGGAAACACTCAGAGAGCACCGAGAGATTCTCTTGTCGTTGAGAATTTGAATGAAACGAGAGCGCGCGCGCACGTGGGTCCTTGTGTATATGAGTGCGCGCATATAAGTGTGCATGTGTGTGCTCTGTCCTACCGGGAAACAACGAGATAAAGGTGCATGAAGAGAGGCTCAAAGGAGGACTCGAGGGGGTGGTGAACCTAGTGGTGGTGCTTGTGGGCCTGAATGCGAATGGCAGAGAGTGGTGCGGCATCGCGACAAGACGACGTCATACGAAAAGCCCGGGCAACATCGTCAATTCAACGTGTCTCGTTCGCGTATCCAGCATCACCCGAGAATACGACTTACCTTTTATCCCTCTGACCCCTTAAAGCCGGCTAGGATCTCATCAAAAACAACGAAGACGGAAAAAAATCTATCATGTCGTTAAATCGTTCTAATTTGGATTTGATTTTTTTTTATTCATCTTATAATCGTGTCGTTATCGAATGACCAACAAAATGTGGCTTTTTTTTAAATCTCATCGTAATACTTTGGTAAATTTTATTCGTGCTCAACGTGTGGGTGTATTTGCTCGTGAAATTCGATCGCCATCGGCGCGCGACGAACAGGCACAATAAAGGTGCGAAGGTTAGTTGTGGCTTCGACCAGAAGAGCTAGCGCCCTTTTTGCGCACACACAGGAGATTTTTTTATTTTTTTTTATTTTTATTTTTTAAATTTTTCTCTTCGTGTTTTTTTTCCTTGGTTCATTCCAATCACAATTTATACAGCATTCTCATTCATACATCACCTCAGTGTCAATAGACTTAACTCGTTGGATTCGTAGTGTGCATTGAGTGCGTGGCGACGTGTGTTTTGATCGAATTTTTGAACCGCGGAAAATATTTGATGATTCAAAAATTTCCAACAACTACTTAACAATTCACTTGAAATTGTAGGCCATTACGGTGTCGTCACTTGCAGGATTATTGCTATTCTTTTTTTGTTATTTTGCGTTTGTTTCGAAGCTAATTTTTGTGATTGGAGATACATCTCATCGTAATTTGTTATCATTGAAGCCTGTGGATAGTACGCAAGTTTCAAATAAAACTAATAAGACGAGTCTATCTTATATCCAATAGTCGGGAATCAATTCCATGGAATATTATTCGTCACATCATGTAAGTGATTTTTACAACGAAGACACAATGGGTTTAGTCAGAGTTTTTATTGTAGTTTTTTTAATGAATATCGAACGTTTGTTCATCGAAAAAATTGGATCAGCCTTTTTGAAGTGGTGAAGAAAATGTTGATGAAATGTCACGAAACTTTGAATTTTCCCTCACGAAAAGTGACACAAGATGGAAATACTGTGGTTTTTTCGCAACGTTCTTCAACTTTAAACCGCTTATAGGACAAAGAGTGTTTGAGATTTAAAAGAACAAATCGATTTCTGCATTCTGAACGAATCATTGACGAAATAACTAGTTTGAGCCGAAGCCAAAATCGTATCGGTAGAAACTTCAACTGGAAACTAATCGGAATTGTCCGTACAGCGATTGCTCTGCATTCCTGAGCATGTAACGAGGTTGCTAGAAAACCTCTGCCCTTCCTTCTACTTCTAAACAAGCTCTTTACCCCCGCGTTTCCTCATGAGTAATTTGTCACTTTAACGAATATTGCGAAGTGGGCTCTGAAGCGATGATGTCACGTACTCAAAACAACGTGTTTGACTTTTTCGATACGATCTTGACTGAAGGGTTACTTTTTTGAGCTCAGGTTTGCTCAGCTTTTCAACAACGTTTTTTGCTTCTTTTATCATACCTTTTCACATGAATAAATATTTTTCCCTCTTTGACTTTAAATTCTTAATTTAAAAAATCATTTAGCATTAGATTCAACGCATTTTACCAAATTTAGGTGAATAAATTTAGCAATTTATTCACCTAAATAAATATTTTTCCCTCTTTGACTTTAAATTCTTAATTTAAAAAATCATTCAGCATTAGATTCAACGACATACATTAAGTTAAAAATTATGAGACTTTGATTCGAATTTTGCAAAACTGGACTTATGAATTTTGTCGTATAGTCGTAAATTATTTAATGAATCGAGCCTTTGTTTGTGACTCATGATTTCCTGATAATTCCTTTTTTTTAAATACTTTTGTTATTATCAAATCTTCAGCAGACTTTTAACATCATAAATGATATTTAAGGAACCTTCTCAGCATAAGATTCATAAAATCTAGAATTTCATCAACATCTTGCTAAATTTTGGTGGTGAAATTCGAAATCTTCGGATCACTACAGCCTTTTGAATGAGCAGCGAAACTGATCAGCTCCGGAGACCCTCAAAACTTTCAATTCGCTTTCCAAAACAGTGGACAATTTTTGACGAACAGTTTTCCTGCTATCTTTTTCAAATGTTTGCACACGATTCTTCAGGACATTCATCAAAGGGCTATGGAAGCTTTTTTTTAAATTTCACAATGTCATATCTTTGGAAC
Organism: Campoletis raptor; assembly: GCA_948107755.1. NCBI lineage: Eukaryota > Metazoa > Arthropoda > Insecta > Hymenoptera > Ichneumonidae > Campoletis > Campoletis raptor. The sequence continues at coordinate 25,871,413 of OX403622.1, read as the reverse complement.
GAAAATTTTTAAATGAAAGACCCAATTTGACCTTTCATTTTTACATGGCCTCCAATTTGTTAATTTTTGTGGGAAGAAAATCCTTCACAGCCCCCTGGAGTTTTTCATACTGATGAAAAACCTTTTCGGAGTTTTTATTTCAAACTGTTTTTAGAGGAATGGAAGCGCCCACCGTCAGGAGCTATTTTTTTTTCGGCACCATTTTGGGTGGCCAAAAGTATTATAAAATAAATAAAAGTCGAAAATTTAGAATATTCGTCATAAACATTTGAATAAACGAAAAAATCCGACTGGTTATTGGATTCAAATTATTGGGGAAAAAAAGTTATGAAAACCGGCAATTTTTTTGTCCTTGTTTGTTATTTGTACGATAGCAAAAAAATGGCAACCCAGACCCATAAGAGAAAGAGCGAGGACTCCCAAATTATTCGAGACATAACTCTATCAATAATATAAGCACGCGACCTTTTTTCAATTGATTTGTTACTATGGTATTATTATACGCTACAAGGAATGTCAAATGTGGGTCGTTGAACCACTTCCGTGAATCAAACTCGAGTATTTATCGTATTGCGGTTTTCAATGGTGCGAGAAATCGCGGAGGATGAAATAAATAGATGAAAACTGTATGGCATGAGGATTTGGAGCTCGAGCCACGAACAATCGTGACGATTTTGCGGAACCTCGCGGTTGAGAATAATGCGACTTGTAAAGTAGGCGGAATACGATCGGAAATAAGTGTGTGAGAGAGAAAAAGAGAGAGAGGCAAGGACACAGACATAGTTAAGAAGAAAAGGAGAGTGAGGTAGTATACAATCGATTTAAACTCGTTGTTCTCGGGTCCCCTTCGATTCTTGTTCACTCGACCATGGATAAATATATAGACTACAATGAGCGTTCACAATCGACCTTTCCACCCTAAAATGAAAGTTTAGAGAATACTCCTGACAAAATCAGAAAACAGGGCAAAAGAACAAGAACGGAGACCGACTTTAATTAGTCAGAAAACAACAATATTTTCATCTTCGATTCCAAAATTCCACAACAGTTAAAGGCCATATCACTTCATTGAATTCATAATCAAATTAATACGTTATATACATTTTTTCGAAAGATATACATTTTACATGATTTTAGGAACTTTTGATTGAATTTCATATTTTATAGCCCCGGGAAAGACAAAAACAAAATTGTTACATACAATAAATATTTTATGGTGTAATCAAAAATCAAAACTTTGCGTACATCGTATTTTCTAATATTCGTTTATATTTTAGTCTTTAAAGTATGAATAATTTTTTATATTTGGAACAACCTGTTCACTGTTGTATTATACCAATAAATCGTTGACGGATGGTATTTGTTATTCGCATATAATATTGCCATTCCGAATAATTCGTGATTTATCCAGCGACTGAATTTATATACTATAACAGTACACTGCTGTTAGCTCTTCGTAATTTTAAAATAAAATTGGAATGTTTGTATAACGCAGAGTTTCGTAAAATAATGAGATAACGAGAGCTCGTACCACGGGTGCTCTTGTTAAATGGCAAATGTTTAATGAGCCCTTTGGATATTCCACGAATTAAATGTAACGTAAAATTCGATGCATCGTTGAGTTCAATATATTTTTTTTCCAACACAATGCCTCAATTAGTACATGCTTACGCATTATGTGGAAGGTTTTAATTCGATTTTTTTATGTTCCTTTTTAACCGTTTGCAATCCACGTTATCGCTGTGAGGACACTGAATTCTTTTACACTAGTAATAAAACCGCATAATTTTTTTCCGATTTGTTTGTCATGACTTGGTCGTTTATCGATGCTTTTTTTAAAGATTTTTCACACAAGAATGGAAAACAACTGATCTCAATACTGCGTTTAATTTATTTGTCTTTCTGGGATGGTTTGTTAATTTGTATTTTTTGGTGTTCGAACGGTACAGTTAAAAATTTATTCCCCTCAGATAATTAAATATCCCACCACAAATTCGTTATAAGCTCCGTTTTTGCTTAAAAAAAAAAGAAAAAAAAACGAAAAAAAATTGTCTCTGGCAAATTTATTGACCAGCTTGATTTCCTAACATAATTTTGACAGTCAATTTGATGCGCCAACTCATAGTTCCTCATATTATCGTTTCCATGTCATTCGTACGAAAGAGAAAACATAAATTGGTTATTATTTGCAAAACAAAAATATAAGGCAAACGCGAAATCGATATTGTGGGAAAAAAATGCGTGAAAGCCGTTCTCTCTCATCAGAATTTGGGAAAGTGGAACGCTATTTTTGCATCCATCGAGATGAAAAACATGAAAAGTATGCAACATTACTCATATATTGCTTTGCCATTATAATTCGTATATACTTTAAATTTTCGGATTTTTCTTTTTATCAATAATTTCTAAGTTCATCAAACCAGGAGGACATTTTTTTCGATAATAATTCTTCAGTTGTTTGATCTTTTTCTGTTAATGTCTCTACAAATCGAAAAAGAAAAGATTTAATAGAGAGAAACTTCGATCTCAAATTTATCACTTTCCCGTTGTGTTTTGTTTTTCCGCCCAAGGGCGAAAATGAGTTTATCTTAGACAAATATACACCATGGCTGCATCGTACGACCCTTTTGACCTACAAATTCGATTCATCATCGTTTCCTTTCTGCCTTTACGGTTCTTCCGAAAGCTTAGAATATCTGGGCTGCCAGATGGCGCTTGCTTCACTGCGGCAACCATCTCGTGAACCGCTATAACTATATCTATAGATTTATATACAAAGCGTACGTATGTACATACATATCCAAATTTACATACGTATATGTGCATAAGGTCTTATGATCGGGCGCAATATTAACGAAACAGCCTCGGCCAAAATGGATCCCCTCCTTTCCCCTTCAACTGGTTAATAACCTCACGGTAAAGAGGCTTTGGACTAAATGTGTTATGGGCAGGATTGATGACTTTGGTAATCCGCTATTCGCGTTTGACACCCGTTTTTTGAATCATTTAGACCCGTCGTGGGGTGAACGAAATGCACTTTTTCTTTTGCGCTATAATATGATTCGAAAGCTTCACTTTTGATGCTGTTATTGAAATTTCCGTGTCGATTATCTCGATACATTTGCTCAATATCAGAACATTGACCCTCGCTTCATGCACACTGATCTCCTCTATGTCTATATGTGTATATCGATGAGAACGAACCTCATCAAAATTACTGTAATTACGTTCAGAATTGCCTGGAGGGATTCCGTAGGGAAAATGCGTACCTAGATTCTCAAATATCAAAAGGGCTCATTGAAATGAATTCACCAGTAACAGGTCCTTCCAACTTCTACGCAGCCAGGTTTGTCCCGCCCATTTCAATGTTCGCTCGGTCATTAGGGCTCTCGAACATCTCACCCGGCTGAGCAACCTCGGGATACACTGTTTCTTGTCAATAACGCGTTTTATTTCATCACGAGATGTATGCCCCAATGACCTTGCATTAAGTTTCATCAACGGTGTTTCTCCCACGCACACGCTCTCATGTCTGTCTCCCATTTTTAAACTCGAGATTCCGATACTTAATCGTGTTTATCACGTCCACGATCACTTTGTTTCTTGAATCATAAAAACTTTATTTCGTATGTTTGGACTTTGATTTTTCAATTAATCTTTCGAGGTAGCTAATAAGATTTGTTTATATATAAATGAATATAAAAACTAGAGACAACTTTCGAAAAAACAACATCTTTTGATATTCACTTATAAAACGATTCGACCCAACGACACCTGCATGGCGATGTTCTCTGAAATTCATCATGTGACATATTTTGGGAATTTCCTTCGTCATGTCGAAACTTCAGAGTATTTTTGGTGACATAAGTCCGGTTATCAGTGAAGGTATATGATCACGTTTATGGAATGCGAGAAATGAAAAATATAGTTTTGCCCAAAGCTCTATTATCGTCACACAAACACTTTTCCTTCTTTTATGACCTCCAAACGTGAAAGACAGCTTGGTTTTTAATAGCGTATTGTTTACACGTGTACGAAATGATCTTGGGACTTTAACAAGTATCTGCTTTTCAACGTTTCCGAAACTTTCACAGCATTTATGTTTTATTTTGTCGTCATGCAGTATGGGTCAAGCGCAAAGACCATGCACTCTACTGCTCCATACGATTCAAGTGTCTGACTATCCGAGGCTGTAACTACTAAAAGTATCGGAAATTCATGACACACTTTCTGTGAAACTTTTTCCGGCATTTTAGCGACTGAAATTAATCTTCGTTCCCCATTGTTATTTGGACACCAATAAATGATTCATCATGGATATATTTTTATTGCAATAATAAAAAATAGCGACCGAAAGTCTTTTTCGTTAGTAAAGGGCGCGACGTTCAAGTGCTCAAAATTCTTCATCTCTTATAATTCCTTTTTAAACATTTTAATTGACTTCGTTAATAATATATTTTTGAGGGATTTTTATGATAATTATATAGAAAATCACACTCGCAAGCTTGAATAATATTGACTGAAAATAAACGACAGAACCACAAAATTTCCATCGCATTGTCACATTCTGAAATTTACATGCGAAAATAGGGAAAAAGTTAAAATTACATTTTTCTCATCAGATTAAAGTTTAAACGATGAGAATCCCCGAGGATGTTGAATGTGCCAGAACGCACGCGAGCTTAGGGCGAAAACCGCGAACGAAGTTATTCGTCGTGGTAAATTTAGCAGGACGGTGTACCATTTTTTTATGAATTTTTTCAACGGAATAAAATTCGCGTGTCCACGAAAATGGATTCAATATAGTGCGATGAGACTCTTCGTTGATTACGTCAAGTGAGAAAATTGATAAAAACAGACAAGAGATAAGTAACACACCAAAAAATGCTGACACGGTGGAAAAGCAAGGACAAAAGTTCCTCCAAGAGCTCGTCATCTAGTGGGAGCAAGAAAAAACGAAAATTCGGACGAGAAGGTAAGAAAATTAACTAATTTTTCAATATTACGCAATAATAAGTTGATGTTCTAATAAAAAAGGTAGAGAAACCTTAAATTATTAACATTGTTGGTATATACATAAAGCTTGCGAATTTCACCAGTTGGAATTGGATTAAATTTGTCATTTGCAAGTGACAGTCATTCGCAGAACGTCACGAGTGCTTTTGAATAGTTTTAACTATTGAGTTTTGACATTCATATATGCAACTGCTGAACTTGATTACAGTCCTCAATTGTTTTCGTCTCTTATTAATATGTTAATTCACTGTTTATTGAATTGATGATGGAGCACAAAATTGAAAAGAATTAATACTTCTCAAGCTTTCAGAGGTTTTTTTTAATTGAAAAATTGTGTTTACATCGTGATTTTTTCGTAATCAAAAAGTTTTAACGGCTAAAAGAGACGTCATTAATCAAGTCCTAAGGATCTAATCGGGACGAAACTTTCAGCAGTAAGAAATTGAAAAAAAAAAAAAAAAAACTGTCACGACCCCGTCACGCAGTCGTTGTTCTTGATTCTATTTGAATCTTTTTTTTGATATTTTTTTCCTGTTTACATCTCGTTTCGTTTCTGAGATACACACAGTTTCTCGTTCTCTCTGTTTCTATTTCTTTCTCATTGGGGTACAAATAGAAATTCCATTGAATGAAGGTATAGCTGTGGCTCGTTTAAAATGCACCTAACTCTCGGATATGGATGAATCGAAAACCGGAAACGAAGCGAGAAAGGATCCCAACGAGAAAAGGTAGTAGTGCTTGATGGTAAGGGTGGTAATACTCGCAAAAGATGCAAAACGAGAGAAACCAAGGAAAAAGGTGGGAGAGAGAGGGAGCAGAAGAAAGTGAGGAAGAGAGTGTGCACTATACTTGTGAAACGTATCGATTCAGGCCAATCGGAACTCTCGTAACGTCTCAAAAAGACCTCAATTTTTCGAATGAGGGTTCTGCATTTTACCATAGAATATTTTATCGTTTGAAAATAACGTTGGAAACTGTTCAGCTGTGTGTAAAGAGTCCTACCTCGTTTTTTTATCCACTTCATAATATCTTCCTTAGTTTATCGTTGTTTGACATAAGTTTTTCGTCTGTATGTGGTGTCATTGCGGCCTAATTTTTTGCTGATCAATGGATTTAAAATGATTGATAATCCTTTCATCTTCAATTTCCTCGATTTTATTCATCCCGAAGGAAAAAATCGTTGGATCCGCCATTTCTGAATAAATATGATTTTGTTCAATGAACAGATTGCTTTCTAAGTACAATTCTCATATTTGACTTGTAGGAAAGGAGTCAATTATAGTTCCATGATGAACTTCTTTTCGTCGTTTAATTCTTGTGATCTTTAATTAATTATTCGAAGATATTCGGAAAGGATTCACTGGCAATTTAATTGTATTAGCCCCGTTCTAGATATACCAAGGCCCAAGAAAAGTCAATGAACTTTTCTTAAGAAACGAAAAACTCATCGATTATGGGCAGCTCGTTAGTAATAGAGCTCTGTGCTTTTTGGTTATTACATATTTGAACGTGTATTTTCACATACTTTTTTCTCCACGTGGCTATAAACTGAAGTATATGTTTTCCGGACGTGATTTTTATATCGAATGAAAAGGTGTCAAAATATCCCACTTCCGTGGTAACTTCTTCAGTAACAAAAGATCTTCCACTGGCCTAGTTTTGTTTCTCTGCTAAAAAATCTCACATTACCGGCTTTTCCATCATTCAACATGAGAATATATACGACTCAGTCTCAATTCAGCCCCATCCTCCTACTACATTATTCGGACAACTATGAAAAAAAAAAAAAAATTGTATATCGATTTTGATTAAAGAAAACGAGTGAGTGAGACATGCCTACCATCAGGCAATTACAAAAAATCTCGGAGTTAATTTATTACTCAAACTTTTTTTATATACAACGCAGCGTTTATCTTTCTTCCAACTGTTTATTCTTTCCAGTAATCGTTGAATTATCTCAATCGGCTACTGTTGAACGAAGATTAAACGCACTCGGTTGAAACATTTCAATCTTCAGAGAAGTTGAAGAGAGCGAGGATTAGAGAAAAAAATAGAACGGAAAAAGAGAAAATTAACAAAGTAGAATACACGACGAAAAAAGTAAGGATAGTGAGGCAGCAGTCGATGAAGAGCTTTTCAACGATAAGACACTCAAACTAACGTTTCATTCAATCGTTAGACATTTGATGGCGCTTTTTCCTACTTTCTGATCGAGACTTAGTTCTTGTATTTCTCTCGCATCGCTTTTTGTTTTCTTTCTCCTCTTGCTTTCGATCGGATCCGAGCCAAACCTCTCGAAGAGTTGGATGGATAATTCATGAACCCACAGGGATTCATCGAGTTTTCGTTGTTGGTCTCTCCGGGTAGATACGTCAAGAATCTCAATTAAGATCGTAGATGCATACCTCCTATGGATTTCATTCTAGATTGAGTGAAACTTTTCATCCAATATACGCTTCTGTGAGTCCTGTCTTTTCAGTAAAACAGGGCATCAAAGCATTCATTCGTATAAACGTTTCCACTTCCCGTATTGGCATGTTCGAAGCTTCATTCACCCGTAGAATGAAACGGCTCTTTTTACAGTCTGATTGGAACATCGTTGCAAATTTGTTTTCTAAAATATATATTAAACAATTTTAGTAAAAAAAACCGTGAAAGCGTGACGAATGTTCGACTGCAGCGATCAAATTGATCAAAGTTGCCCTAAAGTTCCCCTGAATGGTGTTATTTGCTTTTCGATATTGAAGGAACGAATCAACAAATAAAAAGGAATCATTTTGACGGTGCTAAAAAAAATATTCGAACACATATCGCGAAGAGTAACATTTAATGCCCTGAGGGCGCAAAACGTTTCGTCATCAGGAACGCGCTACATTCGTAGTTTGATCGCGGCTTCATCAATGTGTGTTTATCACGACGAATACGTTAAAGTCCCGGAGGCCACGATACCCGCCGTAACCCTAACCTCAATTTTGTATTTTATTTATTTATTTATTTTCAATACAATTTATTCTCACTCCACTTTATTACTTCCGGTGTTCTTTCGGAATAAAAACAAAAACAAACAAACAACAACAAAAAATCATCTGTTAGTCCAACCTGAAATCCGCTGAGAGGCACTCATACTTCGATTATCCCGATTGTTTCAAATCGAATGCTCAAAATCAACATGAGATTGTTAAAAATTTATCAATGTAGGAAACTTTAAAGTAAAATCAATCAAAATTCATATTCTATACCCTGGAATAATGCAATTCGCATGAATCGTGTTGCAAAACGCGCAAATTTTGTTTCTCCCTGCACTCAATTTCTAATTGTTTGTGTAAATAAATCCGGTCCCCACAACTTCTTCGTTATAATCTTTTGATAAATATAAAAGAACCTAAAAGGTTCGACCTCCGTAAATTTTATACTCGTAAAACTTGTTCAATTACGTTTGGATAAACTTCAAAGTACCGTGACCAGATGGAATGAAACGAAATATCAAGTATTTAGGGGAGATAATAAGAAGACAATGTAAAACCAATTGTCCTGGTATAATTGGAAAGTCAATTATTTTGGTCGAAAAGTCCTACGCCCCTTTTGTAACTAGCCTTGATAAAGGCATTTACGCATTTGTATCGGTGTATTTTCACGTGCAGACCTATATATGACATGTGTATGTGGCAGAAGACAGAAGAGAGTCCCAGGGGGATGGAAAAGGCGCGGACGTATACACGCGATTGTGGGTGGTTGGGGAAAGCTGCTTTTGCTGGAACTGCTCTTGCATAGTCTCTTCTGCGACTGCGCTAGCGTCGATCCTCAACTCTCATTCTTCTCTCTCTCTCTCTCTCTCTCTATCTCTCTTACGCTTTTGCCATTCCTATCCGTTCCTTCGTGTGTACACTTTAGAGTAATGGTTTCTATGTGCATAACAGAGCGCACCACCACAACGTACTAACCACTAGCTCCACCACCACACCAAGCACTCAGTATCCACTCTTTGCTCACCCTGGTTCGTAGTGGTGGAGGTGGTGATGGTGATGGTTCTCGTCCTATCGTCCACTCCAGGTGTGCCTCCTAGTGCCAACAGAGCTCGTCAAGCCGACGGTCCATATACACCATCCCGTCGCGCGACAAGACTATTATCATTTATCCTTTATACATGCAAACTTCTGTATATACCGGCAAAATTCGCCACAATTATCTGTCCTCCTACCTTCGTAACAAAATTACAACCCAACACGTACATCCAAACTTGCCACTTTGTTGGCTCAATGAATTCCTAAGAAATAATGTGAAAAACCATCAAAATAAAGTGATACAAGGTGACAAATGAGCTTACTACATCTCGAATCAAGCAACGCACAGTTAGTTCAGTTGTGAACAGTAAAAATATTATATATTTTTAAAAAATTTTGTGGATTATATTTTTCTACTCATACTTTGAAAAAAAAAGTGACAAGTGCGTGTTTATTCGCAGTTCCGCGATAAACATACTTGATATATTGTTCTTCATTGCGGCTTAATTTGCGATATTAATTACAATTACTTTGCAATCAAACGTGGTATTGAAATATCAATTATATTAATATTCATTAATTGATGGATTAAAGAGAAAAAAAATCTCGAACGTTCTGACTATTTTTTTGTTTTGACACATTGAAACCCTCAATGCACTTATACATATGTGTCTGTGTATGAATATTCGAGGACATTCTCTACGAGGGTATCTTTTGTTGATAACAACACGTAATTTGAAATTAACTGGGAGAAACGGTCTGAGACATTCGTACGAGAAACAGATTCTCGTTCAGTTCGATGATCAATCGGTACATTGCTTTCCTGATACTCCACAATGAGCCTATCAGCTTATTTCTGAAAGAATGTAATGATGAGTGAAAGTGATATTTTTTACAACCACAATTGGAAAATACAAAGTAATCGAAAAATTTACATGCAAGAGTCTTATTTGTTATTCGAACATAATTATGGAAATTTTGTGACTAAATCAATAAGTTTGAAATATAAAATAGATGAACTTTGTTCAACAAAATAAATATTGTACTAAATGGACTATAGTGAGACAATACGAATTATGTTTAAAAAATTGTTAAAAAGCTTTGTTTTTTTTTCATCGAACCAAGTGAACAAATGAAATGTTGACTCGATTGAGCTCTGCCACTTGATTAATAACTCAATACTTTTCCGTTACCGTGCAAATTATTCCAGAGGAATATTGTTCGTTGTTAATTCGTATAATATTAGTGTCAATTGTATAAATTTCGGTAGGTTTGTACTTTGATCGTATATTTACGATTAATGAAAATATGGTATGATATGTACCGTACGAATACGCCTGAATACATGCTCAATTCGTAGCTTAGAGGTTTAAACCATAATATTGAATAATTATATGACCTGTGCAGGCTGCAGGGACCATTAAACACACTAATCTCTTAAGCATATTTATCAGTGTGTCAAATGATTGAAAAATATTTATTTGCTATAATTACACTACGTGAATAATTATGAAAAAAATGGCTTCTTTAAATATACACAACTAGTCTGTGATAAGTTAAAAAAAACAAATAATATATAAATATATACACATATTTATAAAGACATAAAGTTTATTGATGTTGAAATATCGTATAAAATTTTAAGAAAACAAAAGTGAAGTTTTATGAATACGACGGATTTAACGCTACGCGAACGTTCAAAAGTTACTCGAAAAATGCGTATTTTCGACTGGAAGTACTGCGTTTCACTTGATGGTAAGAAAGCGTTTATTATATAACATAATATGTCATCAATCGTTATCTTTGTTTTTCTTAATATAAATACAACGAATTTACTAATTAATATTTTATCATATACCGACAGATATTATATATCACGTAAAAGAGTAGAAGACGAATTATATAATAATAATAACCATAATATATCGATGCCCATTAAAAAATAATCAACACTTTGAGTTTTGACGAGAAGTGAGACGGGCTGTGTAATTAACCCAGCAGGAGGGCCAATTTTTCCGCGGTGATTTGCACGTTATCACTTTCATAACTTATCAAAAATGATCAAACGTTCATCACAAATCGTACCATTTCTACCACCCACACTCATTTTAGCCAACTCGTTTTCTGCTTCATCCCCGGCAGCCACGACTGTCATTACTGTATATCACGAACGATCTATCTAGTACGTACGGGGATGTCATCTTTGCGTTTTTTTCTCTCAATTCATATATCGATATTCCGAACGTATATTCAAAGACTGTAAAATGAAAACCAGCTTTTGGAATTTGTTTTTTTTTTTTTTTTCACTATATTCACCGAGTGTCCTCATTCCTTTCGCGTGGACTTTCATGGAGAAACCTTTGAAAAATTTATTCCGAAGTTCTACAGTCACTACATCTATCAGCGGTATTTCAAATTTTTTAAATGCTCCTTGCAAGCCCCTGAGGAATTCAACAAAGTACTAGATTTTTGACGTACGGAATGGAATATCTTTGATATAGAAACTGTATACTTTCTAGTGCATCGATCTAACAGAGAGATATATAGGGAAATAATGCCTGAAGGAACAAAAGTAGCGTCAAAATGTTTGCGATTGTTTTTGAATACTCCGATCATTCTCCTGTATACACACGTCTACTTTTACTCCAAGTTATACACGTGTTTGTACGAAAATATATCATAAAGTAAGTTTTGCTAAGCGCCGAGCGCCATGGGAAACAACCACTTACGTGTCTAGTCGCAAACTTTGGATACGAAAGTTGATTTTCTCGTTCGGGAGGTAACACACGTGTCAGGTAAATTCCATTTTCATACTTATGTCTCATATAGGGTGACTCAAAATTACCGAGACAGATAGGACATTTAAAACACGTTCGTCCATATTCCAATGATTTAAATTCACAAAATTGGTTATTACAACGTCCTTATTTCTCTTCAACTACGAAACGTTCACTAATCGAAATCTTTCTCCAATATTATCAAAATGATGATTTTATTTAGCACCATATAACAAAAAATTTGAGATATTTTTCTTTGAAGTAATATTAAAAATGGTATGAGATTTGTGTTTTTAAAAATATTAAATTTCATTTTTCTAATAGCACCTCCTTTCCACGGTCTAGGAAAAAAGATTAAAAAAAAAAGTATTCGTTCAAGCAATCTAAGCAAATTTCAAAAATTAAGTTCATTTGTCATACAATGGTTTTAGTATAAAAATTATACTGAAAAAAATATACTTGTCTCATATCTTTTGACGTGGACATATCCGACTATATACGTATGTAAACGTATTTTTCAAATCTCCCTTGATGTTTGCGAGTAACTCGTGTGGGCTTATGGGAATGAAAGATTACATATGAAAACCGATGGGAGCACATATTGGTATATATATTCCTTTGAGCATGCTCGAGTATCGTCAAAGTGAAGCTAAGGAACAGCCAGTGGAGAGTAAAGAGTAAGCGAACGGCGAAAACGAAAACGGAAACGGAAATCGTTAGATTCCTGTCGTGACCTCGGAACACCCTTTACTGCGGCTTGTTGTGCACATGTGGGTGTGTGTTGGTCCCCTAACCCCCTCAACATTTTTCCACAGCCTCGAAAATATATCACCGCACTTTGTTACACCTTTTTCTGCAGTATTCTCACGCTTTTATGTCCAAGAGTTATGGCAATTTCTTATGTTCCTCGTACCGAAAATCCGACGGGTATGACATATTTCCTGCTTTTCTTATTTCAAGTTTCTCTGTACTCGATTTTAAGTACCTCCTTGTACCCAAAAATTTCAAATATTCCAAATAGGTTTACAAATATTTTTTCTATTTTTTATTGTAACTTGCTGTACATTATTTTGTTTCTTAATACGAGTTTTCGTTAAGAATTCGTAATTTATCTATGGCAATTCAATTATAAAAATGTCACAGACGTATCTTGAAACGTTTATGGATGATGGACCTGGAACATGTGACGGAAATATTTAATTTAATAGTATACGCAGTATATCCTCCCGGAACAACGACATAGTCCCGAATCACTATAAAAAATAGTAACTTTTCGTATCGAATTCTCTTTATGCAGAAAAACTTTGGTCTTGTATCTTACTCGTCTCAACTTGAATGAAAAACTTTATAAAAATCATATAAAATGAGTAATCATCAATTGCAATTCAACAACATTATGAATAAGAAATAAACCACGTTTATTGAGGACTTAATTATTACGTGGAACATGACTCGAAAAGATATGAAACAAGAAGAAATTAAGGTTAAAACAATTAGAATGAGCAGAGCGAGTGAATAAATAAAAATGTGAATAATAACATGTTAAAAAAAGGCATTCCTTTCATCAGGTCAACGCTCGCATTAATGACTTTACCTTTAAAGTGAACCGTATCGTGTATTCACAGAGCGTTTCCTCGGCTGTTGCAGTGCAACTCCACTTATTGTAGTTATGTTTTTTATTCAACCTGTGCCAGCAAAAATATTTTAACTTTTTGTCAAAATTTGATTTTTTGTTACAGAACCGCACTTTATTTCGATATTTTGTTTGTTTATGTGAGTTTCTAAAAATAATGAAATAATAACAGTGAAAAAACACGGGTACAGCTTTTTTGAAGATGAAAAAACACCGCCGGTAGCTAAAAGATTATGGTGTCGACTATATTCTTTGCCTCTTGGGTAGATAAGAGCACAGACCTTTTCGTGTCATATGTGAGAGCTTTAGGCGCTGCTGAGCAACGAGGAAACGGACCCAAATGGAAGCGACAAGCCATCCCCTTAGTTATATCTAAGCTCGACACCCCTGGCGACTTGCTGTTTTATCTTTTTTTTATATGCCTTGCACTTACCTTTTGCTCTTTCTTCCTCTCTTTCGCCCCTTCTGCCGCCCATTTTTTTCCTACTTGGGTCGCCATCAACAATTATACTCCGATGTTTTCCATAAGAAGATGTGAAGGTGTCTTCTCACCCACGTCCCTTGGTACCGTTGAAAGGGATGTTTTGTAAACGATTCCTTTCATATCAAGCCAAGGCACGTGCACTTTCTTCCGGTGTTTGCACTAATTTTCTCCGCATATCAGTTTATTCAATCCCCTATTTTTCCATTCCAATCACGATATCATTAATAAATTATTCAGACTCATTTATTCACCCCGGTGTTTTCCAATCCCACTCGCGGATCTGGACAACGTTAGCCTTTCATCTTCAAAAACGTTAGCCACGAAAGCTATACTCTCTTTGTTGAGATAGTTAACTAGAATTTTTCAGCGAATATATTTTTCGATCCCTGGGGGTTTGTAATATCAACACTGTTATATTAAACTCCGCGACGAGGCTTTAAGTTTCTTAAGAATTCAATGATTATTCGAACTTTTCATTATAATTTGACACCAAGTTTCACCACAATTCTTCAAAGTTCGACATCCCTCTGGACTCTATATTCGTCTCTTGACATTTTCTTTGTCATCCTTTTTTTTTTTTTATTCATTCTTCCGTAACTTAGTTGTGTAAAGTTTACCTCTTCTCACGGTGAATTCTTTCAGGGAATATTTCGATTTTCTTCTCTCTTGAGGCATTAAAAAACCTTGGTGAGTTCACTAATTATAAATATCTGTACATAAAAATATATATCTTTCGTTGCAACTTATTTCCTCGCGAAAATGGCCCTGTTTTTCTTCATAAAATTTTCATTAAGTTTAGCCACGTGATAATATTTAACCACGATGTTCCCAGTCTACATTCCCGAGCATTCAATGCATGAAGAACTCCAATATTGCTCTCATCATGTTTTCTGTTACATTCCTCCAACCTTCTCTCTTTTCTTCTTTATTATCCCAAAGCTCCTCCATTTGTAATACCCGAAATATAGTGTTGGAATATACGAATGAAGAATTGACAGACTTTGTGCTCTTTGCCTTACATAGTCATCTCGTTCTTCTACTCTTACCACCTATAACCCCACTTCGCTAAAGTTAAGCTTTTCTCGCTCACCGTACGAACCGACCGTACGAACCGACCGTAAGCGAAAAGAAGGTTCTATCAGTACTTACGCTACGCTTTGGGAAGTTCGTTAGCCACACTTATAGCCTTACGTAACGAAGACGATTGATTCGCGAAGTTCACAATTTCTTGTGTACCGGTGAACGAGAGTGAGAGAAACGAACAACGATCAAGATACGAAATAACCTTAGCAACTTTTTTACTTTCCGACGAATTTTTCGTAATTGCATTTTGTAAGTAACTCTAAGTCATCTTTTTTTTCGTGATGTTTTTTTTTTTTTTTAGATTCTGATTTCGATACAAATTTTACACGTAACTGAATTGTTCATCTCTTTCATAAATTTCATCAACCATCAGATCATAGATTGCATCTCTTTCGCAAATGAAATATAAATATCAATCACTTACGAAATTGATATTTGATTTTTGTTACACTTTACATTTGTATCAAGGCCTCACTAGAGATAGGAAAACGTTAGGTGCCAACTATTACAATGAAAACGTATAATCAAGACTCAATTTGAGCTCATGACCCAGTAGGATGGGCTGTTTCTGGTTTAAACTGAAAAGTCCCCTTCTCTACTCGCTGGAAAATTCATGCTTGCTGCATCAGCAATTCTTCATTGCATAATTTGCACTAATAATTTAATGAATACTAAAAGTTGAATAATAATTTCTCGAACGCGTAAAATAATGGTGTTAGTGCAAAACACAACTCCGGATGTGTGCGTGGAATAGTGGACTGAATGGAATGGAAGCTGCATTTTCAGGGACTGAATTATGGAAATATCGGACGGGGTCGAATTTTTCAAGGATGAATTTTCCTTCGATCGATTTTCCTCTCGTCTTTTCGGGTACCTTTACACTTTAATTCATTTTCATCTTCCATTTTATAAAGTAGATATGCCAGTATAAAATTAAACAAATAAATTTTTAATTTCTAATCAACATCTTCAGGACATAAAAGTCAAATCTCGTGTTTACTTACCCATAAAGTTGCTTCGAATGGAAAAATGCGTTACAAGATACCTTTACGAGTATTTTCTAGTTTATTTTTATTACTAGAAGCTCGTACCTGTGCTGTTCTTGTAGTATTTAGTGTTGTGTTCTTCAAACTTAATTCCACTGGCAAAAGATTTAACGGAAGTGGATTTTAACTCTATAGCTAAAAAAGTAGCATTACTTTTTTTTGTAATAAAAAGAAAAAAAACGAAAAAATGTGGTAAAGCGCTCTTAAATTTGAAATTTCAATGGAAAAACTTGAAGATGAAAAAGCAAGTAGGGCCTCACTCGTGAGAGATAAAAGCTCACTTGGACGGAAGTGAAGCCAAGAAGAAAAGCTTATGCCAAGAGGTACATACTTGAGATGAGCGGTTTTTACTTTTTTTATGTCTTCCACACTGTGCTCGCAACTCAAATATATACAAGTAACGCAAATACGTTATATGCCAGTGGTATAAACAACATGCTTCACTTATTCCTTAACTATTTCTCCAGCGACTTTTCTTTCATTTCGATTTCCCATCATCTTTTATTTCTATGTTGTCTTCTTTGTTCTTTTACGTTTTCTTTTTTTCTTCTTGTCCCGGACGTCCTTGTACGCGTTCTCGGGGGACCAACGTCGTACATCGCACGGGAGTATAATCTCGTATACATGCATAACACAGTAAATAAAGAAAATGCTGTTTCCTGGGAGGACGAAAAATTCAGTCGTAAAAAAATGAGAACATTAAAAAGATAAAGTGTATAATTAATATTTCTTCTAGATTCCTAACGATACATATGTACAGAATTCCTTTTACGAATTTAATTATGAACATTTTTTTTTCCGAGAAATAGACTTCAGTGAAGCGCACGTCTTTTCCCTGTCCATATGCTCATTCAGAACGCAACACTGTTTTGTTTTTCTTTTAAATTGTAACATCATTAGAAAAATATTCTCTGCCACAAAAGAAGCCCCTTACTGATCACTGTGCAAAAATTCCAGGCCGAATTTCTACCCCGTGAAGTAAAAATCGTTTTTCAACGATATAGAAAGGCCGGCTCTTTGCGAGATAGAGATGACACTTCGCCGCATATCGTGTACTACTTCATAAGCTTCGCTCTGTCAATCAATCATGTCACATTCGATCGGAATGTCACTAGGCCCATTTAAAAACTGATAAAATTTGCTGTAATTTATGACTCTACAGTAGTGTCGGAATCACTCAACTGGGGTCTGAGATTGCAGGACAAAACGAAGTGTTGATTTCAAATGAACATGACTGTATTGTTGTAGTTCATCTCGAGGGATGAATTCTTCACTTCCGCCAGAAGAGTCGTTGAGTTAGCTTCCGGTTCCTCGACCTTCTTGAATATTCAACAGATTAATTTTGTAGATAGATGGACAGAGAGGGTCGTGGTGTAACATACGAGTCAAGTTTCGCGATGCTATTTCATGGAAGTGTAAATCTTCTGTATTGGTTCAGCAAACAAATTTTAATATGGCTTGAATTCAATAAACGTTATTTTTAATATTATCATTCATCAATTAAATAGTTAAATAAATAAAATAATTCTTTATCTTTCATTATAGGAAATTCGTTTAGTCATTAAATGGTATTCGAAATCATGTTTTATAGAATTTTACGAAAATTGCTGCTTGGGTTAAAGCCAAAATCTGACGATGCGAATGTTTTCCACTACAGGATTGAACAAACGTTTGAATTTAAATTCTTACGTCTTTACAGAATGTAAGATGAAAGGATAAATAGAGAGTGAGGTCAATGAACTTGTCAATGTATCTGGGACTGACTCATAAGGACGTTTGTACATGATACATATGTATGAGAAAAGAGAATATCCTCGCAAAACACCAGTGCGAAATGAGCAATTAAAAAAAGGTCTGAACAAGTGGATAATACACGAAAAACATTTATTCTCATTTGAACGAGTGCGAGAATGCATTTTTTCGCTTGAAAGGATTCTTTTTTCCTTCCTCTCTACCTTCCATATGTTCTACACTCGATTTAAATAACAGCCACCAGAGCGCTCGTGATGTTTCATGCAAATTCAAATCCGAAGGTGTGCCGGTACACGAACACAGTTTATTCATTTTTTCCATTCTCCAACATAAAGCTTTTTACAACTACGGAAACAAACTTTAAGCTATTTATATTTGCTTTTTCTATGCATAGAAAAAATTCGAGTGGAATACTTGTCCTTGACAAATATCATTCGCGAAAATTTTTAATTCTCTCTCAACCGTGACGAGACTTTGAAAATAATTTCGAATAATTTAACATGTTATAATTTATCATTAAATGAGACAATTTAGTCATCTCGCTTTAAGTTATGGAATTCAAGTGCTAAAAGCGCTTCAAACTGTTACCCTTACGAATGATCGTGAATATGTTTATTATCAGCAAACTTGGGGTCATTTTCTTTTCCATGTGCATAATTAGTCGATAGATATACATTGTTATAATTCCAATATTATACTTGCTTTCATATCAACTAGTCCTATTCGCCAGTCACGTATCTTGGAAACGTGACTGGGTATATACTATATCCGGAAGTTTGCGTGCTTATGGTCATGTTCCAAGTGAGCGTTGATGAATAAACTTCTAGTTACATCTCACTTGAACCCTAATTGGCGTATAAGTTTCTTACGTGACCACAAAATGTTCTTCGGATAACGAGGCTGTTGCCATTCAACCAGATATGCCTTGCATTAAAAATAAGCTATACCTATTCAATACAAACAATGATACACGTAAAATAACTGTCAAAATCATAAATACAAATGGATAAAACATGATGACCATGAATATTTGGGTTCCATTTTTTTTTAAGTATTCTGTCTATTCAGATATTAAGCCTTTAACCCATGCGGACACCTTCGTTGCCCCACCTTTTTTTCTGAGTTTTTTTCATTATTAAATTGCACTACTCAAGCAACCAATACCGGGTTTTCTGATTGTGCTTATGATCCCTGAGACATTCGAGAAAATTGAAAAAATATGAACAGTCATTATTTGTTCATGGAAAAATTTATTTTCAGTAAACTACTATGAACATTGGAATGGCAATTTTTTCACAAACTCAACACCCTCCAAAGTATTGTACAGAATTTTTTCATCATTTGACGTAGCGTGGTTTCTTTTTTTTTCAATAAAGATACAATTCGTTTTGAATTTCCAAATTTTGTGCTTACATTCGTAATCAGCCATCTTAAAAATCCTCAAGGACCAAGTTTTAGGTCGATTGCAGCTGAGGAAAAGTGTGAGGCTCAAAGGCTTAATGAGAATGAGCAGAATAATCATTAATCTGATGATCCTGAGTTGTATAAATGTGGATGTTGACGATTTCAAAATTCATTGTAAATGTAAAGGTAACCAAAGATACATAAACCATGCTGACGGCATAATTTTATTATAATGTTAACCATTTTAATTCTCTATCGCGAAATGTTATGCTGATCAATAACTCATTAACCAATAATTATGTTGCGTTGAAGGCAACAATTGCGACTCGCATATAGATGTTTTGGTGAACACCCAATGTCAACATGTAGTCTCGCATACATAGATAAATAATCAATGCCATGAAGCCCTCCAGTCATTTATAATGACCACACAGGATCTTAACCCTACCCATTCATAAATATATAGGTAGAAAGTCCCCCCAGCAGTCGCTTTCAAATTATTAAGCTCGTTATTAAGTTTGCTTCGTTAGATCTATAGAGACAGGACAGCGTCTTGGCCCCAAGTATTGAAAAGAAAAGTATGAACATCCAAAGCAAATCGTGTCGCGTATCTTCCCTCGAGTTTTGGTTCTTGACCGTTAAGCTTAAACTTGAATATTTGAAAATTGCGATCAGTAAAAACTTTTTTCATGTGTCTTTCCATTAGAATTTCAATAAAATAACAAATGACCTGACATAGCAAAGATGAATGGTACGTGTTAGCTAAATAACCAATGTTGAACAAGGCGGCGGCATTAGTAATGAAAAATGCCGGAATTTATGGTGCCTTTTATGTTTTTACAAGCTCGAATACAAATGTAATTAATTAAACCTCTTGTGTAAGGGCTTCCGCGTCCTATACGTCCTCGGACTGACGAAATGTAAATGTGTTTGTGTGTTTGGACCCATTTATGAACAATCTTGGTATACTGTGTGCGGTATAGCTATGCAGAGTTTCTTTGATGAATTACCGACCTAACGCAATGTTATGCGTATATTATCTCGATGAACTGTAATTATATATACAGGGCATTCCATGCAGAATCGGTCTGCTTCTTATTTTCGTATTTTTACTTCGATTGAATATTTTTTCGCTCATTAGACTTTTCGTTCCGAATTCATTACAACTCTCTAAAAAATCAGGCAAACTGAATATATTAGGAGGTCGTCATTTTCGTTTTGAAATGTACTTTTGTAATCACTGCCGGTATTTCAAATTCTTAACGAAAACAAATATTATTTCGATCCTTTCCGGGCCAATTTGGCGTTGAATGCTCCATAGAAAACAGTTAAAAATAATGCAGAAAATAATAAACACACGGCTGGTGCATGTGCATATGATTAGATTTTTTTTAAATCCTTTATCGAAAATAGTGTTCTAACGAAATTTCGTAAACTATCTTATGAACATTTCTACGTGTTTCAAAATCCTGAGTTGCTCTTTATTTTCCAAAACTGCACGCATCATCGAGCTATAAATCGAGGCATGGAGACTTATATTTTCGATTTATTGTTATTGTGACAGTGAACTTTCATACCTTCATAGTGACATCTTTGTTACTGCGTAGAATGTTCAAAGATGTTTTTTTCAGAATTATCTAGTCAGGTTAGGGGAAACAGAAGGATAACTGAATTTTGGGGAGTAACCCTTAATGGTTGCATGTTATGAAATACTTATGAGATTGACGCTCCTCTACCTAACCTAAGCGAACCCAACATCCTGGAACAACCCCTCGGGATCCGCTCGCATTTTTGAACGATTTCACCTTTGCGGAGTAAAAACTGAGTGGTTTGTCTCATTGGTCATGTCTTTTTTTTACAGCTTCATTAACAGACTCTATTACGCATACTTATTATTTTTTCCCTTCTGTGTTTTACCGAAAACTTGGAGTCGAACGCATTTTATTCTCCTCCAATACTTTTGTTCCTTAGAGAATTTTTTTTCTCTTCGCGATAACAAGAGCAAAATACCCTTCGGCCAAGCACAAATAATCACGCCCACCCAATTAACGCTTGTAATTATCCGTGCAACAGCTATTGTTAGACGAAAGTTATTATCCATCTCGATGCATCGCTGAAACTGTGAATAATGGAGGCAGATCGTAACTGAATTGTGAGCTTATTGTTTAGCTTCAATACACCCTTATGCTTCCAGATCTTATTTCTTCAATGGCTTATTTAGTTTTTTCAACCATGATTTACGGATTTATAACTGAACCGGTTTTTTCTACAAAAATATGTCAATAATAATTTGTTATATGCGAAAAGAAAAAAAAACACTGTACCACGTTTAATTAGAAAAATGATCTTATTCCAGTTTTTCAAATAAAAATAAAAAGATTCTTTCATATTTTCTGATCTTTGTTGACTTTGAAGTTCTTACTATTACTCTGAATAATTACAGATCAAAAAAGTAATGAAGTAAGAGGTTAGAGTAAGGAAGAAAAATGTTTGCAGTTTAATAAATTACACTCATCATTTATCTGTCGTCTAGACTGCAGTCTATCGTTTCTTTTCATATTCTCATCATCTCGTTGCTCGTACATATGTATTTCTTTCTTTCTAAGAATTTTCATTTATATGCATCGTTGGTCGTAGTAAAGATGGAAAATATAAGAAGAATATTATGCAGAAGAAAATATGCAGCACATGGGGAACACTGAAAGTAATTCGGAATATTTAAATTTCTTAAAAAATTATTCTTCCTTGTTTCGATGTCATAGACTCAGAGACACTACTTCCACTGAACAAATGTAAGCTTAGGAAAATTCGCTTTATCGACATTTCGAGCGTTACTTGCAGACGATTTTTTGGTACGATTACTGTCAAATTTGACGTCAAAATCGTAGGGGAAATTGATCGTTCCGAATAATACATTTCTTGAAAACTATAGTTTTGCTTTGATTTAGCATTTAGCTCACGTCTGCATCAGTGTTGTTTCAATTTACTTGCACCCCAAATCAAAAGTTACTTTCTGCTATTTTCTGGAATGAAATATTACTAATTTTGGGAAAGTTCGTTCTTTCTGTTATCTTTGATGTTTACGATGATTAAAATTTGAAAGTTGTTCAACATTTTTCTCTTCGTCTCGTCTCTTCTCCTGCAATATCCTGTAATGAAACAGTAAATTTATGAGAATTAAATTGTTTTTTTGTAGAGTTACACTGATTACACAGTGATTTTTTATTGTGTAACATATTATAACATTATCTCGGATAAATTTTGTGTTCGGTGATACGAATTGTTGTCGAGTAGAAATATTCGAAAGTTCGAAGGAGTCAATTAATCATGCAACGCTTCAGTATTATCAATCATAATTAAATTTGCGTGTAAATTGAATGCATTCTATACCCATGGATGATTAAATAATGGAATAATTTACTAAATTAAATCATCGCGTCAATGGAAATATGATTCTGCAGAGAAAATAAATCAACCCAAGTCGAAATGGCTAATGAAAAATATTTCTCGGGATGACGCGGACGCAATTTTCAAATTGGAGCTTAAAAAAAATGTGGCGGATTGGTATATATTGCCGAAACACAGACACTTGAATTCCCTCTTGTTGTCTTTGTAATTTATCAGTACGCTACAGAAAAAATGTTCTTTTTGTTATATTCTCATGTTTTTCGAGCTGTTCCGATCCGCAACTAAAAATTTTAATATGTTGTCAATGGCAACACTCGGATGAAAAAGGGTATGGTTGAATAAAATATGTTACTCAGACTAGCTGACCTAGCTAATATTAGCTCAACCTCAAATCCACTCTTGTCTTATCGATTATTATTTCTTCTCGAAACGAATCTCAATATTTTTTCAACCCTCGAATTCTCTGTTTCTTCAATCCAAGATTTTCCATTAACTAATGGACGGTGTCGTTTAGAATTTTTCCAAGAAATTTCTCGTCTTGACGAGAAGGAAGTAATTGTCGGTTAAACCTTCCGTCAGGACGTAACGCAACTAGAGAAACTCAGTTCGAGCGATTAAACGAGACAGACTGTCTAAATTACCAGGACAGATAACACTTCGTTCTTGCAAGACATCTCAGTTAAGCAAAATTGTCGAGTGCTGCATCTTGCAAGGACTTTCACGTGGCTTGGTGCTTCATAAAAGGTTGCGAGTTAATGAGTTTCTGTAATCTATTGAAGCAATTCTCTTCTATTTCATCTATCACAGTTCATTTACACTTTTTCTACTGATCTCGAACGAAATAACTAAGTTGTTCGCCATGTATGAAAAAAGTATGTAAACGCCCAGATTATTAGGCAACTGTTTTTTTATCGCGTCGTTTCCTACTTCGCGTTATTTCGTTGGTGTCTGGGAAAAATATATTTTTAGCAAATATCAATTTCATTATTATATTACTGCATATAATCGAATATAAACAAATAAATCGTATTTTTTTTTTATATAGAAGTATGGTTTGGTTCTCAATATTTGTCTGTTCTGAGATATTGGTGAAATATAATTGTGACTGAATTTCGAGAGTCTTTGATTCTTTAATTTTAGAAAATTTCTTAAAAAAGAAAGAACTTTGGCGGTTTTTGCTGGCGAATATGTTTGTCTTTGCTTCAGACTAAAGATGTTTCCTAAAACTTGACCATTTTCCGTACGATAAAAATCTAATGACTAAGATAATTGAAATTTTGTAGTTGAAAAAAAAAATATATATATATATATATATATATGTATATATGAAATAAATGATAGGCATGGTAATTTTTTTAACCAGTGAAATTCTGGTGTACGAGTGCAAATATGTCGACACAGTAGGTGAGTTAAAATTTGCATAGGGTTTAATGACGAAACAAGCTTTTGTTAGTGTTCACAAGCGTTATCGTACATTGCGAATACAAATAGTTGCACTGGAGATAAAGTGGCTCAGAGGGAAGGCGCTCTGCCATATCGACAGTTTCGATCTCTTGTCTGACCACCCTCGGTTACTACTACTTCCCGGACTACCTGCACAGCGCATTATCCGTTGCTCTGACGACGTAGCCAGCAGTCGGATGACAATAATGCCTTCGTCAGGGTACTGTCTCATCGAGACAGGGTATTTTATTTCATGTTAATATCCCCCATATTTTCATTAGTAATTACGAAGCGATAGAAGAACCCAATAAAAAAAAGAAATTAAGATCTGTAATAAAATGCAGCCAAGTTTAATGAATCATTATCATATCTTTTTTCAAAAATTTTGAGGCCGTCTAAATAAAATTAAAAAATGTGGTTGAGAAAAATGAGTATAAATATTGGCAAAATTTTTTCACTGTTATCCTTAAACTTTTAGGAATCATGGCACCATATACCCCAATTTTTGGACAATGCAATTACGGTTTACAGCTCAGTAAAAACTACTTCAAAGCTGTGGAAGTGAATTTAATTAAAATGCACGGAAAATTAAAAAAGCGTCCATTTTTTTAATTAATTTATCATTTCAATAAATTCTGACAGTTATTGCTACTTCTTTGATTGTAAAAAATTTTGTAATATTTTTTGTTTTCGTTTTTAACAACTATAAAATAGTGGCGATAACGAGAATCATGATGAGGTCGACGAACGATGTCGATCCGTCTCGTTTTGTCTGTGGCTTCAATGATTGCAAATCCTCTCCCTTACGACTTCCTCCCTTTTGGGTCATCGGTCTCGACTACGACTGAGAACTATATTTATTTTATAATGCCAGAACGAAAATAGCTTCGTTACGAGTCAACATGAACACTCCCTCGTGCTTTATTCAATATCAAATGCATTTTCCTCATAGTACATTGGAAATTCTCGGTCCGAGAAGTAATCGAAGATATCGTGATACTACATTAAGTTCTAGTATCCATTATTTTCGTGCTCACTGTATTTACCACACTTTTACCCGATAAATTTCATACCATTTTATTAGGTATCGTAATTTAAGATATACCTTACAATTCTTAAGTCAAAGGTTTCTCATAAAGGAACGTGCTGAATTTACGATGAAAAAAAGAAAAATCCAGACCCGAGCAGAACGCTAATTACGAAAAAGTAAACTTTATACATATATATGTTATACAAGTACGTCACAAAGTTCAAACTCATTCGCATTGTGCACACAGCTTTTTCTCAAGTGAATTCGTGATTAAAGTTCAATTATTTGACAAGAAGTAATGGCGAGTGGGCACTACTCGACGCGATCGAAAACCGGATAATGCCGATGGGGAAAAGCAAGTTAACGAAGCCGATTTTAAAAAAGGAAAAAAAAAACCGCGATAAGTTCCCTCCGGGATTGGCGCAGCGAAGCCAATGGATTTATATAGATTTATATATAGTCTTTCGACTGTTAGCATTTTATCGAATGCTACTCAAATATTCACTACGAAAATTATTAAAAAAAAAAAAAAACTATGTTTGATTCACAGTTCTTTAATATTTATTCGTAATCAGTTTTGTTTGATCCAAAAATCATTGGAATTAGAAGAAATTTTTACACACACTTTTTCATCAAATTTTCTTGCTCTTAAACCATTCGTAGATAATAATTATTTTGTTCGCCCCTTAGTGATATTTGACCACAACTTTTCAATATTTATAACTGATCAATGTTGCAAAGAATTATGAAAGGAAAAATAAGTTGAAAAGTTTAAAAAAAAACGATCTCGTTATAGAAAAGGGGGTCGATCAGTGATGAGTGAACTCGTTACAAACTATAGCAAGACTACGCTATATAATCTGTTATCGGCGAATGCTTTCATCCACTGTATCGTTATAGGGCTGCTTCACCACTCTTGGTGCCACGGTCTTTGGAGATCCGGATCAGGGTCGTTTAACCTCACGAGGCTGGTTGAAACCTCGTCAAGCTTCATTGTACATTACCGCATCACAATTTACATAGAATGCAAAGCGTTTTTTTTTCCTACCATAACTTCTTTCAAACTTATGAATGAATATAAAAAAATATTAACAAAGAGTCAAGATATAATTCGAAAAAATGTACAACGTATTTTGTACTTTATTTTTTCTCCTTTTTTTTAATTGCCGCATATATAGTGACGAAAAAAAGGTGCTTTGTTTGAGATTATTATTCTCCATTACGGTTAAACGAACAATAGTTTTTCCAACAAATCGGAATTTCTTGGCACAAATAATTAATCGTTCAAACATCCTCTTACAGAATGTAACGAGTTTAAGTTTTTCCTAAAGATTCTGCAAGAATCGCTACTTAAATTGTTTTATAAAATATTTAGATTCATTTTTTGGAGAAGATATTTTCAAGCTGTTTTTATATTTTGTAAGCTACTACATGTTAATATTAAAGCAAACAAGAATGTGGACTTGTGTTGAATTTAAAACACGCATCATTGATTTTCAAAAAAATAATCGAATATATTTTTTCGATATTATGTGCACTCATTGTTATTCGATCGAGTGAGTTTTTGACCTCTTGAACCCTGAGGATTTTCTAAAGATCCGTATCTCGGTGTCTCGAAAAATTCTCATGGGGCGAAATTTGCGATAAAATAGAGAGAAAGGGGAAAATAACGGTGATAAATTTAAGCAGTGTGAGCCTGTGTGTTTATGTGAGCATTATATATTTGTGTACCGCGCAAAGGGAAAAAAAACGGAGACTTTTGTAGTCACACATGCAGCCCACGGACACAAGGAACACAACGCGTAAGTGTGGCAACGAGTTGCACATAGACATTGCTAAAGCGTGAGAACAAGCAATGGCATGAGGCTGTTGGTACGCTAGGATCTCGGTGGTCGAAGAGCAGGTGAGACGAGGACCGCACCCACCCTGGTTATCGACCCGGAGCAACGCTAACCCCTTACTCGGCTCACCCCGAATATTCTACTCTTTACACGCTGCCTGCACTCTCACTCTTTTTCTTTTTCGACTCTTCGTCTTTTTAGATCTATTCACTCGCGCCTCGCATAATTATACACACAACACCTGCGAGCTTTGTCGCATAATTAATTGGATCCACTCGTCAAGATGGTATACGAACGTTGTTCCTTTTCATAATCTTTTTTGTTTTGTTCTTTCGTATCCTTTGATATTCATTCATGTACGAATCTTATTGAATGTAATCTTTACAGTCCAATTACGTCCATTTAGAGTGAAATGAGTTTTCCGTTATTGAATGAAACTGGTGATATACCATCAAAGTACTACGAACTGTCGAATGGCATATGAGAATTCAATCGACTATGGGATTAGAATGACACGCTCGGTAACTTCTTCTTTTGGGTTATCGGTGTTTAAAATTTCTTCTATGTTACGACTCTCAACAAGGAAAATACGAAAGGGGTGCTTTGAAAACTAACAGGTTTCTAGTTTCTGCTTTCGACCTCTAGCGAGGATACGAAACTATGGAAAGTCCGATTTTGGTGCTATCACGAAACGTCGATAAATTTTGTGCTGTCCTATTCACAAGTGGCGCTGGGGTGACTTCCGATCAGCAGCCTGGTGCACTTCCTTCTACTTCTTCTTTGATACATACGCGGCTCATACAAACTACTCTTTGTATATAACTGATAACACTGTAATATATTTAGACAACGATACACATTACAGGGTGTCCACCCTTTTCCGGTATCTCTTTTCATAGATCTCTATAAGTGATCTTTTTCTCGTATTCCCTTCATGCTTTTTGTCAGTATTATTTTATTTCGCATCTTTGAACACCTAAGTTCTTCCAATCTATGGTCATAGTCGTTCCCGTGACAAAAATCTTGAATGCAATGTCTTTTCCACTTCGACTACCATTTCCAGAAAGGGTTGCTTTTACCCAATTGTTATGAACAATTCGTGATTGCTTGCTTACAATTTGAGCAGTGAATGCATGGTTGATGGAAATTGTTGAGTGATATTCGAGCTAAATTTATCTCTACATAACTGTGTCTATTTTTACTGATCACAGTATATTTTTTACTGAAGTCATCTTTCAGCTAATGACATTGCTGCAAAAGATCGTAGAATATTGTTCGACAGAAATGAATCCTCTGATTCTTCTCCCCTTGCCCCTCCTATCCGCATGGAGGAATGTAGAATTATATTAAAGCGAAATTTGTGCGACGATGAGAGTTTTTAAGTCGTTGAGCACAATGTACTCTGTTCATTTCGTCATTAAGCCCACGGGAATCCGGGTCAAGATGAGGGGAACAGAACTCCCGAGTTTCGCTACCGTTTATGTAAGAAATGATGCACGCCATATCGCTGTGCACTCCACGTACGATAACATGAGCGAAATAAAGAGGAAACGGGGCTAAAAAAGAGAACGCTTGAGAGATGAAAATCCTCGGAGTTTTCAGTAATTTTGCGGAATTAAAGGCAGTAGGTGAGAGGGATGGTTGGTGGGTATATAGTGTTTTATAATAACCTCGCTGTGAGTTAAACAACGAACTCTATATATGTAAGCAACGGCATGAAGAGGAAAGGAACGGAAAATAACCAATACCAAGCGAACAATAAAACGGAGCTTAAAATCTGAAGCTCGTTGACCTCCCTCAAGTCTCTTATATCCACTGGAATATCAACTATCAGTCACAGCTGCTTTTGCAGTATTTATTATATAGATCTTTCGAGAACAAAAAAAGAATTAAGAATAAGCACCATGAAGATCACTTTCGTGGGCAAGTGAACATACACAAACAAAATGGCTACCAAGGTCCTGCTAATTTTTTTCTTTTGCAGAGCCGAAAATAAAAAGAAACCTTTCGATTCGGTCCTTATTTAAAAATTTTCTCGGGATTAAGAAAGTTCTGAACAGTAGAAAGTTTGAACACTTGTCTATAAACATTCTTGGCACTCAATCAATTGAATTTTCGGTCAGTTTATGTGATAAATTTATTACATATGGCTTATGAGTATAATGTGAAAATAATATTGCGCTGAATTACTTTTGATGTCAACCGCATGACGTGTTAAGGCCCATCATTAATCATGATTTATTTCATTTTGCCTTGTCAACGATATTTGCCTTGCAGCTTTTTTGGATTTCGGCTCCATGTGAAGAATAGCGTTAGGTAATCGAATTGAAATTATCTCCACTTCTAATCGACCTAGTTTGCTGATCCTAGCCAGCCATGAAGGTTTAATAGGTTTTCGTCGACTTGCTTAATGGAATTGACCTCATTGAATGATTGTGGTATCACTTTGCATACTGTGATCCATTCGATCAAAAAGGAAGTGAAAAATTTCAAAACCTGTTGAAAAAAGCTTCGACCTATTCGTACGGAATGGCCAGTCATTAATTTTTAGAATATAGCCGAATATAAAATCGCAATGTGTTTTAATTAGTAATTTTTTCCATTCAACTATTACTGTTTTTTTTTTGTGTATAATGGATTTTTTCTATTCATGTTTCAGGTGAGTATCCGACATCTATTGACCGTGTTTTGATTCGAGTTATTCCAAGACGTAAGTGTGCATGTAATAATAATTGATACACGAAACAAAAAGGACACATGTAGTAGTTTTTTTTTCAAACTCATATGTTATTAACTTGGCCGTATAACCAGAGAAATTGTCGTCAAAAAGTTTTCTCCAAAATCGTCCAAAACTTTTAGAGATTCGAGAATCTTATGACCCCGAATGTTGTTGAAAATTATGTTGTCGGGAAACACTTTCAGGAAAGAATACATTCGATACATGATTGCGTTTTTTTTTCTATAATTCTGTACACACATTTATTGATTATTTCAGAGTGCGTACAAATTTATTTCAAAGAACAGAAAAATTAATAAACAATTTCAGAGGTTTTTTCTTAAATATGGTTTTAATATTTCTCGATTTTTCTCCATTGAGTTGAAATTTGGTGCACATCGTTTATTTATAGTTTCATAATCCATAGAAGTGAAAAAAAGTACGCAAAAAAACGGTAATCAAAATTCAGAATGACACGATTTTGGGGAAGAATAATTTGGCTATCTAATTCTGGTATGATTCCTCGCAACACTCATACAGATTAAGAAGAGGTTTGATCTTTTTTAAGATTTACGTATCATTCGGAATTTTTATGTGTTTTTCACCTAACAAAAAATACTTGAACGAGATTAAACAACAACAAAAAATTGAAAAATGTATTCGATACAAAAAATCACTTCCGAAATGGGCACTCTAGATAATATGGTCTCAATAATGAAAAAACTATCAATGCAAGAAACACTTTTGTTTCAGAAAAACAATTCATGAAAATCAATTTCGAATTAAACAGTCAGGTTTTCTTTACATTTGTAATGATTTTTATTGTTATCACCAACATATTTTCAAAATTCCGTCTTCCTCGGAGTGTCCGAGTTCGAAAGTATAAGGATGATGAACAGAATTATGAGAAATTGAAATAACCTCGTAACGTTGCGCTTTAGACTCATCGTTTCACGTGCTTTGCAATACATTTGCAAATAACACTCGATCAAAGTCAGTAATATGATGTTATAGTGGGTGCAAGTGAATGTGACTTTATTCTGTGAGATTCAGAAGCATCTTTCGGACAGGCCATAACTG
Source organism: Campoletis raptor (assembly GCA_948107755.1). Taxonomy (NCBI): domain Eukaryota; kingdom Metazoa; phylum Arthropoda; class Insecta; order Hymenoptera; family Ichneumonidae; genus Campoletis; species Campoletis raptor. The sequence goes on along the minus strand of OX403622.1, from coordinate 25,840,699 downwards.
CACTTGCGATCAAGAATCCCATTCCTTGAGTGTTTCCCTCCCTACGATTGCCAAGAGAGACTTTCGCGTGACGCGACAAGTTTTCACAACTTGAACGCGGCTGTACGCTGTCTACTACCCTTGAGCATGAAAGGGAGGGAGGATCGTGTGACCCGGCTCTCGACGCCAAGGAAGTTGAAACGAATCTCTGCATGTGACACGAGAATTTAATCTCTCAGGTCCAATAACAAAACGATAAACGCTATTCGCGTAACCTTTTTTTCATCATTTAACTAATTCAACTTTCAAGCAGAACGCAAGGGAAGATAGTCGTGGCGCAAATGGCACCGCAGAACGAAAAATTAGGAAAGGTTCGACATGCGACATGCATGCGCTTCCGCATAAGGAAAAAAAATTACAAATTCAAGTTATATAACGAAGAAAAACGTGAAATTAAAAATTACTTTTTCATTTTTACAGTTATTTCGCAAATAAATATCCTCTGATTCACATTACTAAGTCCTTTCCCTACACGGAAGACTTCATACGTGCATTCGTCATAACCATTGCGCATATGAAAAATTCTGAGTAAAAAGGATTTCATTGCCAGGAAACTGCACTGCTTGCACTCTATTTAAATGAAAAATACTGTACAAATAAGGTTCCCAGCCTGGTAGTTCATTAAACGAGTTATTTACCGTAGTATTTAACGACTCGCATAAGTTTATTTCTTGGTCTGCCATTCCAGAAGGTGGATGGAAAAAAATCAAGGCTGCATCAGCCTCAATATGAATGGGGTATATATTGAGACTTTGTGTGTGTGTGTGTGTGTTTGTGTGTGTATATATCGTTACTGAAACTCTAACGGAGACAAACGATTCGCTCGTTGAGTAGGGTATGTGTATAGGCGCGAAGGTGAAGCACAGAAGGCTTTTCGGGTGCATTCGGTGGTATTACTGGTCGAGAAGAAACGAGTCAGAAGGTTTTCGTTGCTCTACAGTTGCGGCTTGGTCGTTCCAATTCCAGGACGAAGGGGCTTGTGCATTTCGTTCACTGTACCTATGTTTGTATAGATTTGTTTGTGGCTGTAGAATCCTGGGCTTAAAAGGAGATCGAGCTACCCGAATCGGTCTGGATCTTCGTCCGTACATCCACCAGATATATGGACAGCAACGTTGTAACGTTGGCGAAGGATCTAGAGACGATTGGAGAGGTGGGACGTATCACTAGTGTACTTTGTACCACCCTTTTCACCCTTTTTTCTGCTTTTTTCATTCCAAATCCTAAAGCGTATATACGAGATACCATTTCTTACGTCGAGAAAAGAATTGCACAACCCAGAGACAGATAGCACTAAAAATAACAAAAAATTCGATAGTTACAAAGACTCTGATAATAAAAATAAGAAAAATATACAACGATGAAATACCTGCACCCGTATATAAACGGAGTAACGAATCAATACGGAAAAAAATACAGCACGGAAGTATCGAACGAGAAGCGAGGAATCCAATGATTTTATAACGAAATGTACAAAATAATCTTCTTAAAACTTGTTAATTATTCTTTAGTTGGGAATTCATTAGCGTCTTTTCTCAACAAAACAGAATTCTCTCAGGTTTATGCATATTAAGCTAGTATAAAAAAGTACATTTCAGGCATACAATTAGGATTTTTCAAAATTTAATATATCGATTGGGGTTTTTGCTCCTGTATGAAAGGTTCAGTGGTGTGTAACAAATATTGCCATGTGGAGATTTCCCGTCCTGCTTCGATTGCGTCCATCACGTCTAGATCGTCTTTCTCTTTCTGTTCTCTCTCTCTCTCACACACACACTATCGCTTCTTAACATGGACATATAGATCATTGTGGTGTTTGAGGCTCGAAGGCACGGCAGCCGAACACGAAAACTTTGGCCAAGTTCCAAAGGATCTTCTCGCTGCTGAACTGACTCGCACCAAATACTCCTGTTCTTACATTTTCGTGTGAGTGAACTCTACGAAGTGCCCTAGCGATCACGACGAGAGGAAACGTGACCACGACGAAAAACGGAAAATAAAAAAATTGGGGAATGAGAAATAGTTGCGTTTCGATTTTTCTGGCTTGGAACTGCTGTTTTATATCGTGCTTGTGGAAAATCGTTTCGCGCCTCTGTTATTTCCGCTTTTGCTACTTCAGTACTCTTGCCACACCTCGATAAGATATCACGGGGCTTTAACAAAAAAAAAAAAAAAAAAAAAAAAACATGCCAACGGCAGGCAGTTGCAGTGACTCTAGAACACAGACATGGTGTTCTCGAACTTCAGGGGAATGGTGTAATGGAAAACCCGTATCGTAAGAACCCCCTCACGTCTTTCATTCCCATTCGTATGAACTCGATCTGCTATCATAAGACTCCGAGGAGGCTCGTGACTGTCTTTAAGGTGTAGGCAGGAAGGCGGGAACTTACGTGGTAAAGCATAGGATTAACAACCTGCTACCAACTATTACGAACATAATTTTTTGGTTATAAAAATGCTTATTAATCAGTGTAAACTGCAATGAAATTGTTTTCAATTCTTCATTCACATTTACTTTTTGTCATAAATATTGCACAAAGTTACGATCCAATGACTCAATGGTTTGATCTTAGTGTTCGGAGAAACCTAAAAGTATATCTACATTTAGTACATAAGCGTGAAATGATTCCTTCGTCGACGCCAATGTCCATGTAAGAGCCATGGCGAGAAATTGAGTCGCTCGTAAACTTACCTTGCTGACAAGAAATGGAGAACGACGACCCGAGGTTGCAGTCCATGTTCGGGAGAGAGACAGAAGGGAGCCCAATACCAGTAACCTCTGAAAATTCGCTTATCGCTGCCAAAGTCATCTTCGATTTTATTCCTTGCCTAAAGTCTATATATGCAACGACAGTTTCGTTGATCCTTCTTTTTTCTCTGACGCCTGCCTTTTATTCCAAAGGAATCTTATTTAAGTGCTTGCCTTCATTTATTGAACAATGAAAACTTCTCAACATTGAAGAGTGTTTCCAAGATCGTGGGGAAGTTTCAATGAAGTGCCAATTAAGAGTTTCGGATCTGTCAACTTCAGTGACGTCATCAATTCGAACCCTCAGTCAAACTGTACCCTGAGCAGGAGTATTTTATTTTGTAATCGGTTGTTCATTTATAATTAATTTTTAATTGAAAATTTCGAATTTTGACAGGTCAACAATGCGATGACCTCCCAATCCTCCCAATGAAAAAAATTTTAGACACTTTTGGAAGAACAATATTTTGAATTCAGTCAGCGAAGGCTTGTTGGATAGTTGTTTCATAAACTATAGTCGAGCTCGAAGTTATACTTTTCAAAACTATGTTTATAATCTTCAGAAACATGCTGGTAAGGTTGTAGTACCGCGGTATCTTTAGCGAAAGGTTGCTTGCTTTTTCGTAGACAACTAAAACCTCTGCTACATTATTAAACCAAGTTACAGGTGTACATTTTGAATATACGATAATTTGCTTGGTTAGAGTGTCATGGAAGTAATTGTGAAGTTTATTTCTCATGAATATGGTAATACGAAATGGAAGAAAGCAGAGCAGATACCTCGTGCAAGTTTCCAAGCCTCTCTCGGTGCGGCATCTTCACAACGACTCTTGAAATCCCTCCTCGAAATCCTCCCTTGTCTTTCATCTGTTCAGCCAAACAGCCAAAGATCTCTTCATGCCCGTGTGTGTTAGATTCCCACCGTTTTTCTCATTGTTCCTGAACATTATGTTTATTACTTCAGCATCTTCTATTACAGCTGCGAAACAAATTTCCAAGAAGGGCTTATCCTGACTGATATCGAACCACAAGTTGAAAAATGCATTACTGTAGAATTTTGAACATTGCAAATTTTTTGATCGCTTCTATCCCAGACTAATTCGAATCTCAATGTCGATCGATTTACAAATATAATTACCAACAGAATCGTTACAGTTTGTATCGGAAATTTTATACTGCTGAAGTTTGTATCGTTGGCTTACAAAAAACTTCTTCATTTCTGTAGAGATCGAAATTTATATGCAGTGCTACAATAATTCATTAACTTTTCTAAGAAAAAAAAAACAAAAAAAATTGAATTCAGCGTAGATAAAGTGCATCATTCAATGACATTGTATACGATTTTTTCGACACATAAGGAGATACTAAAAAATGTCATTTTTTCATAGACTAAGATTCAGTCGCGATTAATAATTCGTTAATTATATTAGCAAAGGCAACGAGCTATCTATTCAGAGACTGAAATATTGTGGAAACTTGGAAAAAAGCAGACTATACGCAATCGTTTGAGGTAGAATCGATACCCATCATTCATTGGTCACATTTAATTGTTTGCCTGTAACATTTCGTCAATCAATTCAATTTTGCAGGTTCCATTTTCCCATGAATGACAGATATTGTCGGATTATCGTGACATTCAACGACCTATACAGTATCTACTGTGCCCTCTGTACTGTTACTTAACTCCAGGCTCCCGTATCGCCTTAATACCACGAGAACCATGATTATTTCTGTCCCTCGAACCAAGGTAGTATCCAGGAACCGCAGAAAAACCGCAGATTACTTTTTTCATCTCGTCTTCAAGCCGCCAATTGAAAACGAGAACTGTAAATACAGTGATCCTATATAACGCGTATACCTCCCGTAATTGGAGAACGTACTATCGATGGTAGCGTGAACCGTAATGCGATTATTCAATCACTAAAGATTGTATAAATCTCATTTTACTTATTACCAACGGTGTTCTGTGAAAGTCGTTCTTATAATAGACTTCTTTTATCATTTCACAGATGATCTGTTGATCAAATTTTATTCATTATTCAATTGATCGTTTGAAAGTCTGTTCTATCGTATGACAAAGGTCGTCCATAAAAGTTAAGGGGGATTTGAGCTTTGTATAATTAAACTTTATACGATAATGAAACAATCCGAAAAAACTTGTCGAGAAGTTTTCATATATGAGATAATTTTATGTACGGTTTGACTGGAATTGTCTATTAAGCTTTGAGCCAAAGGATAACATCGCTAGATTTCCAAACTCAAGAAACTTTCTGGTGAATTTACTAAATGAATACTTCAGTCAAGAATAAGACGAGTATATCAGCTTTTTTATTAAAATTTTCAAGTTCTTAAGATATGGAAAAATTGCTGAATCCATTCTATTCATTACGGTTCGCTGAAAAAGTACCAGTTTATTTATTTTTTCAGTTTAGAATGAAAAATCTCTTCATGCGTAGAGAAATTTCATCCAGCGACAATGTATAGACGGTAAATAAGTTTTTACTGCATGCTTTCCTCGTAGTGTCGGGTGTCACTTATCAAACATTTGCTTTCTCGTGACGCCGGCCCAAAGTACACGGATCAAAGCTAAGATGGTGAGCAGATACTCGACCCAGAATACGTATCTGCTTCGCCAACTGCCCCGCGTTTGATGAAAAACTGGAAAATGGTTTGAGCTGTTTTTTTCTTCCAAGAGCACTCGCGTGCTCCCTTTGAAGCTTATTTTATGCTTGACCTTTCTTGATGCTGGGAAAAACGATTAGTAATAAGTATAAGGGTAGGAATTTATAGAACTACGAAGCGTTGGCAAGTTACTGAAAGTGCATTTTATTGGCTAGACTTTTTGCCGTAACTGAGTAGAACGTTGACGTAAAAAACCATTGCGCTGTATCATTTTGTTTTCATAAGTCAACGTTTTGCTTTCTGGAAAGCAGCAGTGAATTAACTTCTTATAAAATAAACTCTTCTAATTTCATGTTTTTTGGCAGCTCATGTAACATGGAATAGAATTCGTCGGCAGAACGCAATTTAATGCGAACAAAAGTCTTAGGTGCTTGATTTCGTGCGAGTTCATAAGTCTGAATATTTTATTACTCTCAATACAATTTCTTCCATAAATATTATGTTATGAATGCTTTAAATGTCCTATTTACGTTCACATGACCTTACTGTATGTTTTGACACATTGGTAACAGTCAGCATGCACTTTGCCTCGTTTATTCGCGATGCACTTGGGGCATAAACTAACCGATGCACATTGAGCCAACAGCAGAGCCCGGACGCAAGTCGTCCCCGTATAAACTGAGGCACAAGCTAAGAAGCTAATACACCCAATTGACCTAGAAGGCTGCTGATGTACACCAAGGAGTAAATTAATGCACGGCGCGGGCGAATGCGTTCTCGCGAGACTGGTTCGGTTGAACTTAGAAGCGTTATCTCCCCAGGTGGGACATGTGTCGTGTAGATAAGGCGATGTTTAGGGCAAGTGAAGTTATATAGACGGTGTTTTTAAAGAATATTACATTGTTCCGTTTAATTCATATATTCAGCATGCAAGAAAATTCAAAAATGAAACTAGTAGAGTCGTTATTTTACAAATTTGGACTGTATCTATAGCAGAAAACAACACGAAAGATGGCTACGTTTTAATAATATATGATGAAACGACGACAAGAAATAACTCGAAAAATAATAGTTGCGAAAACTTCCTGGATCAGTTTGTATCCGCGATATAATTGGACTTAAATTTTAGAACGAATGACCAATTAGTTGAGAAAATAGAAGGCTCACCCAGCATGATAACATGGCGTATACTGTACGCACCCTTCAGGTATTTATGAAGCTCCATCTGTTGAGAAACCCCGCATGCAAGAGGTGTGTACCCGCAGGCAATCGCAGACTTCGGCTCTTTCCCCTCTCCATCCGCGAGTTTTTCCCTCATCCCTCCGCGCGTTTATGTTATATATCTATATAAGCGAATTTTCAAGTAAAGCGATGCCTGGCTTAGCTCGTTTTACCGTCGATCGGTGCAAGGCAACTGCACCTTCAGAAGGAATGGAGCAAGTGAGATGAACAAAGAAAACGCAGGGCGGGGATAGTGCATGGGGCACAAAGTGACGGCAAGAGCAACCAGGGGTCTGCGGCGGCAGGCGATGAGGGTGGGATAAGGCGGTCTATAAAATGGAGTGGGAGGGCGAGTGGAATGAGTGGAGGGGTAATAGGGGGATTTGTGCACCGAGGGCGAACGCGTCATGAGAGCAGTACGCACGCGGACACCGAGTCATCCACTCGCTTCCGGAAGTCGTTTTCGATAACGCGCTAACCAATTCACCCCGCCGCTGAAACCCGCCGTCTTGTGTTTTTTATTTTATTTTACGTTAATGTAATTTAATTTACAATATTTATGGTTAAGTGCGCTAGCTGTGGATTTATGTTGACGGAGCTATAAATAAATGAAAGAGAGAATGGTGTCTGTTCGACACTCTATAAAATTGATTGTCGATTAACGAAATGATACTTTTTTTTTTCAATAGAAATGCATTAGGGAGCATTTTATCGAAATGACTTTTAAACACCATTGATACTTCAGATTGAAATTCATTGAAATTCCTAATGCGTAGGATTGTTTACATAATGATTTTTAAATCATGACTTGATATGTCATGTTTTGCAATCAATCTTATGCACCACGATTGATAAAACAATTTCATTTGATTATTATACACGAGAGCAATAATTTAAGGCTGTAATGATAAATTGCTGAGACGTTGCCGTAATTATTCTTGTTGATCCATGGCACATGGGGTTTTTAGGTGCAGTCAAATTTTAATAGCTATTCATTTACTACCTTGTTTTTCTTTTAATATAATTAAATTTATTAGCATATGAGAATTCACTTACCTCGAAGCGCGTCGTTTATCTGGCATGTGTACTCACAAGTTTTAGGAAGCATCCGATAATGAAAAATATTTTTCTACAGCCCATTGTTCGAAGAATTATTTTCACTTCTATTTACTCTGTTAAGATTGCGTCGAATAAATTGGACAGGCAAGCAGTTCGATACGGTGATAATCGGTAAAAAACCACGAGAGCTTTGTGCACGACCTAGAACAACGTTTGTCCAGCTTTTCGATCGCGTAATCCCCAAACCCAAACTTTTAATTACTTGTCTCAGGTGAATAATCATGTGTAATTACAGATTTGTCTACAGTAATCAATTTTTCTCAACTTTTCAACATAATCGTTTAATTCAATTGTGGAGTAATTAAGCGCAAATTCTCCCTTGAATATTCGTTCTTGGATACTTCAACCCTATTGGAATTTAACAGCGTTGTATCCTTTCAATTCTTTTTTTTCCATCAGACTGTTTCTAACGAAAATTCATTTATGAAAAAGTTTTAAAAAATCCAAAACGAAGCAGGTGTCGGTCCAAATCACCATTGAACCGGAAACTGTTGAGCGGTTACAAACAACCATTTTCATCCCCGAAATGAAATCGTAGTGTAGATCGAACGAATTCTCCATAACAACGAATTTTCTAGTGGTATAGAACATTCACCGTGCATTAGTCTATTGCCAATCCCCAAACAAAATCTAACTATGAATGCAGAAAAGACGAATGTTTTATTAGATAATAGACATCCTCAATCTTGAGGCTGAAATATCCATTTTTTACATTGATATCCTCGTCAGTTTGGGTGCCTATTCTTGTGTTAATATCTCGGTTAATATTGCAATGAAACATTGAAGTGAAGGAAAAAAGTTGGAACTAGCAGTGCAAGAAAGTTTTTATTTTCTGAGCTGCGAACGGGAAACTTCTCTCCAGTTAGTTGAACTAACGAAAAAAGTTGGGGTACCAATTGTTTAAAATACAAAGTTTCCCTACAATAAGGGAAACCTATTGGATATTTTCATAAAGTGAAAAAAAAAAAAAAATTTTTAAACCACCTCATTCTGGCCTCATCTAGGCCCTTTTCGTAGTTATGTTAATCTACCACCAAAAGTGCACTCATCAGTCGAAAGTCTTATCAGCTTCATCAGCGTTTGTGGTTCGCGATTGTCCATGAAAAGTTGAGCTCGGATGAGAGCACGGAGCTGAAGTCCATTGAGGCTCGTTTGACCTAGCGTTGGTCGTCCGCTGATGCCTGATGAAACCAAGTGATAAATAGAAAACCGTTATATACCACGCACCCGTTTGAGGCAAAGGCTGTTTGCAACGGTTGCAAAGTTTGCTACTGCTGACCTATGCCAAAGTCATAACAGTTGGAAACTCGCGGTTGGACCGCAACACCGACTAGTCAGCAAATTTTCGTTATCCTTGTTTCACCAACTAAAAGATTACTATTCATCTCTAGGCAGTTGTGTTTTTTGAAATTTGCTAATCCTTTCTTTGTGGATTTTATTCAACCCATCGACCGTCTCTCATGAATATTTTGGTTATCGGACGTTTCACGGGTTATCAGATTTTCCATGGATACTACGCGATCCTGGATTGCGGAAGATTTTTCTCGATTTATCTACTTTTCATCAGAAAGAATATTGTTCCGTTGTGGCTACAATATTGAATGCCGTACTTTTCCCCTACAACAGATCGCTCAAAAGAAGCATTGCATGATTAAGCGGAATTAATTTTAATAAATCTGTTCATCACTGTACTCTCGAGTAGGTTATACTGTTCTCAATATTTAATTCATTCTTAACCGGTCGCAACTGTACCGTGGGATGTCTCTCTGACCGAGCGAAGTTACGGTATTAACATAGTTATGCACATGAAACCAGCTCTAAGTACCCCTCGGGAAAGCCTCTTGACGAGGAGGGTTGCATGATTAACCGTGTTTGTGTACACGTAGGCAATCGTGTTCTCTTGGTCGGATTGTTGGTTAGCTATTAATTGAGAAGTAGGTGGAAGGGGCTTCAGTGAGTTTTACCGCCAGTTAACATTCTTATTTTTATCGATGTGACTAGGTGACCACACTCAGGTAACGCAATAGCCATGTATGTCGGGACAATCGATTGAATTGTTTCTTTAATAAAAATGTTCACGCGAACATCTGCTGGTCAAACAATGTTTTCGCTTTGTAGCATACCAATCTACAACCAAACGCGTCTTGTGAATTTCAATTATCTTCTCAGTGTTCTCAGCATTTATGAATATTTTATGTCTGCCGAGTTCTGCATTTGGCAACAAAAGTACAACAAATCCGTAAGGAACGATTGTATAATTTTTTTTCGGCCGGTTGTTTTATCTTGCGTCGCAGAGTTATTAGGAATGTTGATAGAATTAAAAAAAATTGATCTCTGATTGCTTTTCCAACTGACTTACCTTGAAATAGTTGTAATGATGAAATCTTGAACTTTATACAAGCCATTCGTTACTCTGCGCACTTACAAAACAAGGCTTTGGATCAATGGAGCTTATTTCGAGACTTCCATCAACAATTTGGCTGAACTCGTTGAATGTCAGGGTCAACCATTTGCAAATGAGGATATAAATTATAAATTACTACCCTCTTGACTCATGCTGCGGAAATTTAGTGTAGTTAAGATGAATACAGTCGCGGCTTTTCTGATTACACTGATTGGATGGTACAACGCGTGCGTGAAACGTCATTCTGATTGAACGTCACAGCATCAGGCTGCGTATGTATGATAATGAAAAAAAAAAAAAATGAAGTAAAACGACAGCATGTATTTTATAACATCGTTGTATACCAACACAAAAATACGAGCGCATCTCTTACGGAAGGGGTTCTTTTTCAGAAAAACGAACGAGAAACCATAGAGGAAAATGCGTGGAGCAGGGTAGTTGCTTGGAACGAACGTGCACAAAGTTGAGAAGGAGGTGTGGTATGCTTCTGTACATTTGATAGGGAAAGATCTCACGCAGACTAAAAATATCTCGACGTGAAAGAAAAAAAAAACAAAAATATGTTCTCGTACATGTATTCATCGTATGTATTGAAACATTCTCGTTACAAAAAGAGAAATATGAAAGTAACTAAATATTGTGAGGTTCTGTAGACCCAAAAGTTTCAGAAATCCTGCCAGGCTGTCATCAGACAGCTGTTGACATTTTACTAAAGGATACATGAATGTATCATTTCTGCTTTAAACTACGGTCTCCTAAGTTGCAACAATTCTCATGATGTCGAAATGGAAGCAACACAGTTGTCGACGTAAAATTTACACTTCGTACCGGGTATGGCATTTCACATTCATTTGTGTGCAGTGGTGACTACGTGGATTCATTCGCCTCCTACTTCCTTGCTTTCTTTCAACTATCATCCTTCCCGCCGAAGAGCCTTTTTGTATTGTCTGTACGACTACGTTAATGACCTCTCATGCACAACCCTCGGAGGTACGTTGAGGATCGTGTCGTTGTCGCTGTCGTTGCCGTTGTTATATTGCTCAGACAATGAAACTCAGGGGAAAAGTTATTCGTGAGTGGTCCTTCTGCTTCGTCATCTTTTCTTCGGCGGTGTATGTTGTAACGTGCGTATTTTTGCTTCCCTCCATCACTCATTCTTTCATGTACCTCACTAGTTCTCGATCTGACGACTTATTTTTTATCCGTTTTACTTTCAAACTCGATCTGTGATGATTATCCAATCCTCGCTTGTGCCGTATCTTCATTTAGTCTGATGCAACTTTCATGGACAGATTCGATTTGATGGGCCTGGAAAAAACTAGGTTGTTACCAACAAGCTTCGTGACCGCACAAATGTATGGCCTTGACCAGACAAGCCGTGACCTCCATGTTGGACAGAAATCATGTTTATTTCTTATTCTTATAAAGCAGAACAAAGTTATTTTAGGAATTATTTTAGTTCCATTGAAGCAGGCAAGTTAACATTCCAAAACAATTTAAAAAATCGTTAGATCGTCTGCAGCAATTCGGAAAATTTTGTTTCCTTTCTCATTACATGCTTCGTTGCACAAGTCATTCAATATTCGGAATCTAAAGAAAATGGAATAAAGAATGAGGGAAAAAGTAATAATGTGAAGCAATTGAGAGCCAGGTGAAAACGCGGGGTATACGAATATACACACATCTGTCGGTCGTCTTCAGTGACAGATTAATTCGAAAGAATTCCAACGTATTGCATGGAGTGGAGTGGCGGATGAGAATATCTTGTCCAGCACGGCATCTGTAGTTGCCTACAGGTTCAAATTAAAACTATATACAAATGGGTCTAAAACGGAGAATTACGGCAAAACCATTAATACATGTTAGAAGATGGCGCAGAATGTAGTTTTGGAACTGTCCAAATGAACGAAAGGAAAAGATTCGAAACGTTCTGATGGATGCGTTTTTGTTTTCGCATTATTAATTTATATCAGTTATTCTCTTGCGCAAATATCGAATGCACATCTATCTTATTCAGCTGAAGACGAATCTTAAAATGGTAAAATGTTGGATTGTTAAAAAAAAAAAAAAGCAAATGGTTCAGTATCTGCTTCAATTCTTCATTTGCATCGTGACCCGAAAGTTTGGATCCTAAAATTTTTTTATATTCTTAGCGTTTTATTTATTACTGTATCTTTTGAGACTGTCGATCAATGTTGTGGAGAGAGCTGGATACTCTCTCGACTATCTAATAATTTGATAAATCATCAACCGGTATTTCTATGAGAACGTATCCGCCGTTTGCGCTAGCTCGCATCGTTGCTATAGCACACATATAGAAAACACATTGTGAAAACATGAAAACATGAAGAAAACATAAAAAAGAAAACACGTAAGAAAACAAAAATTAAATATATTTAATTTTTGTTTTTGTTTTTGCCACGTCGTATTTTCTTTTTCAAAAATTAAATATATTTAATTTTTGTTTTTGCCACGACGTGTTTTCTTTTTCATGCGTTAATTACTTTACAACTGATTATAGAGTTCACTTCGGGTTTTCACGTCTCTTTCTACACCTTTGTAGTTATTTCGAACGAACCATGGGGAGAGAAGAATGAGGCAACGAGAGACAAGCGACGAAAATATTTCTTGAATAATTACTCGTGAAATGTTTTCCCGTTCTCGCATGTATACTCCATTTTATATGACATACGAGAGGTTTCTGTATTATTTAATAATCCAGCGAAAAAGAACTGGTTCATGCCACGCGTAATTGAGGTCTCCTGGTGTTACTGGAATATACTCGTACACGATAAAATATTTCTGATCATTACACATATACTGTAAATTACAGCTTTTCGCTGTAGCAAATGAATACAGAATGACAATGAATATGCTAAATTTGGCTATTTTAACTGAATAAACAAATTTACGACGATATCGAATTTGCTCTGCTGTGCGTTTCCAGTACACCAAAAATCGCGGTAATGATTTATCAAAAACGGTTCGCGTGGACATGTAATCTGCTGACGATATTCTATCGGAAATTCTGCTTGTGGTGGTGCCACTAATCATGAATCCTTTAGTCTTCAATAAACACTTTTTTTCGGAAACGTAGTTGAATTACCCAGCAATTAACTTGAATCTGTTAACAGATAACGTCGCTGCAATTGAGAACCCTAAAAACGTCTGCTTAAAAAGAACAGAGCTTGAAATTCAATAGAAATCCTTAGAAGAATTATCTGTCAGTTCGATTATTTTTTGGCTCTCTAAAAATCTTTGAAAGAATCAGTTATTCTGCTATGAATTGACAGACTCATGATAAATTCTCTTCAAGCGTGATACAAAGAACGTAACTTAAGCGGTATCCACGAAAACGTAAAAACGACGACGTATATTACGAATCAACTGAATTCAGCTCACAATGCTACGGCTGTTAAAACTATGCTCGTTGACGAGCCAATTAAAAATATTTCTCGTCATACATCGTTAAAACGATACGAGAATCACACGATGTCTTAGTTCTTTTTTTGATGCAAGAAACAAGACATCGTTGTCTGCAGATATACTATGCAGTGGCAATTGTCTTGTGCTTTTAGAGGCGAAATAGAAGACGACAAACGTCGGGCGCCACTCAGTCTTGTCTCGTCGTTATACGAAATACCATTCAAGTTCCTTTTTACAATCTTGGCTGTTAGCCCACATAAAACTATCTCACTCTCTTCCTCTTGTATTCATATCAAACTCGTTGCTGCTATATTTTTCTTCCTTTTCTAATTTTACTGGAGCGCACGCATGCACTCACTTAATTTTATATCCTATTTTGCCATGATCTTCGTGACTCTGAATCGCTACAACACCAGCTACAAACCAATGTGAACATTAGCTTATAAACTGGTTCCACTGTCTTTTGCCTATTAAATCGCAGCAATTTTTAATTGTTTAAACTTAGCTCAACTTTCTTAGCTGCTAAAAAAGTCCAAAGACATCATCAAATAAGTTCAATGTTTCACCTCAATTCGGGGTAAACAAACCTTGACCTACAACTCTTTGGAATTATGACACGTACCGCTCTGTTTCAAATGCTGCTCAGTCGAACCTGCGGGCTGCATCGTTCAGAATTTATTATTATTTTGTTTTCATTTTATCTGTCGAATGAAGCTGAGCCATCAATTCGATGAACGTAGTTTTGAAAAAAGCCAAAATGTTTCATTCCATGAAAAAAAAAATTTAATTTAATTATTGGTATCTTCTCCTGCGTTGTCCAGGTTTACATACTCAGCGTTCCATCTCTCGTTTCAAAGCTTTTGATACGAATGAAACAGATTTTGCTCATGTTTGCTGTAGCAAAAACGAGCACGATTTGTTTTTCGCACCATAATCAAGTAAATCTTTAAAAAACGTACGATCAATAGCTCATAACTCTACACGCTAGCATTTGATAATTTAATTAATTAACAATGATTTGTAATAATTACGAAACTGTTTTTCATTAATTTCATTAATTAATCATTCAGTTTTTCATTAATCAAAAGATAAATTTTCAATTTATTAAGATAAATTTATAAATTTATAATTTATAAAAGATAAATTTTCAATTTATCTTTTGGGTTGTGAAACACTCACTCTTTGCGCGATTCAAACGACTTGCGGATGAGGTGTCACCTACTATGTGGAATATATGCAATGACACATGTGTAAGCCGTAAAACTTTCAGTAATTAATTGAATAACTACATTCAAGGGGTATGTACCCTAATACGATGATAAAAGAATGAGTGCAATTAATTTCTATAAGAAACCATGTTGCTGTAACATATTCATGTTAAATGAGATATTACCGGTCACAGCTGGCGACAAAAAGATTATTTCAAAGTGCTCACTTGTTACTAACGTTTCACGAAGTATAAATACTCAAAACCCATTCCAATGTTAAAGAGCTCTCGCCATTCCATTGCCCACGATGGATTGGGGTCATGAGAATCCAGAATACCAATGAACAGTCACCCTGTATACATACATATATATATATATATATGTATATTGAGTGTGATCGCGTACGCGGAATTTCGTATTCCCGTGCAAAATACTAGAGTTCTCGGATCGAAGAGACGATGGAGGGAGGGGCGATGAATTCAGGAGAAGAAGAAAAGATTTACACTCGGTCCATTAACGATTATTCTAGAAATCGACCACTCATTGAGTGTTGAAGTAACATAGAATAAAACTGTTTTCTCCACCAATAAAGTAATTGAAAATTCGTAATAATTATAAAATATATTACAAAAGATTCAGACGCAGGCTATTTTATTTCTGAAAGTATTTTTTCCATGACTACCTTGATATGGAAGATCCATTCCACCAATCACTACTACGATCGTAATTTGATTGAATCAACAGTGGTTGGATCACGTAAAATCAATCGAACTCTCATTTAAGATTCATCGCCCTGATGATCTATCTCCGGCCTCTACTTCGCGATAAAATGTTATCACAATGTGATGCAATTCTCCACAAATAGCAATGGGCTGGTCGAGAAATCGTAACGAATTAAGATCGTGAGCTAATTAAATGTTGGTATGTAGTCAAGTGATGCGGGGCTGTTTACGTTGGAATCAAGGAAAATTGAACTCGAAGATGACTGCAGATCTAGGAATAACCACACAGGCCAAATATGCTGTGTTTCCATCGACCGATAGGTATTGTGTGGTTCAACTGCATTTCTCCGTGAAACTATTGCACCATTGCGGTCCTCAAATTTCCATGTTTGCGCCCGCTATCTGTGCTCGTCCAACATAAATCCGTGTTCCTATTGATGCCACTGTCTCTCTCGGTCTTTCGATTCACTAGAACAAGAACAATAGGAACAGTTACACATCAGTACTCTGAAGCTTCAAGTATCCTCCATATCATTGCTCTTGTCGTTTGTTTAGGGCAGATTGTGCATGTGGACACCACATACCTCACGCCTCGCATTACACTATTGATGCTCGGACACATTTCTACATCATGTAACGCGTATACGCTGCTGTGTTTGTAAGAGGAGACTCACAGTTCCATTAAGCTGTGACGATACTCATTGGTTCAAATACCGTACGGATCTGTCGCCTTGAGGTATGACAGTCTCCGAACACCAGCAAGTGTACAATTTCCGTTTCCGGATACATGTCTGCTCTCGACTACATTTCGGGTATTTTGACTGTCGACTAAATAAGTATACAACAACGGTTGTTATAAACTGATACTATCGAGATCATTGTCAGCGTTTGTCGTTCTAGCCATGGAATCGCTGACGACTGTGACTGAAATCGAAATTTTTTAGAAACATGAAACTGGATATTCAATACAGCGGATATTTGGCGATAGTGTCCATGACACACTCCTGCTTCAATCTCAAAGCCTTTGTAGCCAATATGCTCAGCATGCAAAGCTATGTAACTACATGACATAGTATCCATTTTCAAAACATTTTGGAAATGCCGCATACATGAAATCTTCACAAAACATGTCTGGCGTGGAATGTCGCATGAGTCAATAAGTCGGGCGTTTAGGATATAGAACACAATTTTTAGGGTGTAAATTATAATAGTGAAAATAACTAGAAAATAAACAAAAACTTGAAATAGTGATTTGATCGACTATCGTCCAGTAGCCGTCGAGAAGGCGCCGCTGATGTTCTAATTTTTGAGAAGTACACAGTAATGCCATGCCAAACGAGCCATTTGGTCGTTGGAATGGTGAGCGATACTTGTAGTTTGAGTGACCGCGTTCCAGTGTGGTCATTCAATACTCCGACAGGTTTGACGCAATCCATGATGCTGTTTCGTTTATTCACCGCAGAAGGAATTTAGCTATGTTGTTGGTCCTCTGGAGGTCGCTTAATCCTCTTCGATCTGTCAGTCACGTGTTTGTATCGAGCGAAAACGTTGATTCAATCCTGCATGGTTTGTGCTTCATTTTTTTCTCACTCTTCTCAGTCTGTCAAGGGTGGCATGAGTTGCCTGATAGTCGTATCACTGCACCGCTGTCAATCAATAATAGAGTATGACTTCAGGGTCCCTCCTGGATTCTAATGTGGTATGTCATAATACTGATGTACACCAAATCATATCTATGATCACGTATGTTCATGAAATGACATTTGATTTTATAATGCCAGTTATCGGTATGCTCGTAGCTAGGATAAAAAAATGGCTCTGCAGAAGCCACTTTCGCTAAAGTACTCTCAGTCCTCGATGGAATTCATGTTTCCTGCATTGCGGCGGGAGGAAATGATGGATATAATTAAATGAAGGATGCCCTAAGTGGATGCTATTAGCACTAATTATAGATTATCAGATATGTATAGTAAAAAACGATGAAATACTGATTACAATAAGAACGTTGATAAAAGAGTATTTCGAATAACATGTAAAATTAACAAGCCTTATTGAAATATATTTATCAATGCATCTGGGGAACAGGTTAATTACATGGCACATATTTTCTTCTCCTCTCTTACTCCGGGTCCGAAAATGAGGCAAAACAGTATTGGATGTTTCACAGATTCTGTGTATTAGCAAGTGTGAATTCACTCACGCCAATGACATCTAAGTGTAGGATACAATACATCGAATCCAACCTCAACTGGACCGAATTAATTGCATGTCTAAGTGGACGTCAAACGCTTGTTGACACCCCAAACACTGAGTTGCACATCTGTAATAGAGCCTGTGATTCAGTCATTTTAGTTCATGATTACAGAGTACAAACGCTTAGAATACGTGAAACCTGTGAAGTCGTGTGGAACGTTAACAGAACCGCTAGCTCGCTGGTATTAATGTTTAAATCAGATCAGGTATTATCATTTAATTTCAACAGTGAATTAAAATAAAATGGATTTCATATCGAATGTATCATAAGTGTCTCGGGGAAATTAGTAACTGTATGTCGTACAACATGCTTCACTTATTGCCGTTTTTCAGAGATACTTAACTGTCATCTAGACAAATTTATCTTGAAACTTTTTCCTAGCCATGTTACACTGTAGAAGAGAGTTCAAAGTCACGTAGGGAACAGTGAATTGCGTTTGAAGTACTTTACCAACTCGAACAACTATCTGCAGTCCTTTATGAGTGTATAGACATAGTCACTCCGATGTCATTGCCTAATAAAACTGATTTTAGTGTATGATTGAGTTAACATTTTCTAGTAATTTTCATCGTAAATAGTTACAGATTTCATTTAATATCTTATAGGAGAGACTCTAAAGGACTGCTACGGTTACGATAAAGTTTTACCATTTATTTGAACTCTGTAATATGCGATGATTAGAAAATTGAAAAATGTCTTTTTTACCAGTAGTACTCGATTTTTTTGGTAATCACTTAAAAATTTACTAGAACCTCTAACCCTCGATGAATTAAACCCCTGTGGATACACATGCATGCGTCCAGTGCGATCATTTCACCGAAATATATTGGCGACTCGTGTTCAAAACACATTGGTTTTCGCATTCGTGCCTTTCCTGAGTAGACACAGTTTGAATGGAACAAACCAAACAATCGTTTTGACGACGCGTAGTTCATCGTCGGTGACCCGATAGAAAAATACGTTGTGTTGCTTCTCTGACTACCCAAGAACTATAGTTTCAAGCATGTTCTGTAACGAACACTCATGACAATCCTTGAATGAACGTTACCGCAGATGTGGTGAGAGTCGATATAGACCAATTTGGATAGGAATCGATTCAGCTTCGTTGAATCCGCTCACGTTCATTTTATAGTGCAGCTTGCGAACGGGACTGTGAAGAAAGGCCTTCTAGAAAGGCCAAATCCTATCACAACTCCAAAATGTGATAAAAGTGTACGCATGAATGTGCAAACGGTTCTAATTGAACTCAATTATTGAACCGATGTTTGCATTGTTGTGAATATTATATTGTCTCGTCCAAAAGACGCAAAGGTGACTCTGTTAACAGAAATTTAGCGGAGCTTTCATGAGGTTGGGATACAAGAAAAATATTTGTATTATCAAATCTTTTGAACCTTCACATCAATGAACAAAACAACTCAAACCTGTTGTTAGTTATATCAAATTGAAAAGCATATGAGTAGCTAAAAGCTGTACTGCATTACAGATTGACAGGAGTTTCGAATTAAAGAGGGTTTACGTACTGTGTCAACGGCGTAATATCACTAGGAGGGTTACGCCTCTTTGACCCCGTGACCTTATGGCGCGCGCATCGTATCTCGTATCTCCACTATGTTCTATATATCTGGAGATGCTTTATGTATGTGCGTACCACCAGCAATACTACAGACGTGTTATGCGCTTTTGCTCGAACGCTTTGGTTAGAGCTGCTGCACATCAGAAACTATTCAGCTATCGTCATTAGTCATTGGTTCCCTCTATTGGAAATTGAATTAATGGATGTATTACCATTCACTCAATGGCATTAATCTTCTTTCAATCATTTCGAATATTCCCGAAACGTTCAGACAGCGTAGTGAACTGTATAAACACAAGAATAGTCACTTTGCTTCAATAAAATAAGGTCTGAAAAATACTACAAACAGCATACATTTTCACGAGTAGATCACATGCTAATGTACATGGTACATTTCCTAACAAATACTTATAACTGAACTTGAATTTTAGTTTGTTTTGTGTGTGTTATTCATTTAATTGAATTCGGTTAATATTTAGAGGTCAATGTGAGCTGGTGAGCAAACCATGATTTTTTCAAACATTCGACTTCTATAAACTTTTGCATAGTGGATCACTCACTCAGTGCAGGTAAAATGTATATTCACAGTCTTAAGGGGTTCTCAGATGACCTCTATATTTTGGACGGCCGTACCAATAGCTCCTGTAAATTTTGAATTATGATGAGTCACTAAATTTTTTCTGATTGTACATAATAACAGCTAAAGAAGTACGTAGGATTTTTTTTATATGGCATAATTTATTTGTTAGTAACAATTTTATGGCAATTTTTTTTTTTTTTTTGCGACTTTGGAAGTTTAATTGGAAGGAACCATTCGGCCAAAAATCAATATGTGAAAAAAATAATCCTACGTACTTCTCTAGCTGTTCTTATGTACAATAAGGAAAAATCTAGTGTTTCATCATAATTCAAAATTTACAGGAGCTGTTGGTACGGTCGTGGACCCTTCGAAAATAGAGAGATCATCTAAGAAACGCTGCACAGTCGCCATTTTTGAACAAATTATTCTATAAAAATTATGTTTTACAGACAATAATATGTACAACGAATTCCTGCTTTTGTAAACTCCGCTCGTTGATATTTTTCGTAGAAAAAAAATACGAAAAGGCGTATTTTTCTCGGCCTCTAGAATGGCCCAACCCCTTAATAAATAGAGATGTGAAACACGCGACGAAGTACTACGCACTATGATACTAACACATGCTCTTCATATGTATACTCGTGGCGACTAGGAGCTACATATGTCAAACTGAAAATCGTAGCACGCTAATATACACAAGCGAATATGTGCATATAGAATAGCTGGGTGCAGTATTCACTGAAGGTGTACCATTTTCTTTCCTCTTCCCATGTCTTTGTCCCTATAGAGCAATATATTTCGCGATTTACTTTCACCCCATTATTTTTCCTGAATAGCTCCAACTTTTTCCAGTTACAACAGTGCAGTTTACGTAAATTCCTGAGGGATGTTGCGCGTGTGATCATGTGAACTAAAAAAAACACACACACACATTCGATTCAAAATGCCTCGCGTTTACATGGCCTTTACTAAAAAAAATTGAAATGGTCTTCGAGCTTCTTTCTACGTTATTCATGCGAAGTGGTTGAGCGATGCTTTAGAGAGAGACAGAGAGAGCTTGAGTTCGGAAAAAATATCCTCATATCAGTTCATGAGAAATCGATCGGATGTGCTCCTATAACGACAATTATTTTGAAATTTCATTCATACACTATTTTTCAAAGGGGATCGTTCTAAAAAATCTTTTCAGATATTTTTTCATAACGTTGTAAACGTACGAATCGGATCATGGAACGGTGCGTCATTGAGTTCTTTGTAACGCAGTCTGTAACTGGTTTGTGTTGTGATTGTTTTGAATCTCAACGGTTGGAATAAGTTATATTATACTGTTACAAAACAGTTTAATCGAAACTTCTCTATTCGTCTGCTACAAGATTTCAATCGACCTACGGCTCATAAACTTTACCGAGAGAGCTATATTTTACGTTCGTTCTTTGGAATACATAAGACTACAATTTTATTCAGAAAATGTAGATTAAAACATGTCACTTTGGAAATAGTAACATAAACCTCACTGAAATGATGATCTAACCCCATCGTTATATCGAAGGAATGATCATTCTCCATAAATTCCATACCACAAACTATAATATTCTCGATCACAATACGTCATCTTCGCTTATATGAGTTGCATAATAGCTCACACATTGACGTTTCTTCGTTCGACTGTCGAATTATTATTCTGTCTTATTATTCATGAAGCCGTTGCTTCGAAATAGCTTCCAATTTCCACGCGACCGTTCACTACTAACAGTATTCAATCGTTGGATTACCCTTCCAGATTCCGGATTCGAAATCCTGTTTGGAAATATTAAATGAGCCACATGTGTGTGCTCGTCAAATGTTCGGGACGCACTGAGTCATTCTAGTTGTTGACAACATACTGACGTTTTTTAAAGTTTCGAAAAACAATGAACTTACGTTAAAACAAATATACAAGCAATCGAAATATTTACTCGAGTAATTTCATAAAAAGTTAAGCACCGATGGTCGTTTATGTCAAACTATTTTCAGATTCTCTCCGACGTTTAATTGACAGAACTTACTTAGACTAATTGTAACGGCAAAACAATTTGTTATGAACTCTAAAATTGTAGTAAAAAAATAGCTTATTGAAAAAAAAAATTATTCAACACATTTAAAAAAGATTTTTGAGCTTTGCGTCGTTTTAGTAAACGGCGCACATCGCATAAATCATTTTCACAACAGAATTTTTGTCGTGGAATACATTCTGTTGTGAAGCCGCAGAAAAAAAAAACATTCTTTTACCACTTTGAGGATTTAACATTTTGATATGTATGCGAACTGAATGAAGTTCCGCTCAATCGGTATCTATATCAGAAAAATCTCGTGTAATTTAGCAGTACACACTGACTTGATGACTCGATTGAGCTCAATCCTTAACAGAAGCAATTGTGCAGCGCCGCAATATCTTGCACGTTATCGTCGCATTCCCAAATAATGAGTAGCTAATTAATTGGAGGTAAACACGGTGAATCACTGTTCCCATCCAATTTTTCACTGGTTGCATATAATCAGAAGGTTCAGTGTAGCATGAAAAAGTATACAAACGTGAAACAACCTGAACTCACCGTGTGCATTCTTTCCAAATGAAACAAAAGCTTTCATAGCCCCGTGGGACTTCACGTTCCTCTTTCTCCTCAATTCCCTCGCTTTTCGACGAATTTTCCCAGCTCGTACGAGAATATTCGTCTTTTTATTCCTATACGACGACGTTTTTGTTCGAGCGTTCATACAAAAACATCCTTCTTGCCAACTTCCCGGCCATTTTCGGAATGATTCACACTGTCTTTAAATCCACGAGAGTTATAAAACCGGTTGTATTTTTATATAAATATAAACTCATATATATTGTGTTCATATGTGTGTTTGTTACCTGTGGAATTTCGCTTGGGGGTCATCAATCTAATTGGTGGTTACATACTCTTGAGATAGTTCAGACTCGAGTTAAAAAAAATTTTCCTGACTAATATTTAATTATTTCTTTCATCACCTCCTCTACATTCGTTTATCAAGACATGTTAGTCTTGCGATAAAAATAATTTCAAATAAGAATCGTAGAAAATCAGGTACTGGAATTGATTGGATTTTCATTTTAGATATTCATTTTTTGTATAACTTGAAAACGCGAAATGTCTTTCTCGAGCAACTTCCAGTTTCTCCACCTGTTATTATATCAAATCAGTGGATCTTGACTGCACAACTTTTGTGTTAGTTCGCAGCACAAGTATTGCGTACTCTTGGTGCATGTTTCCTCGAGTCTCTTGGCGCGTTATCTGTTCTCATTTTTTACACTTCGTTTGGTCAGCCCCATGAGACCGTTGCACATCACGGTCCAGTTCCAACTGATTCGATTACCGGTGTAGGGGATGAGAGCGAGAAAAATAGGGGTAGAAGATGAAAATAAAAGGAGGTTAAAACTCTGATGAAATTTATTCCTTTCGGATGATAAATATAGCAGTTGAAATGCGAATGAGAATCTTCTTGACGAGACTTCATCCGACTTAACGTCCTACAATTTCTTCTGATTAATTTTTTTTTCTCTATAGCGAGATAAAGAATGACACGGCATTCAATTGTTATTGGATTATTATCTGCACTTCCGAAAAATATATTTTATAGCGATCCGTTTGAATGTGGAGGCAAAATATGTCTAGAAATGAAAACATTTTGCGAGGAAAATTTTTCTTAGTCCATATAAATATCGAAATTTCAGCAAAAATATATTTATATTTGAAGTAGTTGTAGGTCATATGATTGAGTGAATAATTCTACTCGATAATTCTTAAAAATCTCTTAAAATTCAAATGCATCAAGTTTACAAAAGCTGACATTTGAATAAAATAAAAATTGTTGCATTTTATAACAGTCGTACAGTTGAACATCAAGTGGTATCACAATATTTATATAAACCGGACATCGCCGATGTGTTATTATTGACAAATCGATTGAGCCTCGCTGCCTAAACCAAAAACACCTAATCAGAGTAAACGTTCAAATAAATAATGTGCAGCAAGTGTAGCGAGTGTTGTCAAGGTTCGAGGCATAGTGTTGACGCAAGCCCAACACCGGGATCTGACTCGGAACCATCAGGTAAACAGTGTAAATTAAAAATTAAAAATAAGTTACCATCATTTATGGAAAATAATCAAAATCATCATTATGTCATATATATATTATTTATAAATTGTAATTTTCGGCAAAGTTAACAAAATAATATTCTACGATTACATTCGACTATTTTCCCGATGGTGCACTTACGGTAAACCAGAAAAAATACGCTCAAAACACATCACGAAAAAAATCCATTCAAATCTACTAACATCATTCATTTGATTTTATTAATTTGAATTAACAAAACTTCTACTTCCTTCAACTAAAAAGCTGTTCTTCGTTGATTAAAATTATCTGATCACAACATTTTCAAACATTTGTTTGACTTTTATCTAGAGTACATTTAAAAAGTACAAATGAATGATGGGATGACTGAGTTGTTAAATCTTCGAGAAGTTTGAGACGAATACTGAGAACTATTTTCTAATCGATATTTCATGTTTTCACATATCGCAAGCAAGATACAAAGAATAAAAAGGACAATGATAGCGCTTATTTATGGATAGCAACGGTGAAAAATTGAGATCATAATATAAATATTTCTATAGATTCCATCATACACATACATATGAAGATGCATCCACGTATGAGAGTCGACATATATAGGTGTATACTATAATATAAATACAGCAAAAGTTAATGCACTGAGGCGTTCAACGGTGTATGCGGTGCCCGTTAAAAATTTACGACCCCAGACGTTAAATCGATCGACACATTCATATCGTGGTAAAATCTCTCAGCTATTTTCTTTTCTGTCGTCGACAGCGATCATCTTGTAGCCACATTTTTCTCGACTGTACTGGCATAGATCGTGTGATGCTCATATTTACTTTTATAGACAATCTCAATGCACAGCAAAGACTGCAAATGTTGGTTAAGTTGATTTTCATATAGAATTGTTGACTTGGTTCATCGTATAAATAATTGTAATTACCATTTCCTATGAACAAATTCACAGTAGATTAATTTATTCAACTAGACTTTAATTACAATTTGTTTTTTATTTGTATTAATAACACAAAATTCCTAATGATTGCTGCATTTTTCAAAAAAAACGTCATTCGAATATTCAAACTCGTCGTTTTCAGAAAATAAAATAAAAATATCCACTTATAAGAATGAAGTAATACGAAATTATTTGTTGGAGAGGCAATTAAGTAGGATTTGAGCTGCAGCAACCATTGTTAGAGCAGAATTTGAAAAATCAGTACGGAAAATCAATACGTCAGGTACACTGTTGTAAACATTAAAATTTATTTTGGATATTATAGCTACACACTACAATAAACGTTGATATTCATAAGCTTTTATACAACTAATGGGTAGACATGAATAGTACTAATGACTATCATTCACCTGGAAATACGTATATAAAAGTTCTTTGTGAATGTATAAATTTATGGGTGCCCCTCTATTTTCAAAAAAAGCAGACAAAACAGTTTTTAGAAACAAATTAACAGAAGACAACATTTTAATGCGCTATATAGATACAAACCTTTATATACGTGTACAAACCAGGCGTGTCTGCATGTTGTTGAGGTACGCCACTTGTTCGCGTATAAATGGAGTTATACGAGTGGAAAAGGCGAAGAGCTTACTTAACCCCAACAAGTATGGTACGCTTTACAAAAGCTGCTTGTAGAGAGTGTAAGAGAGAGCACACAAAACCTAAAACGCCTTGAGCAATACATGCTTAAGACCGTTTATATGTATCGTAAAGGGCAAGAACGTGACGCTGTATGTTCACAGACATCTTTGCCTCTTTGTGCTTAAATTCTTACCGGACTCGAAATTTCTAACATCGTCATCTTCGTGCTTTCAAAATTCGAAACTTCAGCCATAGTACATTCAGGGTTTACATAAGACTAAAGAGCTCAAAAGTCGAGACCATTTCCAAATTTTTCGCTATGAAATCTCACCTTTATTCTGAAACAACTCTTGTCGTTATCATAAAAGACAAACAGTTGTCCATATGGGATCGATTGATTTCGTTAAAAATACAAATAAAAATGAATAACGGAGGATTTGTTTTTATTTGAACTCTTATGTATACGTTGTTAAAGAAGCTTTAACTTCAATTCAAAAGATAAACATTTCCGTAAAGTTGATCGAACAAACTAGAGGAAACTATTTTGTCCAATTATTTTTATGAAAAAAAAAAAACAACAACAAGCATACTTGTGCATTAAATTTTTGCAAAATCGGTCGTTCAGGTTTCAATCTTGTAGTGAAATCCACTTTGGAGTCATGATGTTGAAAAATTGGTTTTTTTGCTGTTGTTATTTTTCTTCATTTTACTTTTTCACCTATTTCAAAATGTATGTATTTTTTGAAATCGTTACTGCGAGAGGAGCAAATGATGAACGAATTCTAAAGTGTCACGCATTCGGATGATTCGATAAATCTAAATTCATACCCTGAACGTGACTGTTGGAATGTGAAACTACTCTCGTCAGTCTTGCTCGGACTATCCTTATAAATTCGTGTGTTTATCGTTCTTCCTAGTTACCAACTCAGTCTTGGGTGTGTTTAATGCACAGCATTATACAGGCTGCTACAAGAGTTTCCAAAATTTACCAAAAAAATTAAATGAACCCAAATCAACCCTTAAAAGATTTTCCAACGTGTTATGAGTAGAGCGAAAATTTAGCGAAATCCAATTTCTGGATATTAAAGCCACTACGCAAAAAAATGCATTAAAAACGACAAAAATTGGCCCTGACAAAAACTTTTTTGTCAACTTGAAGAAATGTTTTCTTCTTTATGGAGCCAAAACGTACAGTCGCGGAATCGGCATTACTGCAAATAGCGTGTTCCGAAAAACTGTTTTCATGGATCTATTTTTTACTCTGATTACCATCAACGATACGATTTTTCAAATAAACCAAAAATAGTTTCAATGGACACAACATTTTCGATCTAAAAAAAAATCAATCGTATTTGACCCAATTTTTGGCACTCCTAGGTGCAAGTAAACTCTTAATCAAGATATATTTACAATTCTGAAAATTACACTGCTACCATATTTTATTGACTAGGATAAAAAACGGTGACAAATACACGTCAAGATAACCGTGCTGCAAAATTTATACAAAAAAACACATTCAACTCCATTATTCTTTCTATTTATAATTGAAATTTACCCTCATAAGACATTTAGAAGTTGAAAGATTAACTTCTTTTACATCTTTAATTAAATTATGTTAAACTCCCTAAAAATTTATGTCACTTAATATGAAAGAGCCCATAGATAACAAGAGTATCATACATAACGTAGGCAGGACGAACATAAAATATATTACAGTACACTCTACTATATATGTGGTGAACTCACGTGTCACATAAATAGGCAAGTCTTGGGACATGTATAGGCAAGAAGAAGAATGAGACACGCACGGGAGTACTACGATGCCATACTGCATATTACGCCAAAGTTACTTCTCCCATAATTTCATATATTTCAAGACATTCTCCCGAAACAATTTCTGACACTACTCAGTTAAGTTCCGAGTACTAAATACTTCAAATACATTGTTTCATGCAATATGTTTGGCATATTTAGATTTTGAGCTGAAAGAAAATGAAAGAGATCGATATTTGATCAGCATTACAAAATCTTATATGTATATATTTTTTTTCTTTGCAGAGGAAGAGTGGAATCCCGGTGGCAAAGGTCGACAGTCCAATGACACAGGTAAGACAACAACAATTTCATCTACGCGTACTCCATGTCAGATAAATGGTAGAAACAATTTAAAAAAAGTAACATGCGCAATACATTTAAACGCCTTTTTATAGCAACAGCACATTTTTCAATTTCACGCTTGTCTTTATTTCGTTCATAAGTCAAGGAAAATTTATATTTCCGTTAAATGCGATCCAGACAATAACGACCCGTCGTCTTTTAAAGACCGATACTGTAACAAAAACTTGCTGTCTTCCGTTATTTCACGCCCTTAACAATTCTCATTTAATTTGAACGCTCTCAGGTCGTGGCATAATTTTTTGTCTCTCTCGGCTTAATTATTCACGGACGTAAATCACTCGCTATCTCGTGGCGTTGTGTTCTCCCTCACATCCATCCTCTTTTATGTATACACAGGCACACGTTCAAATTATTCGCGTAATGCGAGAGACGAAGACGTTTTTACAGCCTCTTTCTCTTGTTTTCTCTTTCTCGCGTAATACTTTCGTAATGATCCTCGTACTTGTCCTAAAAGCCTTTTGTATACCTTGAGGAACGGACGAAGGAATATAAAAAGCGTCAAAAAATAGAAAAAGAAAGAGACAGCGAGAGAGAGAGAGAGAAAGCCACGTGCTTTCTGCCTGCGCTGAGGCCCTCAATCATTGACCGTCCCACAGGTTTCTCGGTGAGTGCAATCCATTATTCACCGAGTTTTAATCACCGAAACCCTTTTTCCCATGTCGACACGACAACGATCCAGCCGAGTCGACCAATAGCCGACGACGACGAAAAATGAGAAAAATATCACCGTTCAAACGGCTCACATTTATTCAATACTCACATTGATAAAAGTCATTTTTTATCCAAAATCAATTTACACGTTGGCTTCGAGCTAGCTCAACTTTTTTGTTTTCTCAAACGAACACACAGTTACCGAGTTTTTTCAGATCGCAAATGTATGTATAATTGACCATTGTCCAAATCAAAATCTTTATGGATTCCAAAATTGTTAGGTTTTTTATTTTCGGTTTATAAGTTTGATTGATTATTGATATGTCGATTTGTGTCATATTTTTGCATTTGTTGGACAGTGCTCCAATCTGTCCCATAGTTTCGAACATAAATATTCATCGCTCAACAGATTCGTGAGTTTGTGACTTTCGCTTTTCTCTTTTCAAATCCCATCACTTGTTTCCCCCGTTTTTCCCTGCCTCTCTCTTCCCTCGTCACCGTTTCCAATAGCTTTTTCCGGCCTCTACGTCAACGTATTTTCCGATTCTCCGGGGAAATATTCGCCACAGTCAAATTACATCCGATAGACGAGGAAAATTGAATGTCGCGATGCGCAATGTGTACACCTCATTCGATCTTGAGGTAGTTCATGGTCGAAAGGGTCATTTCAACGCTGAACTATATATCGCCATTTTACGAAGCAAAATATTTTCGAAATCGAAATTTGAGAAGAAAATCTTGTGACATCGTGAGTCGCCTGGGATTTGTGATTGACTCGAAATTCAATTAAAGTACTAGAACCGTGAAAGAAAAAAAATTACACTCTTCGGAAAACGGTGAACCAATAACCGATTCATTGGCACATCATACAGCGATAGCTCGAAAGTTGAAAATACTGAAGATGCAATCAGGAGTACATCTAGAAACATTGTCAAAACAATTTTATCGCCACCGCATACTCGCAAACGATAAAGTTAGACTTTTCTATTTACTTTTCACTGAAACTTTTTACTCTTCTAAATCAATCTCTATTCGTTTTTCGACATTTAAATATTTACATAATAAATATCGAGTTACGTTAGGAAAGTGACTGAGGATAACGATTGATTTTCGTCTCCTCGACTTCGTCCCTTCTCGAGACTTCGAAACGCGTTGAGTAGACGATCGATGAGTTTCAATGAGTATCGACGAGTTTTTTTTAGCGATTTGTAGAAAAAACGTGTCGTCGTTCACCGAGCTCCGAAACATTAGTCACATAGAAGTAGCGACTACTCTTTATTACTTATTGATGGATTATCGTTGTCGTATACAAATATATCGACGGCTCGCTCGATAAACGAAGTATAATCGCGTTTTACCTCAAATATTCCATCATTTTTTTAAATCCCTGACATATCGTCATTTTTTCGTATTATTCCGTCAATTTTTGACTTGCAGCATCGTAGATTTTCTGTATTTTTGAAATACTATTCGTATAGTTACACAAAATTGACAGATCAATTTCAAATTCTCTTAACAACAAGTAAATCTTTCTTTGACATTGACTGAACCGCGAAATCAGTCCACATGTTGATGGAACATTGATTGAAATTTTTTTTATTTACCGAAGCAATTTTTCGTTTTGCTTTAGCGAATTTCTTCATGCTATATTTGAATGTCAGTTGCACGATGGTCGTTGGATATATCTCTGCAAGAACCGACTAACATGATTTCAAATAAAACTGATTTCAAGTTTTTTTTCATCCGGCGCGAGAACATTTTTACTTAAGAGGGAGAGAAAGAGAAACAGAGAGAGAGAGAGTTGTAACCAATTTGTACATATCTAAGTGAATTCTCACAGATTCTGAAAAAATGTCAGTAAGTTACTTTAGCGAAGAAATTCCTCAGAACTATATCTTTTGATCCTTTTTTATATCAGAAAGTAAGTCAAACGATGAATTAATGAGATGTTTTAAAAATCAAAAAAGTATTTCTTGAGTAGTTATAGAGGATTCGGCTATAAACTTCACTGAAGTTTCGCTATTTGCATATCTCGTATTTCTCCGCGAAGTAATTGCTTTATGATGATAATTAATTAGTAGGTCAACGATTTTGAGATTAAGAGATTGTTTTTTTTTTCTTTTCGTCAAATATACTTATCGGAAAGATTCTTTTACAGTATAATCTCCAAGTGGGTGCATTATGGGCTTGAAGTGACCCTTAGAAACGAGGTTTTTGATGGGCTTCTAAGAGCAGGTTTTAGTTTCACCTGCAATGTTCCCACTTACACTTTGAAATTGATACCAGGCTATACGTATAAATATATATAGGTATATAAGCACATCGGCTCAAGACCGTCGAAGCTTTATTGTCTCGTTGTCTCATTGTCGTCTTGCTCCGGTTTATTCAGTCTCTGCTTATACCTTCGGGTATAGAGTCAGAGTCTTTGTAATTTGGCAACGACATTGAAAGATAACAGAGGTCAACATTCAAATGTTAATTGAATTATTTCATTCGGGTTCACAGTCTTTCTCCCAATTGTGTAAAAATAATTTGTGTTGTTTCTATGCGGAGTAAATATAAGTGAAAAGGCATATATTTCACACGCATTTTTCACGTTACTGGTTATTCGACTTTCGTACACTGGGGTAATAAAAAAAAGTGCTATAACTCTTGAGTCCACGAGTCATTTCATCACGTGTAGTGCAACTTTAAATTTACCAAGTAAAAGTTATCCTTGTCTAGAGACTTTCAGTGATGTGTTGCTGTGAATATTTCATCAAGTCGGCACCCTCCCCCGTGGAGGAAGCGTGATTTACTGTTTCGCCTTTTGATAATACAAAGTGTACGTCGTAAGAAGAAAAAAAAAAGAAAACGTGACCCCGTGATCCCCATGTTTGAAAAAAGAATGATAGGACTGTCGTTGAACAGAGAAAAGTGAAAACAAAAAACATGGACGGCATACATGTCGTTAACACAAATAAAAATAAACCAACTCCATTCAGTGCAACCAAGTTCTTTGCTGCACTGTTATTGATTCGAAAAAAGCACCAAGAGCAAAGAAAACAACCCTTTCTTTCTTGTAGTACTTCATTTATTTTTCTGTCCAATCGTCCGAACGAATTGTACAGCTCGGATCCAGCAATGAAAAGTTTATTCGAAAGAATTCCTTCCCCTGTCGTATCATAGAACATGTCCAAACACAAGAAACAAAAATATAGTAACTGAACGATTGAGTTTACATTGTAGCACAATATTTTTACAGTCTCCGCCGATGGATTCGTAGTCCTCCGTAAATTCCTCTTTTGTATGTACTCCCTGGGGACTCCTTATCTGCGCATGGTGCTGCGCTGCACTTGAGACGACGATCGTCTTCCCTCTCGCGCACCGTTCGCTCTACCTACTCACTTTCTATCTCTTGAGGCACGACTGACAACGCCGCGAGTAAATTAACAGCTCTTCTCTGTTTCTCCTTTCTTCCAACCCATGTGCTTCCTCTTTACGTTACATCGTATACACGCGGAATAAAGCGGACTTGTGGTTATTAAAATACAAATTTCACAGCACTAAGAACTTTTTAAGGTGATCTATCAGTTCTATGAGTGCGAGAGAGATAACTGCTAAGCAGATACACACTTTTCACGAACATCCTTGATATTTCGAGAAAAATGAAAGTTACACATTGTTCTCTGACGAAAAGAAAACAACGTTTAACTCTTATTTTCCTCGAAAAATCAAGCCTCTCTGAGAAAACCGTGCAATAGGATTTTTAACGACCGAACGACTGACAGGTCACCTTAATACGAAGTAATACAAGCTCCAAAATGAGAAAACTGTACCAAAATTGTAATATTATAATTTTCTTTTTATTTTGAATATTTAAACCTTAAAATTGTGACAAATGAAATATATAAATTAAATCTCGCAAATCGTTCTCCGATCACACCGTTTACATTCTCACTCACACTCACACTGGAATACAATCTTCTTTGATCTCGTTATAGATGCGATTTTACTTATCTCGATTTTTATGGAGTCCCTCGTTGGCTCCTCACCCCGGTATCCACAATTCTGACGATTGTTCGATATCTTCTTTAATATTGATCGGGAATGGCCAACTCCCTGACGATCACTTGTGCGGTGAGGTGTTGTTTCGTTGACGGACCCGGGGCGAAAGAGAGCGAGCTCGCTGGGCGTTCGTACAAATAGTCGATAATGCGGAAGGGAGAATCACTGATTTCGATAAATCCCTTCCACAATTATTCAAAGTAGGCGCGACGTTTAAATCAGAAAAGATCATCACAAAATATTTATTCATTTGTGTTCGTCCTTCCCATTGCACATCTTTTTTCATCTCGTTTTTTTCAACGCTTCTGTCTGTTCGGATAAATTTTCTAGTTGATTTCAAAATCTCAAAAATGTTTGGTAACAATAATGTTCATCGTGGAAAAAGGAACAATGTCTTAAAAAATGAAAAATTGGCGGGTCAGATTCGAACAAGTGTGCAACCGGAGTATTAATAATCCGGTTTTTGTTATAACGATCGCAAAACCAGTTCCGTGTCAGCCTGTATACCGTTTCTTCTTCGTGACACTCTTCACTCCTGACGTTAATTAATGTAGTCGAGGGAACGCAGGGGAATAAGGTCTTATCTTTTCGATAACACTTGGTTTTCTTACCAACTACAGGGACAAACCATCCAGAAAGTAATTTAACCCGATTGTCTCGAATTACCTAATAAAAGTGCATTCAGCACCGCTCCTACAAACTACCACTCAAGTAAATTTGCTGCCAGTATCGTTGAAAGCGAATGAAAAAACTTAACGTTTTGTTATATAAAAATTTAATATTGAAAAATCGTAATTTACCCAAAAAATGAGAACGTGTGATTCGATCCTCGATGGAATCAACTCTTATAACGGAAATGCCTCTTTTCTTTCATAGCCCTGATAATAGAAAGAATGGAAGCGTAAAACTTTGCAGCAACCTTTTTGGTCAATATTCTTTCACAGTAGATTTCTGTAATCTAGTGCACGACACTCTTACCATATTCTTCATGGCCATGAAGGTTTAGATCGTGACTAATCCTTTTTTGTCATCTCTTCCTGGAAAAGTCCACAAGTCGGTAAAGCTGCGAGCAGTTTCATTGAACTACGAAGCCCAGTGGATAGCTGAATTGTCTGATGGTTCGAGCGATCATTCACTTGAACTTTTAACTCATCGTAAGCAAACAAATACCGATCGAAACGAACTAAGGAACTTAGCATTTATTCCTTATGATGTAAATGAATGGATAAGGAACCGACGAGAGGTGTATGTTTGAAAAACTCATATAACTTTGCAAACAGTATTCAGATAGTAAAAAACATCAACCGATCATCGGTAAGGAAGATCGGTAAAGTGAATAAAGTCGTGCAGGCTGTAAGGGCCGTTAGATGGCGGTTGGTCAGTCGCAAGTGAAATCCCCACAGCTTCCTATTCTTCTTTCTTTCTCCCTTCTTCTCTAATTTTCCTTCTCTAGCCTCTACCGGACGCCGGTCGAACTAAAGGCAAAGCTCTATTTTTTGAAACCTTTGGGACGCCACACCCTGCCGCCGTTGTAGTTGTCGAACTTCTCCGGGAGTGGGCGTTAAGCGCGTTTTATCCGAAATACTGTAACGTACGAGAGCGTACGAGAGAGTGTATCGTACACACCCACAAATACGGAACGTGGAAAAGGCACGAGTAGATCAGACACAGTCGTGTGCCGTGACTGTGGCGGGCCATGCGAACTGGGGTGGGGGTTGAGAAATACGTGTTTTTTTTTAATTCTCCTTCCCTCTTCGTCAGTCGGGGTGCTGGTGTAACCGGTGCGTTATCGGGCGGGTCTAGTGAAGCTTTAAGGAAGCCCATGAGGCAAACAACTGTAGGGTTAGAAATGAGCGCTTCATGAAAATTTTCGTGGTGAACAATTTTGCGAACTAGAGAGTGTACATCCTCCTAAAAACTGTCGGGTATTTATTTATTTATTTTTATTTATATTCAAACGTAATCACGAATATAAGTTTACATTGACGTAAACACGTCAGGACGAAAAACGAGTTGTAGAAACTCCAGTGACGTTACACACTCTTGCTCCTTCCACCCACGCACGCTGTACCCCAAGGGGTCGTGACCCTCTCATTGACACGGTGCGACACGTCGCGGAAGCACCGACAACTAATATTGATTATAAAACCGGTGTAGTGGCGTTTCGTTTCGGGCTTTTTTCTTCTTTTTTCTCAATACTTTCGTGTTCATACTCTGAATCTTTTTTTTTGTTGGATAAAATTCGGCGCGACAGTGCACGCGCGATTGTCGGTGATACAATACGAGGGTCGGACCCCGAGGTAGCTGAGGCTGTAACCATGAAGGTCGGCGTTTAGAGTTGTGATAACAAAAAAACGAAAGGAACGTTGATATCAACAGTTTCGATAAAACAATAACGATTTGATCCCGAGATAACAAACTCGATCGTCATTTTCTTTTTCATTTTTTTTTTTCTAATTTTTCTCCCAGCGTATATGAAAATTTTTTCTTCTCGGACTTTTTTATCATGCTCGCGAATCCAGTTACGATGTAAGTGCGATTCTGTATCGTATGGTGGTGAATCATGACTTTGACGTTTGTGCTTTTGTGCTATTTTTATTCCTTTCATTTACTGAGCACTCGGTTGGAATAACTGACGGCAAAAATGTAAGTAGATATGGCGCGTTTCTATATTTATCATTGTATTTCATTAATCACGCTCTTTTATTTTAGAAAGAAATTAAATTAATTTTATACAATGAAATCTCGATGACAATTTTTCCCTCTATTTCTTATATTTCCGCATTTATCGAACTGGGCTGCCACCCTCCGCATTTTGAGAGCTCTATGAATCCAAGTGTAATCCTAATATTTTATCCGCCCTTTGGTTTTTCTTTCATTGATAGTCACTACTGGTGAAGTACTGACTTTTGCCTATTTGTACAAATAGATGAGAATGCTTTTAATTTTAATTATGTAGAAAAATTTCGCATCTATCCAGTGATCAAAAGAAACATTAATAATGTTGGGTTACACTGAAACAATAAAGTATGAGTTTAAACTTCCGAAATGAAGTGAATTTGAAATCGATTTACATTTTTTACGAAAAAAAAAAAACACTTGAATTCCAATTTTTCTGAAACGTCGTCTTTTTTGCAAACTTTTTGTTTCTAAATATTTTGTTCCTAATCATAAATCTGTAATACACAGTGAGACCCACTGTGAAGGTTGTGCTGGAGAATGAGATCCCTACAGGAAGTGAAGAAATCTGAGACGAAAATCAAGCCCTTTTGTGTATATTTTTTTTTCTTGTCAGGCTCACTAACGACTCAGGCACTGATCGCATTAAGAATTTTTTTTAAATCTGAGCATGTTCCGAAAAGAAGTCTAAGAAGAAATAAATCCTTCGTTCTTTCATTCAAGTATTAATTCGGACATTTATTGAATATAATTTTCACGACTACATTTTGTCGAGTCAATGTGAATATTCACTGTGAACATCCACTCGTACATTTAATCATATCAATATATTTAAAAGTAATACTATTGAAGAATTGATTAAAAACTGTATCAGAAATATGTAAAAATTGTCCAGACACTTGTTATTGTAAATGTTTTTGAGTGTTTTCTATTATTTGTTGAAAATAATTAAGTGTGACCCACCTTTCGAGCTTAAGATTGATTATCTTAAAGGCAAGATGGAATTTCACTATGAACGTCGTGATTGAATATAGCTTTAGCATCACAATGCCGAATCTGATTTCGTTGACCCGAAAACCGATAAATCGATGTAGCGATTTGATGCAATATTCGTGCAGCCAATATGTATACACATTGCACTATTCCACTATTCCGAAATCTGGACTATTGTGGTAGCAGATGGCATTTCCATGCACGGAAGTCGAGGGTGCATCCTCGAGTATCTTAATCGATGCAAGGCGATCTTAATAGCGTTACTATTACGTTACTCCTAAATTCAATGAACATACTGAAAATCGCTACCAAACATCTAAATATGAATACAAGGTTAATATTAGAAACTGATATAATAGAAAACAGATGACCAGCTTTTCAGACAGTTCGTATATTATCAAGAGGTGAGTCAAGGATTCAGAGGCTACTGTTAAAAAGCAAATTCATTAATTCATTTGAATCTTCGTCGTGTATTAACATTTTCGAAATAAAAATAGACTCCTTTCGTTCCAAAATTTTCCATGTCTTTTGTGATCTGTAGCTATTATCAGTTGAGGTGTTTTTTTTTTTCGCAAAGGGCCGTATTTTTTGAGCGCATCGGAAGGGCGCGACATAATCGTAATTTATAAATAGAGCAGAGTCTTAAATCAATATGTCAGAACCAGTTATTGGTAGCCACGGTAAACAAAGACCACAAATTCTGACTAAATTCAAATTTTGAATTCATAGGTGTCATAACATTTTTCGGTGAAATACAAAATTAACAATTTCACTGTAAATGCTGTTGAAGGGAGAAACTACAATCATTATTTTGAGATCATAAATGGAGTGAAACGTGAGTGGGAATTGTCCTAAATTGCGAAGTAACTTTGGTGGAAATGTGGACTGATTTGAAACAAGCGAAAAAAGCCTGCTGTCCACATTGTTCCAATTTTTATTGTAAATATTTTTCTCATATACTCGATGATTCCCTGTTTTTATTGGTGCTACAGAATCTTTGGATTTGTTTCGATGTATTTCGTTCATATTAAACATCTAAAATATTTTGATATATGAATTTTTTAATGGGAATTCTCGCGGAGGTTGTCCCAGTAAAGAGTCGCATGGATTAGACAATTTTCAAAGTTACATTTCTTTGCTAAAAGCAGTTATAAAATGACATGTATTTTCAATCCATCATCCAAAAAAAAACTGTTATTACTAATAAATATTCGAATTCATAAAAGAAATACCTTAAATTAAGGTTTCCGTGTTAATGGAGTGACTCTATTAAGAAATTAAAATTTATACTTGTGCAATATATATGGATTATTTTATACAGAAGACATTAATACAGGAAGGCAAGTATGCTCTTGTGCTCTCATCCGTCTAGAACGTAATACCTCGTCGTATACTCGCACTGCACACCCGTCTTTTAGATTGGTATTTGCGCGATTTTTTTTCGAGGATGGAGTACTGAAAAGGGAATATGCAAGAGCATATAAATATGTATATATACAGATATCCCGCATATGCAGGAGCTATATATAGCCCCAGCCGTTCGTCGGGTCCATTCTATTCCCTTGAAATCTTCCAGGACCCTTCATCACAGCCAAAGTCCAACCCTCGGGCTCTCGTACACGAGCGTCTCCCGCGCGCTTTTCTTTTTTGTTTTATTTCTCGCGGGAATGAACTTGCATCACTTGCGGCTCGGGCGGGGCTCGATTAGAATCCTCCCCTCCACGATGGTAATTTCAACCCAGACCAGATATGAGGTAATATGCATCAAATTGCTCAACTGATCTTCATCCGTTTCATCAAAAATATATATTATTCTTTATACTGTTGCTATGGGAGTATGTGATGTCCGCATTTTTATTTTTTAAATTTCAAGTTTGACTAACAAATATCACCGAACTCTTCTCAAGAATTAAAAATTGTGTCTTTATTCTACAAAACCATCACGAAGTTCTGCTGCTATTTTTTAAATGCAAATAAACAACAAATTTGGAGCGTTTGATTAAATAGCAGTTGAATTTCTAAACATATAGATTATTCCATTTTCAATCGTCGCCAGAGAGTATCAAAGTGTAAAAAAGTTTTTTTTTGTTTTGCGAAAATATAAAATTTGTCTATTTTTTTGCGGCATTTGAATCATGCCATGGATAATTGATGGTCAAGTACATACACCACTAAGTAAACAGTGCTGTAAAGAATAGTATTCGCTTGAAAAAAAAACATCCGGAAACTATTTGAAATCCTCAAGCAACACTGCTCTGAGAACATTTCTAGTCTCCTTATTAAGGTGAACGATCGTCTTGTGCGATAGATCTTTCCACCGAAAAACCACTGGGGTCCGTTTTTACAAGAGTACAAGAACGTTTGAAGAAAGCTTTGTATCCGACGAAATAAGTGGCGCGACAGAGAGGCGGGTGTGTCAGAGCCCTCGCTGGTGCTCAGTCGACGACTTATCGCTATATATTTCCGGTATATATATACTTGATGCTAGCGGAGAGCTCACACTTCGTCTTCATCGACGACACCCTAAGACCCGAGTTATCTCACCCTTGGAAGAAACGTCTTCATATACTTAAAGTGTACTATACGTGGTCGTAACTTACGACCTAGCTCGCTTATCCCAACCCCTTTTCTTCTATTATCTCGATCGATTGTCGCCCCGGCTATTTTATTTTTTCGATCAAATTCAAGAAAACGGACGTTTGAAGATTTTTATTTATTCTCATACGCAAATGTGCATTCAACAACAATTCCGCATTTTGGGTGTTTCATTTTTCTAATGTTTAAATTAATTTTAACAATCGATTGGTTCATAAATGTATTAAGTCACTTCGACTTATTCTCTTATGGAAACATTCCTCCTCCTCATTTTTTCACTCTCAAGCGTTTCTTAAAGCGTTTTTCTACAGTTTTATTTTCTTTCAATTTAAAGCACACGTTCTAAAAGATTACACACAGTTTGGTGCGTATTCTTATGGAAAGCAGTAAACAAAATTTACATTCCACGGAATTACTCCTAAACTTTGCAACGGATGTTTATTTTTTTTTCTCTCAATTGTAGAGCAACCTTTGACAAAGTTTGTCTAGATAAATCGAAAAATTTAACCATTTCGTTTCAGAGATACAATGATATAAATTACAAGCTCTGTGTGTTGAATATAACGAAACTGGTTATTTTTCAAATTGTAAACAGCATACTACACATTTTTTTCGAAAATTTGCAAATGCTTTTACATTCTTATATAAGGTACGACATTTAACATTATTTCATTAATTCGCAAGTTGTATCCAAGTTTTCAAAAATTCACCATACAGTTAACTTGCGAACGTGACTGTGGCGAGATCACTATACGTTAAGACTCATTTACTTTTTTCCATTGTTATCAATTCATATTTTAACTTTTTAATCGACTTATGTAATCAGTCGTTTGTCATGTTGCACTCTTTCATGAATTTCATGGCCACTGAACGTTTAATTCTCTCTCTGAGCAAATCAATTGCCATGGAATGTTTTCGTGTTAAGCTCATTGAACTCATTAGTTTTTGTCTACATGGTCCAATAACCTAAACGATAGGGAGAATTTAAATACTGGCGTCCTATAAATATATAATACATCTTGCAACTTATTTTTTATTTTATTCTTTTTAATTATAATTTAAGCCAAACCTTTATGTCTTGATATGCATTGAACAATCTAATTATGAGGTAAAACACGAATCTGGTAAAGAACAATCAAAAAATAATCATTTAATGGAATCTCCATGTAAACATACGCACATGAAAACGTTTCTCCCGAGCAATCATCAGAGTTTGAATAAATATTCTTATTATTTTAATGTACCCATTTTTCCGACAAGCTTTTTGTGAATCTCTGCTAATATAATTTTATGTCAAATTTTATTGGCGTACCGTTTATAGGAACAAAAGGGATAACAATCAACTTAGGGGACTCTCGAAAATACGTGACGCTCCAGCATGCCTGAACGTCATTCAAACGTTATCAATATTGAATGAACAATTCAATAAAGGATATGAAATTCGATTGATGTTCCAATATCACAGTCTATCGCCTTTCATTGATACACTTAACGAACATTCAAATGTATGCAGAATACAGCAAATACGTTCACGAGAACTGGATCAAAAACATTTTAATAGCTTTTGCCCTGTGTATAAATAATCACAAATTTCTCATTCACGTGTAAATAACTGCTCTCGTTAGGTATGCGTTGAAATTTCATTTAAAGCATAATTGGCGAGTTATGAAGACAGATGAGCACTCGGAGAATAACTTACGAACAAGAAATGAATGAAAAACTATATATTTCTTTTTGTTTTGTCTTAATGCCCAGACCCTAAGGAGGTTAATTAAAGAGCTAAAACTTTTTCCTTCGGTGCATTCTTATAAATTCAGATTCAAAGGTATAAAAAACTGCTTTGAATGTGTTTAGTTAGTCAAACTTTTTTTTCTCAGGCCTTGATTTATTCGCTTCTTCAGATGCAAAATCTTTTTCCAATATTCTTTAATGGTCTTTCTACTTTTTATTTTTGAATTCTTAATCTTTGTCGGCATTACTTTTACAATTCTGACTTGATTATATAAATGAAAGTAACGATGAATTTATTCGACCACCATACGCAACCATCCAACGTCCAGCGTTGGAATAATGGATGGTCCAACGACGAAAGTGACCAAATTAATTTTGCTCTTTAACTCGTTAAGAAAAAATCCTAATGTTCATAAAAGAAAGAGCTCGACGAAGATTTGATCCTAAATATATAAAGGGTGATGCTATCGAATTGAAATATTTTTGGATAATCGCTTTTCTTTATTTCTCTGGCCATTTGTAAGCCTTCAATAATAATTATGAAAATAGAGTCCCCAGTTATAAATTTATTTGAAAAGAAGTTTCAATAGTTACTTTCATTGGTAATGCATACATGTCTGTATTGAAAATACAGAATACGTACTTACGCTGCTGCGCTCATCGGCATCCGTGCATGGACCGACGTATTCGCTATCCGTTGGTACAAGGCAGACTATTGCTAGGACGTAGAATATCGATTACCAAAACTCGAGAGAGAAAACCCATAGTCGCCGCGGCGAATTTATATACACCACAAATCTGCGTCTGTATAAAAGTGACGAAAACGAGATTCCCCGCGCCATTGCCCTATTAGTTTCCCTTCACAGAAAAATAAGATATTTTGCCGAATTATCTGGATTAAAAAATCAATTCGTCTTCTAATCAGTTTGTGCCGATTGGTTTTTTATTCCCGATCATTTTATTTTCCTGCATAATGTGTAAACAAATGATTTTTTTTTTTTCGATCCAAGGGATGCGTACATGTGCAGTACGCCGGTGAACAAAAAGTCTGAACGCAACACACCCTCGATCGTAAAACTCATATTTGACTGTGCAACCTTTCCATCATATCAAGA
This sequence comes from Campoletis raptor, assembly GCA_948107755.1. NCBI lineage: Eukaryota > Metazoa > Arthropoda > Insecta > Hymenoptera > Ichneumonidae > Campoletis > Campoletis raptor. The sequence goes on along the minus strand of OX403622.1, from coordinate 25,799,068 downwards.
AATCCAAATTGTAATTTATTATCTCGAATTCAAATGGTGCAAGGTTTTCAACCGAGTGACACTGGCAAGTCTGCGCGAAAACTAATTAAACTTGGTGTACGAAACATTCTTAATAACTTTCCACTAACATTCCGTCAAATTTTATTATTAAATAAGAAGAAATTCCAAAATCAACAGCGAATGAAATATGGAAAGAACGCGCCACGGGCGATGACAAAATTTGAGAAAATGAGTTTCTGGATTTTAGGAAAATCGATAAAACTTCTCGTCCTGGAATATATTACGTGTTCCTTCACTTTTAGTTTTCTCATGGAAAAACTTGAACATGTTTTTCCAAGCTCCCACAGAATATACAATTTTCATTCAAAACACTTTCAAATTCCATGATATTTTTTATGCTTGTAATGTCACATAAAGTGTACGAAGACTTTTGTACATAATATTTGCATCCATCGTGTTCCAAGACACGGTTCTGGTATCAAACAATTGAAGACTCAATAGATAAGCGTGCTTTACCAATGAGGGCCATTGAGACTATTCAACTAGTATATCTCGAATAAATATTGTCCAACGGGTTTGTGACAGTCCTGTACCGTCAAAGATTGGACAGCGTCTATCAGTTCTTAACAAATACATGCACATAATACATATAGTATATGTGAAGATATATACGTCTATTGTTGGCATGAAATTGTCAGGGGCTTTAAGTGGATACAACGTTTTTTGTCGGGACAAAACTTTTAAGAGCACGTGCTGATCGCCCTCGGGACCGGCTTGTTACGAAGCTTAATACAGACTGCCATCCATATGCCACGTTTTCTTGGTACAATGAAGAACAGATCAGCTAACGCATACGTATACATATACAAATAAAACATTTACGAAGAGATACATGAGTATTCTCATTAAAAATGATGATGGTTAAATCTACTGATCTTTTTGTGACTCAAACTTTTGTCACAGTATGAAAAAATATGAGACTGTTCCTGTATTGAAGTTGTAATTTCGTTTTTTTTATATCGTTTTCGATTTTTTTTTCAGTTTTTTTTTTATTTTTATTTTTTTATATAAATCCTGCTCTCAGCGAAAGCGTTCATTGTACAGGTATTCTGACGTATATTATGCAAAATGATAATCGTAAATGAAAAGGGATAAAGGATTAGTACTGTCTCAAGAACGTACTGACTTTTTATGTTTGGTCGCTGCAATGACAAACGTTATTTTGCACAGAACATGATATTTGATTGGCGAAAACGAAAATAGTTTCGTAGGGTTGTGAAAGGAAGAATCATAGAGAGAACTGGCACGAAGAAAAAAAACGTGCGTGGAATTGTCGCCCTTTCAAAATGTCTCAATTAGACCCTTGGGAGGGCACGCAATTTTGTAGAGAGCAAACACATGTATTGAATCATACCGGCGGCAACGCCGGATATGGGAACAATTGTCGTTGACGCCTTGTCAAATTTCCTCAATTCTATAGACACACATACACATACGTATGTATATTATGAAAATGTGCGATACCAATGTGTAGATATGAATCTTTCAGTAATTCTTACTGTATATGACGTTTGCATGTGTGACATTTATGTCCCCCTGCTTATTTCAACGTGGCATGACCGCGATAATGTTATACATTGTGTACCCGGCTCTCTGCACCCCTTCATTGTATTTTCATCCCTCGATGAATTTTTTGGCTCTCGTCCATCGTCTTGAGACGCAAAACTATGTATATTCGCCAAAATAATATCACTGAAGCAGATTTCCACAAATTTATAGGACAAGTTTCCAGACATACATTTTCAGCATCATCAAATCAAATACACAACAATTTTTTCAAAAACTACCTTAAATTGTTTTTCTATTAACTCTCGAAATTCTTCTCGCGTTTCTCAATTTATATCTTTTTTCCACTATATAAATATCATTCCATATATCTTTAATAATTGAGACAAATTTAAAAAGAAAAACAGATTTAAAAACAAATAGTATTCCTTGGGTTTTCAAACCCCAGTGTTCCTGCTGAACTATGTTATATTTATTGCATTTCATCGATAAAATCGATTACTTTTCATTACTCTTCCATGTCATCGACCTCATCGGGAAAAGGTCGATACTGCTACTGTAAATACTTAAGAAAATATTCCAAATATCATTGCATTTAAACGTCTTCCCACTCAAGTGCATTCGTGCAACTGTTCCTTACGTTTCAATCTAATGCAATATGCACATAACAGATGAGATTTACTTATAGCATACGATTATTGTGCGATGGTATGTCGTGCGGAAATACGTTTCACGATATAGTCTATACTGATGAATGTATAGTTAATGCGGTATCATATATTTTCCATTGTACCAGACGGTCGTTTTATCTAAAGTACCCGAGCATAGATTGAATGAAAATACATTGTCGGTAAAATCTCGTTTCTCTAATAATACCTAATGCTTTTTATGTTTAAAGTTCCATGAAACAATTGAGTCAAACTGATTTTAATCATATAATGAAAACACAGACTATTAGCAAGACAAAAACGTGTATTTCTCGATAAAATTTCAAAAACTTAATTTTTTTTTTTGACAATCGTTGCATAATTCGTCCAATCAATTTATATTTTATAAATATTTCACCATTGCTGCAAAATATATCGTCCAACAAAACGTAGAGATATGAGTTTGAATTCACTATTCAAATTTTTTTGGCACCAGAGCCAACGTTTTGCGGTGGTGAGAACGGACGGAAAATCCCGTCGTGGATTTCACGGTCTCTGTACATCTGCACACTTTTCTCACTCTTTTCCTCTTCGCCTCTCTCTCTCTCTCTCTCTCTCTCTCTCTCTGTCTCTCTCCCTCCTTTCCTGCCACAAGCTCCATTATCTCTCCGCTGTCTTTTCCTATCTTCTGGTGTACGCTGTGTGCGCCAGACATTGATTTAAAACGGCGAATTATTAACGTCGAGACGCCTTTCACGCTGCTTTTCGTTCTGCCTTGCGTGTTCCTCTTTCTCTCTCCCTCTCTCTCTCTCTCTCTCTCTCATCATTCTCTTTTTCACTCAACGATCAGGGGGAAAAACTATTCTTTACAGAGCTTTTCTGCGGCCTCCAAATGCATGGGCAACATACTATGGCTGCTTTTCGATTAAGTATAAAAAATATTTTACAAAATTTTCCATCCACTGCTATACATTATTCATACACTCATGTTACATACAAATGTATTTTTGATATTGTCTTCAATCGTAATTTAACTTCACTTTTCATAAAATGTTTGCTTGATAAATATGAGTTACCTTTTTTCCAATATAAGTTTTTTATGTATATTTAGAAGAAATAAATAATAACAAGCAATATTTATAAAGTACGGATTACTCTCATTGTACTACAAAAATCAATCTCTTGAACCTCCAAGAGAACAGCTTTTTTTTAACCGAAAGGTCAAGAGAATGTTCGTGAGAAAGGTTATAAAGTTGTACACTACGTGAACATCTCGAAGTACTGAAAACTTTGAAGTTTCCTACAAGGATTGAAGACATCGGGAAAATACAAAGAGGCGTTTCCTGGAGCTTGAGTCGTGAACAGTTATCATATTGTCTTCTTAACTGAATTCGTTCTTGCATAGCTCCGTCAAATGGTCAAAGTTTGTACGTATGTATAGTGAATATATGCATATAAATATATAAGTGAATATGAAAGACTTAAATGTAAAAGGGCTTAACAGGAACGTATCACTGACTTATGTTACGTGGATAACGTCTTTTTGTCAGCAAACATTGAAAACATATATAAATATAGTGGAGAAAGTAGCTCACGTCTCTTGCATTCATCGTTCTTGCTCGTAGCTGAACACAGAGACTGTGAATTGGACACCAAAACTACGATGGTTAACTTCTTCTTACCCTCGCACACAAAAGTGAATTTAGGCGTGGATACAACTACGACAAACTTCCGTTAACTTCATCGCGTTCCTGTCTCTTCGGTAGCTCGTCGCCTGGACGAAAGGGTCAAGCAGGGTTATCAACTTTTCTGAAAAGCTCGATATACACGCACTTGGAGTATTCTCGAAACTTTTAGAACCTTCGTATTACGCGAACCTAAAGTAAATAAGGGTTTTTTCCGCGTAGGTCGGAGAAAATCGAATAAGGTTCAAAGTGGGGTTCGAAACGGCTTCTAAGTAATGTAAAGTTTCTTCGCATATCGTATCGTTATTGTGCTAGAGTTCGCTCTATCAGGTTAGAAATCAAAGTCTCGTTATCATACAAATATTCCCTACTTCAAAAATTATTTAGTTGAAGTCAAATGGTGATCGAAGGTAATGACACCTCGCGATAAAATCAAGCACTGTTTCGTTGTATACCCCACGAGATTTTCAAAGTTTTACGCAACATTTTCTCGTTTACTTCATAGCATTTTCATCATCACGTATATTCACTAAATGCTACTCCATCATATATCTTACTCTTCGTTATAAAAAAAATAAAAAAAACAAAAGAGTGGACTTGATTTTCGTTGCAATTGGTTACTGTGAGGTTTGCATCCGAATGGAATAATTGTGGAATTCTAAGATTGAGCATAAGCAATGAGCGATTCGTTAACATTGAGTTTTATGGGCATTTTTTAGTCTGTATAAAACTCGGTTTAATAAGAATATCAGACCTAATTCTTTCTAAGCGAATGAAATGATAAATTTCATGAACTTACATTCCCAAAATAGGAAATGAAAAGATTTTTCGTTGCAATTCCATAATTGGTGAAGCAATTAGAAACAAAAACGTTAGGAACATTGAGGTTCCATCAATACAAAAGAGTGAAACATGAAACCAGTGTCATATTGCACGAATTCGGTGATACAACAAATTTCTATAGAACCTTGAATTCGAGACGTAGTGAAAACGAACGAATCCAGATGAAAGAGGCCGTGCAACGCAATTACGAATCTTGTTGCGCTCTCACTGGCAATTAGCAATTTGGATCACGACTTGGAGAGCACAGGACTTCGATTCGGGCAAATAGTCTCGGATTCGGAGGGTCGAATCAGTTTCAGACGTCATTCGGTACGCGACAAGGGGCTTAAAGCCAATTCTAGTGGGTCTTGTTAGAGAGACAGACAGCACAAGGCATCAATAAATAAGCATGCTCAGTGTGGGGATTGAGGAGGCAGTCAAACGTACTTGAGAACAGAACAAATATTTCAAATTCCATGGATAGGAGCATGAACTATGCACTGATACTCAAATTTTGTAACATCGTAAATTAGTGAATAATTCGATGATTAGAGAAAAATAAATAAAACTGAATATAAAAAATATTAAAAGTCCAAATCAATGAAATTTTATATACGAAAAGCCAACACAAAATGAAGAATAATACAAAAAAAAACAAGTGGTTCTAGTTTTCTCGTTCCTATAAATTCATCGTTTCGTAATTATAATATGTACGAATAATTTATACTGTACAACATTTACGTGTCATACCAGAAAAAATAGTCTATTTATGAAACAAGAAAATATTTCTCACCATTTTATTCATTTTGATTATTTCCACGTACCGTTGAATTTGTGATGAGAATATTATTTTGATCGTTTTCAATTTTTCTTTTTACCCCCAATTGAACAATATTCTTGGTTCAATAATTTCTATCCTCTTGTGATGAAATCGTTTGAAGCAAACTTGAACCCGAATTATTCACCGTCTCGCCTCTCGTTATAATTTCGAAACGAGCATACATCCGTACACATAACTAATCATCAAACACATGATAGACTTTCTGAGCAGAGCTCATTACGAACGAGCGGCTCATTCTAGCAGCCTCGCGCTTCGTTATTCGTTATGCAAACTTCGGGAGGACCGGGTAATCAAGAATATCAAGTTATATACGGTGTTCTCGACAATTGTTTGTCTCATGGCTTAGCATCCCAGACGACGCGTGTTCTACCTTTCATAACAAGCACAAAGCATTTTGTGCAAATACCCATTTTCCTGAAGATTCGTCTAATATTTATGAATAAAAATATTTAAGGTTATGTTGTGTATTAAATGCAATGTATTTTTCAATCGGGATGAAGAATTCATTTGAAACAATTGGTTATTGGATTCGAGAAATTTATGTTCCATTATTGCTGGTACTTTTTATCATTTTTTTAAATTTTATGTTTTTTTTTTTTTATTCTCATTTTAATGGATTGTATGCTTTTTGTTTTACGTTTTTATTCGTGCAGTACGTAGATATATAATTTCTGAGCTAAAACTACCGTTTTTTCTTGTGATGTCATCCATGCTGTTGTACTATTCCAGACAGTGCGGTGTTGATTAAAAAAATGTTGCCTTGTACTGCCGCAGGTCTTCGAGTTATTTTCTTATCCTCATCGCCCATTGCATTCAGTCGCTGAGCTTGTTCAGTTCAGGTAGAGAAAACTCTCAGTTCTACTGTTCAACATTTGATATCTGCATGGACTTTTCCGTTTATCAATTTTCTCATCCAATTTTTTAGTTTAAACTCTCAAAAAATGATTCATGCTGTTTTTTAAATGCAAAATGAGGATAGAAATCTCCAAGACTTTCATTTAATCGATTATCTCTTTTTATACAATTCAAAAAAGAATTGACCAGTCAAAATGTACAATGTTTTGCGTTTCGCATGTATAGGCACTGTTGTTCATTTAAATTTAAATGGTTAAGAAAAAAGTGATCTCAAAGTTTAGGACCGATATCGTCGTGGGACACCCTGTATATTTAGTTCACAACACAAACGTGAGATATTTTATTAATAAGTTAATAGTATTATAACCGAGAAAATTTGCAAAACTATTACATTTATGTACAAAAGTATCCATAATTATATATTATATACGATCATTGAAATTTAGGTTGCACGATTATATGAAACTGACTTTACCATATGATATCCTACGCAAGTTTTGTTCATTAGCTATATAATCACCAACTTTGTCCAGTTCCATTGTACGCCTATGGATTTGTATGTATGTGAATATATATCTATATCTATGCAGATGTATTATCCCAACATTCGAGATCTGAAATACGGGAACTTTGCAATGCTTTCCATATATATGCGGTTATGATATGAAGTTGGATTGTTCGATATACCTGTCATAACAATATGCCTTATGCAGCAATGTGGTTTCGAACCCTAGTAAAACATGATTAATCAAATGTAATTATTCGTGGGAAAACTTATATCTCGATAATACAATTATTCAACGCAACATTTTCACTGTCTGCGCAACCCCATATAATAAGTTGTGAAATGACCGACAGTGGGCGGTTGGGGCGTGTCTGGCTTGGACGAACGTTGAAGTTTCGCAGCCTTGGGCGAAGTCAATACTTGGTTGGGTGACTCGTTAGTGCTAATGAACTGAAACTCACAATCAGTTAAATATAGATGGTTATTTACATCGGTCGGATTTTCCATAGTTTTGCTTCCTTCCAAAATTAGGTAAATTTTTCTCATCTCAATAGTCTATTTGGTTAAACAATAAAATATGCTGTTGCGATGACGGAAATTTGTTTGATTTCTGAAAGTAACAAAAAATTATAAGTGAATATCTGTTTTGTAGATTTTTGTATATAAAAGTTAAAGTAAGTGAGAAAGAATCTTGAAATGTAATTAGAGTTGAAAATAATACTCGAGTTATTGTAAAATCGATATCAGACAGTTAGTTTCTTGTTTGACTCGATTTTTGTAGACAAGAGTTCCCGGAAAACTGTGTACTTTATAATAAGTAGATTGGATAATTGTCGCGTCAGACGCGATTCCCCAAGCGCACACGACGACGACGCCCTCTGAATTATATGTCTCCGTGAATAAGAGGATGCACATGTATATACAAAATATATATGTTTGTGTATAATCTCCCCTGCTGCTTGAGTGGCCAGCGCGAATCGTTGGGAAGCAATGTTCTTCATCTCTTGACCCGAGCACTAAAAAGATCGGACTTTACCGCGTGCTCGCGCATAACTTTGAGGGACTTTAATGCGAAACTCTAGACTCTGCCTATATATTTCATTATTGAGGTCAACGACCAGAGCCACGTGGGCATTGGGAGAGACTCGAGAAGATTTGAAAAACTTGGATGTTAACTAGAAATGATAAAATAGTGTTTTTGTTTCTTTATTATTATTTATTATTAGAATAACAAGAAAATACTATTTCGTACTCGATGCAGGCGAGATTTTTCTCACGTCTCATTTGACCACGCCCAAATTATTATCGGCTCTTCATTTACTATCTCTGGTCAATAATGATTTTGTTTTTCAGGCTGAGAACATTGTCATTACGAATTAAGAATTAAAAAATCTTTGCCATTGGTTCTGAGTCCGAAAATTGTTATTTCTTCGCCGCCTGTTGCATTAACACTCTCGTCCTCAATTCTGTGAGTCTCGTAGGCTTGGGGGAGCAGTGGCAGTCCGACTATTTCCGGCTTCTTCTGAGTAAAGATTATTCTTGTCGTCGAGTTTCTGCCAAATAGGCCGACGGATTTAATACCGGGCGTTGCCTTTATCACCATTCACCCTGCGCGTGTGTATTTACATGTGTATAATGATCAAACACCCAACTAGTCATTGACACACTTCTGGCTCATTTTCACTACTTAAATTTATTCATAAAACAAATTTTTTCACTAAATGCTTAGACCCGAAGCGCTTCAAGTAGTGGTCTTGTCTCAGTCACGTTCAAAACTCAAGTTTTCGATTAGTTGTTGGAATACTTGGAAATAACTTACGCGATATCGTAATATTGTTAATTTTTATATCTCATCGAAATTTAAAAGTATATAAACAATTTATAAAAAAAAACGATTGATATTGAGTTTAAAGTTTCAGCAGTAACCACTTTGCCCATATCTGTCTATCGCTTTATCTCCGAAATTCCACGGTCAAAATTCTTTATTTTTTTTTTTCGACAAACTTTTTCATATGTTCCCCTGTAGATGAGGAAAAAAAAATCTGTAGAAAAGTTTTCAAGTTATTCCGTGAAATGCAAATATCTTCAATATGGGATGGTGAATCCTTTTGAAATGCGTTGGACCCAGTTTCATAATAGTACCATGAATGTATTCTCGAAATTGGAAAGAAAAAATCTGTACGAAAACTGCTCAAACTCTTTTTCAAAATAACATCGATCGTTTGATACACTCATAAAACTTTCAGGAAAATTAAAACAACAGCTGCTGTCAAGGAGCTGTTTTTAGAATAAATCATGAACAGCTGTTATCACACAGCTGTTATCTCTTTACACAGTCTTATGGAAAGCTTAATGGAACCGGATGGGAATGTCGAACGAAAAACGACGTTCCCTTAAAGTCTTCCTGGCGTTTACTAAAATATATATCGAAGCATCTTAAAAACACCTCGACCTACCCACACACCAGAATTTTTTTCCATCGTTGAGAACATTATCTGCTAAATTTTATTTTCATACATGAGAACTTGACATGATTGCAAGGATGTTCAATATTCGACAGTTTATCATTCAATTCTGACGAAAAACGAATGATAAAGAAATTTAAACAGAACTATATCAAAAGACGCGATAGGGGCTTGACGCGAAGTATTTGAAAAAAAAAAACAAGTATTTGAACGATTAAACGAAAAAGCACTCTTTGTACTCCATTATGACGGTTTTATGACGTCACAACGGTATCAAATCGCTTGCACGGACATTCGGGTTGAGCAAAAAATCTTAGATTATAATTTTTTACGATTTTTTATCTCCCAATTGGTGCTGATTCGAAAGATATCCGTCCACCTAATTTTCGGAAATCTAACATTTGAGAATTCGAATCGGTCGTTTTGGAAATTTTCTGTTTCTTGGAGTCAAAAGAACGTAAGCCGTGCTTGCTTACTTCTGGTGTGTTTATAGAATTCATCTACAAAACGTATACACGTCGTCTCTTATCTCGAACTGATTTTATGTGCAATCATAGATCTCGCTAATTCAGCGACCAACAAACAATTCAATATAATTAACAATTTAATATAAAATAAAAAATATACCAACTTTCAACTTTTAATACGATCTTTCCGAATTTTTTTAATGATTGGAGGACACTTTCTTACTTATGCAAAAAAATGTCAGTATTGAATGATCGACTAGTCGACAATATCGATATAATTATTAATGTGTTGATTTCAGGTGGTTCCGGGAGGGCGGAGGGTGAAGGCGGCTCGAACGATCTCGGCGGTGGTCGGCGAGGAGGCGGCGGGAGCGGCGGAGTTTTGGGCGGCGGCCGGGGTTCCGGCACTTCCGGGAGCGGCGGCGGTGGTGCCGGGGGCCGTTCGAGAGACGAGCCAAGACGTCACACCCTTAGTGGTGATCATCAACCATCCCTTCATCACCAACAGTTTAATACCCCACAACTTCATCCCCTTCATCCCCATCATCTTCCACCGCCACACGGACAGTACGGCACACCGCCAAATCGACACACAACCATGGATCTCGAGGTGAATAGTCCCCGTAACATGTAAATATATTTTGCTTGTTTTTGTTTTTTTTTTTTCTTTATTTTTTTTCTTCCTTTGCCTTATTCATTTCAAACATTTTATCACCAAACTTATTTCGTACCGAAACTTTATTTTTTCCTATTTTGAACTTCGACCAATACTTATGAATGAATTCAACACAAACTTTCCAAAGTTTTTTTCTCAATTCCAAAAATATAGAGCTTTGCCATTTGAACCGTAGAACGCCATGTTGAACGGTGAATTTTTTTATTATTCAACTATTATTTCAACAACAAATACCGATTTTTTTATCATTCTGCATGATCTCTGGGACGTTTGTGAATTAAAAAAAAATATATATATCAACAGTCATTATTTTTCAATTGTACAAATAAAAATAACGAAATTTCGTTAATATTCAAATGGCAATTTTTTCACAAACTCAATATACTCTAAAGAACGTTACAGAATGTTTACAAGATTCTCGTACCGTGGTTTTTGTTTAGAAAAAAGAAGAAAAAATGCATTCTTTTTCTTTTCCAATTTTAAATTCAAATTTGTAATCAGTAACCGCAAAAACTTCCGGGTGCTAAATTCCGAGTCTAGTTAGAAATTGTAGAGCCAGCATAAAGGTCCCTCAAAAATATTCTTCGTTCGATTCAAGTGCAGAGAAATTTTCTCAATCACGATTTTGTATTTTTCGTCGAAAATTTATTGTCTTTTCATCATTTTTTTTCTTCTACGCGTAAACTTTTATCAAATTTTATAATCAGTCTCCATGAAATTGTACACGAAACTTTCAATAAAAATCTTAATACGACAAAAGACAAGTTAGATTAAATGGAAAAGACGAAATATCGTGTCTGGAAAAAGCGATTTACAATTGAGAGGTATGTGAGGAGAAGAATGTCCAACGTCGTCTTTGTGACTCCATTATATGACTTTGGCCTTTTAGAGGCCGGAAGATATTTAGAAAGATTGCTTTCGAAGTCTCAGTTCCTCTCTTTTCCGTTAATCTTGTTACTGGCAAAAAGTTCTATCAACCTCCGGAGCAATTCTTCAGCCTTTTGTAATATCTTCCTTTGTATCTTTTTTGCTACGAAACGACGAACTAATTCGTTTTAACGATCTCGTATAAAACGCACTGAATAGAACATTGGCGAGTTGTATTAGTCCGTCGAATTCTAAGAACTATGTAAGGTTTTCTTACTCAAACGATGAAACTTCAACGACTTTTTTTTCAATTTATTTCGATCTCGAACAAACTACAAGTTATTAACTTACTCGAGATTCTCAAATTGACTTGACATTCTAAAATGAAATCATAGAATTTCGCATATTTTCGAATAATATTTCCAGAGTGAGAGGAAACCAAGATTCTCAACTTTCAAGTCCCAAGTTTTGAAGGAGGACAGGAAATTGCAATCACTCCAAGTAAATTTTTGATGGATAAACCTGAAGAAATATTTACAACCTCGTACATCTTATGGACGGAGTGTTTTTTGTCTCGTTGCTTCAACTTCACTCTTTCGCCCTTAACATTCTCTTTTCTCGTCTCTGTTGACGATGTAATCGATAATTTCTCTTCTTGAACAGAAATAGGGTTATACATAGCTATATGTCCCTGCGCTTCACCAATAATCGAGCGTCCCTCACATTTGGCTCATCGCTATGGCCGAGGGTGGAAAGCTCAATGACACATGGGCTCTTTGATCGGGAAACTCGTCGTTCGTCGTTCTACAAAATATTCCCATCTAAAACTCACATCCCCTCACTCCACTCGACCTTTTTTTTTCTCTCTCGAGACTTTCGTTTGTTCCGGTGATTCGTTAGGACTTTCGGTCCCACAAGCTTTTACCAAAACCACAAAGTGTGAAAATCGCAGGCTGTAGACTCTCTTTCTTTTCACAAATATAATTGTACCTGCCTTGTACTTACGTGGTCCACATCTCGATAAAACATGAAGTTACGAGGGATCGAGTTTCACTGAAGAGTTATTATTTCAAGGTACAATATTATTAATTGCAACAAAATTCAGCTTCATTAGGAGAAATCGTTTTATACGTAGTTCTCTTCACTGGATGAGAAAATACATGAATTCACTAAAAAAATCGTTCCATTTTTCACAACAATCAACGGAACCATGATTTTTTCGAAAGAAAAGGGTCTTTATGTATTTTTCATGTCATCCACATCAGAGCAATGTCCGCAAGCATTTTTATAACTATTTATCATGTCCACTTCATGTCTTTTGAATCTAATGAATGTTTGTTATCATTATTTTCATCAATATTTATCTCTGTATGGATTTTTTTACGAGATTTTATCTTTTATGAAGAATTGCTACGAACGAGGGTATGAAAAGCCAAAAAAATGTCGATTCAACGTAGTGTTTCGTGCTTTGGTCGATTTAATTGGACGTGTTGGAGTATGTCCTGCGGTTACTTGCTCATTGTGGGGTTATAATTGGATACGATATATGCGACGCGTGTCATTCTCGTGTCACGCATAGCTCAATTTCTCTTTTTGAACACAATACCACCAGAGCTTACGATCCAATAGCTGATAATTAAACAGCAATGCCATATATAACGTAATGCGCATTTTTAAAAAGATATCGAAGGCTAAAATGCACTCGTGCATGAGGTATTTCATCGATATTTCCAATAGATCAACGCAAATCTATCAGACCAAACTCGTTGAATAAATTTCTCTTCACACAAACAAATACAAATAGAAACGATAAAATTCCCCCGATAGTTCGCCATCGACGCAAGGATTTTAATGAAAATTATTATCCTGACAATCGCGATCAATTACAGCGAGAATATCAATTGGAATGCGTCTCTCAATCGCCCATTTCATTTGGCATTGCGCCAATCCTATTATGGAAATAGTCTTTTGAATGTGTTTCACTTTTTTAGTCAGATGTGATCGAGATTGGAACGCGGTTATATGGAAATAAATCAAGTTTTTCAACATCTCGTCATGAGATAATTTCTATGAGAATTTCCATACTTTTTTTTCGCTTCTATACTTTGTATTGTCTTTTTTTTTTTAATCACTAATGTTTCAAAAAGTTCAAATAGGTATTGAAAGTTTTATTAACTCGGTTTCGGCGTTCTCTTTTTTTTTTAATAATCCCGTGTACTTCTGGTTAATTTGCAAATGTGAAATTTTATAATTTTTCTAATTCACTGCATTGCAAGTTGAAAATCCAATTGAACATTTTACACAAATTATAGATTGATCCGAACGTTTCATTTTATATAGTTTCTAAGTTTCCAGTGAAATTATTGTTTAACCCTTTGCCGCATTTTGTTTCTTATACATTTTCCCCGACGTACATGGAGTTGACTCGAAATCGAATTTTTGGGGTCACTGATCACGAATCTGAAATTGTAAATTTCGGAAACACCGTAGTTCGGAAGCACTGTACGAAACATTTTGAAAAAAATTCAATGAAATCGTTTGAAATGTATTGAATTTGCAAAAAAAAATTGTCATTCTAACGTTTGTGGTAATTTAAGAAAAAATGCATTTTTCATGGAATAGAATGGAATCAGAGTATTAATTCATTAAATGTGGTCTTTGTGCAATTAATAAATAATGACTATTCGTATTTTTTTCTCATTTCTTGAATGTCCCCGGAATCACGTAAATTAAAAATAATTTAAAAGCCCGGTATTTGTTGCTGAAATAGTAGTTGAGTAATCAAACCAACTACCTAACATTATTAGTTATATCTCCTAACAGATTTGGTTCACGGTTGTCGTTTTTTTTTCTGACAAAACTAATTAAGGATATAAAATAATCTGCGCAAGTTCTCAACTCAAATTGGCTGCTTTTTCACCACAATTCTTTTCATGTTTTTGGTGTCAATATTTTTTCGAACATTTCATGATGGTTTTAATTATAAAGAAAAAAGATTTTATTTAAAGAGGATATATACTGACGATTCTCTAATTTTTTATGTCTTGCTGGACAAATAATTCATTACAATCTGAAACGTGATTTTTCGAGCTCCACTGTACTTCATCAGTTGAGTTTAATAATAAAAAAAAAAAAGATAAAACATTCTACAAAAATCTTCGCACAAATTTATTCAGAAATGGATGTTTTCACTTATTTTACTGAGTGTTTCATCCAAGCACAACATTCACCTATGACTGTTTCAAAATTATTGTACCCTTTTTTACTTGAGTGTTTCTAACCTTATCTGTGTTTTTCCGTGTTTTTTTTTTCCTATTTAACAGATGGGGACCAAGTCTCGCCAGAGAAAGGTAATTCATAATTCTTTCTGTGTAATTCAATCCTAATTTTTGGTGTTTATGCACGGTGCATGCGTCGAGAACCAAAATTCTACATACATGTAAATTAAATAGAAATTTGAAACTTACTCACATCAATATGAAATATAATTTTTTTCCTTCATTAGGTGAAAGATTAAATTAATAAATGCCATGAACTTAAAAAAAACAAAGTCTTGAAAGTATGAGAAATATGAAAATTCAAATAATTCATGAATAATTTGATTTAAAAATTGTCGATAACCAAATATTAGAATTCTCAACAACAACAAAAATAACATTACAAAAGAGTATAGCAGTTTTATTTTAAAAAATGATGAATCTCGCAGTCGCCTCTGCCGAGGGGATATCCACCTCCCTCTTCGACGATGCTCTTCGATGATGACCCGGGCATCATGTCTGAGGTTGAGACATCGAGCACCGGATTTCGAAGGGGTGGAAAGCAAAGAAGCAGTCTACCAGTTGTCAGAACACCTAGCAAGACTTTGGAGCGACCACTAGGTAAAGCACACTCCGTAACTAACTACTGTATAGAATAAAATGTGAGATTGCGGCTTGAAACGCATATCCCAGCTGCTAAAAAATTAACTAACACTAAAATTGATCAAAATCGCTTGATTCCATTAACAATCGTAAAATACAAGTATCATTCTTATATTTGATTTTCTCGAATGTTGCGTGAAAAATAATTTTTTTTTTTTTTTTTTTTTTTCATGAAAAATAATGAAATAAAAATTCACGTAAAAGAGATAACAATGATATTCGATTTGAAAAATCTTCTGTATTCATTATTCGTTGATGATTTATTAGAATCTGGTTCAAAAGATTGTTATGGGATTTTTAACAATCCAAAGAAGAATAAAGTATAAAATAGATATCAAATTCTGCAACTCCCCAAACGCATGTACCTTTCCTCATCTTTCCAATGAAGCATTGCGTGTGTGAGTGTGGTTTACCTGACAAAACAATGAATTTCTGTGGGCGACTCCCTAGGTCAGGTGTTCCTGCAATACAGGAACGAGACGAAGAGGGCGCTCCTGCCGAACGAAATAACAAGCATAGATACTGTCAAGGCTCTCTTCGTGAGAAGTTTTCCCAAACAGCTTACGATGGAATATCTTGACAGTCCTCATGTTAAAGTTTACATACACGACAGCACCAAAAACATGTTCTACGAGCTCGAGGATCTCAGGTGGGTTTCATCAATCAACATCTGTTTCTTAAGTTTTTTTCTAACCAACAAATATTATTGCCCTACATTTATCATTTTAGTTCAAGTTTTTCACGTGTTTTAAAAAAATAATATTTATCGTTTTTATTCATCAATTGAAACCTTGTGAAGTGCGCAGATAAAAACAACCGAAGTGTACAATGATACACTTTTTTTCTTGTCGAATGTACCGTCAATTTGAAAAATCCAAAGATTACTTTTTGAAAAAAATTATTAGACACCACGACTCCAATGAATGGCTAATGACCCGCCATTTCTTTTCGTTTTTTATTTCAATAAGGTCTCATCTTCGTGACATCAAGGATCGAAGCGTCTTACGTTTGTTCGAGAGTACAGACGGTGTTGCTGGAATTCCTGGACCAATGGGAGTGCCAGTTGGTGGAGCAGGACTCCCGGCCCACTGGGAAGATCAGAGTTACTTTAGCGAGCCCGAGTTCGACAGTGAATTTCAGCACCAACACATACACAAGAGCAAGGTAAGGATGTAAAACTTTTCCTCTCGAGAATTCTCCTCGAACTAGGTCTTGAGAATACATTTTCCAGCACCATGAACTTTGATCCTTAAAAATCAATGAGTTATCGTTGATCAAGTGGTCAACAAGTTTTTCGTAGTTATGTCAAAATTCAAACAATTTTTTAAATTGTAGATCACATATCTATAAAATATAAATAATAATTACGAAACCAACGTTCAGTCACTTTCTGAAAACAACTTTCGGTTTATTTCGCATTGTCAATGTATATTTTGTGTTGAAATTACAAACAAACAGATTCTAAGATATTTTTCATCGATCAGACAACATAATATCTGTCTTCAAGCTGAATAATCCGACAATAATATTTTTTGTCAATTGTCACACACGTAAACAGCAGATATCATTTTTTTTTTTATTATAAAAATACAATTGCAAAATATAATACGAATATATAAATTTTAATCTGTACATCGTGAATCTGAGCAAATGGCTATTTGTAAATAAAATAAAGAATTGTTTTTTAAAACACACACAAAAAAAAATTAGCTATCTTACGTATAATACCTTACGGTGGTAACAGGAAGAATATAGCTTTACGTTATCGTTAGCTAAATACGGTCCTGAAAGTTCTGTACAGTTAATCATTTTGCTCGCACATCTTATTAATCAATTTATCAAATTAAGCTCGTTAGAAACGTAAATATAAAAAATCCAGAGACTCAGAACGAGCTTTTTAAACAGGGTCGTAAAAAAACGCTGTCTCTATTTTATTATTATTCGAAATTTCGTCGTCAAGTTCGAGATATTTTTGTTTTTTTTTTTTTTAACTTTTCGATTTCTCATTATGACGACAGTCAATTTTTTATCTTAGAGAAAGGAAAGAAATCCTTGCCGTTCTTTAGTTAATGGATTGCTTTCTATGATGAGGATTTCATTAAAGAAATTCTCACGATGCATTACTATGATAATTTTTATGAGTCTCCGATGGGTTATTATTATTCTTTTTTTTAAGATTAAAACATTCTCGCTTCACAACCCTGTTTTGAGTATTTAAAATTTTTGTTTCACCTCAAAATCATACCACACGATTGTCTCGTGTTTTATTTTCTTTTTGTTTTTTCGGTATAAATGAAGAAAATGTTGTTTAATGGATAAAAAATATTGCATAGCATACAATGAATCGGCATCAAAAAAAACTATAACGAAAAGATAAAGAAACAAAAATGTATGTATCGAAATGATAATGTGAAGCCAACAACAAGTGGTAGAAAAAAATAAACAAATTAGCAAAAAATAAAATAAAACAAGAAAATGCATTAAATAACGATGAAATGCCTTCATTGAGCATAACGTCCTGAAAAATGGCAAAAGTCGATGTTCTTCAAAGACTCGACATTGAAACTAGAAAAAAAGATGTCGTTCAACCTTAAATAAATGCAAACAATCAGCTATCCTCGTCGTCGTCGTCGTGAATATTTAAGCAAAGCTCTGAAGTACTCGAAACGTTCGTTTCCCGAGATCCGACGAGCGCATATAAAAACAAAACAAAAAACTATTTCTCGATAACCCATGAATTGAAAAATTAAAAAAACAAAATGAAACAATAATATGCAAGAGAAAAATCTTCAAAGACAGTGGACACAAAGCGAGCGATGCAAACACTTGAAAAATGTACTTGGAATAATATTTCGAGAAACTAAACATTCTAGCACCCTCATTAATCGTTTATACAAACTTACTTTTTTCCCACTCAACGACATCAAAATTCCACGAGTAAAATATTGAATATCGTTTCGGCTTCCAAAAACACTTGACAGTTCGATAAAAATGGATTTTTTTTTTTTTAATATGGAAGAACGTTTACGACGGAAATTTTATAGATATTGATCGAAAAATGTAATTATAATGTATCCATAATTTGTGACTATTCAAATAATTATACATATTAAATCATTTGGCCTGCACAGAGAAACTTTGGAACGTGGAGGGATAAACATTGAGCTAATTGCTTATGAAATATTAAAATATCGATACTCAAGTACAGGTTTGAACCTCTGTAGGGCTTTCGGAAATGCCAATCATTTAATTAGCTCTTTTAAATTTTTGTGATATTTTTTTTCGCCATTTTTCATCGTTATTTCTGACTTAAATGGGAAACGAAACAATTAATCGAGTACGGCTGTCGAAAATTCACAATAAGTTCGTAAATATTTGATGCCTCGAAATTGGCATTTTTTGATTGTTCGTGATCGATTAGAATGCTTTGCACGCCGGTACCGCTGGCAAGTAGAGAGCACCGGAATATAGTTTTTTCGGTACACTACGCCAACCGAATACGAGAGCTTTTGCAAATGGTTCGATCGCACAACCATCGCATATATCCATTACCAGTTTGACCTCGCCCTCTGCTGGTTCTCGTTCGTCTTCCTTTGAAGGTTGTTTCGTTTGCTCACCAAAACTGGCCAAACCAGCGAAATAATCGTTATTCAATGTTTGCGGCACGAGGAAAGAGTCGTCGACCAACGACCCATCGCCCAGTTGTACGAGACCTCGTTTCTTCTTCTCAGACTCACGTTTCACTATCGTCTTATCATTTGTTTCGCTCGATTCTTCTCTCGGGATGAAAGATACCTTTCAAAATAAAAGACATTCACTTTGAAATTCTAATCGACACTATTAATAATTAATCAATGCCAATCAAGTATTCGTGAGTCCCGGAAGTGTTTCCCTCAGTGATAACTAGTTATAACTTCCAGTACTCATAATTACTAAATGATTCTTTATTAAAGTTCAGAGGATGCTATGAGGATATTAGTATCAATCGAAAGATTTTTTTCTTAATAAGTCTTCAGTTCAATTTTCAAATCATCATCTGTCTCCTGAGCTTCGCAATTCAAGAAAAAGACTTTGAGTTTCTACTCCCATCACCGCGAATCGTTTTATTCAGAGATAATATACTCTAGCGAGCTTCGGGCCAGCAGACGACAGACAGAGCTGTCAAATGTACTAGTCCCGAGACTCTACCGAATCTTTTGATATGCGAAAAGTTGCCAAATTTTAGTTGAAGACACTTTTTCGGGATTTGAGATTAATTCTGTCATTGATGAAGCTTTTCTATAAGAATTTCTGGACCAAATTCCCAATCACAGAGAAACCTATGATGTGAAAACTGGAATTTTGATTGTTTAGTTACAAAGATATAATGATAGAGAATACAATTAAGTATCAGAAAATGTAGAGAATGTTTTTATTGCGGAAAATCTGGACTTTGTATTAATTATTTTTTCTGGAAGTTATATTGATAAGCTTTTGTGACAAACAACTAGAAGTTGCTTTATTTTAACGTACCTTAATATCTGACGTTGTCTCTCTCTTAACAACTTCTTTCTTAGACTCGAAGTTTTCAATTTCCGTTGAGACTGTCTCGTCGTTCGAGGAACTCTGCCTTTTGTGATGTTTTTCTCTCTTGAAAAGATTATGATACTGTCCATCTGTGAAACTATAGCCATTTGCATTGCCAGGCAAACCAGTTGGTGCCTCAGCCAATTCGGGTACACCGTTGTCAAAAAATTGTGACGGTCTATAAGCGCTTGCGAATGACGGAAGTGACGAGGGTTGAGGTTGCGCAGGAGCCGGTGCAGGCTTAAAAGCGTCTGGATTTATTGGTGGAAAACTCATAATTGCTGGACCTGGTGGAGGTAAACTAGGGTGACGAAGAGTAACACCATTCTGAACTAACTGGATGTCAGCCCCAGGATTTATTTTTACCTGCAAGGAAAAATTCTTTTTAATTGCATTGAAAATCAAATTTGACGTTCGGACAGCAAAAAATTAAGTTGAACTATAGTGGAATAGGAAATCGGTAGCTGAATATTTAAAACACTGCAAATTTGAAGTGGAAATTTATAACAGCCTTTTGAAATTGAAATTGAGATTTTCCTATTAAAAAAGTAATTACTACAAAGACAAACCAAGAGTTTGCAACAAAAACTTCGTATTCGACATTAAAAATGTTGTAACGAAATGCAAATATGGTCTAAAAATAGAATTTAATTTAGAAAATGATAAAAATGTTGTTCCCATTGCACTGAGATTCTCGTGACTGACCAAAATGACGAATTTTTTGAAATAAATAACAGTTTTTGGGTCTGGGTATCTTTTGGCTTGCGACAATGAAAAATTATCATTCAAACTAAATATAATCGTTGAATTTAATTGTAAACTTTGTGATTTCTTTTTTTTTTTCTTACTCGATGATTTATTTGTCCACCGGTAAGGAATGGATTTCTGGGCAGTGGAGGTCCAGTTACTGGTGCTTGGGTCGTTGTTCTAGGTCTGTTGTTAGAAGTATCGTGTTCGTAGTGATGAGCATGATGATGCTTATGATCCTTATGAGCCTTTCCAGCGGTTAATCCGACGTTGTACAATTGTACCATTGTCAATTCACCGAGGAGGCCACCAGAACCTTCAAGCAATTCATTAGAAATCTTTATTGGTCCTATGAACAAAATAGTGAAAAACGAAAGAACAAGTTTTTTTTCACAACTAACCTGGTGGTGCTTCTGGACCCTCGAGAAATCCACCCCCGAGTTGTCTCTGTTCCTGTCCCGAAATGGCGATACCTCCGCCTTTGATTACGTGACCAACGAGCTAAATTCAACAGTAAAGTCAAAGCAATGAAAAAAAAAAATAGCGAAAGAACGAAACTAAAATTTTCCAAAGAAATATTCACACGAATCTCATTCGTTAATTCTTCCAAAAAGTTGCAGACCACGAACCATTTACGTTCGTGCGCGAGTTTTAAAGCGTTTTATAGTTTTTTTCAAATGATTTTCTAACTTTTGAGACGATTGCAATTATTTAGCTGCAAAAATATAAAGAAATGAGTACCGGTGTAAACGAAGCTTCTTATACAAGCAAAGAAAAAATACTAACTTTCCTCAATCTGTCATTACTGCATTGTTTAGCAGGTGGGAAAATTAGAACACGGATCTTCCACTCGACTTTTCTCGTGAGTGACATAGCATGTGAATGAAAACGATTAAAAATATTTTTTTAAAATGGTCGAGGAGTCTCATACTGAAGCGCATAGCACGCGAAAAGATTCCCCACGCGTTTACGAAGATTGGCCCAACAATAGAACAGTGAATAGTGTCTGTATCGTTTGATATCTCGTATCTTGGCGAAAGAACGAACGTACAAAAGCCGTAAGAGTTTCGTGACTAAACGAAGTACCATTATAGAGTGCAATAGACTGTTGGGTGTGTTTCATTTTCGTGTACGTGTGTGCGCGATAATGAGCCGACTCACGAATGTACAAAGTCACGCGGGGAAACATATACTTTCCTCCCGGAAATTCACGTCGAGATTACTTTCCAAAACTCTTATCGACAATCTACAACATCTAATAATTTTTCTAGCCTCATTAATTGAGGGTTTCGACTCCTAGCAACCACGATTGTGACGTAATATCGATAGATTCGCATTTAATCAGACAAAATATGAATTGCCGGAAATAGTTTCGAACACTTATCCAAATTATTTAAATTTCAATTAAATCTCTTTATTATTCACATATTTCTTCAACAATTCTAATAAATTTATGTTTAAAAAAGATTGTTGAATTTTCCAATGCGAATGAACATTACATTTTTATTCAAAAGTTGTTTCCAGACTTTTTATTTTTATATTCGGAATGAAACCTGCTCTGAAATAGGGTAATTTTTTTTTTTCGTTCGACCTGTAGCTGTAGTTTTTGTCAATTTTCTTACCCTATTATTGAAACCACGGCCCACGCGCTCGTCGTTGACCCAGATTTGCCATTCACCCGTACGACCGTTCCAGCTCTGACAGGAGTGATACCACTTGTTCAATCTTAGTGGATAGTTTAGTCTGTACAGATTATGACCGTCTATGTTCATCATGTAGTAAGAGCTTCTCGCCGTGTTTGCAATCCACGACAAAATTCCTCGTGGCTGATCACCCACTGAAATTTATCAAACGATCACATTTTCTCGTCATTTTCCGAAATTTTTTCAAAAAACCGAAATCCGAAATGATCTCGAAATATCTGAACTTTCGATGCCATTTAATTTTTAATTAGATGTTTGTATCGATGAAAATTTCCCATTAACTTTTCTCGTGCTAAAAAAATACGATGGGAATTGTAATGTTTTCCACGATCTTAGAAAAGTTAATTCCTCGTTGGAATTTTCATGAATTCCATCGTTCGATCCTGGGAAGAAATTCCAAGTCTGACTTCATTTATTGATCGAATAGATATGAGGAAAAGAAGAAGACAACAAGGCAAATAAACAAATGTACGTGCGATTGCAACTTTCCCAGCAGCTCTATGGAAGATTTATAGTAACGAGACACTACGCCTGATATCCTTTCTAAATCCGTACCCGCAAAATACACAACACGTGCGTATAGTAATATGAATAAGTGCAAAAAGAATATGCGTATTTTTTTGCTATATGTTCTTAGAAAGTGGCTGACGATAAAACCGATTTAAGTACAGTTATTACGAGCCATTCTCGACATAGATTCCATTTCGAACTTTTCATTCGTCTGTTACAACAATCATGAAGAAATTTGACAAAAAAAAAACAAAAAAAGATCAATGAAGGTAAAAAGTTTAAAAAAACTTATATTATTAACCACATTACCTGCATAAGAAAATAAAGGATGATCGTTGGTGTGATTCGTGAACTTGGTCCACATGCAAAGTGTGAATTCCTTGAGATCAGGCATATCGACTTTGTAATGAATATACTGGAAAAATAAAGAAAAACAAAATAAATAAGTTTTGAAATAACAAAGGAAGTTCGAAAGAATGTACAGCAATGATTATATAATTCGAAATTTATCTTTGTGAATGTAAATCACAAGATTCAAATGATACAGTAAACACAGCATATTTGAGATACCAGTTTGTTTGATATTTCATATTCAATGTTCTCCATGAAGCAAATTAAACAAATAAAATTTGCAAAATATGTTGCTTTACGTTGTAAATGTTTATAATCACATCTCGATCGCGGTTAAATACCAAAAAACTTAATTTTCTGAAGATGAAAATAAATTTGGCCGAAAAATCGCAATTCCAGACAGTTGCATCAGCTCGTTTCGTATTTGTAACGAAATAATTCATCATAAAAGCGATTTTTCGCCACGACAGAGAGAGAGAAAGAGAGAGAGAGAGAGGGAGAGGCGAAGTCTGGGTCAAAGAATAATGATGAAAATTCTGAATATCGTCAACGTAATCGTCCTGCCGCGGTCATTTTTTAATGGTTTCTCTAACTGTTGAGTCAATTGTTATTTTCACTTGTTTCGAGAGATAAACGTAGGAAGATCTCTATTACGAGGATGAGTCCGCATTTGTGCGATTATAGTTATCCGTGACAATTGTACTTGAGCTATGAGTGGCACAAAATGCATTTGTTGAACGACGTTAACGGCCGAAGAAGTTCCAAACCGGAAGTCAAGTCCATCTCGACCACGTACAGGCGTTACCATCGCGGTAATCAGTGAAAGTTCCACTCCGGTGTACACTGTATTACCATACGTACTATATATACATATACTGGTAAGAAAGTATGTTGGACTATCGTAAATACCGTATATACAGTACATATATACACAAGAGAGACGCGCCTGCGAGAGAGGTCTTCTTGTAGCGCGGCCAAGTGAGAAATCGTCCACTCTGAAACTGACCCTTTCTCTCGTTCTTTCTGACGTCAAAACGAGAAAAAAAACATACAAAAGATTAAAGCAGACGTGAAAACCTCGAGCGTCTACATGGGAAAAATCATATTAATAGCATCGATGTTGGCACTAAAAAGACCCAAATGCCGAGAAGAAAATAAACCACAGGGACGAATCAAGCCTGTAATTAACTTTTTTTCATCATTAGATACTCCGAAACGATTGCTGAACTGAAGCGAAACCGAAGCGAATTTTTACCTTATGCAAAATTACGTGATAAAGAACGTAAGAATTCGCTTTACTCCACAAACTTTAAATAATCATGAAAAAGTTAATTGCACATTTCGCTGTACAGTCACGTCCAAAAAACGAAAGTAGAACACAATGATATTTTTCAGCTGCTCAGAAAATTTAACCAAACAGTGAATTTAAATGTAACGAGTCACATTTGGAAGCACTTTTTTTTCAAGCAATCGAAGAAGATAATTCTGGACCTCACTGTAGCTCTGGAATATCGCTGGCACTCTCGTTACCACGTGACACTTGCTCTTTTTCCTGAATGAGTGCAGAAGCAGGTCTATCGTTGCCAACTTAGTAGGAAAGGAAAAGTGGGAGAGAAAGGAACAGTAGTAATTGAGACAGAAATCTTCTATGATGTTATCAACCCGGTGCTTTGCAACCTGTAACTATAAGTAATGCCCGCTAGCTGTAAAAGGAATTTAAACAACTTCGCATCCTTAGTAATAACGGTGGTGAGATACAATTACTTGTAATCATTTACGAGAGGCATTTAACCTTCAGCAAACCATAATATCGGGATCGAGTTTATTCGGTGCGGTTTAAACTTCCTATCACTCGTGAAACTGCGGCACTGTTATCAATCCTATACTGCAATTAAGACTCTTTGACATATCAACATCAAAGACTAACATCAAAACTTTTAATCGCATTTTCTGGTTGATGGCTGAATGAAAATTAATGAAGTTTTGACACGTGTAACCCACAATGAAGTCAGAAGCTGTGCCATTCCCGCATCCATCTTCCATATCATGTAAAAGGCATGATAAAAGGTTCACCGAAGAGCGCAACTGGTGGCGTCATTGTCTTTTCATTTTCTCATTTTTCTTCGTTTCAATAGGTTTTTCAAAATATCTCAATGTGCTTACACGTACTACAGCTGAACGCTTGCGTTTGGAGATGCAAATAATGCCAGTCGTCCCACGTGTACGTTGTGCCATTGCGAGCATGCTGCTGCTTTAAAGTACTCGTACGAGCGTGTGAAAAACTCTCAATACTTTGTTTCGTGATACGAACAACGACTCGAGTCTCTTCTACTTTACATAGAACTCGTTGCATCACGTCATTAAACTTTTTTTTACAAAGCACACCCATGTGTAGACTCAAGATGTTGCATGATATTGGTACAGGATGATGAATTTGTAACGACACTCATTCGTACTAGAGTCGACTAATACAGTGACTTTTATTGATCAATTTTTTAATCGTAATGACGTAGCAATTTACTTGATACTCTGATCAACTCTAACGATCGCTAATTTTTTACTTATTTATCGACACGAATCTTAAGCTCATTCATCTTCGGGAGACTTTTATGCGAAGTTTTATTAGTTTTCTGTCAATGTTTTTACAACCCCGAGTAAACAGCTTGGATGGAAATTATACAATTTGAATGAAGAAAGAAAATTGAACGTTTCAAATGACATAAACTTTGAATACCATATTCGATCAGTATGGCTCTGGATGTGGGTGTTTTTTAAAATCCGTTTCTCAGAAATGTTTCTTACTTTTGAAAAATTCGTTTCGCAGCCATAAAAACTGTGATTGCTTCAAGATTATTCTTTCTAATTCAAATTTTCAGTCTTCACAATGCCAAATCAAAAATTGACAAAAAAATGAATTGAACAGTCATCAGAATACTTCGGTTTACAAATGGGGTATAAAGTTAGATACAACTCAAAACGCAAGGCTCAAGTCTCGAATAAACTGAAGTCTTGTATCGCACTCATATTTTTCACAACTCGACGCGCATACTGGAGTGGTTAGCGTGTACGACAGTCCGGCGAGACGTTTGTAATGATTGCGAAATTGGATGAGCTCGTCATTACACGGAAGTGTGAAGTTTCTTGAACGCCCCTAACGCTCTGTAACTTTTGCACACGCACTGAAAATACCTGAATTCCATATATACTCAACTCTCGTATTTCAAATGTGTCACACGTTTCAGCGTTTTTACGTAGCTTCATAGAACATTCCGCGAAACAGTCTTTATCCTACATTTTTATCTTCAAAGAAAAATTCAAAAAAATTCTCGTTCCCACAGAAAACACTTTGAGTATCGAAATTCTTTTAAAATGAAAATCGTTACGAGTAGACGACGGAAATTGCTGGCTGATGTAAAGTTCGATGACAATTCGAGCTCAATATGAATGAAATCGTTTTCAAGGGAAAAAAAGATTTTTAAAGATCCATTTCCGGGACTCGCTGCAGTTTCATTTTTTTTCTTATCGTACGAAACAGATAGACGAAAATTTCATTTCTCCATTGTTTATGCAACAATAGAGACCATTCAAGAGTATGCCCAAATCCGGAATATCACGTTTCTACTTTGGTAGACGAGTAACAATATTGTACACCCATAAGGAACGATCGAAAGGGTGTAACCAACAGGTTATACAACGGTAATCAACATGAATTACGTCCTTCTGTTAGTCAGTTCTTAAGCGATGCAATAAACGTTGGGTCACGTACTACGATCTCGAATGATATGGAAAATTGTGCTCTAAAATACTTGACACTTATTACGAAAGCATCGATATTAGAAATACGGTTTTTTCAAATAAATATTATAACGTAACACGTTTTCCATATAGAAATTTACATCATGAAATTATAAAAAAATAATACCATAAAGCTTTATTCTTCAAGAGTCCAATATTCAGTTTCAAATAGGATTTTCAATTTTCAAAACTAGTATGAAAAACTTGAGCCAAATCCTAATTTTTAAACCAAAAAAAAGCTTATAGAAAGGTTTGAGGAAAGAATTCAGAATGAAAATAATTTGAAATTATTATGAATTAATGAAAAAAGCATGCATTTATGATAGGAAAAAATCTTCTTTGATATATTTCAAAATGAATTGATCAATTTCAATGTTTCGTTGATTTTCTTATTTTTCATAGTTTACAATATAATACTATACTCTACGTAAAGTTTACGTGTGATTATACCTCGTAATATGTTATCTTTCCTCTCACGCAACTCTAAAAGTAAGTCAATGGCACTGTTTTCTTGTTCTTGTGTTTTCTGACATTTAAGATTAAAAGAATTAAAAACGAACAAAACGTTTTGGTGTTATAAGGAGGCGTTGAAACACGCAAATATTTTATTTTTCTTGGATTGTAATGTACGTCTTTCTGCACTACATGTGAGACGGTAAATACCTCGGTATTGGCCAGTACACTACGCGCATTTACAAGTTTGCATAAGTGTATATACAGAACAACTCGAACACTTTCCTTACCATCTCATTATTCACGGTTGCATGCACAATTGCGTGTGATCACTATCACTTGATGTGCAGGCCTCATATTATTGTGGATATTTTATCGTGTAAATAGTCTACACAGTACTGAATCAAATTTCCCGTCTGTTAAAAGTTGTTGGTATTTTTTAAATCCACATTCCACCAAGTACATTATAAATAGAACAATAATCAGTCTAACCATTATTATTTCATCTCATTGTCAATCAAATTAATAATTCGATTAACAGAATTAACCGAGATTATCTATATTTAAAATAGCCGACGCTCAATTTTTTTTTTTTTTTTCTTAATCTTTCAATTCAGGAATCTTCACTTTGTTTTTAGAGAAAAATATTATATTCTCGTGTATACTGAAATTATTTGTAGATGATATAATATTATTATTTTTCTCAATAACATTTCCGTGTTCGAGTTCACCTTATTTTCAATTTTGTGGTGGAGTTGTTTCTTTTTTCGTTAATAAAAATTGAATAGATCGATATTAAGGCTTTATATTTCGCTTTATATTTCATTAACAAACATCAACAAAACTTTTATCTGCAATAATTTCGATAAAGTAGAATTTTTCAATGTTATGGAAACACGGTTTTTTGTAACAGTGAAGAAAACAATTTAAAAACGAAGCTCTTTCAACAAAGCACTAAAAACTTTTCGTCATCCATGATTTATAGTTTCTTTATTGAATGCTGTCGAAAAATAAATCATCGATATTTCAGACTTTTTTCTAATAAGTTCTGAATCCTGAAACTACGGCTGCGGAGGTTTCTCGCCATGTTCTACTGAATGTGGTTTCGTATAAACGAAAATTGTAGGAAGGATTTCCCAATCCAATATCTCAGTTCCTCTTGACAGAAACTCCGATCTATTGGTGGGCAAAGGGCGACCAACGAAACCGGTCGAACTTCCGGTTTGCCGTCGTCTAGTCGTACGCTCTGTAATTCCATGCTCCGGTTTGCGGATTTCGCGACGAATAGAATCGTACAAAGGTCGTTCTATCGAGTAATCTACAACTCGTTCTAGTTTCAGTGTGAATGACCTCATACCTTTGACTATTGATTCGAGAGAACATTTCCATTTAACTCATCATATTTCTTTTCGACAGGGTTTTCAAATGTTGAAATTTTATTGTGCATAACCAAACAATCGATCGAACTACCTGCTAAAAGTCAATTCTTGTATCATTGCTGTAAAACAGTCCAATGAAATTATGTACCAAATTTCAACTATATTACCCAACTGCACTGAAAGAAAAAAAAACCTCAGCTAAATAACATTTCAAGTTATTTGAAAAATGAGTGTGTTTTTATTCAATACTTTATAATTCTTCTACAATCTTATCGTAGAATTGATTGATCCAACCATTATTTCTCTGTCTGGTTATTGAGGTGCCGTGGTCGTTAATTTGAAAAGTATATTTAAGAGAAAAGAAAACCTCTCAAAAGTTGTTAATCTTTTTTTCTTTTGCTCGAATCCCTTGGAAAAAACAGGCATGAAATTTTCTCCATTGACAAAAATATTGTGTTGGGGCCCTGGCTAGGTCCCAATCCCATGGGTAGCTCCATAAATGTGTCACCATATATTTATTTACTGCAACATATATAGTGTAATGTGGTTCAAGCGAGCCCGATGAACTTTGCGAAGAAAAGTGAAATTTATTCGTCGTTTCATGGCTCACATGCATTTCCCGTCACGAGGGACCACAAAAGCTTAGGCAAAAGGAAGCTTGAATACATATATATATATATACGTATAGGTACGTGTGATTACTATGAAAGTCTGTTAGAACCGTTAGAATTGGTTTCGCCGCAATTTGTGCCTTTCGTGTTTTCTCTACAGCTTGCTTTTCATGCCTTATTGTTCTAAAACGACTATCGACTTGGCCATTTGGCCTCCAAGCGTTTTATAGCATGTGCCATACATTAAATCGTACCTCGATTTTGACAACTCCAGTTTATACCGAACGGGGATCATTCCTACTACGGTATTGTGAATTCCGGATTTTTTTTTTTTTTTTTTATCGCCACGATTGCACATAAATTTTATTGTATCCTGAATTTTTATTTCGTATAATCTTATCGATCAGAATATTCGAAACCTCATTCTCGAAGTCCTTACTATTGCGGAGTATCAATTTTTTCTAGGTTCGGCTCTTTGAATGCTTCTTTAACTTTCACGGATTCTTTAATCGTCCTGATTTCATCAACTCTGATTTCGGTATGTTCATTTCCGCAAAATGCGATCTCGTTAACATAAATTTCTACTACTTGAATTTCGGAAACCTTCAACGAGTCTACTTGCACATCGTTTCCCCATTTTCGTAATTTGAATTATGCAAATTTTCGAAACCCCTCTTTCGCTATTTTCCGCATTGAAACTGGATAGAAGTTTTATTTTGACTTTCGAAAATTATCTGTTCACGTAATTTTCACAATATCTTTAGAGTTTTTAATATGAGATTCTTGTGTCCTGGCGAAATGAGCTGTCCTCGATTAATTAATAATGAGGTACATGTTTTGAAAATTTCCATTTGTAGGGCAATTGTATTTGGAACAATCAGAAATTGGAATTTCGCAGTCATTGTACTGTAATATTGTCAAAATTTACATATTGTATAAATTCATATGAAATTTCAAGGATTTCACCGGGAATGGTTGCCCTGAAATTACAGAAGTAAAAATGTATTTCCGGGAAATCAAAAGACACTTACAGCCAACCCACTTATTGTTTCCATTTCGATCGCGTGCCTGGCGCGTGTCGACAAATTTTACGACCCATATCGAGTTTCACCCGTACCTTAGAGATTTTTTTTTTTTTCCATTTAGCGGCACAGCTAGCGTATCAAACGATTCAAATTAGACTTAAGTACGCACTAAAACAGTGTTAAAATTCTCATTCAACTCTCTATCTCTAATCTTGTCGACTCATACATAATTTTTCGAATTACCGAATGCCCATAATGCACACTCGATAATTCACCATAAAGCGACAAGTTTGCTCACAATTGACGGAAGCGTTTGGGAACATTTGATTCTTTGTTCAGGTTTTACAGTTTTTCCGGAAACAACACTTCAATTATTCGAACCAAACTTCTTATCAAAATGGGACTTGCCTATCCATAGCTATCCTCGTTTCACATGTTAAGAGGGTTTACTTCGAAAAAATTTCATTTTTCTATGAAAATATAATTTATGATGACTAATGAACTGTTCTTTTTCTGACATTCCTCATTGAACATTCCTAACGCTAATCAATGACGCTTTTGATTCAATGAATCTAAAAACCAAAGAGTCATTTCGATTCCTTGTAAATTTCATATTCGTACTTTACAAGACGTCGTACTTAGACAGTCTGTAAATTACAGCAATTCACATTTTGACACCCGACTGGCTGCTTCGTTGTTCGTTGAATTATATATTAGTTACAAAACAATGGAGCTTAACAGGTATTCATCGAGTGTGATTTGACCGCAGTGACAGGCAGGGATCAGACGTCTCAGTGTAGTGTGGAGAAGAAAAAACTGCAAAGTATAGACTATGCGTTTGAGCAAATAGTGTACCCATGTACTTAGTGTTTATTTTGTATCCCATTCGTATTTGTAGATTTAATCCACGTGGATATATAATGACAAACTGACAGAATGAGATTTCACCGTACAAATTTACGCTCCCAGAATAATCAACAGTGTTTGCACCTTCGTGGGTGTACACACTTTTTTTCAGTACGATTTTCCAAGTGCATTGAAAATGATACACAGTCGCGGTTATTGCACTACGATTCCATTATCACATACACGTCCAATTTCAACACCGTGTAAAAATTGTTCGTACGAACTTTCACATAAACATAAATACCGATGTGCAGTTATTTATACAGGGCATTCAATGCGTTTTATAATTATCTCTTCATACTTCATATTCCAACATTTCGAAAGATAATATTTTTTCGAATACGTAACTAAATTTATTAACGCAAAACATATTGATGCGGGTCCATGAAATTTTATCCCATTCTGTAATGCTGTTGATAAATATGTACATATCGAGTCATTGAAATTGGAAAACAAAAATCTCTAAACAGGAGAAAAAATGTCTCGTTCTAGAAGATAGCAATACTGTATACCTTGACAATAATGGAAGAAAAAAATAAAACATCGAATTGGGACTAAAGTTCACGAAAGTTTAAAGCATGTTAATTTCAAGTCAAAAGCCATATACGTGTATAAAATGATGTTGGATGGAATGCTCGATCGGGTTTGTAACAATTATTCGAGTTCCTTTCACAGTATTGACGCTCAACTGTAAAACCACGCGGGCACTCAAGATACGTGAGAGGTGCTCGCGTGTGATTAAAACTGGTGCGGATACAGTGTCATTATTTGTATACCTGAGTATACACTTTAAGTGTTTTCGTGCACATGCACTCCATTTTTAACTTGTATGAACGACAAGATGAATGGATTCTTGCTGATTGCACGAAGCAATTTGTCTGTTTTTTTCTTCTCGCAATAATTCTTCTGATGCAACGTCAGTTTCCAATAAATAATTGTTTATTTATTTACTTCGAACGGTATATAAATTGCAATAAATTAATAAGCAATCGTTCATTCGATTTTCTTGACTGCTGATTGATTTCAATTTTTAAGAAAAAATATGTTAAGCAGTTTGACTTTGATTAACTTTCATTTTTCAACGAGAATATAAATCATTTTTTATGACTATGATTTTCTTTCAATCCTTTTTTCAGACACTGAGTCAATTCAACCCATCATCAGCCCTTCAGTCGGTTTTCATTGAAAAAAAATCACTAGTAGACTTTAAACATTCCCTACTATGTGAGCATCATAAAAATTCAGAAAATATCAAATTTTGTTTCAGCCAAAAAAATTATTGAAAATTTAATTCTTTAAAAATTCACTGAAAAAGTCATAATTTTTTAGATTTCAAATATTTTAAGATTATAATAACCGGCTGTGTACTTTTATGAAAAAACTCTATTTTTCGAAAAAATAATAATAATAATGATAAATAGGGATAATTGCCGTCGTAAAGGGTAAATGGTCGATGACTCACCTCAAAATACAATTGTTGGGTCATGCCGACTTTATAAAGGCCGCATTGATCTTCATCTTGTTGCGAGTGAATTTGTTGATGAACTAGAGGTGATTCGTTAATATTGTAAGACGGTAATCCCGTATCTCCGTAAATTGCCTCTTGATGAATTATGCTTGAGCTTAATTGAGCTGGGACAATAGGCCTCCAGGACGATGATATGGCTAAACTGGCAGGCAAAATGATGCACAAAAGGAACAACGTCGTTTGATTTTTTCGCCCCATTCTCGTTTTTTCAGTTTCTGAAAAAAAAAAAAAAAACAACATAACAATCGAAATAAACATTACGAAGAAACTGTCAATAATAACACGAGGTGAACTATTCGAAAATGTGTTTGATTAGAGGTAAACCATGCAGGAAGTTTTTTACAAATAAACAAATCTTGTGATAGTAGCAATTCGAAACACAAACGTATCTAAATTCGATTCTCATTTATAAATAATTTAAAAGCGTTTAAGGCGTACAATGACACAATAAAATTCTCCATGAGCGTGAAATCAATTGGTTCGCTACGACGGAAAAAAAAAGTTTCAACAGTTCGATCTATTGCAAGTCTCTCGAAGCACGGTTTTAAATAAAGAATAAATATAGAAATGATTTTTGTAATCCATAGAGCATAGAAAGTCGGACCAGTTTCGTAGTACAATATATTTTTAGGTGAAAATAAAAGGAGTCTGGTAAAGTAAAGCCTTCAAACTCGTTTGTTATGAGTCGAACGTTTCGTGTTTACCCTGTCGCTGTTTTTTGTGAGTTGATTAGATCGATAACGATATATCAAAGAGTTCTTGACATATCGAGAAACAAACGTAGTCGAAAATTTAATTACATTTATAAATGATTTCCAATCTTCTACCCGCGACTTTTAAATTAATTTTTCATTTCGACGATCTGATGGGAACAGTCTTTTTGCATTTTTTATCTATTCCACGTTGATGACATATTGATTAACTGATGATGATGTCGAATCCAATGCCTCATTGAGAAACTGCTCAACGCGGCTGGGGGGAGCACGATAGACTCCGCCCCCACTTTATTCTTCTTTATAACATGCCGGATTGATGGTCACCATTTATAGTCAATATCTCTTGAACGGTCAGTCCGAAAAAAATGCCTAAGGACTTTTCTGTTCAGAACTTCATGATCTGCCACTTCTTGCGTAGAGAATTTGGAACACGCTGAGTTTACGTTTCTTATGCCGGATGAAATATACCTCGTTAAAAAGCTATACGTGTCGACATGCAGTTTTGAGATTTAACGATAATTATACAGTTGTTTGTATAGATTTAATACGTACATGCATTTGTGCCATGGTTATTGAATTTTGTTTTAGATAAATAATGTGTGTGTGTATATACAGTTTAATTCCTGGCAAGATTATACGAATCTTGAGCAAAGCTGCGGCTGTCAGCACCTTAATTGATTTCCCGTACAATCTCGTGTTTAAACGTCGTCCAATTAAGGTGACGGCTTTAAGCACAAAGAGAACTCACGTTTCGTTTCGTTACGTCTTCTGCTGCCTCTAAGTGCACCATATTAAAGCAATTGCCTGCGGAACGCATCGGTATACCGAATATATTTAAGCTCATTGCCTAGATACACAGGTCAAATGTTTAGAAATCATGGAATATGCGAATGAGAGCTTTTGCTTGGGATGAAAATAATGCATGATGAGAAAAAATCGTGTTTGACAAGCCGGAGGGTACAAAAATTATTTAAAAAATCATAATTAGTTTTGCTCGGTGCAGCGTTCAGACTAAATATTTAATAATATCCCAAAAGGCAATCATGCCAGGGTAATCGAAAAAATTCGGGCAGATAATATTCCTCGTTCATCAAATTGGTATTCATTTCCCAAAGACTCGACCATTATTTTACGTCGCTTATTTTTTCCCCGTCAATTAAACATTAATGGATCCATCTTATAAAATTTTATACACGTTTTTAATTGAATATGTTTTAGAATTTATCGCTAATTAATAACGGTACTGAGAATTTCGATTGAGGCTAAAGTCCCATAAAGCAACTTATATTAAATGGAATTTTTTTATCGACGGATGCTGGAGAAGGGCAATGTTCGGTATGACGCCCGTGGACCTCTATATATATATATATATAGAGACAGAGAGAGAGAGTAAGTCGTAATAGTTAGAGCATGGCATACGAGAATTCCAATCAATCCTAATTAGGTCGCATTGAAAGAAGATGGAGAGATTGGATACGACTGCTCCTCAAATACTCCCTGAAATGAGTGTACATTTAGACTTGCATTAACACACCGTTTTTTCTACCAATTTATTTACAACATCTTGTAAATAAATTTTTTTACATCTACAAAAATTAATATTTAGCGATCTAGTTATGTGTGTACATAAATTATCTGAGAAACTTCTAAGCTTCGACCATTTAGAATTTCTTAATAAATTTCACTTGTAGAAAAGCTGATCGAAGAAATTGTGAAAATGTTATTGACTGTCCATAAACTAATTAATTATCCTTCTAAAAATATCGATGCATATATAAAATCGTCAAATTTTGCATTTATCAGTTTATGCTTCCACAAATCTATCGTTATCAGTATATTTGTCCAGGATCAGAAGACATCCTGTAATACAAATCCCAATTTTTTTAATTATAGTATTAAAACATGTGAAGCAAGTATTGAAACCTCGAAAATTCGGAGAGAGATTAATATTCTTAACTATTCATGAAAAAGAATCTGAAATACGCGTCAAGTTTTCGCATACAATAGTCTT
This sequence comes from Campoletis raptor, assembly GCA_948107755.1. Classification (NCBI taxonomy): domain Eukaryota; kingdom Metazoa; phylum Arthropoda; class Insecta; order Hymenoptera; family Ichneumonidae; genus Campoletis; species Campoletis raptor. The sequence goes on along the minus strand of OX403622.1, from coordinate 25,763,451 downwards.
GGTGACATGAAAAAAAAAAGATGAAGTATGAGCGACTAAATAATAATACGAGTGGCTTTTTTAGTGTTATTTTTCTTTTCAACAAAGGATCATAAATTGAGTAAAAGTTTCGCACAAATTATGTTCACAGTCCGCCCAATGGGCGGCGCTAATTTAGTCCCAATGAGTGTAATCTCGTAATGTATAATCGTATAATGTGTGTCGAGAAGGGATAAGCCTCTACGCGATTTCTGCGTATACTTTCTCCAGTTCGTAATAAAATAAATGCGCGATAATGATTCTCGTTGTGCAACCTATTTTTTTTTTTCGCGGCAATATTTTTATTTTTTATTTCTTTTAAATTCTTCTATTGCACACATGTGGACGATGATCGCAACGACCGGTTATTAATTGTCACGCACAGAGAGGAAAACAGAGGAACGTTTTAATTCAATTACTTGGAAGTTCATTATTATGAAAAAGGCAATTAACCAATTGTACTGATGCAATAATTACTATAGGATTCGTTCTCAGAAAATAAAAACATATTACGAAGTATGGCTTCTGGAAAACGTAACTTGAAACTGTGAGAACATTAATGTATACTGATTACTTTTGTGTAATTAATTTAAAATCAAACTGGTTTCAGGAATAAATATTCCGTGCAATGAACTTATAAAACATTAACCATGCACAATCCGAATGAACAAACAGCTAGAAAACTTAGTTGGCAATAATTTAAAGAGAATATAAATAATTATTTTGAACAAATGTTCAATAAAGATCGGAGGAATTTTCTGGATGAAATATTTCTTGCTGCTTGCAAAGAGAGCCATACAGTTTTTTTATTAAAACTCCTATCCATCAGATATATTCGTAATATATATAATATGGAGTAGTTGATAGGCAAAAAATGGCTCAAGGCCGAAGGATTGAAAGATCGATTTCTAAATTTGCGAAAACTCGTTCACTTCGCTCGGATAAACATAACTCCGCGTTAACGTCACACCTACCCATTGCATGAATAGGTAAGAAAAATCGCCCGGATCTGAGCAAGCAGTCTCCGTTATAATGGCAGTTGAGTCTATAGTCCAAGTCGATAAATAAAAAATCGCTTTGACGCCATTAAGCACTGCATTTGTACTTATTTCAACATTCGACTGGTTTTTTTCACTCGAGCAGAATAATTCCGAGCAAAGGGAGTAAAGCGGGATAAAATTTTCTTTCGCACTTTTTACCATCGGAAATTTCATTGAGAATGATTCAAAAACTAGAAGAAAATTCGTTCTGCTAAATCTAAATTAAATCGTGTTATTCTAATACTGAATAAAAACAGTCTTTCATCTTGTAATCATTTTTTTTTTTAATTCTTAATAATTAATTGACTACATTTTATAACGGTTATAAAATATTTTAAATTTTAATTCAGTCTCGTTTCTTCATTATGAGAAAAATCAACATTTTGTCATGCATCAATGGCACATTCATGAGATACCATCCTCTATTAAATGACCTTGTGACAAATAATCGTTCCGTTACATTGACGATCCCTTTTCTGCGTCTCCACGTGCAGAAGAATTCTGCATTTTTTCCCAGTTTTTCTTCATCCACATCTACCTCTTTTTTTCCTTTAAGCAATTTCTATGAGTTGATATTTATGATCTTTGCACAAAGATTTTTCTGCTTGCAAATTATATAAAATATTACTCATACAAAGGAGACAATAAGCTACTCGGTTATTGACAAAAGTTTTTACAATTTCATAAAATGATCAGATGAATCGTATATAAGTGGATGGTCAGTAAGTGTGAACTTGACCTAGATTTCAACCTAATTTCAGAGCCAAAAAAGTTTCGAGGAATCCTCAGCTCAAACTTATATACCTTTTCTAACGATCTGGTCACTGTCACAATAATTGGCTTTTATTATAAAAACATCGCACAAAATATAGGGCACATCAGAAAGTACTGGTTTGAGTACTTTAGTCGGTGGGCGTGGGTGAGGCTGGTGGTTTAAATAATTTTTCGAAACTCACTCTAAATTCTCTAGCCATAAATTTATCTTCTGATAACAAACTTATTCCGCTGACATATAGATTGGATATTTAATCAAGCGTAAAATTTAGAGTCTGGAAAATGACAGACAAATCATTTTGCTTCCGGCATTTCTAACAATGCCTTGAACAATGGTTCTGTTATAAGCATCGCAAAAAAAATCACACGATGAAATTCCCGATAACTCGAGCGTTAAGAGAACGAGATGATCGTATAGAGATTACAAGGACAAAGAATAATACAGCGATTTTCACATTCAGGTAATTATTTCTTGTCAAGTAGTGAAGAAAAACAACAACAACTTATAACTATCATTAATATATTTGAGCAGGTCAATTAAATTTACGCGTGGAGGTCAGGCGATCTTGTTAATTTACTTTAATTTGATTGATATCTTCAACGACCAGAAATTTACATGGTAAATGAATGATTTTTTTTTTCTAACACGAACAATCAATTGATTATGGATAAAAAATGTGTTTCGACTGCTGTGATTGTAATCAGACTCCATTGAGTGAGTGACTGTTAATGCTAATAAAACAATACATTATTCTTTAGCTCCAATGAGATTTAGTTTTATTTTTCTAATAAAAATGATCCATGCAGATCACATTGTTATTTATTATTAATATTTTGTATTGGTTATTGTTGGTCGAGAGCAATCGAAGCGTGTAACAACACAGATAATAATTCAGTGGCATTTATCAGTGACTGTAAATAAAAGACTCATTGAACTTTTACTTATTGAAAGTAATATTACGATTAACAAAACGTTTATTAACGGGGGTTATTTTTTGATCACTTTGTAAAAGAGAATGGTGCAATAAAAGAGAATAATAAATAAATTATCAACTTTGTTGACAGTGAGAATTTATCACATTTTTTTTTTTTTTGGTGAAACGTTTGAATGCACACAGTGCTTCGATACAAAACCATTAGAGCTTTTAGTTACTTTTTATTTTGAAGCGTTTTTGCATGCATTGGCCAATATGTTAAATGGCAGACGCGTAATCAGAGCGTAAAACCGGAGTCTATTTGGATCTTTCAACTTGTATCACTACATCCACTAGAGAATACGTGAAGCCAACGAGGTTCAATAAAGAAGTAACAGTCTTCGGGCGGAGTTAGATCCAAGAGTACTTGCGTTGTGTTATAATTCAGATAACTTTTTTGACGTTTTTCCTTTCATCTTCCGAAGACTCTACCTTCGGAGCGTTCGGTACTTTCTACTCGAATTTCTTCTAAATAATCAAACATACGAGCATCGAGAAACGTCTCTTACCATAATTTTGCAATCAATAATTCAACCTTGCCATAGTATATTTTATTGTGTAAAGGAAATTATTTGTTCGTCTACTTGATAATTAATTTTACTCTTACGAACCGAAACACACAGCTTTTACCTTATACAAGTCTGTCATGGAACACTAAAAAAAAATGAACTTGAGCACAATTCCGTATTTGGATTACAAGAAATGTTGCAATGAGAACTGAGACATAAATGTTGCTCTGACCTCATGAACGCCACGTGCTCTCCGATAAATACAGGGTCAAACATGTGATGAAAACTGTATTGCTAAAAACGACTATTTCACACGAATCACATTATCTCGTCTAAATTACTAATCAATTATTTGATTTATTGTTGATAAATTTGAAGTGATTATTGAACGATCAGCTCTTTCTCCATTCTGTTGACAGAATTTTTTTTTAACCCCGCTCCAACGGATTGAATTGATTTTTCAAGGTTATAATATTAACAAAAACGTTCGAGCAATATTAAACAACTTTAGCTCGCTTTAAAATTCTTTTGGTTCAGTCATGATTGATTTCCTTTTTCGACTCTTTTCCTTTTTTCCTTTCCTTTTTTCCTTTTTTCGACTCTTATTTTTTCCGTACAAACAACTAGCGCAAACATTTGGAAAAATAGACTATGAAACGATAAAAATCGTTGGAGAAACGTTAGAACTCTGCAGACAATCGAAAGTCAGCTCGCATCAACGACTTTCGCAAAACTCACCGAACGAACTTGTCATGGGGTACGTCTCGATTTAATCATGGCGTAACATGATTGTCGATTTATCAAGATAGTCGAAGTTTTTCTCGCATACAAATTATCCGCGACCAATGCAAATAAGATTACTGGAACTCCGAGTAATTTGGTATATTCGAAATCTTTTATTAATCATACTAGACTTTGAAAAATACATCGAAGATTTTTGGGAACGGAACGACGAGTAATTCATTTTGATCTTAATAAATGTCAATGAAAAAATAATTAATTTTTCTATCATATTTATTTTCATTACAAGCTTTTGTAGACCGCAAAATAATATTTTCAATTAACCTTAAACCGTGTATTTTGGTTAAACACCTGATGGGCCCATCAATTTTTATAAAAATCTCATTAAAATGTGTTGAATATTTAAAACGAGTTCACTAGTAATTCGTCGAACTGTTAAAATGTCTGGATTCCTGTCTAATTTTTCGATTTTGCCGTTAATCAAATTTATCATTTTCATTTATTTTGCTATACGTTGACATTCCAGGATTCATAAAAAGGTCGTTACGCCTTTATGAATGGATGAATGGAGAACAATTTCATTATTTTCTAAAATCTAGTAGAGGACGGACACGGAACAAACGTCGCAAAAAATATTTTCACCGATAATAATAGACGTTGATTTTATAATCAAAAAAGCACACTTCTTGCAAAATATCAATATCGCCAATAATTCTTTTTCGCCACCCTCATAGGCGATCGTTTTCATTGATATTCCTAATCATAGTTTCGAACTCCTCAATATTTTGGTCAAAGTGGAACCGGGAGGAGACAAAATGTATTGCATGGTCGGTTATTACGTGCATGCCTTAAAATACAATGAAACGACTGGCTAAAACTCACCGGTAACGAGAAATCCGAAACTTCGCGTTTTTTCCTGGGCTCAGGTGAGCGTCGATTAGATCCTCGCGGTCTCGAAACAGAAAGGTAACTGTTCGTTCGCGTTACCCGACGCTGTATCTCGTAAGCTCAGAAGGAAACACACGAGAAGGTACACGAATCTCTCCTACCCGTTTACCATAGTAGTGAGAGAACCCTCGCCTCCTGCCTTCCTCGACGATTCCGTCACTGTTTACTGTCACTTGGTATATAGCAAAACAGTACAACTATTGACCCACTCGCGAAGCAAAAATAAATAGTAAAATTAGTGCTTTATCGAAGATTATTGTCAGGGGTTGTGATCCCCTGTGACGTCTGTAAAAATCCACAGCACGAAAGATCCATGAAAATTCTACGTTCGATTTGATCTCGTTCAACAAATAAAAAAACGAAAAAGATTATAAATCACTTGTGGCACAGAATCAAGACGACGAAGCTGTGTGCCTGTTCGATTGATCAATCACATAATTTCATATTTTTTATTTATTATAGTAAATAATTTTAAAAAATTGATCCAGTGAAGCGCAATGATCATCCAAAATGTTGCAATTACTAAAGAAACATCAATAATAGAAAACTGTAACAAAATCGCTCCATTTAATTCTCACAAAAATTTTCACGAACGATTATCAGTTCGGACAAGTCATTATATCGCTGATCCTATAATTTTGCGACACACACACTCCTAACGAAAAACTCGTCAAACATCTTTATTACAGCACAATTATTGAGTGAAATCTAAGCGTGCGTGATAAATGCACGTATACGTGAAGTTACGAAGAAATTAGATTGGACCGTTTGAGAATATCGTAACACTGCACAGATCCGGGGGCTCGTACCTAACAAGCCATACCAGTCGATCGAGACAGTTAATTTTTATTAGACATGCGATTACACGTTTTACACATCAAATTGTCAGGAGAATTTTGTTAAATAATTCGACTTCCGTATTATTTTTAGTGAATAAATATTTGTGATCCCGAATTTTCATGAAATTCGTGACTGTTTTAATCAATCGAAAAAACATTATTGTAAAAGATTTTTCTTATCATTAAAACAATGATTCAATTCCGAAATGATGTATGTGTGCATAAAATGCATCAACGATGACAGAGATACGAGCCATTATTTGTATGCACGAATAAATATTATAGCAATTATTATACGATAGACAAGATTGACAAACGGAACGAGTTAAATAGGGGGCACCATACGATCTACACGTTTAAACACTACATTCATAAAATCCTGGGTCGACAAACCTACTTGTAAAGTATTTGCTGCCTACGCAAATACTTCCTTAGGTAATAATATTAGAGTATACCTATATTTTGATCCTTAGTCGTCCATTGCGTCGACACTACGTAATCATTACGTACGGTAATAATGTGATAAAGACGATTTGCATCGTACAAATGAGGTCAATATAGCGATTTCATAATAAAAACAAAAGTTACAGAGATCCTTTAAAATCATAATTCCTGATGAATACATTTTCCTTTTTTTTTCCTTTTTTTTCTCCGAAAGAAACGAAAACGACTTGAAATTCTCAGACATTTTTGTATTATCCATTGATAAAAAAAATAATGTTTACCAAGATCGTAAAAAAGGAACGGGACAGGCAAAAATAAATGACGCAAGTTTATTCAAAACGAATTCAATGTAAAAGCTGGAAAAAAAAAATAATTGCAATTTATCAAGCGCGCTAATAAATCGTTAATGACTTTCTTTTATAGAGATAAAAAAAATTCGATGACGAATCAACTGCATGATGACATAATTTCTTTTTTCTTCGAATCGGGAACATGACATAAGATCGATTGGAAACAAGTTTTTTCTTACCAGAATAAAAAATGCATCTGTCATTTGCTAATCTGACTTGATTGAAAAAACATGTAAAATATTCCTCGAAATGATCCCGCTCACTGTTTTTTTTTTTCTTTTTTTTTTTTTGCTACTGCAAACGGTACGGACCGACATTCGAAACTTTCTCTCGAAACTTCGCAAAGTCTCTGGTGCGATGCTCTCGAAATTCCGGACCTGAAACCGCAGAATTACCAAACCTGGGTTCATGCATCCGGACGCTGAATCTCGTCATGTTTTCCCACTCACTCGTGTATACGTATATGTATATGTAGAGTTTGGCAGGTAAACGAGAACTAGGGCGGAATCGTAACACCGTCTGGCCCATTGTTATGTGTGGAATATATTCTCGTTGGCCCAGACCGGCGGTATTTATGCATGATCCTGGCATAAATCATTAACCCCTCCAACTAATTGACCAGCCTGTGTAATCCATACGTTTCTCACGCTTTTTTACCCGGACGAGGGCCTCATTGTCAGTTCCATGATAGAAAACGGTTCGATCTCTCAACACAAAGTTCTCTCGAACATAAAAGTTATATCAGAAGTCGTTGACAGGTGTTTATATATTTTTTCTAACCAAAAATTAAATACTATCTGCAAAACAGAAATGCTGTGAATGCTCCAATTAAGTTAAAGGACAGTTGAAAGCTTATTACAATTGTACGGCACTCCTTTTTTTTAAATATCGGTGACACTAAAAATATGATTCTTTGTAGTTTATTTTTATAAAAATGTACATTCAAGTGTATTCTGTATTTTTTAATATATATAATTTGTTAAGATTTCAATCATTTTGGTTTTAATGTCAAATCGAGTTGACCCATGCATTCGTGACTCGATCCAATTAATCATGGTCCATTGGTCACGACCTCCACGAAACGCGCTATCGCCCGGAATGAAAGTTTAACCGCTAATTCGATTCTTACACGGCATTAGGAAATGAATATCAATGTCGAGGATCTTGGATGGATAGGCATTTGACAATTCAATCTTTGTGATCGAATGAATAGAAATCTATATGAGAAATAAATTATAAGCATATAACAATTATCACTTCTTTTTCCAGTGAAATTCTTCATGACGTAATAATTCAATTATGTTTAGATCGAAAGTAGATTTTTCATTATACCTCATTGAAAAATCGAATTTTGATTTATTACGAAGTATAACAATATCCGAATATTTATTTCATCCATAAATTATTGAAAATCTTTTCGTTTCATCAATGCATATATGTAATTTTTTATTTGTTTGGGTTTGTCTCTCTATATCATTTATAACATAACCAAACGCGATATGAGTGTCACGAATTCTCGTCGCAATATTTATTCACCACGTTTCCATTAATGTTCCCAGTCATGTAGGAAAAAGTGTACCTCTCGTGAAAATAAATGACTTTCATGCAATGGATAATCCGGCACACGGGATTCTGATCTTTTCGTTATGTGCTTTTTATTTTCATAATGTCCAGTCGGAACGAACGAACGTACACATGGTCTCGTTTTCATGAGTTATGCTCTCATATGTTACTCAAGTGACAGTCTATGTAAAAGTTTGTCCTCGAACTATAATAATCTGAAAACAGTGGCAGACGAAATCTATATCCATTCATGGTCAAAAACGCAGTCCTTTCGAACAAGACAGATAAATGACATCTAATGTAGCTGACAGCACGAAAAATGTACAATCATTGATCGACTAAATTTAACGATTGATTGTGTCGATCAAAGCGGTTAAGATCCGGGCAGTTATGGGGGAAGAGGTCGAGGGGTATTACGAGGAGATTAAAAATCGATTTGGCAAATTCGATTGATTGAAGGTCGACTTTTTTTCGGTGGTACATTTATGTTTTATGACGTCATTTCAAGGATGCCCTTGGTTCGAATTATTTGTATGACATTTATTATTGATTTGATATTTCAAGGATTTTTATATCGTTCTCTGTCGCAATACGAACCTTTCAAATTCGTTTTATGGCCGAGTTATTACGGCTATTTATTGCAATAAAAATAATTTTTAAATTATTGGGTACAAGCGTCAGCATCTTTGTGTTTTCTTGATAGTCAGCTTTATTTTCTTCTTACAGTCATGCAGCGAAGAAAGAGAGAGTAAGACAGATTCTTAAATCGATAATAATAATAATAATAATGAAGGACCGTCCCGTGATTCCAAGAGTTACGCGAAGCGCAATGAATGCGATCAGCTTTATGAACTCTCGTTAGCCGGTTTAAATTAATTGCGCACCCGACCGGGCATTCCTCGACATTATTAACTACACTAACACCTCGGGCTACGCCAGAATCCGGAAGGAAAAAAAATGCGGAAAAAACGGATTCCACAAATACTTGATGAAATTTTTTTACGACTTGCGGTGATTTACTCTATAAAAGTAAATAACATATAACTGTGTTAATCACTTTTTTTCATCTCTCGATTATCATTTGCTCCACTTTTTAGACACTCTCAATAAAATGCCAATTAAACTTATTACAAGCAATTGAAAGCTTTCGTCAGGAATCATGACCTCAAAGTCAGTATTTCTGGACCACTAAATAGATTTCTGATATTAAAATATTATTCGAGCAAAGACTGATTCGTGGTGAAAGCATGACTTGAATTCTCTTTAGAACTTTTCTTCAATAACGAAAAAAATAGCAAATTCGCAACAAAGTCTACTGATTCCAATTAGTATTAAAAAAAAAATGCAGGTGGTAAAATTTTCGTGCATCTTTGTCGAGACACCCGGGCCCAAACAATTTCGCAACATTTTAAATTCTTTTTATTTGTCGTGTCTCAACTGAAAACTTTCTGAAGCAAAACTTAAGCTCATCCCGCTGCGTCTTTGCCAGCAAATTAGAGAAGTTGAGTTAACTCTGGAATCTGCTATATTCGAGGCATCATCGTACGGCCCTTAAAAAACTCCCGACACCGCTGGAAACTTCGACTTCCGTGATCGGATAACAAGTTTGAGAGATAAAAGGAAACAAATAAAGGAACAAATATAATAGTATCTCACGCAGCTATATTCTAAAACCTACAAAATCCGATAATACGTGAAAGTCGATATTATACATTGTGTACAAATATATAAAAAACAGCTGCGAAATCTTCATTTTGTCCTTTTTTCTTAATTTGCATGCACTAATTAAATTTTCAGAGGAATTTCCTTTGTAAATAAATCACTTTGAATTTGGTTCTTGGGCAAAATCCATCAAAAAATGTTGTGGCTTTAAAAAATTCTTACTGTAGTCTCGCCAAAGCGTTTTTCTTCAGAACTATTTCAAATTTGAAGAATACTTTGAGAGCACTGGTATGAAAGTACGTACAATGTTTCAAAAGGATTCACCGTCCCATATTCGAGATATTGGCGATAAAAAATGGCACATCTTTACACGCGTTTCATGAGAGTAACAGAAAAATTTACATTTCATGACACATCTCCAAAACGTGTTTTCAATTATTTTTCTTTTATTTTGTCAAATATAGCAGAACAGGGTATGCTGCAGTTTGTCTAAAAAAAAAATGAAGAATTTTGTTCATTTGGTTTGAGAGATACAGCAATATAAAAGTATAAGCTTTTCGTGTTAAATATAGAAAAGGAAAAACTAACCGGAGCGTTTACTTTTGAACGTGACTGCGGTGAGACCATGCACTATCTTAAGACATCTTTCGCGATGTTTATGGTGTTTGGGCTGTTGTTTCGTCAATATTCATAGTTTAATGCACATTGATTAAATATTGTTTCAATTATTTAATTGGTTGATGAAAATGATGAGAGAGGGCTGGTAATAAAACATTTTTTTTTATTATGTTTCAGGTGAGTCACAATTTCCAATACTCCGCGACTGAAACTAGAATTGGTAAGCGAAAAATAATAGTTATTTATTATAAGGTATAAAAGAAACTGTTGCAATCTTTCAGAAAGATTAATTCCTCCTTGTTTAACCAATCGCCTATTTCCACCAAAGTGACCAAAGAACGCCTTGGGTCCGAATACCAAACATTAAAATGAAAAAACTTAGAAATATCCTATACTTAATTGATACTATCGCTTAATACTCTCGCTTGAATATTTTTTTCCAATACGTCGAGGCGACAAACAGACTGAAGGATGCATTTTTCAAATTGCTGGTATTTATATAATTACGAGAATAGTAACAACATATACAATGGTAACGATTTCTTAACGACAAGTGCTTCTTATGTATTGCCGAGAGTAACTCAAGACACGGAGATCGTCATTAGGTCGTTATAAAAATCGAGTATAGTAGATGCACCAATAAACCTATGAGAGAATAACAACTCTCCAGTGTGGTTAAAAGAATTTATATACATCGTCGAAACTAGACTTTCCATCGAATACGTTTACATAAAAGAATTTATGTCCTTTTTCAGCACCGACTTCATATTCTTTACACTCCTTCGTTATTTATTGATCCTGTTTGCAAAACTTTATTTCAATTGAGAATATTTATTGTTCATTAATCCTCAAAGTCAGCCGATGGTATATCAAAGAAGATTCTTTCTAATTGTACCTGATTTTCGATAGTATACCTTTAACAAATGGGTTTATAAATCGATAATATAATTCTAACCAATACTGAAATCTTACGTCAGTATCGAATGACTTTGTACTTAATTCATCCTGTTATGCTAAATTTTGGAACGTTCTTAATTGTGTAATAACAAAAAATGGAATGGTTGTCATTATTAATTTATATTTAAATAAAAGTGTAGGCAAGTGGCGTGTACTTTCGCTCAGAATTTGAACGTCATTTAATTTTTTAGGCCACAAACATATGTCCGGTTTCTCCACTGCCTGTAATACTTTTTTTTAAATATAAATATTTCATTCAGCTCATAAGTGTGAGTGTCAAATATTGTGACAGTTCGTTAGAGTGACTTTTAGATACGTGCCAAGTTTATTGATCTAACAAATTCTATATTTTCGAATGGGGCACCATTTTCTTAATTGCTGTTATAGACAAAGACACTAAATTATATAATCCAGTGTGGCTCGGTTCTCAATTGGTGTGCATTCTCAGCCGATTGTATATGTAAAAAATCTTTTATACCTTCACTTTTACCCGTCTTGCTTTATACTCTGCAACCATATTTTTTTCCCCTTTTATTCTCAATTCCGCCTGCGTATTCGAGTGAATAAAAAGCATTGACGTTCACCTGCGATTTCTTCTCTCCAAACGTACTCGTAACAACCTCTTGGCATGCAGAATCGTAAAATGTAGCATCAAAATATAATTAAAAGTTTTTTCAAACGATTTTTCATTTCAGTTATCGGGTTAAATTTTTTTTCTTCTTTTATGAACTTATCAACAAGACCATTTACACCGAGTTATTTCCATGAAAATAACTTAATCCAATTTCAAGAGCACTCTCACATAAAAAATGTATATGTATAATATTTCTTGAAACAATGTTGCTTTTTCCACTTCAGTTTACTTTGTCGTAAAATTCAATTTTACTAATCGAATCATAAACTGTATGAGTTTCTTTTGCATGCGTTTCATTCGATTTCCAATATCAAATTATATTCGATACTTTTTCGGCATGGAAAATTTGTGTACGACCTTTTAACCCTTCGAGCTAATGATTTATCGGTACGTAATTCTGTACTCGAGAGGTTTTCGGATCGTTGGAATTGTGAATACCAAAACGAAATAAAAAAATTAAAAATATTGATGGTAGTTTAATAGGAAATGGATTTTTCCTTGAAAAAGTATGATATTTGACCATTTACTTGTATGCGCGCGCCATTCGTGCTATTAACAAATAATGTCTGCTCAAATTTTGTTACATTTATAAATTGGTTCGAGGGACCATATAGTAGAACCGAGAAAAATCGATACTTGTTGTTGAGATAGTAGTTTAATAATCGAAAAACTACAAAAAATTAGGATTTACAAAATTTGACCAATAATAATTTTTGTAAAAATTTATCTCATTGCAATAACGCTGAAATCATATTTTTATATGATAAATTTCGCCATGCAAGGATACATCAATTTTCTATTGATTTCCACTCGATTTTCCTTTATCGACAATCAGACAGGAAATTACATCGGAATTGCACAAATATCTTCGATGGCACGTAGTTGATAGTTTTTCGGGCAAGTGGCCAAAGCCCAGTAAAGGAGTATATGACGTGAAAAAAGATTGTGGGATTGCACGGAAGTGTCCGCCACGAGCGTAATTTGCATTCCTGTGATGAAGAAGAATAAATGGTACCGCAATCACGCAATCGTGATTAAATGGTTCAGGGCGTTACAAGAATTGGCAAACGTCCGTAAGTGAGAGCATCATGATGGAATCACGACCTGCAATTCCGCAATTTCGTCTCACGCTCTTTCTTTCGTTCCATCAACGTGCGAGTTACACAGTGAGATTTTTTATGAAAATAATAGACTATCGACATTGCCTAAAAGTGCGAATGTCACGAACATAAAGAAACCATTATCTGGAAGCACTACGTTTGAAAATATTGCTTCAAAGTTCATTTTTCATTATTTAATTAAAATTATTATTCGTGTCAAATTTGTTTACATAATAAATTCGAGTTAACTGTATTTATAGTTTACCGCGATAACGCACTAAGTAATTATTAATTACCACGCCAGAGTTTGACGATGATATTTCTGAAAGTTTTGCGACGATCTTTAACTCTGCGGAAAGACTAGGTGCTTAATTGTTTCGTGTCGTTTAACGAGAGCCATTTTGAACGCCTGAAGCATTGTTCGATGTTACGTAAGAAACGTTTAATAAAACATGGCTGGGAGCAATACGAAACAAGGGAGATTCTGAAAATGAAAGATCGCTGGACTGCCCGAGTTCGCTTTCGACAGCTAATTGACCACCATTTTTTAATCAACGTTTATTTCATAAATAAAGAAAATGAAACCGTTTTTTCATCCTTGGATCTAACGAATTTTATACAGAACTTATAGGTCGGTCTGTCAACATCCCTAACCCTATGCACCATAGTGGACCTTGCCATGATCCTCATTGTCGCAAAAAAAAATGGTACAGTTTTTTCAAATGATTAAACTTAATCTTTTTCAATAACAAATACCGAGGTTATTTGTTTCCTATGGCCTCGGGGAAATACATAATTAGACAAAACATATAAACAATCATCATCCGTTTATTATACTGATATCATATCGAAACAAATAGTTGAGTTTTCCATGTGTCTCATGAAAAAGTTCATTTTTGACTAAATTACTATGAATATCGGAATAGCAATTTTTTCACAAACTCAATACGAACAAAAAAACTTTACACAATTTTTTCATAATTTTTAGCACGTTCGTTTTTGTATGATAAGATAACAAAATAATTCATATTGAATTTATAAATTTCAAGTTAAGTTTATCAGAGTATGATTTTGTTAAAACATTGGATTTAAATTGAAAATTAATAGACTTGTTAAAATTTTATTGTTGTATCAATTATTTTTTGGCTAATCTGCGAGCTAATTACGATAAGATCATACGCAAGAGCTCGAACAAATAAAATCCTACATAATCGTGTATCAAAAAGTTTAGATAATTTCCGGACAAACGTCAAACAACAAATCAGTATGCATTGGAATGCATGTCCACAAGCACGTCCATCGATGACTTGGCACGTAAATCGTTTTATGGATAAACAGACGAGTGCTCGCTCTCAGACTATCGGGTTATACAGCAATCACAATTCCGATCTGGGACTCTCTTCTCGCATAATCGATTGCTCAACCCTCAAGTTTCCTTAACAACGATTAAACGCAGAGGGGAAAACTCGTTCGACTAGTCCACACCACTGGTTGCTATTTTTCCTTTATGAGCCTTAATCGAAGAAAGCACAAGAGTTGTTATCTGGTCAACCCGATTTCCCGAGTCGTTCTATTATATGTTGGTTACATTCAGGAACATCAATTTTTCTTTAAATCCACATGTTGGAATGAATTTTCATAATTTGCAATATCATAATTGATGAAAATTCGGGAAAATAAATAAATTTACCAGAACAATACCAAAAATTATATTCATCCAACATTTATTTGATTAATTCCGTAATCAAAATTTCTCGGGTTAGTTTACAAAGAAACCAAATATATAAACACGACATCGTGAGTATCAAAATTCTCAAACTGCTTCGCGATCGTGGAGTGAGTTGGACAATTCATGGCTGTTCATTAGGAAATGACGAACATAATGGATAGAATTAATATTTCATAGAGCCTATTTGCAAGTAGCAGAAACGAAATAAGTATATAATTATCATAACTAGGAAACGAACCGCTAGGGCCACAATTGACGATCCAACATTTATTAATCATTATCAAGTCGACGAATTGATCATTGAAAAAACATAATGGAACAAATTAATTGATCTAAAGGGCTCCAGTCATTCCCCATAGACTATATTAAACGTCAGTCACCAACAACACAATTTACAACAAGACAACGATTTATTTTCATGACCTGAATCGAATATATTCAAATAACGCCCTGTCTTGGAATTTTTTCATCGTCAAAGAAATTCGTCATAAATATCGTGTGGTAAAATCAATGAGAAATTTTTTCACTCAACCAGTTGGCATTGCTGAAAAATATTGTATATTTTTCAACCCACGTTATTGAATTTGCGTAATATATTGATTGACATGAAACACTCCATGTAACGTTTCAGTATAATAAAAGTGTGCAATCTTTTCGAGAGTGATTGGCAAATTACAGTAATCGATGTTATAAATACGCGTCACGAGTATCACGTTTATGAAGAATGCTATTCATTTTTCTCATAGGAGAATTTTAATGCTTGTTGACAGGATAAATCGGGAACGAAAGATTAATCAGGTCGAAATTCAAACTCGTGAATCCTTTAGGATAATAAAATTGAGCGATAGTTAAGCTTGTAATATTGCAACAAAGTTAATGGTACTGGCGGCGATCGTGTCGAGAACAAGATGGCCTTGCGAAATATTTTCATCGAATCGATTCGACACCATGGACAACTGAGCTAGCGTAATTGACCGAATAATTGGCCTCGCCTGTAAGTCACTGTAGCAAACTTCGAAATCGATCGTACCATCGACCACGACACTCTCGATTAGCCGTTCAATTTCATGAATCTAGCCAGTGGCTATTCTCCCTCAAGGAACACAAATCGTTCTGTATTACAATCAAAAATAATTTGCTGAGTAGAGTCAAACAAGTTGATTCTGATTTGGGAAACCAGCTCATAAATTATGAAGGTTGCAAGGGTGGAGGAGAGAGCGGTTAATTTATTAGTGAATGTGTGTTTAATCAATCGAAACCGAAGAAAATTTTTAGCAAGATCACTTGACCGTCCTTGTACGGTCAAGTGCAAGTACTTATATCACTTGTACTTGGTTGGGTGACCGCTTAGCCATATGCAATAATGGAAAAAATAAAATATGTTCCTATCGATTTCTTATTCTTACGATTCAACTTGAGTTCTCACGTGCAGAGTGTAAAGCACCCACGACGAATTTTTTTCTTTTTGAAATTCCTTCTTCCTCCAGTTTTTTCTTTTTTCTTCCAATGAGTCAAAAAATAAATCCATTGTTCTAGATTTTCGCGCACACCCTGCTTTTGTAGAAACGTTGGATGATACGATTAAAAAAAGAAAATGAAATCCGTCAATCACAGACCAAAATATGATTACGTCAAAAGTTAGCACTCAAAAACTGGGATAATTTGTACATCGAGGGTTTTAACTAAATCTCCATGTAAAGGGTTTGCCCAAGAAACTTCCTTGAGCCCGTATACCCAAAGATTTTTTAAAACGTTCAAGAACATCGTGCTACAAACATCGGTGTATGATCTTATTACAAATATGTAAATTTTTTTTTTTTACATATCTCATAGGTAAACTGAGCCTTGCGGTTAGCCACGGGTGTGCCTAGTAATCTACGCGTATGTTTACATTCAAATTCTTCTGGTAATGGTCATAAGAGAAATTTACAACAAAACTGTATCCATTAGAAAGATATTATTAAACTCTGTCATTTTATGGATATTAACCATTTTATAGACAACATTTAATTTCTATGTCGATGTTGACAGGTTTTTATTTCAACAAATTTCATTATAATTCTTTCTAATTTTAATGTATATAAATGAGAGCAAGAAATTGATCTCGTGGCTATCGGAAGTTTTGATCTATTAGATTTTGAAATATCTCTTCAATGCCAGTAAGTCTATGAAAAAATAGCTCCATCATTAATTTATAAACGCCGCATGCCAGGTTCAAAGTGCATGTGTCTAAGGGTCGTTTGCCAAATTCCGTTCTAAAAACTGAATTTCACTTATTTATTTCTGTAAGATATTTTTCCAGCATTTTGTAAAATTGATTTATTTTGCAACGATGTATTCTGTCGGGCTGTAATTCGAAATTCTAAGATCGCACACTGAATCGTTTAATTTAATAAGAGTTTCCGCAAACCTTTCAACATCTCAACTACCATTAATATTTCAACCATACTGTAGCTCGCATGCACACATCTCTCAAGAGACAACATAACGATTTATAAATTGTAGTAAAGTATTTTCTCATAAAATATTATATATTAATGTAAAAACCACGTCAAGGAATGTATTTATTTGGTTTGAGGCGTACAAACTGTTTTTCAATCTCAAAATTATTGTACGTTTGTTATGAAAAAAAAAGGTCACGAATTTACTACATCGAATTCGCTTGATCTTGATCACAATCATTGGCACATACCATCATTGGACTTCCATGGGAGACCCGGTAAACAGTTGACCATTTATATCATAGCTATATATATGCGGGAGTGTCTGAACGTTGGTGGAACCAGTCTCTTTTCTCAATATACACATACATATGCAACGGTAGTAAACTTGGTGAAGTGATTTTTGGTGAAAGTAGCGAACGGCATACGAGAGGAAAAGAATTCTCGCGAGATCGAGAGCCTGACTCTCCGTTTCGCGTGTTATGCTCTCGTGACCCATACAGTTTCATTCTCGTGGGTGAAAAGCCCGTCATCTATATATATATATATATGTTTATGTATAATACATCTGTATTATTTTAAATCCTAAGAAAATATCTGTATATATGTGGGTTCTTTTCGGTTACGAAATAATGTTATCCGGAGATCGTAATTGCGTGTTCAGATTGCACGAAATCTCCATCCGTCACCTGTTGTATGGGCATAACTAAGCATAACTATACAAAGATATCTTTTACGTGTATGATGTTATACGACGTATTCGCCGAGTTCACAAAATCCGTTAGTTAATGAATACGCTCATAGCGTGAGCTTCTTAGGAACAACGAGATAAATTGTAATCCTTATAAAGGTAGTATTTGTGATGTCATTGAAATCAAATGGTTTAAAATAATTGTCTGATTTATTTAATTAACGTTTTTTTCTCTAATGTCAGCAATAATGTTTACACTGTTTCAACTCAATCGATTAAAGTATTTTTAAAATCATCAATATCGCATTCCTGCTTATAATTTTGTTTTCGAAAACCATTTTCAGGACAAAATGAATTCGAAACTGTTTGAGTTTTTGTTCCGAAATTTTGTACACACACGTGTTTTTGTACACACACCGTATTACTGAATGACACAAAACTATGAGATAAAAAAAAAAAAATTAAAAGAATTCCGAACTTGTTATGTCCAGACAATGATTTTTGAAAATGACATTCTAAACAACTAAAGGGCTTCAAACGTCCGGGATTAAGAACCACAAATAAATTGGGCAGTAGTGTGATCGGAACGCGCTTTCTGTTCGGACAAATGGTTTTTTTTTTTTTAACTTTCGATATTGAGACTTCATTATTTGGTCGTCATCTCAAAGTTTTGAGGTTCAAAAATACATGACGATGTATCATTCCTTCGTTACCAATAAATTAAAGTGTTTTTATTGTTTTTTTCTTTTTTTCATCGATGTTTTTCTGGCTTCGATTGTACAAGGAACGATTGAAAGTCATTGGAAAGCGGTGAAAATCCTGTTTCCCCTCTCTGTTATTTTTGTTTGTCATATATTAATAATCGTCGGCTAGTAATTCTCATTTCTCATTTATGACAAATGACTCATAAAATAAGTGAACGAATAAATCGTTTTTCAAAAATAGGTCCGAATACACTTTTGAGCGACCTTGATAACGAATAGCGAATAGTTGAATTATGAAATTGATTTATCACTTCATTATAAGAACGAAAGATATAATAAAGGCGGAGACAGTAAACAGATATGTGTAAATAAATTAAAAAGCAGAAAATATTTTTTATGAGCAGACAAAGTAGCAGAATCTGATTTATTCGTTAGGAGTGAAGATTTCTGAGTTTTACGGTGTCAAATAATTTACATGGGAGAATCGTGACAGGTGAAAGTGGAATATATATGTGCCGTCGTTGCATTTCCACAATTTTTTGAATACTCAACGTGTAGCACCGCCTTGCATTTTGTCATTAACGACGCAGAATTTTTTTTTCTCTTACACCCGAGGAAAACGCATGACACTTTAAATATTGACAAAATAACAGCCCAAACACGATAAACATGGGAAAGATTTCTTAAGGTAGTAGTCTCGCCACAATTATGTTCAAAAAATAACTCTGTGGTTAATTTTTAAAAACTTGGCTCCAACTGGCGGAATAATCTAATGATGTTAATTATATTCTTTATGAATGTTAAAACTTATAAATTAACGGAAAAAATGTCTAATGCGAAGCTTAGAGTTGGATGAATAATCACCTTTTCCTTACTTAATACACTTCGCGAAATGTGAATTATTTTATACTGTTCCGCATAAGAACGTATGTAAAGAGATGCAATTTTTGAGAGTCGACATCTTGAATACGAGATAGTGAATCTTATTAAAAATTCTAACATAGTTTCGAAATAGTGCATCAAGTTGTACTTGAAATTGAAAAAAAAAAAAAAATTCTGTACAAAACGCTTTGGCGAGACCACTACCTTAAGGATTTCATTTTGATGATTTCCTCTTTCTATTTTTTGCTGGCTGACAAAAGACTTCATATTTAATGATTATTATCAATTAACAAATGAATCATCGATATTTTTATATGGCAAACACTAGAGTAAGAAATGTCTATTTTTACAGAAATAGTAATTCGATAATGATTCTAGATATTGATTCAAGTGCGAGAATTTTTTAATACATTTCTATTTATACAACGATTTCATTGATCAAAAAACCAACTGACTGTTTTATAGCATTTATTTGGAATCATATTTATAAATTTCGTGATCGAATTTCACTCCCGAAATATTGGGTTTTATAATCTCGATCCATTATTTCGAACGAGTTCGTTAAATTACTCTCTCTCTCTCTCTCTCTCATTTTGCCTTGGACTTGAAGCATAAAATTCTCTATAGGAGACCTTGAATCCAGGGTAATATTCACATAACGTTTGCGCGATAAAATAATGAAAGTAAAAAAAAGTAGATTGACTGGAAAAAAATGAAGGGCTAGGGATAATTTCATGTATACAGCCACTGAAACACTTATGCAAATATCTTTAAACGTTATTTTTAATCGAAGCACTGAAGCATTAAGTGGGAAAGAGAACTTACCTACAAGAATCGTTGGAGCGCGAAGTTGTGATTTTTTACTTTACACTGTGCAAACACGATACGGTAACTTAAAAGTACAAAAGTTGAATCAAATAATCGTTACTTTGCTTGAAGTCTTGACTGCGTCCTATTGCGCGATAACCTGTCTATTCAGATCAGGCTATTCACTGGATTACTTCATTGTCGTCTGCAACATTTTTTCACGGAAATTTTCTCTCTGATGAAGTGAATAAATAATAATTTTTCATGCAGCCAAACCGACTGTTCCATTAACTCGAATAAAAAACAAATAACGATCAAACGATTTTCCAATAATTCCCATAGCTCTTGCGACCGGAGTACAACTTTGTAGGACGTCAATAATTAACGTTCAAAATATATCTACACAGATGAAAAAAATGTTGAAGGGTATAACCGTATATTTCTGTTCCCGGGCGATCGTCACAGATCGATGGTTTAACGCAAAATGTGTAATTATAGAGCTTGCTGGACGCGGAATTTCATGGAATTTATATAGCGATAGACGGAAGTAAAATAATAAAAATCCGTAATATTCGGATTACGAAACCTACGATGCAAAAGAGCGCTAATGAATTTTGCTGTCCGTTTGTAAAGACATTCCTATTGAATGCAGCTTACTTGCCAATGTGGAATTAGCTCTACCAATGTCCATCAAATTCCCATTGAAATGTATTGATCCTCTCATCTGCATATTAGTCAAAGAACGCTCCATTTGTCATTATAAATACATCAATGCTGCTATTTTAACAGAAATACAAAATATTTATTTATATTTAACAAATTGCATGATAAATAATTCGTGTATATACATGAGTTGTGTACATAAATTTGTAAATTATACGGATCTTGCATGAGTATATGACCTTGTGTCATGCACCTATTGAAATCTTTCTTTTCAAAGTTAAAGTCCTGGATAACGTATAACTCGTTTAATCAATAAACGTCAAGTCTCAAGACGTGCTTACCGCATTTTCAACTGAATTTAAAAATTAAATTATGGTTAGAAACATCATTGAGCTTTACATTATCTAATCGACGAATTTGTTCAGCGTTTATTACACTTTGTTATATTTTACAATGCGAATTTAGGTCGTATCGTTGCCTAGAATTTCGTTTCCTTAGAATAGAAAAATTATTGATACTGTTTGAGTTTTTCTTTTGAAATTTCGTACACATTTCTATTGATCATTTACGAATACAAATACAATTTTTTTCGAGGTCAAAACACCATAAAGGAATTCGAGACGTTTTCACAAAAATGTGCTTTTTAAATTAATGACCACCACGATATCTTGATAACTAGTTGGTCGATTGAGTTGAAATTCGCTACACATTTTTATCGGAATGTTTTCAAAAATGGTATCAAAATTGTAAATCACCTTAAAAAATAGAATTTCTTTGACAACGGCACAACCTTTGATTACTAAAACTTATAAAGGAAATATGGCTATTTTACAGGATTGACACGAACATTTTTCGTTATTCTCTTAAACGGTATACGATATTTATCACCTATATTATGAGCTTCTTAAATTACCATGGCAAAATCTCAACATTTAGTCATCAATTTCCGGATTATACGAATTGATTGTCTTTTACGATGTAACGTGGGAAAAAATGGATACGAAAAATTGCTATGTAGATTTTTATCATAGAGTTGAACTGTGTAATCACTGTGAAGATAATCGATGTAAGGAATACAAAGAAATTACATAATAGTGAAAGATAGAAAAACGCTTTGATACGTAAGATTATCAATGAATGAAATGATGAGGCATTGACAAAACGAAGCTTTTATGATATTCTTAAGCCTTGGAAGCCCTTCGACCGAGATCTTTGATTTCGCAGCGTTTTTTTAATATGTTTTTCTAAAAATTGCCACAATGGTTTTTGGCATTTTTTAAAATGGCACCACCAAAAACTTTGACGGGTGTTCTCGACCATGAAATGAGCATTAATTTTCCACCAATGTGTGGACTACCACGTCCTTGTTCGCAATGCTCAAAACTCATCTCCACGAGCTGCTGACCCAATGGTTTTGTTGTCAATGTCGATCCAAAAGGACTCTTATTTTCCCAATCATCGAAAAAGTGTGATTTATGTTTTCGTCGCGGATCTTCAGTCACGACGCTTCGGGCTGCAAGAATTCTCGGTGCTCTTTTCATGGACTGAACAGTGGTTGACCGGACCTCTGAACTCCGTAATCCAGGGAATGGTAGTTTAGTAAATACCGGATGTTCGGGCGTGACTCGACGGTAATATCGTAATTCATGTGTCGGCTCCGCCAATCCGGCTTCGTAACCGATCCTATCGGTTTCACTATGAAGCCTAACGTCATCCAGTTTGTTCCTTTCGAAAAATAGCCTTGGCGAATCGAAGGCCGACGACAAGATCAGATTGAAACCCAGCACTGCACCCTCGACACCTTCTTCCAAGCCTTTGTCAAAATCCGTGTACTCTTGACCGAGTACTATGTCCCCTTTGCTCGGTATCACATGACCTGACATCTACATAAACCGTGGATAATATAAGATTAGAGTTTTCTTTTTTTTTCTTTTTTTTTATGGGAACTTCTCAGTGTGAAATTTAAAAAATCTAGACTCCCGTAAACGTATTGTTAAATTTTGCTCGGAAATTCGGATTGTTTGGGTCGCTACAGCGAATGACCCTCGAAACTTTGAACACGTTTTTCTCGAAGGGTGGACCATTTTTAACGAACAGCTTTCAAGCTAACCTCCTTAAATTCTCCCACATAATTCTTCTAGACATTTCTTAGAGTTCTATGAAAGCTTTTTCGTGTTATTTCAAAATTTCTTGTTTTTCTAAACGGAAAGTCGTTGAAAAAGGCACAATTTGTCATTCATTCTAGAAATGGTCGTCATTTTGTTAATTTTCATTTTTAAAAAATCCTCCTTTGCCCATAGAGTTTTTCATGCTGATTAATAATCATTCATTGATGAGCTAAAATCATGAAAATGGGCAAAGTTTATGCTAGTTACACTAAGAAGGTCCCTTATTTGCCTGGTCGATTAATCAATCATTCGAAAGTTTGCTCACATTTATTTACATGACTATAATAACATAACTCTGAGATTACAACATAGTATCATGTTGCATAAGATTTTATATTGTCAAAATATTAAGTTGAGTCTCAATTAGAATTCAATTCTATTTCAACATTTGCATGTGTTCGTAATGCAATTTGAAAATATATATCATTGGAATACTTCATACATTTGCATAGCCTTGGTAATTGAGTCCCAGTAAATTTCTTTGTGAACGGCGGAAAAAGTAGACATTGACTATGAACTAGTTAACAGGTACATAAATGTGTAAACTACTCATAAGATAGAAACAGTTGCCTGCACATTAGTTCTTTCACTAGTTCACCGTTGTGACCGAGAAATGTGCGGTTCACGATAATGTAGGAAACTGCCTTCAATCATCTCGTTCGGAGACTTTCAAATAGAGAAGTATTAAAGATTAA
The DNA here is from genome assembly GCA_948107755.1 of Campoletis raptor. NCBI lineage: Eukaryota > Metazoa > Arthropoda > Insecta > Hymenoptera > Ichneumonidae > Campoletis > Campoletis raptor. Next base: position 25,739,500 of record OX403622.1, on the reverse strand, counting down.
CGTGATATATTTTATGAAAAAATGTTTAAAGCTTTATACGTTCGAAAAACGTACGCTTCATTATTGTTTTACTATTGGGATCTGACATGGAGGCGTGGCTAAGGCAATATGGCGCAAACGGGGTGTATTTCGACATGTATATGTGTCACATGTATGTATGACATCTGCTTGTGTTGAATATCCGTGTGCACCCCGGTAATAGTTCAAAATTTGACACCAGATATCTCATGAATTTTGTCAGATCCCAATTGTTCCAATTCGGTCATAAATTTTAAGTGAAAATTTGCTCCACCGGGTCAACAACAAACAAATATTAATTGATTCTAATTGGTTCGAATTTCAATAAACATTTGGAAAAATGTTCATTGACGATATTCGATTTTGTTTGATGTGTTATAAATCAAGTTTTTACAACTGTAAACAGTACCTTTGTGGCATATCCATCGATCGCTTTCTGTCCATCGATCCACAGAGCATAACGTCCGTTAACGTTGGTCCAGCTCTCACAAATATGATACCAGCGATGTTCTTCAATGAACGTTGGATAAGAGAAAATTTCTTCATTATCTATTTCGAGATGGATGCTTTGCCCTTGTGAGGATATCCAAGCTCGTACGAGTCTGTCCTTTTCGTCTTCTGCGAGTTAAAATATCAACAAATATTGTTATTTTTCGACAAATGAACGTGAGAGCGAGTCAGAATTTATGCCAATCGATAGCAAACTTGAAATCTCCTTATAGAATGATTCGAGAACGATCTAGTTGCGCAAGGAAAACTGTGCTCGACTTAGACAATTTGAATGTGTTTTTTTTTCGTCGTGCAATCAATTCGACCTCGACTCATGACGTCACTATGTAACATTTAAGCTACTTTTTTGTACGAGTTGCCATACATATGTGCCACGGTTCATTTACTTAATATCAACGTTATTTATATACGGATTTCTATCAATACTGATATGTAGGCACACACATTACGTTACATGCCTTTGGAGTTAATTTTCAAATTATTTTTATCACCTGCAAATTGATATCAAGAATATCTTTGTTTTCAAATTCGAGCAAGAAATGCAACGATGTGGATCCGTAAATTAAAAGAAAAAAAAAACAAGAGAAAAGAAGCGTGACTTTAACACATCTGACGTATAATTAAAACGTGGACGAGCCCTCAAGCATTGCGAAATCTGTTGAGTCTACATATCACATAGTAGGCTGAGAAAGCACAGCTCGCTCGTGGTAGAATTATGATCATCTTCGAGCAGGTAATTAGCAAGAATAATGAGAACTTTATAGAGTCTTTTGGCGCGTTAACTTGGCAAGACGAGGAATATTAATCGTAACTTTTCTCTCGTGTTAAATGATATGAGACGGTTACACTAAAGAATTATTCTCAATGCACCATTTATCAGACGATCTTTTACATTTTTAATAATTTATAAACAAGTCGTTCAGCTTCGTATTTGAATTTGATTTTTTACCGTTTCCAAAATATTTTTAAGTTTACTATCGTTATGTGAGATATTTGTGGTTAAACTCACCACTATGTGCTCGCCTTTAATAGACTTTGTCTGATGTCATAGAGGCTGTTACTACTCGATATAGCTTCAGTGCGACCGATATACAGGAATGACCTAAATTTTAAATATCGCGATGTCGCTAAAATTAAACTTTACGGTATATCGAGGAATTCTTCACGTGTATTTGAAAAAAGAATCTAAAGTAACAGTGTTTTTTAAATATTTTACTGCTTTTAACTGCTACAGGCTAAATTACATGGAAATTGCACTACTTATTGTATTGCATCTCATTTCAAATTCAGATGAAACGGGAAGCAGTTACTTCATCGCCAGTATTATTATATACACCTCGGTTTATTATATACACCTCGGTGATGGGTGAGAGACAGTAAATTATAAAATATAAAAAACCATATAACTTTGAATGAAAACTCAAACAAGATTACATCATTGGTCCCTATTCCATTTCTATCTCGATAATAACGTTCGGTCAATTATTATTTTCCAGCAGAAAACTATCCTTGCACTATAATATTCAAACTCTGCACAATAGATATCAATTGATTGTGCAATTCTTTGATGCATGTAGAGCATTATATAGTCACTCAGTTTACGACCGTTCTTATATCGGAGTTCTCTGACATAAGGCACGAAATATGTCAATACAACCTAACTTTTATTCTCGTTTTTAATCGATACTGCATGTATGATCCACGATCTTAAAACTCGTAAAACGAGGTCATACACTGTTCGGTTGTTTAATAAAAGTTGTCTGATAGCATGCGAATAGTTTTTGCCAGAGACTTGTGAAATTTGCGATCCTGTTTCATACAGGATTGCTCACAATTCAACATTTTGTTTTTGGACCGTTCGAAGTGTTTATTTTACAGGATCATCATTTAACCCTCTGAGCCACGAATTATTCCCTTTTAATTACATGTTTTCAGTGATTGTTTATTTATAACAAAAAAAAAACTGTCAAGATCCAAGTGAGTTATTGGGTGACGAAAGGAGTCAAGCTACAAGTTTGTGAGTCAAACTGACAGGAATATATCAATTGTGTTTTCGTAATTATTAACTTACTAATTTGATACTTGAACAAATTATTCAAGGCCTGCGTGTATGTTAATTTAATGGTTCAACATATTTTTTTCTTATGCTTAAAATTAAATAACATTTTAAAGAAAATTCTACATTTCTTAAATATGTACAAACTGTAGTACGATCTTTTTGATCTATTTATTCAGACCTCTCTATGTGTTGGAGAACATTATACGTCTTCGTAGTCTGAGCACACGTGGTTCATTACTACTTCGAACTTGTCGCGTCGTTCCAATCCTTATTACACGCGCTTTTAAATCCCTCCAATTATTGATCGTTAGCACGAAATCCCTGAATCGTTATCTACTCTTGAAGTACGTATTTATATTTTTCATATCAACTGAAATGTACTATGTGTACATAAAGGTTAATCTGCATAAAAAAAATACGTATATAATTATAAATATACATATGAAATAAATTTCTAAAGTAGTTCTAGCGTAAATCCTTGTCTCGAAAATCATTCATCCGGTGAAAAGTCAATCGCGCAAAGACTTCGTCGCCGACTTTCCACTTTGGTTGCACGCGAGCCAAATGTAAACGTGTATACAAGGCATTAATCGCATGCAGGTCTTGAACTCGTACGTATACGAGTCGTACGAGAAATTATTTTATATATCCGTGGTGTATTTATATGCGTAGACATTCATGCATAGGACATAAAATGTATTGAACATGTGATTGCTTACTCGAGTAAGAGAAGATGGAATGCGGGTAGGTCAGGTTTGTAGACTTGACCCAGACGCAGAAAGTGAACTCTTCGATTTCCGGTACCGGTAACTCCCATCGTAGAAACTACAAATAAGTTTTATTTTTTCAAATATAATGACACACGATCTTTCGTTACATAGTCATTTTTCGATACATATTTTCATGGCTCAACTGAAATATTATTACCAATCGAATGTAGAGATGTTGAGGTTGAGGTTTTTATGAAAAGAATCGTACAAAACTCAATAGTCTTAATGATATATATTTGGGTTTTTTTGAAAAATTTATCTAGAAAACAAAGAAAACGTTATCCGATGAAAATCGTTCTTGCAAATTATGATCCTTTTGTTGAAATACTGGGTCATGTCGACCCGAAATAACTTTTCGACGTTCATTATTCCTGCCCGAGAAATATTTTCAAGAACTGCCACCGTTTTTCCACCAAAATGATCAATATTTGCATTTTTTAAATACATCATTATTTTTTTGGAAATTTCGTTATAGCACAGTCTGAATTTTTATGATTCACAAACATTGTGGAATGTTTAAAGTGTACTCCTGATTTTTTTCAATGTAAACCGACCACAGTACTGCCGATGGTAGGCGATGAAGTACGCTCCGGGTCAAATTGACCCGGTGTGTCAACGCAGTGGCCAAATTTACGTTTGTTAACGGAGGGTCAATGTACATATTTATCAGACGTGAAGATCCACTATCTTAGACATTTTTATTTCTTTGCACTAAACCGGATACTCTTCCCCATGTTTTATCGGATAAAATTATTTTTTAATGTTACTTTTTGAGACGATTTTTGTTGAAAGATATGGGAATGTGGAAAATCTCACCTGAATATATCCTCTTTGCGTGAGTAAAGCTTTGTGCAATGGTGTGACATTCTTTGTTGGCGCGTTGATTACACGTCCTGATGGTTTCTGATTCGAAGTACTCTCGTAAAAAGGCTCACTGAGTGTCACATCTAATGCGAGCAGAAAAATTGATATCGTTGACACGAACCTTAGACTCAAAGTCTCCGGAGCCATTTTTATTGTTCTGCACTTTGATAGAGTTTTTTTAATGAAATAATGTTTTTTTTTGTTGCATTAACGTGATCTATGTTTAAGCGCGTGTTGCGCCCACGCAATCTCTTTATCAAATGGCACGTACGATCGTGAATGTGTCGGAGTTTTGTGACCGCAAATGTAACGATCTCACGTGGACCCCGATTAGCCAGAGGGCGCCGGTACAAAAAAAAATACTAATCTCTCTCAGTTCGAACAGTTGCGGAGTCCTTTACCGAGGCTCCAATTTCGTAAAATGCCCGAGCGAATATTGTCACGAAATCGATGTAAAAAGCCACGAGGCTTTCTCGCTCCGAGCGTTAAGAACGAAACTACTATTTGGTCGACGCGCTCGCACTACCTCACGATTCACCTCTGGTATAACTTAGTCACAGATCTGAGAAGGGAACCCAATTCTCGCCCCTCACCAATCGCTCCAAACGTTCGGTTCTGACCTCGCTTCGCCCCATAACAAGACCCCCCGGTCAAAACTCTTACCCCTCTTTTTCACTCGTCTTTGCTCGCAATAGCTATTAAATAATCGTTCTTTCGTGAATTTATCACAATTTCATAAATATCGTCCGCAAGGAATCAACATTTTTTTTTACTTTATATTTTGCACGTCACTCCGTATCCTGCGGGTTCCGATGACGAGTTTATACGAAACAGTGCATGACATAAACTTAAAATCGATAGTACGACGCACAGGGTTTAAAATATGACTACTTTCAATGGGCATTTTGTATCTGATTCATAACTAAGATGATTTAAAGTTCAAATTTATAAGACAAACGTTTCGCTCGTATAATTACAATTAATTATATTAATTTAATTGTATTCAGATGAACGATAAGATTAATTTTTCGTGTAATTTTGTTAAATGTGATATTAAGTAAGAAATTATTTAAATTTTTTTAATTCAGCACTGTTAATTAATTACTGCGTATTTAAAAGTATATTTAATTATAATATCGTTGCAATTCGAAATAATTTTTACGCAAGCAATTTTAATCACAGCTTTCGAAAGTACGAGATACTAATCTGTCACAACATTAAACTTGGCAGGTTTTTGCCTCCAACTACTGTGTCATAATCGTGCACAAACTTGTCGCAGGGTTACGGCGAAGGTAATGACGAGAAGTCCGGTTATTGTACCGCGAGAACTTACTAATTGCATACAAATATACGGATCAGAGCACAAGTATACTGTCTCAATATGCGACACAACAAAAATATTCCTCTTAACGCTTTCACAGAATAACGAAAGTCTTATAAATTGCGCAACACAACGGTTCATTATTTTCTGCATCGATTAAGCGCTTACGACTCTTTAATAATGAAAAATTATTAATTGGCACTTTCAACAAATGTAGAAAATTAATCCAAAGCATTCGTTTTTATTCTGGCATTTGTAATTCAATGGTGAAGGAAAAAACCGAAAAGATTTGCAAATATCAACAAAGATTTCGAACATGTCGTCAACAATATCCGTATCAACAATCCTGTTGAAGAATCCACTCCATAAAAAAAGATCGAACAAGTTCGAAAGCATCAGCTTGTTGAAACAACATTGCATACGCTTTTTATTTTTTTCTCGAGTCCACCGTAGATTTTCATGTTTATATTTTTTATTTTTATTTTTTTGTTTCACTGCTGCATCCTCAGCATCGTTGACGACATATCGATCCGGTAAACCACCACCTACTTACACAGCACGCATGACACGTTTCACTTTACACAGTCAACAGTATCCACGTACTTTGCGTTCGACCATGTCATCTTTTTATGTCTAGGTACATATTTTTATGTATATAAATGTGCAGAGATACACATGTTTATTTACTTGTGTACAGTCTCTTTATGTTCACAATGCATCCAACAGTACGTCCGTGCACTGTACGAGTAAACGCGTCGAACGTTACGCCAGAGATTTGTTGTGACTCGGTGTACAAATGTGTATAGCTTCCCTCAGTTGTTCCTTACTTCCACAGCCCGGCAAGTGGCTCTCGGACACGATTTTGCCACGGCTTCTGGTTTGTTCCCAGCCCGTTTCCCCTGATTCGATATTTTTCTCACTCTTTCTTTCTCTCTCTCATCCTTTCTTTTTAACGTTTACCGTGTTTCCACAATTTACGTAATACACACAGCACTCGACGATTTCCGTTCTTACCTGCGAGACTCACGCCGACAATCAAACTCCATCGTCCGGCATTCCGAACGCATTCTTAAACTTTAGGATACGGTAATGATCTGACAGACATTGTGAAATATTCCTCACGCGAATGTGGTTCATTTTTATTTTCTTTATGTTTTTTCTGATAAATTTCTTTTTGCTTTTATTCATCATTATTTTTCATCAGCTCGAAATGGCTGAAAAAAAAGTATGAAGTTTAATCAATTTGGTTTTTGTTTATTTTCGAAGAATGTACTAATTGACAAGTGGATTTGAAAAAAAAAGAATTGAAACGATTTGCCGGTGATATTTTTTTGGAGTGAAATTTCAAATTGCATAGTTTTTTGGTTTTTTTGTTCTGCTTGTTGCAAAAGAACGACATTTCGTTTTATTCCCAGCCAGGCTGTGAATTCAAAGCAATTAATTTTATCAATCGTGACTTTCGAGAAGTGATGTGTGTGAAATAGTGTTACAATCGCATAAATTGTGATTTCCATGATGATTCGAATTCGATTCGATCTTTTAAAAATCGATTTATTTCGTGAATTCTCAAATAATACAAGATTCGAAGTATTTTGATTTTGTGAGAGTTCGTGCGGCCAATAAGCATCTGAACATAGCAACAAAGTTAAAAAAAAAAAAAAAAAAAAACAAGAAACGTGCGTGACTGAGAAAAAGGCGTGACTGCTACGTGTGCCAGGTTTCGAACGAGGGGAAACTAGTCGAACGAGTATCTTTTTATATGGAATCACCAACGACTGTTCAAAAGTGCACTATGCGTGAAGATATGTTATCGGTATGCACAACAAAAAGTGTGGTAAGAATTATAACGTTCTTATTTGTGTGTCGTTATTATTCCGGGCGAAATTTCACGATATCCAGATCGTCATTTTCCACTGTCATTTCTATAAATTTGTTTCTTAACAGCACAAATCAATCTGCCACACAATTACATACAATAATTATTAATCTGCTGCTCACAGTTATTACAAATGTTTATTCAATAGAGACGTATAGGTTGTGTAAATTTCCAACATTATTTTTTACGCTATTTACGTAAATTATAATATTATTCACGTAATTATTTATCCAAACAAAATTATGCAGTTACCACTACAAAACACCTGCGTGTAAACCAAAATGCTACGGTCACGAAATATATTTCCGCAAGAATGCTTCCCCACCCTCGTAATGCAATTTTAAATACCGTGCTTTACTTTGTAGTAACAAAGTATATGATTTCGTAAATCGATGTTAACATTTCATTTGATATTCCTACAAATTCGTCAGACATGCGAAATGTGTTTCTCCTTACCATCTTGAATCCTTGGCTCTTGTGAGTAGAAATCATAAAATTTGATTTACGAAGCTCGCCAGCAAACCTGCTTGGCATAACTCAAATATAACTGAAGAAACAATATTCTGCGAATTCGATACTGCAGTGAAAAAACATTTTCGATTGCCGAATTTCTCAAATTGAAAAAAATTCTCATTAAATGAATATAGAATTCCTTGGATTTTTTCCTCATTTTTTAACAAGTCAATAAAAAATATTGAACAAAGTATTTCCGATGTTAATTACGCTCCATATTAAATTTTTCCACTTCTCTATTATTCTCGTCGAATATAAATAATCGATAAATTCTCAGAGAGTATAATCCAGCAAAATATATTAAGAGTAAAATGATGGTCCACCTGCGCTCGTAAATTTCATTCATCCAACCGAAGGTATCAGGTCAATTTATTGAAACAAGATTCCCAAAACAATAATTCAATGGAATAATTACAATAATTAATTGAAAATTAACCATCGTATTCGCATTTCATAGGAAAAAACGTTTTTATTCACGCGTCAACAATAAATTTAAAATGATTAATGAAATATTTGATCCATGTCATAGATTTTTATTTACTCGCCGAGCTCGTTCTCATACTCGTGCCCGATGCGCGTTCCTAGGAAGTTATGAGCTGCCTTGCATATCTCAACCCGAAGAGTACACGATACCGCAGGTTTCGAAAGTATAGATAGGGCACTCTATAGAGGAAAACTACAATAGTTTTATAATTCTCAACCGATAGCGATGTGCGTGCGGTCGGTGTGTGGTTTCGGCGATCACGATAGTTGAGCGGCCTTGAGCGTGTATGGTCAATACACTCCACTTGGTTGGGTGGCCGCTTAGTCATTAGTACAAACGAGATACAGTAGTGCATTAGGAGACTGTGACAGTGGACAAAACTCCGGGGGAGTTTCGCAGGAACAGTGTAGGGAGAAAAAAATGGGATGTGATGGGATGGATTCGTGAAAACCCGCTAAGGCATAGACAGGAACGAAAACAAACAATTGTTCCATAATTTTCAACATTATTCACACATTAGTTCATTAGCATGGATGGTTATCTTTGAAAAATTCCATCACATCGTTGAACAACTGGAGAAATCCTTGCAAATTTGTTACCAGCAGGAATTAGACATTCCCATATAACAATTATTCATACTTGAAATACGTCAAAATTTGTTTAAAAAACTGTTTTGTACCATTCCCGTTTGAAAACATAAATTCATTATATTACTGTTAACAGTGATGTTATATGAAACTTATTTCGTGATTTATTATTTTTTGCTCCGGTAACTACTTCCATGTTGGTCCATTTAGCAAATAAACGAAATTACGCCGAAATTCATTGTTGTTGGAGTTTTGTTCTCGCGGACTTTCATATCCTCGTGTCTGATAATAATTTTTTAAGGTATATTGTCTTTAATTATGCGTGCTGATAGATTTCAACGACAGAATGAAAAATTCCATAGAGGTTTAATGGTGAGGATCGACGGTATGTTGATTTAGACGGAAACGCCTGACAAACATGTGTCTAGAGTTTCAAACTCAATGTTGGAGCTCGATAGCTGTCTGCTTCGAAGAGAAAATCAAGCATTATGTCTATATCAATGGCAGACTACAATATCTGATACCGATAGTTCAGAAAGAGCACGCACCGTTTCAATTAATATGCGAGGTCACGTACTTGCTATAACTGCCAATTACCCTATCGTTTACCACCATGTATATACCCCTATGTTTCGTATCGTGATTGTAGGCGTAAACTTTGTTCATCAAAGTGCATTTCTAGTATGTGACTATATATGTAACAATACCGATATTTGTATATCGGAGAAAAGAGGGAGAAAAATGATTAAACTTTCATAGTAACCATCGTATGAAAAATGCCACCTGGTTTTTCTGAGCTTAAACAAGCTGAGCGTGACTGATGAGGGGTCTATTTATGTTTTTAATTATCATATATACATGTATATAAATATACTTGACCTATACCGATTCCTCGAATATTTTTAGTTATTCGTTATAAAAACCTATCACATTAATATAATATTGGATGATTTATCATTTTGGAATCGTTGACTGTTCATTAAAAACTTCAAAGTTCGCTTCTTATGAAACTTATTTATTTATTCCTTAATTAATTTATTTATTTGCCAGTGTACAACTTTTCGGTCTTTAATAATATCTTCTTAAAAACTAAGAACTAATATCGAAACAACTGAACTCAAAACTGTAAACAACAAACTACTCAGACTTATAGTTTCTATATTTTCTCTCCATTTTACTGCTTCATGCTTTTCCGTTTCTTCCTCAAGCTATTCTTATGAAATGTAAGAAAGATATGTTTAATTAATAATTAAACAGGATGGAAAAGAAATGAAAATTCAATTATTTATTGTTTTAATTATAAACAAAGTCAAAGGCCCTCGCATTCGACCCGCTGGACTTAAACCATTAATGCAACTGTTCTATGATACGACGTGTACGAGTACCGGTACTGATTCAACAATTCCGACAACTTGCCTCCTTCAGTGAACTTTCGTCGATCCATGTAAAATAAAGTTGAATGAGAGACGGCTAATTTTATTAGCGCTTACGTCAGTTCGAGAGACAGACTATGGGAAAAGTTTCACATATAATTTCAAGTATCTTGAGGAATATTATTGTTGCCTCCAGTTTATAACGATGCCTCGTTTATTATCACGATTTTCTCATCCTCATGAATTAGAGCAGTGAGCGTCTTGCATCAGAAAAAATACACGTGGCCATCAATACGGACACTCGGTGAAAAACATGAGTTTCAACGTCATCGTAGCTCATACTGTTATTTGTTTTCGTTTCCTCTCACTTTTTGTGCGATCGTTACAAGATTAACAAACTCTCTCGATTCACCGCTCCTTCCAGTGTTAACGATCTTGCACGAAGTTTTGAGACAATTAAGTGGCACACGTACAGTCCATTTCTGTCGTAAAAAAACCTGAGAGTCCGTGCGAGAGCGATACTCCGGTTTCTTCGCTGTCCATGAATTGAAATTCCAGTTGGCTTACTAACTTCCTTGTAATTCACGTTCCATCGATGTACGTTCTTTGTTTTTTTTTCCTTTTATCGATTTTCTTTTTTATTTTTATTTTTTCATTTTCCACGTAACAGTACCAAGGCGGAATCGATATTGGGATACATCCACGAAAACAGAAAATACCTATTGAGCAAGACACTTTCAAAGGTACTATGGTTCCAAACCAGAGCTAAAAAATTTCTCTCACCACATGAAACTCTGACATTCGCCGTAGAAATCAGTTATTTTTATAAATCAACTTTTTTAATACTTGAAGCTTTGCTTATGTTCGCTTACGGACAAATTCTTTGTCGATACCGTTCACTCATGAAATCTCATAGTTATACCATTTGTTATTCTACATATGGAACTGAAAGAGACAGTGCCCTGGAAAATAAACAGCTACACAGTTCTAAGGCGTTGTTCCAAATCATTGCAACGATCTTCATCATTAAAAGATACAGATTAGCAGAAATTGGATCAGCAGTTAAACGTCCACGAACATAGTCATTTCATTATCTTCGTGGAAACATTTTCGTTATCAATGTCACTTCTTATTCAGAAGCGTTTATTTATTTTATTCAGTCAATTTTTTTTATTTTTTTTTTATTGAATTCGGAAAATGTTAGAATACGATTATTTGTTAAAAATAGCATAAAATACCATTCAATTAAGCGAAAAAGTGAAAATAGTCTTCGCTTGGATAAAAATATGCGATCTTTTATTTCCTCATTTTCTCCACAGTAAAAAATTCATTTGTGTGCAGCACAAAAACAGCATTTTCCGGCGTATCATATCGCATGGACGTATCGTGTTGAATTCTCGAATGCGCCGCATCAATACCATCGCATGAAATTATTTTTTACTCAGACGATGTGAACCTGCGTCCCAGTTTCGCTCTTCAGTTTGTACCAGACAGAATATATTTATTATAAATTAATGAACAGCAACGCGGTAACACGGTATTTCATGCAAAAAAATAGAAAAAATTATTAAAAGCTCAATGCATATTGAGCGAACATTCAATCTATAACGAGAGGAATGCATTTCTTGCTTAATATAAAAAACTTTGCTAATGAATTATCGCTGTTCCCTATACTAGTATTTTATTGAAGGTTTAATTACGGAATGTTGAAATAATCAAATATTAAATGTTTGCACAATGTTTATGGTTTCAGTGAAAACTTAAACTCACGCGAAGGGAAATTGTGTAAAAAAATGATTGTAATGAAATTACAATTGGATACAATGTCATAATGATGAGGGTTTCAGTGAAAATATTGTAATTTCCCATTTGGAATTGAAGTAGTAATTACTGCGCTTGTTTTCTATTTTATTGTTCAGCTGAGTATATATGTTGTTTCAATTGCTTTGAGTAATCGAATAAATAACATACTCAATCAGCCATGATCTTAAATTTTAATAACACACATATTAGTTATATAATATTGCTGGAAAATCGAAATTCTGACTTCCCTTTTTTGAAATATTATTCATTATAACGATAAAAAAAATTCTATAAAAACTTTACTGAATTGTACGTCTCTAATTTAATTGTATTATGATATAATCATGGTGAATAGTTAAGAATAATATCTGGAACAATATCTCATTCGAACATAAAATATTAATACACTGACTAATATTTTTCTTTGTAATTATTGTTTTACAGACTTCTAAAAATTCGACTTCAGGCAGTAGTTATTACATAGGAGGCAGCAGTACATTGCCAAGAGGTGGCTCACTAATGCGAGCATACAGTCCAGCGACCTCGTCCGTCGTGGCTGGACCGAATGCCACCCCAACACAACCGAAGACTCTTGGTACACCGGGTAAGAATTTTCCTCTTGGCTATAAATAATCGCAGACACGACATAAAGCAATTAGCGTAGATCGGGAAAAATCGATCACGGTCTCAAAGCCACGACAAGAACAACGAGAAATCCAATGTGTTTCAAATACTTTTATTCCGTCGTTATAAAATACTGACCTCAGAAATGAACATTTATTCATTTGTTTTTGAAGGAGGACATTGCATTTTACTTTTGTCCGTTGACTCGACTTACAGCTCAACTATTCGTTGATTTTTCCTTGATCGAAATAACATAACGCAGTCAATCGAGATATTCGACCTGATGTTGTAAAATCATGTCCTTATAGGATTCCAGAAAATGATCTCCACTTTATTTTTGCACACATACACACACGTAAAGCGGAATAAATTACTGCCCCATAGAACCCCGGCATATAATGAAGCACAGTCTGTACAATCAGGCATTTAAAGTATTTAGAAACGTGCAAGAAAATTGAGTTTGCTGCATGATTCCACAAAACAGTTTTATTGTTTAATTGAGTTTCCTCATTAAATCACTTATAAATTGAGCATGTGCTTTTTAATATTAGTAATAATAAATATAATATTGTTTCAAAAAATTGAAGAATTTCCAATGCAAAAAAAAATAAACTTCATTCATTTGATTTAATGAATGTCGTTGGAAATCTACAATTTTTTTTTTCTATACAATTGAAATTTTATGCATAAATAGCACGACATTTCGTGGATTCAAATGATGCATTATTTTTTTCTTAAAAATTGGTGCATGCTACATCTTCATCTCATTTACCATTTCGCTTCTTTCATCGACATCCATGAATAAGAAAATCGACTACTAAATTACAGGTTGTGGAAATAATAAATCTTTCACCCTTACCGTATGACTAACTATTCTAAACTACTATTTTGAGAACGGTGGTGTCTTAACGCTTGTTGCTTTATCATAAACTCAACGACCATTGAGAATCTAATATAATTTTGACGAAGTTAAATTATTTGTGAAATACCATTGCCCGATTGATCTTTCAATTTCTTGCCGGATAATGATTTTTTTTTAGCCTAGAGAATATTATTAGATTTCTTGATATTCAGTGTGAAATAATAATCGCTAAAAGAGCATGTGAAACCTTCGTAAACAACGTAATTATGAGAAGTAATAAAATTATTGCTTTCGTAATTATTTTCCCTAATTAGCAAGGTTTCCATTTCCTTTCTTTGTAAAAGAAGAATTATTTCATTACTTGATGGAAATTACATTCCTGAAAAGTGTTGAATTTTTATAATCTAACAAAATACATGCTGAAATTGCAACAAAAGAAAATTTTCAAACATTAATCATAACGAACAAAATAAAACTAACATAAAATGGTAAAGTACAATGGCTTCGTGGGTCTGGGTATATGGTACATTGCTTTTGGTTTCAATGGTTGGATAGGTGGTGGCGGTGTGGCACCAGCCAAGCCGCTTCGCAGTTACCAATGCAGTAAGAGTCCCCTCGGCAGCCTTGGGGGCTCGGCACGCTTCTCTAGAGACAGCTCCGTGTCCCTGTATAGTATACCAGGTCAGTAGAATCCTTAAGCTTAGGCCAAGCTGCAAGAGATTTTTGCAGATGCAAAAAAAAGACTGGATGAACGAGAACAATTTTTTTTTCTTTTTTTTTTCTTTTAATTCAAACTTCAAAGATGGAAACTACGAAACCCAAAAAAAAAGAAGTATAAAAATGATCTACACGATATATTTTTCATTCATTATTTTATGCATCAGTCATTTAATTCATCACTCAACGTATGTACATATACATAATCGATATTCGATTGGAGTAGAAAATCGTTTGTATTTATTGACCATCGAGTATATTTGTAGTATCAAGTGAATTTAGTACGTTCAATCAGGATTATTGTGTGATTATTGTTCTCACGGGTCGATAACGAGATGCGATTTATTCATGAATGAAATGAAAGAACAATAAACGGTGGTATCGCAAAAACATCGTTATCCAATCCTATCGAACACACGACAATCATTCTGCCTGAACCAAGTAGCATTATTTGTCTGTTTAACAAAACACCATATCGGCGATTTCGTTATTTTCAAAACCGATGACAACTCGTGAATTGGATATGTACTTCTCCGCATGTGTCAAAAAAAAATAAATAAAAATGTTTGTTTCTCGAAGCACAAAGGCAAGCAACAACATTTCGTAGCCGAGTAGCATTGAATTGGCGTTTGAAAAATTGATTGATGAAATTTTTGAAAATTTCAAGTTTATCTCATATGGCACACTTTTTTTCTCGTATTTATAGTGGATATGTATTCAGAATACGTTTTTACCCTGTCCAATATTAAGATAGTAGTTTCGCCACAGTCACGTTCATAAGTTATTCTTCGCAATTGTTTAAACATTGGATATTACTTTCCCCAGTAAATCCATTTAGTTGAAATATCTTATAGGAATGTTAAAATGTATAAACTTTCGGGAAAAATGTCTAAAATGAAGTTAAGACTTCGAGAAATAACAATGTCTGCCATATAGCTTTTACTTTATGAAGCTGTATCTCCGAAACCAAACGCGATCAAAATTATTGACTTTTTTAGACAAACTTTATCATATGTTCCTTCGTAATTGAAAGGAAAAAAAAAAAAGAAAAAAAATGAACAGAAAATTTTCGATATTAATTGACGAAATGTGCAATCTTTGATTGCCAATATCTCGAATACGAATACGAATACGAATACGAATACGAATACGAATACGAATCCTCTTGAAATTTTGTACAGAGTTTCATAATAGTAGCTTCAATGAGTTTTCATATTTTTTATGAATTCTGTAGTTAAACGCTTTTACGAGAGATTTAAGTTTTAAAAAGTACGGTTATCAAACAAATTCTTTGTTACAGTCTAGTAAATATGTCAGAACAATTGTAGTTTATTGATTTTTTTGAAATTTTACATGAATCGTATTTTCGCTATATGTTTCGTAAATGGGTACAGGGCAAATGAGAAATATTGTTATTTCAGCAAAAATAAAACTTGAGCATATATCAAGGAGCCTAATGTTGTAAAATTTGACGCTTTATCTTCTCAATTTCATATATATAGACTGCATTTTTATATAAAATACATAAATGAATAATTCGTCAGATCGGCTACACGGTGAAAGTGGCTACATGAGCAGTCCTGAAAGAGGTGGAGGTGTTGGCACGGGATCAGGAAGATATCCCGGTGGTCCATACAGCACCGGTAGCAGTTATGAGGAGCCTTATTATTCACAATATTCCGGTACCGTGACACCTGTCATCGACGAGGAAGCGAGGTAAGGATAGTTCGTAAAATTTCATAAAATTACAAATTCGAAGCGTCATTTTTGAATTATTAATATTCCTTGACTTTCAAGACGTTTGTTGTGTAATAAATCGATGAAATATCTGTAATTTTCCCTCTTTTCTCTGTAATATTTCCCTACGAGTAAAGGCAGTCTAATTTTCTTTTGGCTGTGGAAAGAATGTGGATTTTTGTTCCATTTGATCGACCTTGCTTTTTGGTTGTTCTGTTTGTCGATTTCATTGACTTTAAATTCATCCTGAAAATATCAAAGCATAACAAAAGTCATAACAAATTGTAATTTTTCTTTTTTTTTTCATCGTCAATAATACGACAATTCCACATACACATTCCAATGTACATTTTTTTCATGATTCTTTAATTCATCCACAAAGTTTTGCACTATACGTTGTTACATGCGATTTATAAAGTCATTTCTTTTTTTACTCTAAATTTGTTCATTCAATAAATTATCTCAATGATGGGAAATTTTGTACAAAAAAGAAAAAAGTATTTTTAGCTGAAGATTGAATCGCGAATAATTGTTGTAGAATTTTTAATTTTCCAACCATCGAATTTTCCGAGCAAAACCATTCACGAAAGCAAATGAATTATTCGCTGAAAATCAATTCACGTGAATAATAGAAAACCAGTTAATAAGCAATGTTTGAACGGCGAGTCCCTGATGCGAATCAATTCGAACATTGGATAGCTGATAGTGTGGGTGTGTGTGTTTGTTGTGGGTGGTGCAGCGATACGGAACTGTTGGAGGAATCGTACAGCCTTTATGGCGTTAAACCACCGGGCCGTCCACCTTCAGGTCCCCCGAGATCCCCATTTCCTCCAGGAGCTCCGGCTCTGCCTCCTGGGCAGCCGTACGACGTCACTCGGTATAAATTAATTTCAATGAACATCAAGAAAAGAGAAAAACTGTTTTATAAAACGAAAAAAAAAAATTAAACAACAGAAATGAAATCATTGCTATACATATACATGAGCATTGCCTGAACCCTGTGAACGTCATCTGTTTTGCTTCGTGTCGCCTCGCAATCGTCAATACTCCGCTTATGCCTGAGCCCTAAAATCCATTTTGTCACTCATGTATACTTTTCTTTGCATTTGCGTAATCATTTTTTTTTCTTTACTTTGACAAATCAGTCTCTGAAGCCATTGTTTTTTTTTTTTTTTTTTCGTTGATTTGTTTTTATTATCGTTTCGCTTGATTTACACTACGTAACGCAATTCAATAATCTGAAGAAATATTTTTCTTGTTATGTGATCGAACATCACCGGAACAGCTTGGACAATTTATCGTGCATGACAAATTTGCAAATACAGTGGAATTTACGCGATACTTATAATTCGTAAAATAAAAAATTCTCTTGCTTCTCAACAGCGAAAAATTATTGTGTTATTGTAGTTGTTTTTTTTTTTTTTTTTTTTTTTTGAACGTTAAACATATCATTCGTAATCGTGGAATGCCTGCTTCTAGAGATTGTGGATATTGCAAATTAGTTGCGTTAAATATGCATCGATGTTACGTCTCGTTTGACTGATGCCAGAACGACAGAATTTTTCTTCGTGATTTCCCTGCACTAGAAAGTAAACTATGATTGTAAAGTAAACATCGCGGGTAATTTACCTGTTACGAGCTGCATTTTCCACTCAATAAGCTCGAGAGGCTCATAGACGGTTTCTGTAAAAAAATTTATTCCGTACAGTATATTATTCATCTTTTTTATTATCCGATATTTAAGAGACCTTCTCAGAGTTCAACGGGCATAAAATTTGTTTTTTTTTCTAACATTCCTCTCGTTCATTCGAATGAATGGTGCAGTGCATGAATTTTTTTCTATGACGTTTGGCTATCATTTATTTTTGTAAAATTGTTTGCAACTTCACGGTCCGCTGAAATCATTTTTTTTTTTTTTTTATAAGGAAAGCTGATATTGCGACCCAAAGAATTCAAACTTCAAAAGTTTAATAGGGAGTTTATGAGAGTCTAGATTTTTTCAATTTTACACTTAGAAGGTCCCTCAATATCGATTTTTGCCTTTAATTTTTATTTTCGAGAATTCGAAATAAAATTTAGTTGTATTGGCATTGGTTAATTAATGATCAGATCGAAGAACTAATGCTTCACGATACGATACGTGGTATGCAGCATGATTAAATTATTTCGACGTTCAGTACAATGCGAATAAATAATTAGTGAAATACTGAGTAATAATTTACACCAGACCGATGTTATGTGGTTGGTAAATAATATGAACTGCAACTTCACGTATAATGCACTGTGCAATGGTCCCAATACTTCATACGTATCAAATAATTGAAATCTTTTCACAGTGATTTTTTTGTTGAACAATTTGCTGATAACCAGTGATTGAGTGCTGGGAGAGTAAAATTCACATCCGTAAATTTCATCTATCAATGAGAAATGAAATAGTCATGACGATGAAAGATAGTGTGAAAAATATTCAACAGCAAAAGACAAAGACGTCAAAACTTAGAATAAAGTCGACTAAAATAGAGAATAAAAAATATTTTGAAATGGAAATGAATACCGTTCACTACTTAATGTTGCAACAACTATCATAAATAATAGAAATTATTATATTGACGCATTGATGCAGTAAGACTTGGACCAAGTGACACTGAAAACAATGCACGAACTAGACAACGTGTTCAATGTTAATTCGCTGTAAAATGTCTAAAGTTTCGTAAAGTAAAAATAAAAAAGGAATGCATATAAATTGAATGATTTTACACAGTTACAAATGTTAATTGAACACGAACAATTACTTTTCCTATAGGATAAGGGTGGAACAGATGGAACGTCAGCTTGCTAATTTAACTGGTCTCGTGCAAAAGGCTCTAACTCATGCTCCACTCACGAGTCCCTCGCCCAGGGACTATTTGCAAGTCCCGGCAGGACGTGATCCGTACACAAGAACCACAGGTACCCCTAACGCTATTACGATTCATTTTCTTCTATAATTATTCACGTCGCATAAATCGTCAAAAAAACAAAATGATGTAAAAATCGTGATCTATGTATTTATGTATTTGTATGATTGCTCTAATGATTAACAAAAATAGAAACAAAAGAAAGTAACGAAGAGAAGGACAACGCGTATTAGTTTTAACACAATAAAACATTAGCATTTCACAAATAATTATGCATCAATTTTTGTAGGTGTATTTGTTTCTTCTACCGAAAAACGAAGCACTTTATTCTGTGATTAACATTGACGAGTTACGTGAAGAGCACATGTAAATCGGTATCGAGCATTTTTGTCTACAATGTTTTTTATAATTATTTAATTTACCTTGCAATATCTTTCTCGATTTGGTTTATAATGGTTTCATAAGATTCTCAAACAGAATAATCGATTTCGTGCCATGAAAAAGACAAAAAAATTGGATAAATATAAACGTGACGTTTTCTGGATTGAAAAAAAAATCAGTGTGGCAGTGCCCCGTGCATAGATTTCTGTTGAAAACAATATAATCATTGTTTAGAAATATATAAAAAGCACAAATTGAATATTTATATTGAAAAATAAATTAATATTGCTTATCGGGTTAACGTTTGATTTTTTTTCCAGTCAGCGTACAAATAATCATCTTCATAATCATTATCATCACCATTATTGTTTTTGTAGTGCACGAATCTATATTCGCGAATATCGACGGGCATTATTGAACGTTCATAGATTATTAGTTGCTTCTAACATCACGACGAAGAAAAAACTATCACTCTTGTACAGATAAAAAAAATATACACATATATATATATATTTAATTATCACGCATATATAGAAGGGACTGACATGTTCATAGCTTTAACAACGAAACCGTTGCTGTATAATTATCAAGTAGAGCCTACATTTCATACATAGTGTAATTTATAGTCACGGATCAACGAGTGAAGTACCCACATGTGTGCAACGCGAAACAAATATTACTTTGCCAGGTCATAACGATCCGATAGTGTTTTTTTTTATGTTACAAATACTTGCAAGATTTGAATGACTTTACGTGAAATATCTGCGTGTCCAGGATACATGTCATATTCAACCCCATTGCATAATACATATTTCGGTTTTGTCCTAAAATACTCAGGTTGTTGTCTCACCAAACATTTTTTTTATAGATAAAAAAATAATTTTACAGTAAAAAGTTTGAAATTTGTTTAAGATTCACCGGTTCGAATTCCAAATATTTCCCAACGATAATTCCGTTATTAAATTTATCCAAAGAAAAATATAAGTAAATACGATTTTGAACGTTTAGATTTGAAGGGATAACGATTGAAAGAAAAAAATGAGTATTTGGGAGAGTTGAGACGTTCTTATTTCGCAAAGTCTGTAAAGTTTTGTCGTTGGAATTTTTTTTTTCCTCATTATTAGTCGACCCAGAAATTGTAGATCCAAGTAGTTTTTTTTCGATTACGTTCAACGAAATCAACAAATTCATCAAAAAACATCGAATCCATCAGTTTTGATCCAATTTACTGGGATTTTGTTCAATAAAAAAATTCTTTCGTTATCCTTCCTTCAAGATATAATAACATTATTATGACCGGAGAGTTAACTTTTCAACATGATTTTAGTGAGACAACTTGCCTTACAATAAGACGAAATATTTTCACTTAATTCTCCCCGTTCTGTGACTCTCTGAAAAAGAAACTTTCACAATCAATAAAAAAATTAATAAAAAACTTGCAGAGGACTTCCAATAAATTTCAAGATGGATAATTTATTTTTTATTACTTTCTTAACTCGTATTTAATGTTTATGGTCAAAATATTTGTTTAAACGTGAGTTTTAAAGTCACAAAATACGATTTTATTTATTCGAAGAGTGATTTAATTCTGCTATGATTTTTCGATTAATTATTTCGGTCCACGTGATCGTCAACTAAAAATCGTTGAATTTAATCCATCCAAACCGAAATAACTATTAAATGGCCGGTGACTCGCCTTTGTTGAGATCTTGATTCTAAATCAATGTTTAAACGAACTCAAAATCGCAACAAAAAGAGAAAATATAAATGAAAAATGACACACATTCGAATATTAAAGTTTATATTCATGAAGCTTTAAACTTATTAGAATGAAAAACAATACTAATAGTACTCCGCTCCTGGTCTGAATTTTCTTAATCATGCTGTAAACATGCTTTGTTATTTCGTCTAACCGCACACCAGGCGCCGGGGACGAGTTCGACAAACACTCTAGCTCCAGCTCCGCCTCTCTGCCAGGTGTGTCACAATCTATCTACATCTATCACTATACATATTTCTCTCTATCTTTCTAACCATCTATCACTCAATTAATAACCTCCAATTTATAAAGACAATAAAAACCATTAATAACCGGTATATTGAACATTAATTTTCACTTATAAATAATTTTAATTGTAATATATTACATATGACGTATTACAGATGACTCATACTTAAGGACTGACGTAAAGCCACCGAAATTAGGCAAAGGTGCGCTTCAAACTTTTCACCGATAGCACGATCAATTTCTTTCTGTTTTTCTTCTTTTCCAAGCTGAAAAAAAAAAATTAAAAAATAGGAACAGTCTTTTGCACTATTATCTCCGACCCATCGTCACGAGATCGTTCTTTGTCTTTTATTCGATCGCACTCGCAAACAAGCATGAGATTTTTCTGCTTCTGCATAACACGAATATGGAGCACGTTAGACGTCACGACTAAATTACAATGTTTTTTTTTTTTTGGTTGCTAAAGAAAGTTAAATACTGAAAAATACATACAGCCGTGGTAAAATGTTTTAAGCAGTGCATTTCCTGTCCGGACGAAAAATCAAATATCTCGATTTGAAAAAAAGATGGACTAATTTAGTTAATGGGATTTCAAAGCGGATACATTCATTTTCATTTTACTTTTTTTGTTTTGTTTGAACTATTTTTTTTTGCACCGGGTACGTCAATTGTAAATGCCGCTCTGTCGTGATCTTGAGACTTTCAAAAATCGGATTGCAAAAAGAGTCTTTTTGAATTACGTTTTTTTTTCTCGAGACCCCATTGTTAACGTCGCTAGACAACGCCCTCTCGAAAACCTCTTTTTTTTAGAAAAAACTCGATAACTCTGGGGAAAAGAAAAACAATCATTAACTCATTAACTCATTAACGAAACAGAAAGAAAAGCAAAATGAAGATAAATTTCTACACTCCAAAACCCCGTTTGGTAAATTCTTCTTAACCGAGATATTTGATTTTTTGTTGGGATAGAAAACTTACAGGGTTCCAAAAATGTTTGGCCAAGGCTGTACGTACTGGAAACAGTAAAGATAATGATTTTTTCATTTTTTTATTGATTATTGATAAAATCATCTGCTTCACTCCCATTTCGCACAATCGCTGATCGAAATTTTATCTCGACGCACAGTGTCAAAAGCACTTTGATGTTTTTTTTTTCCGCTCTTTTGAACTCGCTCTTGCGATCGAAATCCAATGGAAATAATGTTTCCGCATTAATTCGTCACAAAAAATGTACATTGCAGACAAGTCGGTGTCGTTCGAAAAGTCGGTATCCTTCAGTGACGAACCACCAGATATGAACTCCCCCAAACAACACTCCCCGCAACACGCAGGTAAACGCTTGTGTACATATTTACTTAATTAATGTAAATATTATCAAGTTAAATTATTAAGTCAAATAGTCCATCCCATGCCAAATAAAAAAATGTCATGCCTTTCAAATATTTCCAAATCTATCTAGAAATTTTGTATTTTTTCAATTTCAAAGTGCAAAAACAACGCTCTCAAACTTAACAAAATGCTACAACGAATATTTTCATGGAAAAAATTAATTATTGGAAATCAGAGAAGTACTTGAATTTCAAAACTTCGACAAACAAAGTTTTGATACTAAAAAAAAAAATGTGACAAATCCATTTGAAATAAGTGGTGATCGAATTATACCACGAATTATTTATCGATGTTTGCTTTTTGTATTTGGCATGTGACAACATAAATTTGTATGAATCAAAATATGCGACGGTAGACTAAATCGTTGATATTTTGGAATGGCATGTTGAAGACTCTCTCGTTAGCTAAATAAACATCGTATATTTTCTGACGCTGAATACCTCTACTATTTCCAATGCTTATTGCAATCAACATATTAATTGTACTAACATGGCAAACAGAATTATCCTATAATCGTTGAATTCATTGCGCATCAATATCTAAAGATATCCACGTTGTGCTCGAATAAACCGAATACAATTATAGAAATATTCATTTTCACATTCAGAGAGATATTTGTGAATTGAAAAGACGACAGTATTGAAATTTTCAAGTTTAGACACCTGTCAAGTCAATAAGAATAAAACTTTACATTCGAAAATGATATAAATTTCATCATAATTATTAAGAGTAAACTACTGAACCTTTTTAGCATCTTTTTTCATTGGTTTTTGGTTTAAAACTATTCATAAACGTACAATCAGATAAAAATGATTGAGTAATTAGAAAAAAAAAAAACTTTTCCCGAATAAATGCTCAATAACGTCATTCACTAACAATTTTTTGTCAGTTTTTAATAGAATAATCCACTTTCTAATGAAAAGTAAAAAAAACAAAACAAAACAAAACAAAAACTAACGAACTTCTGTTACTAACACAATTAATCCTACGATTGTGCAATGCTACTCCAGCGGATACAAAACCCACGAAACCAGCTATAAAATCCTCGACTTTGCCACGGATGTCCTCGCAAGGTAAATTTTTTTTTACCTTTTCTCCTCATTCTGTCGCCCTTTTTATTTCCATAATGCAAAATCATGAATCAAGGTAATTCGATAATTAGTATAAGTACAAAAAACGGGAACAGTATTAACCAATTATTATCATGAACGATTGTTCATCATTTAGATTTATTTTAGAAATAATATTTTCATTTTGTAGAAGCAAAAGAAAAGCTTCATCTCAACAAATAAAATTTATAATACGATAAATTTTATTTTCATCGTATAGGACCAATCGCTGTCAAAAAAATATGTTGAATAAATGATTTTGATAATAATTGAAAATTGCAGAAAGAGACAGACACAAACCCACACCACCACCAAAACCCGTAGCTCTAGCAGCTGGCCAATACGTCTATCGAGATTTAGCACTTACACCCGAGATGTACAATCAGTTGAGAGGTTTACAAAAAAAAGCGAAGGATCTTCGTCAAGAAGTTCGTAACTTACGGCGTATGTCACAGACACAGGCTCACACGGTTCGGGAAACTATCAGAGATACTTTCATTACAATAAGGTAAGTGTACGAAAAAATGACATTGCAGTTAACATCATACATCACTGCATCACTCAACCTAATCAGTTTAATCGATTGCACTATAAATTGGTCAAGCAAACTGATTCGTTCAATTAATTCGAGCAGACTAATCATGTGGTCAATTAAACTAATTTGTTTCATCAATCAATTTAAATAATTAGATCAACTCATTATTCACATTCTGTTTATTTCAATAAAAATACTCAGTATAGTTATCAATAAATATAAATTCATAAATAAGTTAAACATTTCATAACGAATTAACGATTCATATTATTTATTTATTTCATTTCACGCTAGACTATTGTCTACTCTGCAATCAAAATTATGAAAACTTCTCAATATTTCGTGAAATTTTTTTATATTGGAAAAAAATGATGAAATACTCTTGAGATTATGGAATATTCTCAAACAAAATATGAAACTCTACTAGAAAATTGCTCGAATTTTTGGAATATTCTCTCAAATAATGTAGAACTTTTCTATAAATATATATATTAATGTTTTTTTTTTTTACAACGATCTGAATAGTATTGGAAGTTTTAAATATACTATTGTAACTTGAATTATCCACTGCACATTCGATGTTTTTCTGAAAAATTTCTAGAAATCGATCATTTTCGAGTATACATCTTACATGATATTAAATAAGAATTCAAATATGACTGTGTGCTGTCACGTTAATCCAAGCACTCAATCAATAAATATAAATCTAGAACCAATTTCTTTTTTTCAATATTTTAACCAGTCCTAAAGTTTTTATTAATAAATATATCGAAATTGGAGGCACATAGATATCCATAAAAATATATTTAAAACATTTTTTAATTTACGAAGGAATGTTCTAAAAATTTTGTTCGCACAAATGACAGAGCGATGCTAATATCGGGTGGAGAAGCAGCTTGGGCAGCAGGTGACACAGAAAAAATGAGACTGAACCGCGAAGAAGACCTCTACAAGCAAGAAATGATAAGGCTGGAAAAAGATCTTACGTGAGTAAAAATTAAATCGTCCCTTGAACTTTGATTCGGTCCAGTTTCAAATCAATGCTTATTATTTGATTTCATTACAGCGAGCTAGAGAGTACAGTGGAGGAATTACGAGGCAATGTCATAAATCGTAAGACTCGTGTCAACATGTCCGATGTTGAAAGCATGGCTCTCATCCTTAGCAAATCCAGGTAAAATTTATAATTACGAAACAATAAAAAAAAATCAGGAAAAAAACATTAAACACATTTTGTGGGAGTATTGTCGGATACTTTGAAAATTCATCTGTTTATACACTGAGAAAAAAAGTTACGTTGAACGAACAAAATTTATTTTGTTGTATGAAAATATGGTCAATTACACAATTTTTTTGTTGAACCGTGGATCTACATAATTTGATTCAACAAAAACAAATAGTTGAATTTACCACATTTTCGTTCAACGAAATTTTTTTCTCAGTGATATAGTGGCAGAAAATGTGGCTTGAGTTGTGAATGAGATCAGTGTTGAAAAATGGCAACGTAAAAAGTTGTAAAGATTAACAATTTAATGTCGATGCTTATAATTTATTTTTCGTGGGCATTTCAAAGAATTCGTTTTAAACATCGATGGTAAAAATTCTTACTTCCAATACATTTAAAAATAATGTTTCATGATTTGTTGCTCCAAAAATTTCTCAATTAAATGAATAATCGTTTGTTTTTTTACTTTTAATTTAAAGCAAAACTGTAGCAGATCTGAAGGTCCGTTTTCCAAGCCTTCAGGAAGGTATGAAGGGCCTGCTGAGTTCCGAAATGGAAAAAGTCGTGAGAGAAGAAAAGTTTTTGAAGGAAGAGCCTGAACGTCTTGAATCAGCATTAAGAAGATGCAAGAAACTAACTGGAACGCTCGTCACGCTCAAACGGTACTTCCTGATACACCGATCGAACCTCTTTCAGTCGATCAACTCTACGTAATTTTCCCGAATATTTATGTATTAAAAGCAAATGATAACAAAATAGAATCTAACATTCCTATAAATTGACAGAAAAAAAAATAATTAACAAAGAAAGAATGAAAAAACGATTTATATTTAAAAAATGTTATTCAGCTTGGCGTCGGTGCAAGAGCAGCGATCACCAAATGCTGCGAGCGTAGATGCCGAAGAAACCCCACCAATAACGCCAACGTCGGCCCAACATTCTAAGGTAAAAAGCATTTTTCACATTTCGCTATATATTTCTCAAAAAATATATATATATATTTGATTTTTTTTTCTCTATCTCTCTCAAACTATCTCACTATATCTTCGATATAATATCTATATAAATAGACATTGTACTATTCCCTCATCCCTATGCGCTAAAAAAACAACAACAATGCATGCATCTTAAGCCCCATCACCTCCAATTTCTTGCTTGAAAGATATATATATATATATCTATGTATGAAAAACAAAAACACGACAAAACAAATAAATAAATATATATGTATAAATGGTAGTTTATTGGAAAACTCGATCTCTTCAAGATCCTGATTTGTAATCATTTTATCAAGTCTTTACAAGCTAATTTTAGCTGCATTAAAAAAACACTAATGCGACTAGAAAAAACATGTAAATGTGTGCCAGAAAAATGGAGATAAAAAATCATGCTTTAGTCCGAAAAACTCGGTTTTCAAATATCCATTTCTCTCTCTCTCTCTCTCTCTCTCTCTCTCTCTCTCTCTGTCTCTTTCTTTCACTTTCGCTCTCATACTTAATCTCTCGACTTTTTGCATCTATCCACAATCTTCAGTACGTCTGTGCATCGTAATTAAAAGAGTTTGGTAAATTTCGCGTAGTATACATTTGAATATATATTTTTAATCGTAACTTGTAAAGAAATGAGAAGATAAAAGAAATATGAGAAAACGATATCTTTGATACAAGCAAATAGGAGGTTCCCGCAATCAGTTTACTTCACAAATACGTGAGTAGTAAACAGCAGGAATATATATATATCTATATATATTTAATATATAAATTATCTACTATTTATTTCCCTGATCAGTAATTTTCGTCACTAAGTAGGTAGGCGACGAAATTTCTATGCTTCATAGAGAAATACTTATGTCTTCTATTATTATTATTATTATTATTTTATTGTTATACAGTAAAGTATAACTTTTGCTGCAGTTATGTTTGACAATGAGTAAACAAAACACCAAAACTTTTGTGAAGTAATCTGAATTAAAACCGCTTGTCCTTTATCCAAAAATGCTAAGCGCATGCAATAAGTGCTAGAAATATACTAATACAATATGTGTATAAATATCTATCGTAATTGATAAATATTTATTCATTTTTAAACACTGAATTCATAATATTTTCAACTTAAATTAAAATAAATCAATAATAATAATCCTTTGACATTAAGAAAATTATATAAGTATCATACTTTAATATAATGACAATTAAGAAGATAATTTCGCATGTGCGGCTACCCTGATGAAAGAAAAATAAACTCCATCAAGTTAGTGACATTCGGTTCTCGTCGAGTCGAAATTGATCAATCATTTGCAATATTCCACGATTTTATTATGTCCAAATATTTTGTTTATTCGTAAGTAATTTATTAGCTTTTTATTAATTAATTAAACTATTTACTGTGGAATTTACAACTTTCTATTTATTTGGATTAATAACGAAAAAAAATTTATCAATACACGTATAAAGACTCGGCGAGATCCGAATATCATTTTCCCACACGCCTCTTTCCTTTCCAATCATAAAGATGCTACGTTTTCACGTCTTTTGTCGAGCACAAAATTTGATAATCTGTCTTGCGGCATTAAACCAAATAAATATACAAGACGAGTGGCAATGTCCGATTCATTTTTTTTTTTAGTCTGAAATTTGAATGGAAACTTAAAACCAAGAGAACGTCTTCATCTGTAAGGATATATTAAAAATCGAAAAACAAATTCACATTAATTCGAACAAAGTGGCATTTTAATGCTGTAATTTTGGAATTTAACAATAATATTTTCGTTTTGATCGAACCGTGTTACTAAATCGTGGAAAAATTCCTGTATGATTGACGCTTAGTTGAAATTTTTTACAATTTTTGAACTTATCAAAAAAAGTGCAACACTTAAAAAAAATGGGAGAAAATATTCTTAAGGTTACTATAAACTATAGAAAGGGTTAGGTTGAGAACCTCGAAGAAAAAAATGATTGAACAACTTGAGCAATGCAGCAAGACAGAAATATTCGCGAGGGTTTGTCCCAAACGAAATGATTGGCATAGTTGTGGTGCACCAGAATTCGGTTCGTTAAATGTTGATGTTATTTACGTATCAAATCGATCAAGCACGCAAGGAAAAGAAAAAAAAACGTAATTAAACACAAGGAAAAATTGAATTCTATAATTTAAGCAATTTGGAGCGAAGTGTCACGGTAAAAGATAAATAATAGTTTTTTCTATTGGTTGTTAGAACATATTAAAAAAAAACAAAACAAAAACTATTTTTATCAATACGAAATCTAATGTAAACCTTCTTAGATTACCATGCGACCATTATTATTATTATCTTTTTTTTCTATTTTTTTTTGTTCCATTTTTCAATCGTCCTGACCATACAGATTTTCTGAAATCTGTATGTTGGGAGCATTTCGCGTGAACTGAACGCGATACTAGGATCTTAGTTTTTAGTCTCCACATACTATATTGTCATGTAGACCATTTTAGCTGATGCTTTGCTCGCAATTTTTATCAATTTCTCCTGTTAACGTGAATACACTGGAAATGAAAGTCCGAATTACCAGTTTATAGCGAACAATAATAATAATCTGTTAACATAATAAACTTATAATAACAATATTAATAATGAAAAACAAAACAAAAAATCATCTCCGCTGACCACATCACTTTAAAAAACCTGAAAAATAATTGTCTTCGGAAAACGTCCTGAATATCGCGTCTATATCATTTTTTAATATTCAACTCGTACAATTATAAAATACATTCATCAATAAATTACGAAATACTCCGATTATTTAATTTATGTCTCGCACGTTAAATACACGGCTCGTTAGAGCGAAGAAATCAAGATAGTTGTCTCGCCATTGCATTTTCTTACGAACATTAAAAAAATCCCAAGAATCGATGATTACTTGTCAAATTTGAAACGAATTTTGCCTTTTGGACTTGAGTTTGTTTCATTTTTTATTCGTATCTCTTGTGGGGAGCAATTCGAAAGACTTTCTGAGTCCGTTTTGTTTTCGTTTATTCAAATTAATCTTTTAGTACATGACAAATTTTTTAAATGTTTCAATTTTTTTGTAACATTTCGGTCACTAAAAATTGTTTGAAATGAAAAATCCAAAAACGACGATTAATCAGTAGGAAAAGTCTAGAGAGCCATGTAGGATTTTTCTTTTTCAATATAAATTGCAAAAATAGAAGCCATTTTAATGAGAGTCTAGATTGTTGAAACATTTAGTTTAGTTCAGTATAGAAATTCATCATTTACGGAAAAACAAATTAGGAGTTTGCCAAGTAATTAAAAAAACAATAGGATTTGGACCGTTTTTCAGTAGATTGATGGAAAGTAGAAGTCAGTGTAACGTTTTTCAAAACTAGGAAACGTTGTTGTTTCTAAATATTTGAACTTCATATTAGTCGTTTCCATTACGTTATAAATTTTGACATTCTTATACTAACGTTTAACTCCCAAAAATTATTAAAATTTTCAGCAAAAGTTATTAACGTTTGTATACGTTTATCGAAAACTTAATTTTCCAACTCGACTGTGGCGAGACAAATATCTCAAATGCCTTACAGGCTCACTAACAAAAATAATGAACAGTTAATATACTGTCAGGTCCATCATTTGTATTGAATCGAAATATGGCTCATACTTTGACGTGACATCAATTTTTTTAATCTTTTCGTCAATTAAAATCAATTGAAACAAAAATTAACGAATACGAATGCTTCATCATTTACATATGATGAATTGAAAAATAAGAAGAAATGTCATGGTTAGACAAAATATTATAAAAATCGAATATTTCCTTAACGTAATTATTTTTCTGGTTGGCTAAAGTGAGGTGATTATTAAAAAGCATTTATCATTGACCGCAATTTAACTTTTTTTTAAATCCTCAACCCGGCTAAACATTACGAACTGTTATTTTTTTAAAATTTTTTGAAAAATG
The DNA here is from genome assembly GCA_948107755.1 of Campoletis raptor. NCBI lineage: Eukaryota > Metazoa > Arthropoda > Insecta > Hymenoptera > Ichneumonidae > Campoletis > Campoletis raptor. The sequence continues at coordinate 25,708,898 of OX403622.1, read as the reverse complement.
TAAGAAAGATTCTTCATCCACCATTTAAAGTATGTGGGGGTTTGAACATAAATATATATATATATATTTTTTTTTTCAAATTTTTTTATCATTCCAAAAAACGGACCATTATCAAGAAACATAATATCCTGCAACTTGTGTGTCATTGAACCACCTAATTACCTACTTTACCCCAAAACCAAATCGGTGTTGGCTGTGTCCCGATAGAATAGATTACTTTAAAATTTAGTCGATGATGTGACAAAACATTTTCTCGTTTTACTTCCATCCAGTGATTGTTTCGTAATATTCAATGACTGACCCACTTTTAAACGATTTAAATCCGTTTCAAGAGCACAAAATACCAATGACGAGAAAATTAGTAAACAAAATAAATAAATGAATATCAATGTTTTGTCAAATCATCTTTGTGTTAGTTGTAACCCAATGGAAAAAAAGAACAAGTGAAAAAAAAAGAATTTGTGTTATGCCTATTGATGCGTTTGCTGTGTAGCAACAATGTCGAATAATTTTGCGAAAAAAAAATATATCTTTGTTGCTACAAGCAGCAACTTTTACCATAAGCCCCACACCCCACCTTTTAAATAGCTCAAAACTAATGGAGAAAACCTCGAATAAAACATCAAACAAAAAATAATAATATGATACATAACACATGTCTGAAATACGATACAAACGTCCCAACACAACAAAAACAACAAACACGAGCACATTACTGTTACAAAGTTTTCCTTGAGACAAAATATTAAAATTAAAAAAAAAAAAACAGAAGAAAAAAATATATAAGATAACAAAATATACAAAAGTGAACGTATAAATATTAATTTTTATAGTATGGCTGGAAGTGGAGTACTAACTTCAAGGAGGCCATACAGACCAGTCACGAGTAATTTTTTCATCATATTAATTCATTATAATTATTATTCTATGCTGTTTTATATATATATATATACATAAATATATACATATATATACATAGATATATTATTATATATATATATATATATATTCTTATCGTTCAATATGTCTATCTTCATGAATTACGATCGAAATCATCTTCATCCATAGAGCTTAAACTATTCTGCAAAATGCATCTAAATAGAAATGAACTTTGAGAATATATCAGATGTTTTTTGTTTATTTTATTTCAAATATTTGCTTTCGGTTGTTAAATGAAAAGAAAAACGAGCACTAATGATTGAAAGAGAATGATCAACGTTGCTTCGAACTTATCCAAATTTGGTGAATTATTGAGATTACGAGTACAAAATTAATTTTCGATCGTTTAGTTTCTTACAGTATCGATAATTCATATAATACTTATAACACAAATGAGTTGGACCTCTTTCTACCAAGTAGCGAAACAATTTTGAGAAACTTTCTTTTACCCTGCCTTTCGATTGAAATATTTTTAAATAATAAAAATAATTTGAAAATATCATTTTTATTTTAGTTTCGCAAAAACAAATAAAATATGAATTAATGATAAAATCAAATTGTTACTTTGCTTAAATTTTCTATTGACATTTGGCAGAATATTTTGAGACTTCACCGATGAATATTTTTCCATTACACGTGTTTTACAGTCGTCTCAGCATATATATATATATTTTCATTCTTAATGCGTGCTTGTTCTGAAATTCGTTTCATTCCATATTATATTTCTGACGTTACTGTTTTTCGTTTTGTTTTTTCAACTCTTTCTTTCTTCTGTTACTAGATTTTTGCAGATCTTTTTATATAACGCACTGCTATTGAAAAAAACCAATATATAAAAAAAAAAAAAAAAACAACGATATTCCTTGTGTACATAATTCGTAACACAGCGGTGGGTGTTGTCATTTAAAAATACATGCGTGAGCAATAGAACGAGTATGTATATAAGATCCGTCGATTTAAAAACAATAAAACATAAGGAGAAAGGAGCGGATCGTGTTAAAAGGCAACATTTACGCTGATTACTTTTTTTTACCAATTTTATTCCAGTGTGCATTCGAATAAGGCATTGATAATGTTCACGCACTCGTCATGTGATACAACCACTATATGGATTTATTCAATTTTGTCGTGTCAACATATTGTTCTTTACAAGAATTAGCGAGAAAAAAAACATGAACAAAAAATAATACCAAATCTTTCGCTGCTGCTTCTCATTCAATTCCTTCGAACTCAGTTCCTCTTCTTGGCCTATCGCAAAATTTTCTATCTCGTACTGTCTCAATTTCTATTGTTCAAAAATACTCTTGAACTTCCGTTATAAAATTCACTTTGGATGATTTATTCGTTAATGAAAACTAGTATATCGACAAACCGTAAAATCCGATCGTCTCGCATCACGATCCGAGATTACAATGAATATTATCATTTGATTTTTCTATTTTACATTTATTTCAATTTTTCAACAGTCAATTTTAAACACGATGCGCAGCGACCTCAATTTATCCGTTACTTTAATCACAAGACACACGCTCTCCAATCCACTTCTTATAGTAAGGTGTATCTAAATCCCGATGTTTTAAGGTTTACATTGGATTTCCCCAACAATGAAAAATTCTATTCGTGATTGTTGTTAATTAATATGATTATTATATGATTATCGATGCGTTCGGATCTGTTGAACCAAAACTGTGTGTTTGTCCTTATCTTATCATCCATTTTTCGTATCTTCGTGATCTCGATTAATTGAAAAAAAAAAAAAAACCAAAAAAAAACCAAAAAAGTAACCAAATTGGCATTGTTCAATGCGTATGTTAATAAATACATAAATGTAGATGGGTGACTGAGCGAAGTCTCGTCGTTAAAGATATCGAACATTGCCAATAATTTTCAATTACGAGCTTAAATTATTGGCGAAACAAAAAAAATAACCATCAACTAAAATAAAAAACGGTGACACTTCTCTTTGCCTACACCCTTTGTACCAAAAAAAACAGAAGCCTTCATCTATTTGTATATATACAATAATGCCGTAGAGTAATAGCGTAAACCACTGTGATTTTAATGATTAAATAATATAATCGATCTTAAAAGAATTTGTTTTCGTTTCCTCTTCAATATATCCATTGATTTGTATATTTTAGCTTTTTATGTCTGGGTTTTTAAATAATGTGTCCGACTTAATTAGTACGTAAATCCGTGACATCTTTCATGGTAATTTTTGTGTATACCATTATTTCGTAATTAACTGATTTGTTTTATTTTTTCTATTTGTTTATTTTCGTTATTTTATTTCTTATTTTTTATTTTTCTCATTTGGTTTCTGTTTGTTCATTTTTTTCACAACACCTTTCCACGTACAATACCAAAAGTACACTTTTCTTTCTGCCGATACTATACTCCTCTTTCTCTCTAATTCCATTACAATTGCCTTACTATAAGGATTGGACTGAAGGTTTTGTCTATGTATTTTTCATTGGCAGATTATTTTACATTTTTTTTTTGTTTTTTTTTTTTCTCATCTCTGTTGATCTCATTCTCTTTCTCTCTCGCTCTCTCTCTTTCTCTCTCTTTCTTTACTCTCATCACTAGAGAAATGTGCACGAATGGTCATTGCACGGGATTGATGCATGTCTGTGTTATAATTCTTTCCTCATATTAACCGAAATAAGCCAGTGATATGTTTTTTTGTTGTATTTTTTATCGTTTCGTTCAAAATAATTTTCTTTTCATTAACACAATCTTGTTTTTTTTTTTTTTTTATCTCATTTTTCGCGGTCGTCTTTTATTAATTTTATGATGCCCGATGCTAAAGAAAAATTGTATATCACGTACGAATATTACGTATCACTTTAACTTTTCCCAAACAAATTTTCCTTCAAACACATTTTTTTTTAAACACGTTCCAAATATTCAAGTAATTGGTTTGTAAACTCTCTACAAAAATATCACATCCTTGGAATGTAATTGGTTCTATTTACAATCATTCATAATACGTAATCCAAATAAAAAATAATTAAAAAATTGTGGTTCTAGAAAATATTGATATATTTCTAGATTTTTTTCAAAGCACATTTTATACAAAATATTTCAGACAATCCTCGCGTAAAGACACTTGAAAAATTTTCGCAACTTTTGAGTAAACTCCAAATAAACTTTTACACAAAAGTTGTACGAAAATGATCCAAGTTGTGTTTGCTTGAATATTATATTGTTGCTTATAAAAAAAAAAGAAAAAGTGGCACGTAAAAACATGAAAAAGTTGCCTGTAACGGTACGAAACATAAATTATTTCGAGTGACAGATGATTCAATCGGATAAAATGAATATAGCTGCAGTGTGACGCGATTGTGTATAATTTTCTTTTTTTTTTTTTGAATTTTTGATTTTTTTGCTTTTTTTAAGTTGACTAATACCGGACAGGAAACGGTGCCAAATGTAAAAGAGCCCCAAATGAGTACAGACTTGTAACATGCACAACACACATTTACGTATAACCGACCATGCACAGGTAATTATCTAACCGAATTGATATATTATTTCATCAATTTATTTTCAATTCAATTTAATTCCTTGTTTTGTGATTTTATTTTCCAATAATTATTATTGTTATTGGTATTGTTATTTTATATTATTAATTATGATATGATTAATCGGGCGGCTCGTGCGTTTCCGTTCCCTCCATATTATTGGCATGCACGTTTTGCACAATTCACATTGGCATGACAGCTAAAATGATATCGAAGCGTACATGAAAGATCGATGTGTGTAAATTTTTTATTTATATTATTATTAAATCTGACAAAATTCTTGCAGTTTCTATAACAAATGAAAAATACCTGACACTGTTTCATCTTAAATTTTCAGCGTCGTAATTGAAACAATTGGATAAATAATTACTAAAGATAAATATATAACAAAATATCGACGGAGCATTCATGTACGAGTCACGAGAAAAAAAAACAAAAAAAAAACAATTTTTCCATATCATTATTTGTACATGGGCAAAATATCTTTCAAGCCTTCTTCTTCTTCTTCTTCTCTCGCACCCAGCAAGTATCGAATAATGTAGAGTAACGATATATGTCCGTATATACATATAACATTGAATTCTTTGGCTTTAACGTAGTTTTTTTTGAGAATAACGCCAGGTAGTTAGATTAATTTAATAGCCACGTAAATCCTTTGTGACGGAGACCCGTTGCATTCTTTCCAAAACGAAAAAAAAAAAACAAAAAAACAAGGTTAATGAAGAAAGTACAAAATATTTCCGATATGTAGAAGGCTCGGGGACGTTTTGACTCATTGAATGATGTACATATACGTATATCACTCTAATTGTTCATATGAAAAAAAAAATTTTTAAACACACACAAATCACATATATAGTATAAAGTAAACTGCAGAAAAACACGTACTAATCTATTTCTTATGTGTTGTTAAAAAAAAAAAAAAAAAAAAAAAACAACGAAAAAACAGACAACTGCCCCTGTGCCAGCGGAACGCACTGTCGTGGGGCCAGCGGGCGTCATCGGGGGAGGGGCCCACGTTATCGAGTCATCCACCCCAAATCAGCAGCGTCCGGAGAACGCACTCGACGCTCTGCTAGATGAGTTGCAAACGTTTTCAAGGCCAACATCGCAACTGAGCCAAGCATCGGGTATGATGATAGGACAATCGGGGAATCACATGCCAAATTTATCGGAAATTGGTAGGTCAGCGAGCCAGATAGTACAGAGCAGCGGTAGAGCACCCAATATGTCGGATATTGGTCGTAAGGGTAGCATAGACTCGTCAACAAGTTTGGCGATCGTGACATCAGGTCATACGAACACACTGCGACGTTTGCACTCGTATCCGTCGAGTTCGGACACCGATACGTCACCACCAATAGCTAGACTTCAGATATCAGACTCTGGTGCTATTTTGCCACCACAAAAGCCTCCGGTACCAGAGCGCAACGCCGAATTATTGCAATTAGCAACATCGAGACGAGTACCACCACCGCCACCTCCTCGTACGAGCTCGAGATCACCGTTGGCTAGTCCAACCAGCCCTCAATTGCCACCTCGTAATCCAACCGGTACACTTCGTCGTGGACGTGCCAACCCAAAAGATAGTGGAAAACCTCCAATGGCTCTGCCACCGAATGCAAACAGCAATGACGAGAGTTTGCCACCCAATAACAACATGTTATCCGCGAGTAATTCGAGCTCTTGCGAGAGCATCAATTCCCAAGAAGGACTTCAAAACAAAAAAGGACGCCAGGAACAATTGGAACAGAGACATCAAGAATTATTGCGCAAACAAAAAGCCCTGCAAGAACAATACGCGCGTTTGCAACAATTGCACAGAAACGCATCTGGTCTCGCAACTGTTCCACCTGCACCACCTGACTTGTTGAAAAAAACTGGATCCGAATCGAACCTCCTGGCTAAAATGGGCCTTGGATTGAGCACCACCAGCTCCGGCTCGCTCACCAGCCTCACCACCAAAGTCAACGCTGATGGACAACCAACTGGACAGGTCGCCCCGGGACAACAGCAGCAGCAGCAGCAGCAGCAATCCCAGCAACAACAACAAATGGATGTCGAAACCACTCAAACTGTCAGCCAGACGACAACGAGCAAGATCTACGAGACTGATATTCTGTGACCGAGAAGTTGGCTATTCTTATCAAGCCTCGCTACATTCATTCATTGTCATAGAATGACAATTGTCGTGATTAGCTAATTGATTAACAATCTTGACGAAAAAAAAAAAAACACACAAAAATCTCATGACACGTATAAAGCCTCGAGGCAGCTTACGAGGAAGGCAAACGGGCAAATTGAGGGTTCGAAGCTTCGATCTTTTGGGCAACAGTGATGTTTGTTATAGTTGTACTTATCTTCGGTTCAAGATATTCGAACGTTTTTTTTTTTTTTGTTTGACGATTCAACAAATATATAAATATATATACATATGTATTTATTGTTATGTTGAAAAAGCACCGACAAAAAACCGAAAATCAACAATGTTGAAGACTATTTTGTCTATCCTATATTGTTACGGTTTACCGAGTGCCATCTTGTCAACTGGTTCATTTGATAACGCATTAACAAACACACAGGCTCGTCGATAACGTAATAAATGTCTCATGAATTTACAGAGGCACAACGGAGGACATTCAGACTGAAAATCCGACTGGTCAAAATTGTGTGAAATTAAACGATATACTATATTATTATATCATAATAAAAAATTGAGATGAAAAAATAAAACAAATTTTAACGTCGTTAAATTTTTGATTGAAGAAAATTAAAAAAATTAGCTCAATTTGTTTGGACTCTTGTCGAAGAGATTTTAGGCATTTTTTAAAGTTGGTAGGTCGAGTATATTTACATATTACGTAGAAAGAAAGAGAGAGAGAAAGAGAGTGAGTGAAAAGAAATAAATAACGAAATACGATAAATGATAATGGCGAAAACGAATTAATTCATATGAAAAATTCGTTGAATGAGACGAAATATCATCGTTCGACAAACAAGAGACGTTTAGAAGAAGAAAAAAACGTACAACATTCTCTTGTAAACGATGCGTATGTATGACGTTAAACAAATATAAATATAAACTGGAATTAAATGAAAAAATGACAAATATACACTACGTAGAAATTAGAAGAGTCGTGAATATTAGTTGAATGAGAAAGAAAAAGAAAAATAGGCGATACTTGATATCCTAATTGTATAACGATTCAAAAAAAAAAAAAAAATACAAAAAAAAATGATGATTTCAATGGAAAATTTTCACTAAGCTATTTAAAAGATTGCTCGGTCTTGGCTGTTATATTGATAGGTGGTATAAATGTCATCACGGAGCAACGCTACTGGGATTTTGTCACATACAATTTTTCCGTTTCAGTGTAAAGTCCCCTTATAATAATCAATTTCACAAAATGATCACGAGACACTGAAAAAGATGTTCGAATATAAAATGTATGATTAAGAAGAAGGGACAAATTGTGTTATTCGAATTGACGAACTTTGACGATACCGCACTTCGATACGGGTCGAAATACCACGCATAAAATTAGTCTGGCACTATCGTAATAATAATGATAGTAATAGTGAAAAAAAAACATTCATAAGAATATTTAAAACTAAATAATAAAAAACATTTTCGTCCCGCGAGAATGAGAAACGATGATTGAAAGATTTCTTCGTTCGATCTCGGGAACGAAAAATTTGTGATCCTCGTCATAGTAACGACAGGACACAAAGATGTGCGTCATGTTATATATAAATTCACATCTTTCAATAAATTTTCATTTCTGCCATATATCGTCTCGGCGAATGATAATCATGTACGATCTTTATCGATCTCGACTGAATAAAAAAGGAAAATTGATAAAAATTGTCGTTTGATTTTTGCCGAGAAAGATAACAACGCCGAGTAATTCACAGTATTATTCAATGTAACGAACGAGCCAACGGGGATTAACGAAAATTAATGATCAATATCCATGGGATCTCGCAAAAGAAAAGAGACAATTTCATCGGAAAAAACAACTCGTATTTATATAACTCTATAACTGAAACTTATCATTGATAACGAACTATTGTTGAGAAGGAAAAAAAAAGTAACTAAATACAGAATATGGAAATAATCGTAAAGAGACGATGATAAATAAATCAATAAACTCGGGAAACAAATCTAATTTATTTAGATGAGACTATAGTGAAATATTAATTACGTGTGAATTCGAGAGTGGAAAAAAAATTAATAAATAAACGATGAATAAATAATATTTGCATGAGACTGCTTCGAATTACCATTACGAACAGTTTGGATATCTACGAAGCACACTAAACTATCACCGAAATCAATCTGTCTCGCATAAACGATAAAATAAAATTAAAAAAAACAAAAAAACAAAAAGATAATGAAAAACAACAAAAAAAGTATTCATTTAATCGCCTGTGCCAAGACATTTGTAGTATATATATGTTTATTATGTATTATTTAAACGAAGGTACGTCAGTATAAAACCTGTTCGAAAATTTGTCAATTTATTTTTATTATTTCCTTCTTATTCTTAACTTTTACGTGTCGCCGGGTACGTAATACTTGTAAGAACTATTTAGATTATTATTATATAAATATTATACATACCTATGTACACACAATATACAATTAAGGAAATAATTAAAAAAACAACAAAAAATCGATTAAAAAGAAAAACATAACAAAAAACTGATAACAATGTAAACGTATCACAAACGACGACTGAATGCTATGTGTTTCTTAAATTTGTCGCAACAAAACAGCAGCATTTTGTGCAAATGATATTGCATCAAATACATTCATGCATTTCTTATTTTACAAACAAAAAATTGAGACGAGTTATCCCTCATCGTATCTGCAGGGTGTACGTATGAAACGAACAAAATTAGATCACCGAGTAAGTGATTTATTAGTGCTAATGAAGTCACTCGAAATCATTATTATTATTTTCTCCTCAACGTCTTCGCATTTTTTACGTATCAAGTCGCTAACATTTTGCTGAAATAATTCATCAGTTAACACCATTAAATAATAGTTTGTCAACTGGGATCGAATATTTTTGCTGGTCGATTTGTATTGGGGACACATTAATTTCATTTTTTTTTTTTTTTTTTTCGTTTTTCATTATAACATAAAAAACAAAAGTTTCCGGTTATGATGAAAGTTTTGATAATTGACGATAGTCTTACAATCATGCAACAGAAATTTCTTTTTGTCTTCAACGATGCAATCTCGTATATAATACAATGGGGAGGAGAAATAAAAAAACAAAATGCTTCAGAACGATAGTGACGAATTGGCCGCGAATAAATTTCGGCAAATGGAACACATGTGTGCAAAAAGAAAAAAAGAAGAATAATAATAAAATTGCTCAAACAAGAAAAACCTTAATGTCGCAAATATTATCAATAATAAACGGACTATACGTAAGATGTGCGAATTATGAGAGACGATAAATGGAGAGTCCAAACGATTCGTATGTGCGTATATAAATGAATAAAATTTATCGACGTAATGACTAAATTTAGATGAGATTTTTAAGTCATTTTCAAGTTTAGTCGATTATTAAAACACCTGATTTTTTGGTTCTTGACAACACGTTATCAGGGATCCATGCAATTCAAATTTTCTCAAAAATACTTTTTTACCAATTGCCATAACAATTTTACCATTTTTACAGTACACCACAAATTTTCTATCAGTTATTGTACAATTTTGTCAGTGTTTCAAAATACCGTTTTAAAAACGATTCCGTACGACCGTAATGTCAATTGGAATCAAATTAAATTTGCGAAAACTTCAAAACACTAGCAATCTTCAGCGCTTTTTAAAAATTCTTGAAGCGATTTGCATATAGTTTGAAAAATCAAACTCTGCAATGTTGTCTTTACTTTATCAATAAGATAAAAAATAGTAAAAGCAAAACAGATATTCTTGTAAAAAGAGAACTACAAAATTGGCTAGTGACGTTTATTTTGCAGTACTTTTATTTTTAAGAATTCGCAAAACTTGGAATCCGAAATAAATTTGCTCCTCAATTGAAAAATAATTGTATTTCATCTTTGATGGCCTAATAGTGCGTAGCGGTACGGGAATCAATTTTTCTGTCCAATATCGAAGCTTATATACTTACAAAAAAATAATACAAGAGTTAATAAAATAATTTAATTAGTGCCTCGTCATAATTTGCACATATTTACGAAGCACATGGAAACCACTTAATTGCTATAGACATATTGGTAATGGTCGATCTTACGAATTGACGACGATTTTTATTTTTAAATAAACTTTGTTTTTTTTTTCTTTATTTTTTCATCTAACTTGGATCAAGGGCGAAAAACGTGTTTAGTTGCCGTTATTAATTGTATTTATATAATAGAATTAACTTTGTACAAAGCTGATTTTTATGCATGAACGTTCAATTGAATGGAGATTACTTTCCTCATATACATATTATATTAAAATACACACATACACACACATATATATATATATATACATATATATATAGAGTCGTGTCTTTCTCGTCATTATGGACGATTGACATATTTTACGAAGACGAATTGAATCTCATCCCTCAGCCCTGCGCGCGCGTACATCTTAAAGAATGCACAGAGTGAAACACTTCAAAAGAGATATGTTGTATTTAGTAATATTATGAATCATTAGTGTAATGTTTTTTCTGACAGTCCCTTGTACGCCAAATTGAATTGACTTGTTACATTTGTAAATGTTTGTAAGTAATTAAATAATAAATTAATCACGGTATTAATCACTGAAATAACAAAACCCGACAACCTTTTGACTATCGACGGTTTTTCCATCTTTTAATGAAAACGATATATTCTCAGCTTGCACTAACATAATTTTTTCGTTCAGCAATTCTTTATTTTAAACAAGAAAAAAAAACATTCGAACCTATTGAAAATTTAAGATTGAATAAAAATTAAAGTTGGCCTTTCTTTCATTCTCTCAGCTGGATTTCTTCAATCCAAATTCATAAATTTACCAGTGCTGACCTATGCAAAGAATATTCTTACGAGCTTGAGGATTGTAGGAAAAAATGCTTGGCAAACAGTTTTCAATTATTTTGCGAAAAATTATGTTGTTTCTTGATTATAAACCTTCTCGGTAGAAAATCTTTCGTCAAATATTTATGAGAAATTTCAGGCGAAAAACTGTGTTTTTTTTTTTAATTTTTTCGTAATTTTATTCAATCGTAAAGAATTACATATATTTTTATAAACCATGTGCTTTATTGACACCTTCTTCTACTGTTTTTCTTATAATCAACATTTCTTTTAACGTTTGTAGGGCCATCGACAATTTTCCGTTCTTTGACGGCTCGAGACTGATATAATCCTCTAAGAATTTCAAATTGTCACCATCGTCTTGCAACGTAGCAGATAATGCATCCGGATAAACTTTGTTGTATAACTTGATCAATAGAACCGCGTCTTCCAGCCTTTCCGTTTTTATATTTTCGAGAAGAAGATTGGTCAAGTTATTCGTCCAAACCAGATGAAAGACTAGTGGACCGAAGTGCCGAGTCGAACGCAAACGATCGAAATGCTTGTTCTCATTAACTTTCGTATAAACAGTTTCGGTTACGCGATGATATTCCGGATCGTTCGGTTCGTATTGCACACACGCTCGGTCCAAAACAAATTCATATTCTTCTCGATCCAACAGATCCTAAAAACATTTGAAAAAATGATACATATAAGTCTAAAAAATTAAGCGACACAACCATGTATTGAATCTTCGGTTGCACATATATTTTCACAAGATCTTTTTGAACGCTTGTATCTTTGGTTTGAATTGTTTAATTTAACCTCATAATAAGTAATTTTGACACCACAAAACGCAACACGCTTAACAAGTCTGATAGAAATGTTTAAATTACTGAATTGAAATGAGCCAATAGGTTGAGTTTGCAAGATTATAAAAAAGATACAATACAAAAATACTATGAAAATCTGATTTTGTTGTAAATTAAACTTTACAAAATAAAAAAAACAATAAAATTTTGTCATTGGAACAAAATATACCTTCAAATATTCTTCCTGAAACATTCTGGGGGCACGGATTTGTCTGCCCTTCATCGGATAATAAATCTGATTAAAACGTTGTCTCTCGTCCCATTGGGCATGTCTGAGGGTACCATCAGTTTCTCTAATAACGATTAATCTCTGATAATCGTTGACAGGATAAGTTATGTCAGTAAAAACATATTTAGCAGTGTCATGACCTTGGAGAGCAGGATCTTTGGACAAAATTGTTTTAATTTCTGTTCGTTTTTTAACAACAGGAGGCATCTGAAGTCGTCTCAAGCCTCGTTCTTCAGCCTCCTTTATTTGTTTTTTCAATTCTGCATCGGTCATGAATTTGTAGACAGCGTCTTGGATTGGGCTGCCATCTTTACGCTTTCTGAATATTTTCTCGGTATTCGGACGTGTCAAAGTTTTTAGAAGATTTTGAACGTCCTCATTGAAGAAGAATGGAGCAGGATCTTTTTCTACTGTAATTGTTTGCCACAAAAATAAAATATTCAATATCTGATAAATTCTGCCAAATTGCGAGTTAACCTCAAAAATTTTCTTTAGTTTTACCGGAAGATCGTAACTGTTGTTTACCTGATTCGTGAGCACTCGTGCTATATTTCATGGTCTTTGTTACGATGTTGTATTGAGCACGACGCAACGTCGAGTATGAAGTGCGCGAAAACATTGTTTTTCCAGTAGATTTTATAACTTGAACTCCGATACCGGCTATGTTTTCATAGCAGACAACATACAACGAGTTTTCATGCACTCGAGCCACTCTCCGTTTCTTCTTTGCTTGTATATTGGGTGGACCAGCTATATATTGGTTCCGGCCGATCTAACCTGGCCACCGGTAAAAATATTTCGGCCAACGCTCGATGTGGTGTTTCTGTAGATTCTCGCTAGATGTAGTTGTCAAACTTTTCTGATTTCGTGTCATTCGATTTCTAGTCTCATTGTTTTTTTTTTCCTTTTTGCATTTGCACGTTCGTTTGGAAGGTCAGTCAATTGGTAAAGTATTTGTTGCTTTATTTGAAAAATTCTCTTTTCTTTTTCGTTTAGACTTCGCTTTCTGCGACAATCAATTCTTTTTTATAAGTGGTTTCCAGTTGGTGGACCGTTTGCTTCATAATTTTTCGGTAATTTGACCCACTCGACTATTCGACACATCAAAAACGAACCATGCAGCAAACACAGACAGAAAATATTTGGTCTAAGCTTTTACGAGGTGGCGTCACTGCCTGAAAATTTGTGCCAACACAGCCCCAACAAACAAAGAATCCAACCCCTGAATTCGTTTTGCAGGATGTCTTGTTAATATTTATGACTATACATTGGCTTAATCAAGTGATGAATGTAAGATACCACGAAGTTATATTTTTATCGACATTTTTAGAAGAATACTACGCATAAGTGATTTTAATCACTTCGCTTATTTTTTGTTCCTCACCGAGAAAGTTGATCGCGAAAAATACATCAGAAACAAATTGCTTTCATTCAAAAATGAACAAGCTCGGAAAAAAACATGAAATACTATTTTAGAGTTAATTTTCGTCGGTACTTTTTTCAAGAAATAAACTATAATCTCGCTTTTCATGCGAAAACCACTAATAGTCATATGTAATTAAAAAAATGTAGATGAAATGAAAAGCACTAATAACCAAAATTTGAAGATAATTGGAAAACGAAGAGAATGAGCGGTAGCTGGGGTTTCAGTTTTGAAAAGAAAAAAAGTCATAGCGTTTTTTCCAGATTTGTTGAAATTTGAAAATTTTATTATCTCAATTTTGTTTTTTTTTTTATCACTTATTGCTCATTTCTATATATTTCTATATACATTGAGTTGATGAAAAATATTACTTTTGACAACGACAATTATTTGGACTGAGTGGGATATTTTTATTATGGTTTGTTGGGTTATGTTTATTGGGTTTATTGGGTCTTCAGAACCGGAAATTCAGTTCTGGTACCAATCCTAATTGAAAAAAACCACACTATTTACTGCCCCTCGTTTATATGTTTATTTACAAATCACTCAATGAAATAACTGGACATAAAATATTCGCTGTTTCAATTCTTTGGCTTGGAACGTGACACTATCGCAGTAACAGGCATAAATTCGTATTCTGGTTGACTTGTTCTAGAAAGTGGAACGAAAATAATTGATTAGATTCAATAACAAATAAGAACATGTAAGTTTTTATAATCAGAAATACGTTCGTACTAACCCATCATCTCGAATACGACCTCTGCGGAAGCAAGTTTCTTGTTCAAATGCGTAATCCCTCTTGACGAAGTCTCGTACAGAAGAACTTAAACCCTTTACTACACAATCATACAATTTTCGGTCGCAGCTACAATGGCGTCTGGGCCATGTGAGGTCTGGATTAGTCAAGCCATATTTTGTTGCACCTGGTAAGATATATTCTGAACATTTTGCTTCATCACTACAACACTCAACTGGTGTGAGAGGATACCAAGAGCTATGAAGTCGTGCTTTCTCGCAGTAGGCGCTTACGATCCCTATTCAAAAAACAAAATAACATCGTCTAATAATCAATGACCTTTTCATTAAATTTACAAAGTCATATTAAGAATGATTAGGGAGTACAATTTCAGACAAAAATATCTAAAATTCTTATTTCACTGATATTACGGTATTTAATGTACATATTTCCGTTTAAAAAATGATGCGTCAGGCAGTTTTACTGTTTAATCGTTATTGAACGTCCTTTTCATTTCATACTTTAATTCTTTTGAAGCTTTTTTTTTTAATTTTATCAGATGTAACCTGCCAACTTTTGGGACTAATACTGATGTAAATTTAACTAAGAAACACGAAATTTCATGTTTCATAATAATGTAAAAAAAAAAAATTAATACGCCAACTCAAATTCTACATGGGATCGTGAATTGATTTTCTTTTATTTATTCTACATAAATTCACATTTTTAGAACATTACTAACTTTTTTTCACGGTTTTGCCTTTTTTAGTGAATCCGAAAAAAGTTACAATAAATAGTTAACTGTTACAATTATACAATAAAATTGCGATAACTCTCAAACGGCGTAGTGTAACCACTTAATTTTTTTTACCAGACTGGGACACTCGTACGAATAATTCGAAAAATGTCATCAACTTAAAATAGCATTTCCAATTCGTGGTCTAAACATCCACAATGGAATATTAACGAAAACCGAATGGAATTCGATTTCTTTGGAACCTTACGTTTTATACAGTATTGTGCATTAAATTATTCTAAACCACAATATTATATTGTTCGAATACCCAATTATAGTTGGTCAAATATAATTAAAAGTGAAGTTATATTATCAATACATTATAAATTTATTAGTTATAATCATATAAAAATATAAAGACTTCTACATTGTTCGAATTTAATCCCGAAAAATGTCAGCTAAGTACTTAAAACTCTATAGTTTACCGTCTGTCTTGGCAGCTCGAGTTGAAATTGCCACGAAGGACAAAATGATAAAAACCAAAGATGAAGTCGTCATTGTATAGCGAAAAACAGTGTGCATCATCAGCTAAAACGAACGCTTAAATACTTTTTCCAATGGACGAAATTATTCATCTACATTAGCTGTTAAGCTATTTTTTATGCATATTAATGTTTACTCAGTATCAGTTTCTATCCAAAAATACAGCTGGACAAATAACTGTAATATCATTTATCCATACAGCATTTGATTCGAACAGACGTCTATATTTCGTCTAATGAGACATTATTACTCCAAGTCGTACAGAAAAGTCTTTAGTGCAAGTGCTAATTACGACTTCGATATTGGATGAATAATTATACCCTGTTTCGTAAATTTATTCTCCACCGTTATCGAGAGATGCCGCAAAGTCAACACGCAAATGCTAAAAAGTAAAGGGGAATGAGAGGTACCGCACTTGTTCGTACGAAAATAGCTTGTAAAAGTTAGAAGTCAAAACTCAACACATGCGAAAGAGCTCTTTTACTAAAATTACTAAACGCTGTCTGAAGAGAACTTGTAATATATGAAAGGAAATATATTGGTAATGTTTTATTGCAACTTATAATGTAATAATATATAAATCCATAGACTGCATTTACAATATTTATATAATAATATTTATATTTATTTTATAGTATTTTCTTATTTCATCGCTCATTGTTAATCTCCATATACATTAATTTTATGGAAAATAATGCGTTTGATAACAACAACGACTTAGTGGAATATTTTTATTGCGTTTTCGTCTTCAGAACCGAAAATTCAGTTCAACTACACAAACCCTAGTTGAAAAAGGCTACTGCGTTACAAATTTTTGGCTGGAACCCATTCAAATTTATTGACTCTCGTTTCTACAGTCATTTACAAAATATGCAATGGAAGAACTGTTTACAAAATATGTTTTTATAATATATAACTAGTTACAAAAAGAACTGTATACAAAATAATATGTAACGAGTCAAATTACATGTTATTAAAGAAAAGTCGAAAAATTTAAACCTCACACACAATAAAAGAGCACTCAGCAAGATTTTAAGTACTCAAATTGGATAACAATTAACTTATCCGCTTTTTTCGATTCCTAGACACTTTTTCCCGTTATATTAATTTATTTATGGAACAGAATTTTAGAATTTCCTTGGGTTATACGGTGACCTTGATCGTGACACTACTGCTGAGAGAGAAAAAAAATCGTGTCCCGTTATTTGACTGGTACCGAAAAATGAAACAAATAATTGATTAGATTTAAATACGAATAAGAATATGTAAGTCATAATAATTGCAAATTCGTTCGTACTAACCCATTCGTTCGAATTTCGCGGAAACAAATTTCTTGGCCAAATGCGTAATCCCTCTTGGCGAAATTTTCCAAGGAAGGCGTCAAAGCATTTGTTACACATCGATACAATTTTCGGTCGCAGCTACAATGGCGTCTTGGCCATGTGGCATCTGAATTAGTCAAACCATATTTCGTTGCTCCTGGTAAAATATATTCTGCACATTTTGACTCATCACCACAACACTCAATTGGTGTGACAGGATACCAAGAGCTATAGAGTTGTGATTTTTGGCAAAAGGCGCTTACAATCCCTATTCAAAAAACCAAATAACACCGTTCAATCATCTATAAACTTCTTATTTAATTCACAAAGTCATATTAGCAATAATCAGGCAGTATAATCGGAGACAAAAGTACCCAGAATTTTTATTTCACCGATGTTACTGCAATTTATGCACTTTCAGTAAAAAAAAAACATGATATGTGGCAGTTTTATCGTTCAATCGTTATTTTAAAAAATTCGATTGGGAAAAAAATGGTTCCAAAACCGTCATATTGCATTATATCAGCAGGGCCCACGTTGGCTTTTCTTTTAAAATACTTGGCGTCGACCCGCTGCCGCGTCTCTTGATTATTATTCTATATCACAATATTGTATCGTTCGAATTCTCAGTTTTGGTTGATCAAATATAATTACAAGTGAAACTAAATGTTTTGCTCGAAAATTATGAAAAAGGGCAGCTATACTGGGAACTGTTACGTTACCGTCTACATTTTCGGTTCGAGTTGAAACTGCCAGAAAAGACAAAATGATGAATACCAAAGCTGAAGCCGTCATCGTAGAGCGAAAAACAGTGTTCGTTGTCAACCAAAACGAACGCTTAAATACTGTGTTCGATGGAAGAAATTATTCATATAACATTGATATTCTATGTGTTATACACATTAATTGTTGCTGATTCTCAGATGAAGTGAAAAATAACAACTGCCCAAATAATTATAATTTCATTCGCCTAGTCGTATTGACATCTTAATTACGTCTATATATAAGCATTTATTATTCAAGTAGTAGGAGAGACCGGGGCACAACGGAACGCTTGAGAAAATATTTCACTTTTTAGAGATATGTGACGGGCTTTGCTTATTTCTTATCTAAAATATCTGGAGCTTTTGTGTCAATTTTTAAATATTTTTTTCCATTTTCATCTGCACCGTGGAACATATGAAGAAATTGGTTGACTGTAGTTTTCCAAAGTTTTGAATTGGTACCAACGTTGATAGAACATTCAATTTGTAGGAAAATAACAATCGACGAGATAAGAATAACTTCTTTTTTTTTAGTTTATAATTTATTTTTTTCGATCTGTTCACATATGAGATAGGTCTAAAAACGATAAAATGAAATTGATAGTAACGTCAATTGAAATTAAAATAAAAACAGAAAATTTAACTTTGGATAGACGAAAGTACACGGCTAACTTTACTGACAAGTGTGAATAATCAAAATAAAAATGATCGATAGTTTTTTGGGTAAATTCCATATGTGGAGGCAACAAACCCAGTCTGTGAGTCGTTCAGAAATATTCCGAGTTAATTTCAATATGCTATAACTCAATTATAATAAAAATGTAGAAAGTATTGAACAAAAAGTTCAAAAAATTAATTCAAACTTTTTTTTTAATAAAAATGGATTTTATGTGCCATGTGTCCCTCAAATTCATTTCGGCTGTAAGAACAGAAAACTGAGTGGCAGCGAGACTCCATCATGTCCCTAGCGTGTGGGCTTACAAAGAACTAACGCTGGGGACATGTCCCCAGTAAACTAGTAACGTCTACGACACTGGGCTTCTACATGCTTTTCTTGGATCCTCAATTTTTTGTTTTTTTTTCTTGTTTTATTGTCCCGCCAAATTTTTTTTTGAGTCCTTGTTCAGAGGTTAGATTGTCAGAAACACTGTTGGGTTGAGCAGTTGAGCTGCATGCATTGCAGAGTCCTTGGACTACTTGGACTGTCATAAGCTTTCGAATACGTACGACGCACAAACATCTATTTCCATGTTTTATCGTTGAGAATAAGTACCAATAGTTCAAACGATCTGCGTATATTTTTTCGATCCATATTATCCAATTAATTTTGTATTACACTCACGTTTGAACGAGTTTATCGTCCGTTCAATATTTAGCGGTTAGGAAAATTTTCCGCTTTTTTTCGGCCAACGAAACAAACATGAGTTTCTCTTTCGATGCTTCTAAAACTCCAGCCAGTGGTACTCCGGCGCAAGGTTAGTACAATATTTATCAACTTAATTATTATCGCGGCAAGTTTCTATCGGAAAATTTTCTTGTAAATTTAACATAACCTCATTTCAAAAACCCTTTCTTTTTATTATTAAAAGGCCTAGGCTACACTTGAATGACTAAACAACTCGTCCTTCGCAGTATTTATTTGCTAACTAACACAGGAGTAAAATAAAACAATTATAACTTTGCCCTTGTAGTCAATATTTGTATTCCAATTGCAAAAATATTGAATATGAGAATCTGAAAGGAACATAGTGTTCAAATTTTTTATTGAACATTGTCAGGGACACCAGGATTCACTGCTGGAACAACAGGTGCTGGTGACGCAGGAAAAATGTTGTCACCAGGATTTTCATTGGGTTCGATGCAGAGCCAAGCAAAGCCAGGTGGTCTGTTTGGTTCGGCATTAGGTGGAACACCAGTGCCAAGTTTTGGCTCACTAGGAGCTCCGACAACGGGTCTTAATTTGAGTACCACGGCGACGAGTGCTTCAACGCCAGGATTATCATTTGGGGCGACTCCGTCAGCTACACCAGGTGGTTTAAACTTTGGAATAGGAGGAGCAGCAACAGCGACCCCCACGTTCGGAGCTACAGGATTCAGCAGCGGAGGTCTCGGAACCACGACTGCAACATCTACACCAAGTGGCTTGAGTTTTGGAGTTCCAAAACCAGCAACAACAACAACAGGTTTTTCTCTCAGCGGCTCTACTTCTGCGACTGCAGCATCGACGGCAACTAAATTGACTTTTGGTACGCCAACGCCGGCGAGCACAGGATTTTCTCTGGGTGGTGCAACAATCACTCCCGTTACTACAGCCTCTGTTGCAACAACAAGCACAGGCTTCACAATCGCAGCGACGACCGCTTCAACCCCGCAAACTGGAATTTCACTAGGAACTGCAGCTCCTCCTTCAGGGTTCAGTCTCATTCCCAGCACCGCCACCACTTCTCTCAGCTCGGCATTCGGTCAAACTTCCGTTGCTCCCACAACGACAACAGCCTCAACAGGATTTTCTTTGAGCACTGCCACAACTGCTGCTTCAACAGGATTCAGTCTTGGAAGCAGCGCAGCTCCTACCATTTCTACGGGTTTTACTCTCAACAAAACTACCACCAACCAAGCACCATCTACCACTGCTACAACCAATGCTCCACCACAAACCACTCTTGGCACAGTTACCAAGTAAGAATCATTTCGATAACGAGTCGATTTTCTACCTGCTTTAACGTTTTTTCCGTTGGTATACTTTCTCTATGGGAAATCTTTTTTATGGATAAATTCTCTCAAAATATGTCACTCGAAACGTGAAATTTTTTTCAATCCTCATGACCTGCCCCCGTTTTTAAACTATATCAGCTATAAAATAAAGTAAGATTGAAAACGTTCAGACAGGATTATTAGTATATTGATACGGATATTTTGACGAGAGATTTAATTTGTGGTTATTTTGAACGCGGATCTGTTCATTTGATACCAATTTTATGATATGTTGAATTTTCGTATGATGGAAATTGAAACTCATTCACTGTAGTACTGATTTTCGAACTCTACTAATGTTTACTTAGGTTATTCGGAGAGTTTAATCTTTAAACAAAGTAAAAATCGTAAAGTTGTCCATGCGAAGGATTTGAAATAATAAAAAAGCAACTTAAAATATAATCACACGTATTTTAACGATAATTGTTTAATAAACACATTACTTCATTGTAGCGTCAGTTCATCAAACACTGGACAAACTGGAGCGATGAATTTTTGCCAACTGGAGGAATCAATAAACAAATGGACTCTTGAACTCGAAGAACAAGAAAAAGCGTTCGTCAATCAAGCAACACAGGTGAATGCTTGGGACAAATTGCTGATAGCAAATGGGGAAAAAATCACTTCGCTCAATCAGGAAGTTGAGAGAGTCAAGTTGGAACAGCAACAACTTGAGCACGAGCTCGACTACGTGGTAACATAATTTTCTACACTTTTCCAATCTTCTTTCCCATCCTGTTTTCGATTACCAGTTTTTTCGTCAACTTTGAACAAAAATTTTACTCCTTTTTTTTCGTAATTTCAATTTGCAGAAAACTATTTAACTAAAAACGATTGACATTGACCCTAATTTTGCACAGCTAGACAAACGGCAAACCCTCAATTGATTATTGTTTTATAACTTTTTCCGTAAAGTTTTTATAAATTAAATTTTCAACAGAATTGTTCATCTATTGTATTTTCTTTGCAATATTTCGCACATGTTTTTCGTCATATTATTTTTTTGGAAACTTGTGTTGAATTTTCGCACATAAAATGAACCTTTTTTTCAGGTTGGACAGCAAAAAGAGTTACAAGATTGTCTTGCTCCCCTCGAGAAAGAATTGGCTTCGCTTTCAGTTGCTGATCCCGAGCGTGATTACACGTATCGTTTGGCCGAAAATTTGGACAAACAGTTGAAACAAATGTCACAGGATCTTAAGGAAATAATCGAGCATCTCAACGAAGCAAATCGATCGCAAGATTCGAGTGATCCGATTGTACAAATAGGCAAAATTTTGAATGCCCATATGAACAGTCTTCAATGGCTTGATCAAAAAACAACTGTCATTGGCAATAAGATACAGCAGATCGATCAAATGCACACTAATTTCCGACAAGAAAATGAAAGAAGCTTTAATCTCGCTTACAACTGATTGAGTTTATCCAGTGCAGTTTTACAATCGCGAATCCGTTGTGTACATGTGTAATTTTCTCAAATTAAACCTAACGAGTGACTAAATAATAACATACTTTTCGGCGTTCGGAAACAGGCACTTTTGTATAGTACATGAGAACTCTTGGGCCTGGGACAATGAAGTGACGAATTTAAATATCTTGAAAAACCCGGAGCAACACAGAAGAATGTTTGAGCAACGTGACATTAAATGTCAATTTATTCCACTTTGTCACCGTTTCAGTGGACAATTATTGTCATGACAATTTGTAAACGTTGAAGAAAAGTAAAAAAAACTGAGAATTTTCGTAAATTATACTTATTATTTGAGCATCTGAGTTTTGAATGATGATTTATGTTAATCCTTAGTTAAAAATAATTAACTATATATTCAAGTAAAATTGGTACATCACGTTGCTACAGCAGGTATGAAATAGTGAATAGAAATATTTTCATCGAGATTGAAAAAGAGGTAGATCATTCGTTCATGAAGAATGCTACATTTGACCATGTCCGGATGAAGAACATCCCATGCCAAAAAAGTCACAAATTTTCGGACATCGACAGTGGCTTCTACCGGTTCGTCATCGTCAACACGTGTTCCCGTAGAAAAATGTAATCCTTGAAATTGGGTTGCTACACTCGCTGAATCCGTGGTAACTTTTAATGTAAGAGTTCCTAAAGCGTCTGCAGAAACGTTCAAGTATGGACTCATATTTTTCATTCGGTCAACAATGTTGCGAACGTGTTTCAAAGAAGGCATGTCGATGGATATCTGAAAAAAAAAGTATGAAAATGTAATAAAGGGATTGAAGAAAGTCCCAATATTTTTCGGCAAATGCCATTACATGTATTTTACAATTTATCAATTATTTCAACAATTACGGAGCAATTTTCCTTCGAGCATTTATTTAACCATTATGGGTCGGTGTTATGTAACATATTTCCAGAAATATCACAAAAACAAGTTTGCGAATAAAATAGTGATCAATAATTTGACGAATGGCCCTTGTATGCAAGTCGACAAAATCGTTAACTGACCAATATATCCACAGTATATTTTTCTCACGTTTTGAAGTCACATATATTGTTAAAACGACAAAAACTTCATTATTATCAAAAAATGTTTAGTTACTCGTATTCCACTAAAAATTGATGTTCGAAAAATCTTCAACGAAATTAATAGAGCGCCTCAAATTCAACAGTTTATCATTTTAGCATTAGCTGAAGTCTGTGAGTCTTTAACATAGTTAATAAATTTTTAGGTTTTTCTGAAATAGTTCGATATCTTGGCTTCAAAAATTATTATACAAAAGACAGCAAAGCAATTGAACGTAAAAATGATATATTCCTCGTTATTTGTAAAAAGAAGGCCAAAACATTAGTGAATTCAAAGGTCTTGATGAGGTCTAAGGACTTGTTACGTTTGAAGCACAAAAATGTACAATTTGGACCAAAATTAGCTCATGCGGAAATTGCGGTGTATGATTAATTTATTGAGATTATAAAAGATTGAATATTACATCAAAAACTGGAAGATTTGGTGCCTTGTAAACCGGCCATTCTTTTCGAGGTATTACTCGGACAGGTACATCGTGGACGCACTGCCAAGATTCATTAGCCAACGATGGTAGCTCTACTTCGATCGTCAGACAAGGTTGTTGCTTATTCGTAAGTTTGATTTTTGTTGACCGGGCTGTTTGTTTCAATGAATTGAGACTTCGACCAAGCATTACAGCGTCAAACTCCAAGTATATTTCATTCTGTACCTCCGATACCCCAACAACAACATATTCGGTGAAAAAGTGTTTTTTTGACAGTTCTGCCCAAACGACAGGTGATCCATCATCGGAAACATTGAAACAAAGCTCTTCCGGCGTCAATCTTATTACGCACATTTTTGACATTCGTGAAACAATATTCACTATATCTGAATAAATAAAAAATCAGTATGTTAGTGGTTGAAAGGGATAGAAAAATTGTTTTTATATTTCTCAAGCAAATCAGTGCTTCAATTTTTGGGATTTACAGGGGTTTCAAATATTACATTATTATGTTTACAAGCGAATATAAAAAGTTCAATTGAAAATTGATTAAAAATTGGTGTTAACACCACATCCTACATTTTTTGCTTGCTTCAAATGCAAATGAAAGTAATGAAAATTTATTGTTGAAAAAGAAATCGTAAATTGAGTACTTGGCATGAAATTTCCCACGATTTGATTGAAAAAATCAAATTTTTGATTACACATTTATCTTAAAAATTTCGAAAGCAAAAACAAATTCCCCCGTAAATCAAAAGTTGCTAAAAAAATGAATGAATTATACAAAACTCTTCGAAATTTTTTATTATTAATAATAACATTGAAGGAAAAACAGTCGATTGATTTTGTTAACTCAGCTTGTCGCCAAATGTTGCATGGGATTAAAATAAACATTGTCGATAGGTTAGGAATGTTAAGGTTGATTGACTTACTCGTAAAATCCCGCATAGACGCGGTATCGACCATTTTACATCTAAACTTCATTGTTTTGATAAATGAATCAAAAAATTATTACTGACATTGTTGAATGATGAGGCGATAAGTAAAAAAAAGTGACACTGGGAAGTAGACGCGTTAAAACTGTCGTGCATCCGTCATAACAAGTGCGAAGAAGGCAGGCGAAAATGACATTTGTCTAAATTGAAAATACTCGTTTATCAATGTTACGTTTGCAATACGTTAATTTGTACAATGTTTCAAAAAGCCGACTTATTATAATGAAAAAGAAGCGTAATGAAAATCATTGAAAACGTAGCAGCGAAATAAAATTCAAATGGAAACATGCCGGTTCACTTTTCTAATTCATTGCCGGTTTGTACGATGGCGCTGGTATGCACTTTGATGGAAAAGCCCATAAAGTCACCCCACGAGAAACGTCAGATCATTCGACAGCCCCCGGAGGCTACTGCTTAGACTTCCGTTGTGTAAACAATGAAGCACTGTTTACTAGAACCTCGCGAAAGTCGTTGGAAATCTCACTCTTTTCTGACATCAAACCGCGTTTAATATTTTTAAGCGGTCTACGCTTGACGTGACACAAGATTCAGATCGTATAAAGTAATTTTACACAGAGCAAGACAAAGTAATAAACATTCTACGAATTCGCTTGTTTTTCTTACAAAAGGTCACCCCATTCGTCCATTTTGTACATTTATTCGGGCGCGAACATACATAGTGTACTCGTTCGAGGGATAAAGTCCACAAAATAATACCGACTTCAATTCACAAATCGTGAGACTTTTATGTGACACAGAGTTATGAAGTTTTGCAGAATCCGGTAAGTTCTGTTTTAATCCATTGTTATTGAATTATGTCAACAACAGTATTTCGCACAAATCATCTTTTCAACAATGTTCTCTCTAAAAACCAATTTTGGCGACTCGAACCAGTTATCAAAGTATCGATTTTGAAGTCTTTTTTTTCATTATACGTTTTTTTTGTAGATATACCTATCGCGTATCAGTTCAATATTCGTTAACCTCTCAAACTATGTTATTCGATTAGCATAAATCGAACGTACCTCGTGCATCTCATCCCTCATTCCTTATTCAGGTCGTTTCAGCACAGCTTCCAAGTATCGTAAAATGGGCGAGAGGGGGGGGGATCGAAAGAGCATGTGATATACTACAATGTAATTAAAGAAATGTTTACAAATAAATACCGTACAAATTGTTGCAATTTACACAATGAACAATTTTCCGCGACTATCGACAGAGGGAGGGGGCTGTCACGGTTCCATCCTCATTCCCTATGAATAAGAGACACGTACACGTAAAATCCGAAGGGACGAAAGCACACACTTATCCCCAGTCCCCACGAAAAACACATTCGACCTTCGCGCAGTGTTTTCAACGATCCCCGAACGATGTCGACATACAAGACCTGGCTAATTTAGAAATAGTCAAAACAAAGGCGCGTTCAACATAAATGTAGCAGAAAGGTATAGAAAAACAATCATCCTCAAAGTTCAATGCCTCGATAATTATTTTGATTTTCTCAAAAGTTCTTGAGCCAAATGAGATTCTAGTTTTCTCTACGATTAATGCATTTCTTCAACCGGGAACTTTAAAAAGGCAGTGTGAGCCTTATTGTTATTATATAATATTCATTATTTATGATTATTACTATTATTATTATTTATTTATTTATTTTGTTTTGTTTTTACGTTGGGCCAATATTTTTTACACAGTTATTCCGTTTTTGGCGAACAAAAGACAGAATTTATGAAATGCTGCTTAACACGAGAACTAATCGGTAAAACACTTGACGGTCAAAAGTTGCGTCCGTTTTCGTAGAGTTCGCGAGAATTTTTTAAAATTGTTTTTCGACGCTTTCTTACCAGATTACCTAACTATTCTGTAAAAATTCTGGTAAACTCAACAAAAATGAACGCAACTTTTTGTCTTGCTGAATAAATTTCCCGTGTAACGCAGCGTTTTCTATGTTCTTTTTTTTCGTGTCTGTCTTTTATTATGTGAAACATGTAAAATTTTCGAAATAAATGTAATATTTATGTCGTCGAAAGCTGGAATCAAATACGTAAACGAATTCTAAATAATTTTTTGAAGGTCGAAAGGGGTGAACAGGAAAAGTAATATAAATAGAAAATTTGACAAAACTCTGGCTTTACGATTCAAACCTCTGCGATTTTTTGGTAAATGCATAAAAAGTATTACGGTCTTGACAAAGACTGTATTTTTCTGTCAACTTGAAGAAAAAAAATCTGTTTCATTTTTGGGTTAAAATGTTGAGTCGAGATCATAGTCATCGCAAATAGCATTTTGCATTGTTTTACAAAAACCACGATCACCGCTCACTCAATGTTTTCATTTTTAAACAATATTTTTCACTTTCATTGACATTTCAAATAAAAGAGAAGTTTTTCCAATGGATCCGATTTTTCAGCATAAAAAAAGTCATTCAAATCGATCCAATTTTCGGCAACTCTGTCTTTAAGGAATACGCAAATTTTTTTAAACATTGAATCTTAAACCGTTTCAAATACAACGATTTCACATTATCGATAGTCATAATTCTGGGTTTTTCCCGCGTCTAGTCCTTTCAATTCTACTGAAAGTTTATATCGACGAAGGCTTAGGTCGAGACAGGTGGCCGGGCCGAACACGTGGCACACGCGAAGACGATCCTGGCACATAGCGGCCTTGTTTTCTTCTGTTTTTTTTTGCTCTCCTCGTTTGCTTTTTCCGGCGCCCCGGTTATCTTCTGTCTTTCCCTCGCACGTGTCTTGTTCAACAAAACGTATGTTTCCCTCCCTCTCACCCGCTTCTATCTTATTCTCGCCCTTTTTGAATATTGTAGTCCCGCATTTTTATAGCCATCCACGTCAAGCTGATGCATCGGGGACGTGTCCCCAGAGCTCTTATTTCTTTGCCTGAAAAAACGTCATGCTTTCGACACAAAAACTTACTCGTCAAAGCCATTCAAACATCGCGCCAAAACTCATATTTCTGGTAAATAAACCGCAGAACCTGCCAAAAAAAAAAACACTGATCCGTTTCTTTAAAGTGACGCTATTAAAAATTAATGAATATTTCGTGAAAGATGCATCAGCCAAAAAAAACTTTTATTTTCAGAACATTGCAATAAGTATCTTCTTGTTCCGAAAATTGTAGATGCAAATTTCGATCTTTTAGTTTTGAAAAAATAAGATTCGAATCAATTGGTGTAATTAGCATGTAAGAAATCGTAAAAAAGTTCTTGTTCTCTTAGAAACAAACATTATTAGCAAAATAAGAAAAATCTTGATAAAATGTTTTTCAAAAAGTGGTTATTATTCGAGTAAATTATTATACGAAAGAGTAGTTAAATTTATGAAAGTTCAGCTCAAAAGAAAGAGTTTTTACTTATTCGATTAGATCATCACGAAGCAATACGAATTTGAGGCATCAGTCTTGCAACAGATTAATTCCAGTTTTGCATGTTATTCAAAAATGGAGAGAGGATGCTTTTTAACTTAAAGAAAAACTATGGCCATGTGTGCATACGTTAATCAATAATTCATTGTGTGTCGATTCACAAAATTACCAAAACAAAGTAAACACTCATTCAGCAGTAAAGAATCTCATAATAAAATCGAATTTTAGAGATTAGAGTCTTTTAGCAACATCGTCGAGGAGGGTATAAAATTTCGACGCTACGCGGTGGTCCGGGTTATATGGCCCTGTTGATATTCAACACAAAAAAACCGTCCAGAAGAGTATTATTTTTGAAGTAGCAGAGTATAGTGTGTCCCGTGCGAAAAAGGGGAAATGTCTCGCATCTTGTTTCTTTTCAAGACAACGAAAGGGTCAGCTTTCTTCACAAGAAGGTGTAGGGCGTCCTGGATTCGTGATGAGAATAAGAAGAGGGTGGTCTCGCTCGGTTTTTTTTTTAAATCTTCTACTTAAGACGATTTCTTGTTCATTATTAGGTATAATTTCTAGTTGTTTTATGTATTTTTTGTACATACATAATATAATATCCTTAAACACATACGATGTTAACAGTTTGAAAAATTTGCCCACGCACGCTCGAGTTACATGTGGTTCAAGTTCGTCGGTTTACCTTTCAGCCAGAGAAAAATATTTACGGATGAAACCTGAAGGACAAAGATTGATGAGTTTGTTGTTAATGATAGAATAAGTTGAAAAACCAAGAATAGAGATTTCTAAAAGCGAGTTTTTTTTTATGGAGACTGGTAAGACTTTATAGCACTACGAATTTCGTCGCCAAGACCGTTCCCATCGGTACAAACGTGCCGCAGTTTACTTTCGTCCTGAAAAGGTTGTAACGCAGATCCGGACTAAAGAGAAGTTGTAGTAGTTGAATGGAAAAGTAGTGTTTTGAAGGGAAGTCTCGAAGAAACTTCACGGGAGGCATTTCCTGAATGCTGGGTTGGAAAAAATGTGATTTATGGTAGCGGTTGTATATCTGTCTCAAGTTAAATAAGAAGTTGAGAGGCAAAGAACTTGAATGTACGTTTTCACGTATGAATGAGACTGTTACCGATATTATTATGTAAATAAGATTCTTTCGAGTATCTAATCATCGTGTATATTGGCCATAAATGTTGCCAATATTAAAATTCGAATTTCCGTGGATCTCGAAAGAATAAAAATGTTATTTGAAATACAGGATTTACCATAAGATCGATAAATTCATATTCGTCTGGCCTTCGTAGAACGGTACACATAAAATCGATGAAAATAATATATTGGAGGTTAAAGGTGTCATTTTGATGAAACCCTTTGGTAAGGATATCATTAAACGACAATAATAGATATTAAAATAAGTAAAGGTTGTCTGTGAAGACAGGAATAAACGATTGACGGCATAAAAGTAGTGTAACGAGCAAACACTACTTAATACATGCGTCCTTAACGGTGGGAGCACTTTATCAATATTAAATTGCCCCTTGCGAGATAGCGATAGAGAGAAGCCCATGAGGATCTGGCGGACGAGTGACGTCAGTTGTCGTCGTTGTCATCAAAGTTACACGCTGTTCCCGCATAGCAACCGAGAGAGGCTGTTGGGTGTTGCTCCGGGGAACGGAAGGACAAACACGGAGAATTCTCGGTCTTGGCTCTCGACTGGGTCTCTCACTCTCGGGGTTTTCGTCGTGGATATATCTATCTCTCCCGGTACTCTTTTCGACCAGTTCGAAACACACGCACGTGGCTTTATAACCATAGCCAATAGGGACTGTCTGCGCGTGCGCGAGCCCGCCACAAATTCCTTGGTCGAGCCTCGCGTTCTTCATCTCTTGGCTCTCCGTATTGCACACAAATACGTATACATACGTTTATATATATGTTCAGAAGTTCCTGGCCAACTAAGACTGAGCAAAATGCTGGACGACTAAGAAAGATGAAGGGTCTCTCTTCGAGGCTTGGCCTCGCCAGCTGCTTTACTCTTAATATTTTTTTCGCTATAGACATACATATGTGTGTGGCTTCTCGCGCTCTTTTCGCCGAGCCTTACAACACAGCACATCTCTCAAAGATACCATCTCATATTTTTATTGACATGTATACGTTGTTCGTCCCACCTTGCAAATGAATAAGACGAATGTATGAATGTATACGCTTACACGAATGGCCCGAGTGTACATACACACATTTTTTAAACCGTACAAGTATGTGGCATAAAATCGAGGAGAATGGTACACCGCCGAAAATCATTCTGGTGAACAGGGTCACACTAATGAACTCTGGCTCGTCGACCAAAGACGAATGGCCACTTGTAACATGACCGGAATATCTCATCACACATATTGCGAACTAGTTTCTTAATTACTATTCGATTGTGAAGAAAATAAATAATCAAATAAGCCGGAAGTTTGAGCGACTTTAACTCGAGTTCGTTTATCGAAAAACCTTCGGCTCTTGTGGCACCAAGGTCAAGGGGATGATTCTTTAATCGAGTGGAATAGAATTGAGGTATATTATTGATGACTTTATTCTTCATCCAAAGATCGTTCAAAGAGTACCTGATGATGCTGGCAAAATAACAAAAAATATTTTTTTATATTTTCTTTGGGTTTGTTGACATTTACACGTGTTTTGAATATTAACTTTATCCTTTTTGCCATTTTTATCCTCTAATTCAATGCTCAATAGCGAAATGAGAAAAAAAATATTAGAAACGACAATCAGTTAAAACACGACGAACTCTTGAAGTGATTCGTTTTCGCTATGCGAGCTAACGTGGTTCGGCTAAAATCCAATTCACGTCTAATGCGTTGAAACTTTTTTTCTTATTTATTTATTTTGTAACCAAATATCGCGGAAATGGGTAGAGAAAGTCCATCGGTAGACTCTGAGAGGGTTAAGCTCGATTGATCGCTCGGTTCGAACTTCAACTTGACGTTCGTACGATTTGTTGTCAATTGGAAGCGAGCGAGAGACGGTGCTTCATTCAGAAAAATCTTCGTAGTACATTGAATGCTGCTATTTGTAGTGGTTTCGATATTTGAGACTCGAGGATTACGTGACTTCACTTTTACCTGATGAAGATTCTTATTTGTTGGCCTCTAAGTACACGCGCGCTTGTAATCGCATGCAGGAATTTTTTGCAGACCTTCTCTTCTCTCTTTTTTTCACTCTCTCTTTCTCCGTTTCTCGTGTATCTTCGTGACGCAGGAAACGATTCTTGTCCTCTCCTTCCAAGAAGGAACACTGCGTATGTTATGCCTGAATAGTCTTCTCTGTTGAGCAAAGCCAGTCGCGGGAGCTATGCTTATCCAGCACGTACTGTGAGCTCTCTGCGAATACGAAGAAAAAAACTTTATATATGTATAACAAAACGACTCACCATTTAGAAAAAGTACGAAAGAATAAAAATACTACGGTGTATGTTGTTGCATTTTTTTTTTTTTATGATGAATTCATTTAAATGGCTACTGGATCCGAGGAACCCGGATACTCTTGGGATCTCTCCAGGGAACTTGAATGCAATTTTGATTATTCTTCGTGATGATCATTCTGATCCAAGTTCATTATTTTTTGTTCCTTCTCGCTTGTCTCTTCGTTTTCCTGTCAATCTTCTCAGAAACATTAAGTTGCGATCTTCCATTAATATTCACTTCTTGTTCTGACCTTCCCCCAGAGAGTTATGGCGATCAACCAATTTTCTTTTTCTTTGTCCTATAACATTGTATCGAACTTTTGCAACAGTTATAATTTAACAGCAAGGAATTTGGCATCGATATTTATTTTTTCAAATCTTTAACGGTTGAGCAGATTACGGGACATCGAAAACAATCTTCACGGAAAATAATTCTTTGATAAATCAGGAATCACCATATTTTTCGTATCGAATACTCATTGTGTGGGCCATGATTCTCATCCGGCGGGGTCACCCATTCGACGCGCTTATCTTATAATGTACTTCCTGTTTATCGGCCGATTATCACTCGGTAGGGTTCGTATATCATTTTTAGTCACCTTTCGCTTAACTTTAGCTAACACACTTTGAATTTTAATTCTCTTGTGTATTTACACGAGTAACTCCTATTGAGGAATCTTCTTGGGACTGTAGAAAAAAAACATAGTAGAGGAAATTTTGGCAGACAAAGGAGTGAACTATCTCTTATCACCTCCGAACTTGTATTCTTTGACTAAATGTTTTTGAAAGTTTCGATTGAAGTGAATGAATTTTTGTGTCACGTGGAAACGCATCTACATGCTAATTTTCTTTGAATCTTTTTACAAAATTGCTTACATCGAAAGATCGATTTAATTGTGTAAACTAAATTCATTCAATTTTTTTTTTTTTTCAATTTCTTATCTTTTGATACGTTACGAAGAAATTTGTTTTTTTTTTTTTTTTTTTTTTCAACTTACACGGAATCATCGATTCCAGTACCGTAAAGCATACTCCCAGCAGCAGCTTCGTTCTCAAGAAAAAATAACAAGAAAAAAAATCGATCTGAAAAATTTAGTATAAATGCGTCAGATAATGTCAGAATGACATTTAGCACTTATTTTCTCTTCTGCAATTTGGGATAAAAAGCAATTTCGATGAATATTTCTCAACTGTCGATCTATATTTTTCTATTGCACAACAAAAATTAGGCACAAATAATATGCGAACATCCACACAAAGCGCACAAATTCAACAAAATACTGGGAAATAAACCTTCGGAATGAAGAGACGATTATTAATTTGACACAGAATCTCATGTAGCGATGTTGTCGAGGATTTTTGCGCGAAAACAAGCACACGCTAATTCACTCGACCTCTCCCTCCGCTGTTCGTCAAACATCTGCTCTTTGGTGGCCGAACACACGTAAAGCATGCTCATACACGCCGTTTTACGACAAAGATGCTTGGATATAGTAATATCACGATTAGTCTGGTGTTGTTGGCGGTAATTAATCTTCCCTTGTCTCTTTTATTTTTTATTTATTTTTTTTTTTTTTCCCAGTGACTGGACAATAGAATAATTTGCCTGGTAAAAAGTTTCGAAGCTTCACAAATCGATATTTTAATATTTAATCATTGTGTTAATTAGTTGATCGTCTCGTCGAATTAAAAGATAAGATTGCACATTTTTCATCTCTTCTTCTCTATCACTAGCTCTACACATGAATATTTATGGAAAATCAATTTTGACCGCTTATCACTCGAGAACCACTGAATCAATAGCGATGAATCTTTCGCAGGAAGATTGTTCATGATTCACACCCGGTTGTGGGCTGTATAACATTTCGATAGCTAGTTTTCAACAGAAATAAATAAAATTGAAAAAATAAAAATAAACATTTTTCTTTTGACCTTGAGAATTTCACCGGTAATTCAAAAATGTAGATAACATTCTTTTTTTTTTTAAACATGGTATACCATTTTTAATATTTTATTCCGCATCTTTGTTTGGAGAACCCCAAAAAATTATGTTCTGGATGAGAAGACACAGAGGCAAAATAAGATTTAGATTACACATAATCTCCATATCTTAGTTCAATGGCTCATTGGTCGATATTATATTAAAAAATATTAATTTATGTGGAAAATATTCGAAGTACGTAAATACTGTTCCGAATATGTGATAATCGTATAGTTTCTAAAATCCATTCAAAATAAAACTTCCATTTCATTTGAAGAGAAGTTAATATATTTGGTTAAATCGTAAAACAATTGTTACATTGATATCTCAATTATATCAACAACGATATTTCTCAAGTTGCGCGAGGTCATGGGTGAGCAGTGCATTTAAAATACATACATGTACTTTAATTATTTTTTGTATTAAAACCTCATCGAAATATTTGAGCAAATGTATAGATAATAAATTCCTCAGGTTTTTCGTCTCTCATAATTAATTTTTTATTCTTAATCTTATGTTTTTATTTTTTACGAACAATGGACAACTAAAATTGTACAATGAAAAAAAAATTGTGAGTTTAGAGGTCGAAAGATTCACTCATTGATTAGGTCATCAACCATATGGTTTGAAGAAAAAGCACATATTACAGAAGAACCTTGGACAGAACGTCCTCGTCCTTTCGTGTTGTCTCCGTTCGAGACCAGTGACGGGACAAACTGTGCTTGACATTGACGCGAACGGTTGTTTCGTATATGAAACACGCCTTGTCCGATTGCTGGTTCATGGACGATTCGTGGGCCCTTTACCTTATGTTCTGATGAAAGATTCAATCAATTTCGTATTAAGAGTGAACCATGTGTTCCTCGTCTGGAATATCATCTGTATTAAATCTTATGAAATGTTTTACCTTCGTGTACTTATTTACGAACTGTGAAGACACAACATGGTCGATCGTCGACGTGTGTTTGGAATTCATCCAATAAGCAATAAGAAAATTAGATCGAACTTGACCCCCCGGACACTCTATTTTTCTCGCAGCTTTCCAAATTTTTGTTTCTTCGGCTTAAGATTATGGATCAGTCACTTAACCTCACCTCCAAATTTAAATGTTTCCAAATCATTGTTATCGTTGAAGACAAAAAGCCTAAAGTTGTGTTTTAAATACTAGAATCAAGAAATCTTAAAAATGTTGTCATTTCAATTAAATTCTGTCTATTGAATAAACAAGACTTGTCATAAATCGTTGATCAAATCGAACATTTTTCATTCTACGCATAAAATGTTGTTTCGTATGCTTCATAATTCATGCAGTCGAAGGTGAAATTGGTCTCCATAATATTTCGTACATTTGGGGAGCAAAATTTGAATTGCATGTACGTGCAGTTGGAACCCAAACATTAAGAACAAAATTTTGGTGTTGTTTATTTCACGATCTCAACGTTTGCAAAGGATGGGCAATGTGTTTTGGAAGGAACGCAATTTGAATATGTACAACAATTGCAATTTGGATGATTCCGTGTAAAAATTTGCAGTGTCCATTTCGCCACAGGGAAGTTAATGGAAATCTGCATCATTGAGCCGGATGTATTCACGCTTGTATCTTCCTGGTTCACAAACACCGAAAAGACAAACGTGATGAGACAAAGAAAAGAGGGATGGGGGAGGAAAAAGAGAGAGAGAGAGAGAAAGAAAGAAAAACCACTCCCTGTGCATGCCGTGTTCGAATTTCATCGAAATTATGGTGCCCCAGGCCCAGAGAACTTTCTTCTTTCTTACATAAGTACCGCTCAAGCTCAACGACTGGGACTCTCTACGTTTTGCACCGAGAGATGAAAGAAACACAGGTTCTCTTCCCGCAGTACGTCACGTGGCTACTCTCGTATCCTCGTGTACGTGCAACTAAAAGTATCCTCCGCGAGCCGCCGACTGATTCTCTTACGACCCAGGAGGGCCCTGAAGCCCCCCCGCCCTCCCTCCTTCCGTGCATGCAATTCGGCAACAAGTACAGAAAGAGAGGCTGGGCTCATTCTCCCTTTGGAATGCGGGCCAGTTTTCTTTGCTTCATCCTCCAACTCCTTTTTGTTCTTTCTGCTATTTCTCTCCAGACTCCCCAATTTCCGTTCTCTATCGTTTTCTCTCTCAAAATTATATGTTTCATCAATAGCCAATATGTCACGTGTAACAAAAACTTCTAAATAATCAATATATAACGAACTGATTACTACTTTTGATAATGGCCATTAAATTACATTTGAATACATACAAGTATGCGTTAGAAAACAACAATCTCATGCTTTTTGGAAGTTTTCAACACCAGTACATCGTCTAAATACTGCAATAACTCGTCTCCTGGCAATTCTACTCGTTGCTATAATTCTATATTCCAAAATATTCCCCCTAACAGATATTCCTTGAATATTAAAGCCATTGATCAGTCTCTTACCCTCACCTCAAATTTTCGTGGTTGAAATTTTTCGACACGATTTGACCGATTATAAAAAGAGCTCTGACAGCCCATGATGGTAAAAATAGGCTGACGGGACTTTTTTGTGATTGATCGGACCGTCTGAAAAAATTTTACTTTCGAAATTTTGCATCTATTTCTCCAGTAATCACGGTTCCCATAACGCATCATATCACATCATAAAACATCATGTAGTTTTTTTTTATTCAAACATTCATGTAGTTTTTTTGTCCATTGAACTACTATTTAAACAACAAACACTGGATATGTTCGTTTCCCATGACGCGTGGGTCATCGATAAATCAAAAAAAATAATGTAAACGAAAATTAATTTAGCAACAGACAGTTAAGAGTTTGAATCTCCTGTGGGACATTCACAGACCTCCTGTAAGAGTATTCTATTTTGCGAGGGCAGCAGCAGCAGTGCAACGTGTGTGTTCGAACTTGGTCACGAGCCTCTGCATCGCGAGTTCATGGGATTGCGATTATAAATAAAGTCTGGCGCACGAGCAAAGTGCATGCACGATGGACCCACGTGGATGTTTAGGATCCGGGCCAAAACATAGTACGACACGGGGAATCTTTGCGAGAGTCAACCAAGAATATACAACTCTTCGTATTCCAAGAAGGAGGTTAGGGAAAAAAAAAGCAGCGGGGCTGTAAAAAAACCGCGAATGGAAAATGCGAATCTAAAAAGAGCGATGCTGCAGCGAGAGAATTTTTCTTGAAGAAATATCTTATTTTCGTATCCTTGATATTAAAAGTAGGACCGAGCGATTTCGGCAACTTGTCACTGATTCGATTATAGCTTTTTTAACGGTGCATCGAACTTACATCAAACTTATGCCGTTGGATAAGCAGCTTATCGTATTCAAAATTTCACCAGAAACAAAACAAAAACAAAAACAATTATGTTAAATCGAGTTTACGGGGTTTTGTTATCCACGTGAGAAATTTTCGAGCTGCTCAAATTACCCCATGAATCACTTAAATTTAAAAAGGTTATGGAGTGAGTAAAGCAAACCTATTGAACAAATTTCCACGTTGCTTACCATCACTGACGACATTAAAAATTTTTTTTTTACCAATGAAACATCATTTCTGACCAACACAAATGGAATAAATTTTCAATTTTTCATTCGTGTATGGACGAAAATCTGTGTTCATGGTGGCACATCGGGGTCCACAACTACTGGACGTCTTCTCTCCTCCGTTTTGTTTGTGTTCTTATACGAAAATTGTATAAATAAAAAAAATAAAAAATAAAAACCCAAAATGGTTTACATCGAAGAATTAAGTGACTGACTTCTAGTCCTGACTTTTCAGAAGACAACTTGGGTTACGATAAAACGGTTGAACTTTGGACTACAAATTAATCGAAAATCAAGAGTGCATGGAAATAAAAGTTTCCCTCTTCGACTCCAGGAAGAAAATATTATGATGAATGTATTTTTTCTCTTGGAATCCAAAGAAAAAAAAAAGAATAAAGCGTTAGAGCATCTCACTTGATCTGCGCTCGACAATTGACGATATTTTACCGCACCGATAAAGTCGACATGTATGCAAAATAAAAAGCTCAAAATTCCCATTGGATCAATTAAGTATATCTTTTTCTAAACGGTTCAACTGTCAAGATGCAATGACAGTGCAATTCTATTCTTTACAGATTTATCCAATAACAATATCTCAAATCTTCATTATCTTTATTCATCGTAAGGTATGTCTAAAAAATAACTTTTCGAAAAAATGCCTGCTGCGAAATATAACTATATTATGGCTACTCTCAAACGTTTCAACTCAAAATATACACTTCGTAGAATCTCGACTACCGAGAGCGAACCACTTTGTAGCGATACTGCCCTTGAAAGTTGACTGTTCGCGCAGGTCTCTAATGATTTTGTTACAATGTTATTTTCCAGCGGGGAGAATATTTTAATCAATAGGTTAATATTCTTGTTCTTGATGAATGTTCAAGTTATTGTGAAAAATATGGAATTTCGAAATACTCTACAGTTCGAAACGACGTTGACAAGTATTGCTGTCGCCGTTGTATTCGTTAAAAAAATAAAGAAAGTACAGAAAAACGCAATAGTAAAAACTGCCTCAAAAGCGTAAATACTATAGAAAAAAATTTATATCAAATTATCTACAAAAACGGCTAATTATATTCCGTAAATTATAAAATAATTTTATAGTAAATAATCTTCGATGTTTTATGCATTTACAGTTTAAAAAGTAACATTTTCGGAGGAAAGGATAAATTAGCATGTAGTCTATGTTGGAGAATTGAACAAGACGAAATGCGCGAACGAATGAACGGAAACGAAGGGGACGCGCCCTTCGCACGCTGGCACTACAAACCATCTCTCTTGGGCTTTTGGCCGATTCTTCCCCTCTCTTTTTACTTGCCGAGGACTGTGAATTCGTGCCTGCTTTTGTAGCCGAATCCCCCTCCCGGCTACCCTGCCAATGTTCTCATTCCATGAGTTTTAGATTGCGTCGTCGAAGCGCGCCAACATCTCGAGCTGCTGCTCTCGAGGTCCTCCCCACTGCGACCTACGACAGCTCTCTCGCGTGGATAAAACCCTTAGTTCGAATCGAGCGAGCGAGGGGCAAGCACTTTGACGGCGCTCCCTCGATATATTTTCCCCAAACAAAATTTCATCTTCCTCGTTTCTTTACCGAGGAATCATGGAGATACGAAAAGTTTTAGCCACTCAAAATCATTAAAAAAAATTCGTCGTATTCGATTTGTAAACAATAAACAACAACAACAACAAAAACAAGTTTTCGTTAAAAAGTTTGCAGTCTTTTGGTGAAGTGTAATTTTGACATTTCGTTGCTTGTTTACATTTTCGTTTTAAATTACGAATTAACACGTGAGTTGAATTTACGAAAAAAAACCGTTATTGTCCCTTTGTCTTTTATGCTCTGCACTTCGAGCAGCAGCTGTGCATACTCTTAGTCCCTTGTGTTTAGCTCCCTGTTCGTGATCCGGACACACACACGTTTGAGCTTCTTCTTATTAACTTCGGAAAGTTATCATTTTAACGTCAAAAAATTTATTTATACTTCGATTGTTTCGTCTTGATTTCGCTTTGGATAATAATTGAGTTACAGTTTAATGCTTAACTGTAACGAAAGAGTAAGAATCGTTGGAGGAAGAATAAAATAAAAAGTATAACAAACGATTAGCGCCGCCAGTGACCGGAAGTACGTCTCGCTAAGAGTTCTCGCAAAACGAAGCCGGCAAAACGTTCTCTGTGGACCATTGAGCGAGCTCTCACGAGGGAATTTTTCTCGTGCGATCACGGTGGGGGTTTATTATTGTTGTCGGTAGGCGGCGCGGCGTTTCGGCTCGAGTTCTAGCGTTTTTGCCATTAGAGAATTTCTCCTTAGCTCCGTTCGACGATCGAGCAAAATCGCGTGGCGTTTCTTGCGTACCTTTAACTTTGAGTCGATACAGAGCTCCAGGTTTTTCTGTGTGAACTTGAAACATGAACATAACATTTATAATTTTCTTAATATTTCGGGAAAAATCGATTTTTCCGTTATAGTAACCCCAGTTTCGATATGTTTTTCATTCGAGTAATCCGCGCAACGACTTATGTGAAATATCTTAACCGTTAGTTGTTATCGAGTCAAGTGTCAATTCAAACAGTGTTGTGTGTTTTTGTAGCCAATAGAAAAACTTGGCGATCGAAGAAGAGACTGCGAGCTCAACAAGTTCCTTCGAAGAAACAAACAAAATGGATATAGTGTGAAGAATCGAACGAGGCCATCGAAGGACCGTCCGGTTCACTTTTTTTTATTTTCACCCGTGGATTCTCGGAAATATTTCGCTGGCGGGAAACTTCCGGCGTCTTTCTCACGGGTCGGGGGCGGGGGGAAGGACACATCGAGCTGTCGTACAGTGAAGAGGAAAACTGGGACACGAAAAACGAAAGGAAACAATGGAACTATCACCGCATAATTTGCTTGTACCGGCAAAAACGGTCGATATCACGACATATCACTCTACATTTTATTCACCACCACCAACGGAAGCGTAAGTTTTATTTAAATACGATTATTTATTTGTTTTTTCGTCTAAGAATTTTTGACATATCATCACTACCAAATACTATTTTATTTCATAAGAATTTCGCTGAAAATCTTAGAAAAATTCTCGTATTTCCAGACCGTACAACGATAATAATTCAAAAAACTTATTTACAATTTGTTCAACAAACAATTCTTTTAGAAATATTTACATCATTTTTTCTCATTGCAACAAATAAATTTCGCGACTTTGTTGAATTTTTTTTTTTTTTTTTTTTCGTCAATCTTACGTGACGAGAGTTTTCATCTTTGAATATATTTTTACATAAAGATCCACCATCGTTGGTTGCGTAGTTCGTAAGGCATTTTTGACATCGTAAGGCATCAGTAGCCCTTGAATGATCGGTTGTTAATGAAAAAAATCATCAGTACACTTCAAATATTCCTTAATAAAAGTGTTTTAAAAATTATTTAAAAAGTTTACTTTTGCATAAGTGAGGGTTAAAAGTTTTCAAATTGACAGGATATTTTACGAACAATCGAATAAGATTAACTTGTAGAGTAAAAAGCCATTGAATATTACATTTTTGTGCCAGTTGACCTTGAATAAGTTTTTCAGCATCGTAGATATGATAAAAATTAAATCGATGAATTTGTTCGTCACTGCTATGCACCAATTTCTTTTTTATGTATCCAAAAAGTTTTATGGACAGATGAGAGCTCCGAAAGGATTTCAATTTTTTGTAAATTTGGTTTTTCAACGATAAGACAAAATATACGGGAGAAAAATTTGGATAATTCATTAAATACGAGATTAGAAACCTATGAGACTGCAAATAAATTCCGTTGTCTTGAAATGATGCGAAACGATGAGTCTTTTGACAAAAAAATAAAATTAAAAAAAAAAAAAAAAAAAAAAAAAAAAAAAAAAAAAAAAAAAAAACGAAACAAAACGTGTAAACAACTGAACGTGAAATCGAACCTGAAAATACAATAATTCGT
The DNA here is from genome assembly GCA_948107755.1 of Campoletis raptor. Lineage (NCBI taxonomy): Eukaryota > Metazoa > Arthropoda > Insecta > Hymenoptera > Ichneumonidae > Campoletis > Campoletis raptor. The sequence continues at coordinate 25,667,715 of OX403622.1, read as the reverse complement.
CGTCATTTATTTTGAAGTTGTTTCACAATAGAAACGTGATTATAATCATAATAATGAAACAATAGCCGCGTCCGATGTAATTATAAATAATACGAGTTAATTGTTTTGAACGCGGCAGCCTCTGAGCCGGAAGTTCGTGCTACGATATCAATATCAAAGGATATGCGGCCTTATCGCATCGACAGGCTTGACAGCGTTCTTGCAAATGCACACACACACACACACCCACACACATAAACACAAACACAAACACAGACAAAGTCTTTGTAAAATTATTTTGACATATGAAAATTATCCAAAAGGTAGAACATCAATATTTGAAAAAATAAAATATATGTTCGAAAAATTGTCATAAACATTATGCGCTCGCATTTTCGAAATCAATGCGGTCATTATTTTAGAATTTAGTAAATTAAAAAAAAATGAAATTAATTTAACAAACGACCCTCGATTGCTTGAAATCTTACGAAATTAATAGCATCGCAGCAATTGAAAAATTATTTCGTTAAAATGAAACGTCGTTGTTGACCAAGAGAGAATTTAGTTTTGTTTATTGCAATGAGAATCTTTACATTGGACGCTCATTCAATAAATATCCTCGACAACTTAAAACATTTTTGTCAAACATTGAAAATGTATTTATTAGAAATTTGTATTGAGCGTTTTTGAGAAGCTTAAAAATGGAAAAATGAACAAGTGGGAATTCGTTTTTCTCAGTATACTCCAAAGAGAAATACTTTCCCCTTTCTCTTTTCTCTCCACCTGGTCTTTGGTTTAGAAAAACTTGTCGATACTTCACGAGACCTGGGATCCCGAAAGATCACGCGCTAAAATCTTGGACTATTCCTATCGTAAGCTCTCAGCTAGCAAAGCAAAAAGATCCCTAAGCCAGAATTGTTAATCCGGTTTGGCAACATACCTCTTTCACGTGTCAGAATTTTAGGACCGAAAGCGTATTTGTTGATGGCCAATGTTGCGGCGGCACTACCTTGCGGTGTATTTCGTTTTTCGAGAGATTTGTTTCCACATTTAGAAATTCCAGTATACTCTAAATCTGTTTATTCAACCAGACACAACCGCATTTTTTTTTCTCTTATTTATGAGGCGAGACGACTCGTTAATGATAATCCCGAAAACGATCAGTTCGCTTGGACTATGATATGCAGCAGAAGTTCTTGAGGTCATTGGCGTCTTAAATACCTTACGAGAAGAACATAAAAAAATTTTTCTTTTAAATTGCTCGCAGGTGAAGTGAGTAATTAATTGCCTAATTAAAATACGCGTCAATAATGAATTAATCGATCGAGTCAGATGTTTTATAGCTTCGATCATTATAATCCAGTCTCCAGTTGCTAGGGTCGTGTAGCATTTGCAAAGAATGCTGCTTCGTATCGTGAAAACAAATAAACTTTCATCCACCATCCACGACAGCACGATATACGAAATTTGCAACTGAATCGATGATTATTTCATTAATGAAATTGGCGGGAAATGATGAAAAAAAATTCGAATGGAAGACCACAAGATATCAACGTGGCTAAAAGATTTTACGTGATTGTGGTCGTCGTGTTTCATAGAGAAGAACTTTTTTTTTTTTTTTTTTTTTTTTTTTTTTTTTTTTTTTTTTTTTTTTTTTTTTTTTTCGTAAATCCACTTGACACGAGGTTATGGAACGAGTTAAATCATAAATTAGCATATTTTACGGAATAGCTCAAGTATTAGTTTCTTCATCGTAGACTGCGATGAATATTGGGGATAAAGTTAACAAGGCGGACGACTCGCTCTGTTTCTTTGGCTTTATTAACATTATTACGCGTGTATTTCGGCACAAGCGTTAAATACGTAGGTGTATTTTCTAGCACTTAGTTAAGCCCCAAAGTTATTATTCTTTTCATACTTGTATTTTATCCTTATTTTAAAAACAGCATTTTTCGAAATTTTTCGTTTCGCACGTGTGATAATAGAGTCAATGACACAGTTAGAGGTTCTTGGTGCGTGAGAAACCGTGAAATTCTCGCATTTTCATATCCACTCTCCTTTTACATTCGTGTCAATTATTTATGCACCTGATATAGAAACTTTTGTCAAAACAATTTAGAAGGTAAATATTTATTTGAAAAAAGTCAAACAAAAAATATGTTTGAGGTTCGATAGAGAACTGATTCGTGCTGACGTGATTTAAAACTTGAAAGGAATTCTTCTCAACCTTTTTTGCTACTCAAGGTTGAATCAAGAATGAAAATGTGAAATTATTATTTGATTGTTGCATTTGTTTGGGTTTGTTTTCTTACACAAAATTTCAATAATTCTTGTGGCAAAGCACAACTTGTTTCAAGAAGGGTGACAAAATGTAGTGAACTCACGAAATTACATAAGAATTGTTGCAGCAACGGCTTTGCCCTGCGTAGGAAAAAAAATTCTACCCTTACGAAAAGAATGACGAGAAATGGCCAACATATTGTCTCGGAATCATAAAGACAGCTATCCATGAACCTACCACCGTATACGAGATTGTTTTGGTCAACGGTCCGTCAATCTTGTATTCCGATGACGTTCATCCTTGGCCGATAGAAAGAAGGTTTCTCTCGACAGGAATAATCGAAGGGCACGCGTCCAAAAGAAACCTGAAAAATTGATAGCAGCTGTTTCTTGTTGGCCGTCGTAGCATGTCGAGACGAAAAACGAACTGGTGAACGACAATGGGGGGGACCATACATATCCGTCTGTTGCTCTACCCGGAGAAGTCTTCGGAATACCGAATTGCAAAGTCTATAAGGGGTTGCACTCCCTTTCTCGAGGAAGGGAAGTCTGGCTCGTTCTTAGCGGGTGCTCTGCTTCGTCCTGAAGAAGGGAACGTAGAAGCAGTAAACGACAGACGGGTGGGCAGAGGGGAAACTTCTTAACGCATATTCCAGCGTAAAAGCTGCCTCTGAACCCAACATCGTTCTCTTGGGACGTAGTAACCAGTGCCTTGGCTAAAAAGTCTGGCTCTCTTCTTATGTTCCGGTGGGCGCTCCCTTCGTCTCGAAGAAGGAAAGCTTACAAACGGTACCTATATGTACGCGTACTTCATTCTCTCCCCTAACGTCGACTACCATTCGCATTGAACCCCAAAAACGTTGTCTGCTATTATCATGAATCTTTTAAGGGTCACACAATCCTCGTGAACGTGATCAGGGAAGAAGGAGAGATCAAGGTAGATACATTAATCTACCAAAGTTCCATTTGTTCAGTATTTCATATTAGGGTCGCCGTGTTCTAGCAAAATTAACCAAACTTGTCTCTTCTTGCGAAAGAAGATTTTTAACGGAGCAAAGTTACGAAGATAATGTAATTGCAACAAAATTCGTTATTCTTATTGTTTCAATAATGAACAAATATTTTTTAATTTACGGAGAATAAATTCTGCAAACATTGTATTGATATCATCGTGACAACCTTCAGAAACTTATCTGACGTTTCACCCAGAAACACTAATTATTGCCTTCATGCCAAATTAAATATTGTTGATGACATTTTTTCCTTCTTCATTCTAGAGCTATCGCAACCAGTACTTAATTCAGTGTGAAACGAAAGAACTGAACGTTGATTTACATTATTTTTTCATACGAATTCTATCAGTTTTGACTATTAAATCTAACAGAAGATTCACATATACTTTGAATTGATGCTTTTGTACTGATTAAAAAAAAATAACTACAAGAACAAAACGTGTTTTTTATCATAATAAGTGACGTCAGCGTTACTGCTCTTCTAATTAATTTGCTCTGTAAGTGAAATGTAACTTTCAGCTATTTTCTGATCAAATCAAATTAATTAGTTGTTGTTAATATTTTATGATTACTATGATTCAAACCTTCATGGTTTTTCATCATTTTCTCACTGTTTTCTTCATCCTATCTCGACACGTGTGTCTTACGTTACTTTAAATAAAACATTCTTCTAACATTCTTTTACATGAGTTTTATTTTTCATACGTTCTTCGATTTTCTTCCGGTTATTGAAGACGAGATTAAGTTCTACTTTTTTCTTGAATGGAAGGCAACTTTGCGCGATGTTTTTTTTTACTACTTGTCCAAAAGCTTTGGGTTCACGACCGCTGTCACTGATTATGAATTAAGGGAGAACAGCTGCATTGCGTGTGACCCCAAAAGACCAGCGACAATAGGGTGACATTAGGTTTTAAATTCTCGGGTAATTGTAACTTGTTATTTTGATACAGTAGTCGAATGGTGGTGCTTTTTAAAAATAGAATTTTTTCGTGCCAAAAAAAAAAACAGCATGTATCAACAATTGAACGTTTTATCTTTTTTACTCAAGCAGACAAATGCCTGTTTTGTGTTATTCACAAAACAGGCAAAAGAGACATAAACATTTCAATGGATTTATTACCAGTTACGAGAATTTAACAAGAACTATTAATGGGATCAACAAAAAACCTGTTTTTCACATTTTTAAATTGAAGCACAAGTAAAAAAAAAGGTTAATTTTATTGATGAGAAGGATAATTGAATAAAAATGTTGACATTACGTGAGAGCCAATGTATCCCTGTCCGGAAATGATAATTGCTAGTTCCGTAGTAAAGAATAAAAAGAGAAGATTCTCGCTGACCATAACTTAACGCACGACTACCCCTTAGCAAATGGCTTTACGGGTTAGAGGATGGTTGATCGTAGAAATTATTCGCGCGGGCGATTCCCACGCCCTTGTGTTGTTCCCTGATGGCAAAGTATGTGACCTCTCTTTCTCTCCCTTTTGGGGAGTATCGAATTAAAGATTCACACGGAAAATGCTATCGCACTTGTCATGGGAACGCGAGCACCAAAGAGGGGTAGCTTCCCCAAGCCCACCATACGGAGTAGAATGAAAGAGAAAAAAAATATGAAGAGGGAGACAAAACGAAAGAGAGACAGAGGGGTGTATCGAGCCGCGATACAAAGGAGGTTATGTTAGGTGCATACAGGCCTAAAAGAACCAAATCGTAACTAACCAAATGGAGGGATGAACCGAAGAAGGAGCATTCTCTTCCCCTCTTACCTTTTTACCATACTCACCGGTACATTCATGTCGACGAACAAAGAAAAAAAAGGAGGGCTTTCGACGCTGGGTCTTCAACACCCTTCGACCGACTTTGCATTGGCAAAAAAATAAATAAAATAATCAAATTATTGTTATTATTATCTTCATTTTTTTCAAATCAACGACATTAACTTCGTTCGATGAATCAAAATTAGGAAACATTGTGTCAGAGTTTTTTTTTTTTTTGATATTACAAAACAAACATTTTTTAAATTATAAATTCATGTGTGAACGCGGTTATTTCTGAATACTTTGATCATTATTGTTTCGATAAAAAAATTAATCATTTTTTCGTAATTTTTTAATCGTTTCCCCGAACGGAAATCACGCATTGACCTCCTTAGAATTTGATCGGATACGCGAAAACGTTGAGTGAAACGTTTTCTCCGGGAAAATGATTCATTTTTTATGCAATGTGCAGGTGGAAGGTGTACAAGGGAAAGGGAGGCTGTTGCACTCAATGTTTTTAATGCATAACGCGTGTGAGTTGCTCGGTAAAAATTTCCCTCCTATCGACGTTCAAGGGAGTAAGTGAGCAAGGGCATTACGGCAGGTGGTGACCAGATGTCTCAGTAAAAGAGACTTCCACCCTGACCCTCTGCTGTGTCCTCGTTCACGACGCAACGAGTGTCGGTACCAAGACGTGAAAAAAAATTATGTATACGCATATACATAGGCTCATATGTACAAACATATATGCGAAGTTTGATGTACTCACAAACATGCACTCACCAACGAAATCCAAGTCGCCCCACAGTAACTTAAACCAAAAAAATTCGCTCAAGAACACGTTGGAACTCGTCATCATCATTTTTCATATTTTCATTTGATGACATTCTCTATTTCTTTCATATTCTTCTCTGCAAACAGTCAAACTCCCGATATACGCTCCAAAATCTTCACTTCGTTCTTACCGGATTTTTCAACCCTTTTGCAAATCTTTATTTTCCTGATCACAGTAAAAGGTTGGAAAAAAAAATCAGTCTGTTTTTATTTACGTGCATTTAAGCACAAATTCCGTCAGATAGCATCAAACTCAGACTCAGACGTCAGATTTCTACAGAAGTTTTCTCAGTTTTTAATAAACATTTGGGGCCTTATTACGAAACTACATGCGAAATTTCAAAAAAATTCTCCGTCCCGTGTTCGAGTCATTGCCAATCAAAGATTGTACAGTTTTACACGCACTCTTATGGGGAACCGTAAAAAAAAATCACTTGTCACAAAATATCTGCGAAACTTTCCTATGGATATATATAATTTTTTTTTTTTTTTTCATTACATGACAAAGATTTGACGAAGTTTGTATTAAGGAATCAATCATTTTAACGGAGCCTTTGATGGATTCGTAATACCATCAATATATCATGATTGCAATCAAATTCACTATTATCGTTGAAATCATATTTCAAAACGATTGTAAAAACATAACACACTGTCTTATTCGACAAATGATTTCTTTTTGTCTACAAGTGACAAAAATGTGTACATTTATTTTCATTTTTATCCTTCAAGTCGTTACAGTTCGTAAGATATTTTGAAAAATCGATAGATACAGTAAAATCGGTTGTAATGAAATATTTGAATATCTATATTACATGAAAATATATCCTACACAAAAGTTCATCTGTGTATTACTTATAAACAATTTCAGTTACGCCGAAAAAGGTCGAATACTATTGAAAGAGTGGTTCCCGGATATGCGCATCGTTGTTCGATAAACTCCAGAGTTCTTATCGTTATTCTCATTCATCATTCTCTGTCTCTGCCTTTCGTTTCACGTATCTTTGAACGCTTACATTCTTGCCAGCACAAAGTATGCGTGTTCATATTAATATAAATTGTATACAGAATGCTTCGAGTCCAAAAGTACGACGCTCAGGGTCAATCGACACTCCGAACCGTTTATTTCTTATCCCAATTAGGTCGTTTCGTTCCGATTCGTGACACTACACGCATGACATTGTATTACTGCGATAATTTATTTCTAATTTTTCTTATATTCAATAATTCTTGCATTTGTTTTTTTATTTTCCTTAATCATTTATGCAAATCTGTTCTCCATCCATTCAACGACATCTTTGGAAATGGTTTTTATCAAATTAAGAAGGATAAAATTCTGTTTTTAAATCATTTTTATCAATATGTTGAAATTATTGTTTCGGTTTTTATTTATTTATCAAATAGTCAAGTTATTACACAATCAATATTAACAGAGATTTAAAAAAACATTTATACCGTGTCATTTTTTCGTATAGACTCTTCGTAACATCATTGAAAAAATGAACGAAGTTTGAACAGAATTTTTGGGCTCACTTTTAGGAGCGCGAGAAAATGGACTAACTACGTTAATAAAATACTCCGTTATCGTGAATTTTACTGTTTACAACAAATATTTATAGTTCAACAGGAACGAAAAAACAATTGTATCAACAAATAATTTCGAGATAAAGAAGCAAAGAATGCTTCGAATCTGTTCCTTGGTAGTTGTTCATCGTATTATCTGCGGAAAATTATTGGCAGATACTAACAACAGTTTTTGTCCTCTCAACAGAGAGTTTGGTTAAACAACAAAATATACTGTTGAAATGACAAAAATTTGGTTAATATCCTCAAACGCTTCTGTTGAACGTATAAAATATTTGCAGTTCCAACAAAGTCCGTTTTTCCGTTTATTAATGCAATATTTTCATAGAGTTTTCAATTAGAACCAGGATGTTTCGAATTCTTTGTTAGTAGAACTACGGAAACATCAGAATGTTGTATAAAAATAAATTCTAAAAATTGTGATGATAAAAACTGATTGAAAATGTTTTGAAAAGTGAATATTTACCGCGATCTATTGAGGTGTCCGGGAAATGCGACGAAATAATAATTAGTTCGGATTGTAAGGGCTTTGAAGATGGATAGGAGTGAGGCACACAGGGGTGTAGATAGGTGAAGAGGTGTTCGGGTCGATAGGCTCACAAAACGACATGCAAAGAAGGCTTTTGTGTCGTGTAAGATCGCACGTGACACTAGAAACGAGGGAAGACAAGGATAGTCAGTATGTTGTGAAGAAGAAGAAAAGAGTTAAAAGTAAACCTAACAATGAAGTACTCCGGAAGAGTAACAACGACCAAGTAAATTACCTTCAACGTAGCTAATGTCGTTTTGAAGAGCCGGAAGCAGGAATGGTTGGAAATGGAAGTAATTGCGTAAGGGTTTTCGATGATGGAGCAGGCTTATCGGAAGCAGAGTCTTTATTATATATCAGTGTCTCAAAAAGTGGAGACAACTAGCGAAGATAATTAGCTTCAGTAGAGAAACTTCTTAAGGTTGACGTTACAAAGGCGTACATAAAAAGACAAAGTTTTGATCTAAGCTCAGCGAAGCATAAATCCTTCCATCGTATACAAAAGTCGAATGAGGAAGTTTGTCATGCCGTTGCAATGAAACGATAAGGAAGAAACCGTTGGATTGGAAGACACAATAATGACAGTCGAGAATGAAAGACGGAAGAGGGAAAAAGCGAAATTCTTAATCTTCTGCAAGCCATCAAACGGTATCCGGAGCAACAATTTCTTCGGAGTCGTCGCCTGGGTGCGAGAGTCTTATAGTATAAAATTCACTCGGCGTGACGAATGACAGAGTCTTCGTTGTATTCCGGACGGGGGTTTATTGTTGCGAGACGACGGGGGTATGCCACGCAGGAAGGAAGGAAGGAAGGAAGTAACAGAGGTGGTGGCCAAGGAGAGGGTGCAAAAAGAAAGAACGAAGTTTGGATGAAGAAGAGTAAGAAAGAAGAAACCATACGTCGATAAAAGAAGGGAGAAGAAAAAAGTTCGAGGATAGTAGGGAAGGAGGGAAGGTGGAGGGTAACAACTGACTCCTGATGGTATAGTGCGCAATATAACGCGAGGTAATAATGCTTTGAGCATACAGTAGGCATAAGGGAGGTCCTGCGGTGGTTCTTCGTATGTCTCGGTAAAGAAAAAAAAAAAAAAGATACTCACGAGCCACATTGAACGGGACGAGTTTACTACGACGACGTTGCACACACGCATACAGATGGAGCGCAGATGGTATGGCAACGTTCTTCGTCTTGACGTTTCGTCCGAAACGGTAGGAGGGTTTGTGAAGAAAGAGAGAAAAAAAAACGTAGCGAGACCGATCGATAGCTACGTATAGACTTTTAAAGAAAACGAGAAATTGCACAGTGAAAGTTTTCAAGATATTTGGAGTTAAAGGGCGCTTATTACTACATCTGTTCTATTAAACGCGCGACATAAAAACTAATTCAAATACTTTTTCAAGCCCAAAAGCAAAAGGGGTCAATAAATGGATTAATATATATATATATATATACATTTGCTTCGGAACAAGAAATGACCACCTTCAAAAATCATCCCTTCGAGATGACTTTTTAGCGGATATGTCACATTTCACACCTTAGGCATCGTGTGAAAAGATTCAATAACTTTTTTTTTTACTGATTTTTAAGGATGAGACATTTGTTCATCTTCATAGATCGATTGATTATGGTAACATTTTTTTTACCGTAACTAGTCAAAATATTATCCGGCCCATATTATGACTTGATCACTAACACGAACTAGAATAATTCTGTTCATATGGACCACAATATGCCTCCACCATTCTTATATCCAGAAACGCGGCAGCGTGTTGAAGTCAAGTATTTCAAAAATAGTGTCTAAACGGTGAAGGCAGGACGTGCAGCGTATTTATTCTCGAGATTTGCTGATTTCACCTCATCACTTTCGAAATTCAAGTACGAAGAATTTTTGAAAAAAAAGTTCCATGAATCAGGCCAACGAGGCTGTGAGAACAGAATTATTTCTGAATTTATTGATGGAACATTGAAAACTTTTCCATATTTACCAACTCAGTCGTTCTGTTTACACGCCATGGATTACGATTGGAAATAAGAATTGCAGTACAATAGCATTCTAACATCTTGAACGAATGTGCAATACGAGAATCGAGACGAAGTGGAATTCCAGAAACGGGAAAAAATCATTTAAAAAAGAAGCCCAACCTCGGGGTTGAAATAAACTCACGCACAAAAAACTGGAATGTAAGTTTTTCATGGAATTAAGGGGGAAGCGATGGGATTTTAAATAAGGATCCGAAGAATTTGAAGTTTAGAAGAAGGACCGAACGAACTTCATCCTAAAGCAGCACGCCAGGCAAGGGAAGGTCGAGACTGGACTCTAATCTGTGTGAGTGTGTGTATCAACAAGAAATTTACGTGGGTGTTCGTTGTTCACTTAAGAACGCTTCACGTATTTAAAGGTCCAGGTATAAGCAACGAAGCCAGAGTCTCGATTATGTTTTTAAAAGATGAAGCGAACCCAGCATCAAACTACCTTCCACCCTCTTCGGAAAAAATCCGGTTTTCTTTTGCTGTAACTTATTCAGCCTTGTTACCCCGAAGGAAGTGGAATCGTGGGACTTTTGTTTGAAGATGTTGGCCGCTTCCAAAAAAAAGGTTCAAGGGTGTCGGGCACTTGCGTGAGGGCGAAGCCACATTCCCTTCGAAGTTCACTGGATGAACACCGTTATAATTTCTTAACGATTTTAGAAAGTGTCGATGGTACGATGGAAGAAGTGAGAATACATTTTTCAAAATAAGTCCTAATTTTATATTTTTTTCCATAATATCCGTGCTTCTAAAAATTTGACAGTTAGTTCCCCATTAAAAACTTCATTTCTCGATTTGAATGGAAAATTATAATTCTCTTTAATTATCAAAAACTGTTCCTTATATTTTTCCTTGCTTAAGAGTATTCTTTCTTTGATACTTAAGGTCGTTCCTCACTCACGAGTGTGCAGAGATCGCTCATTTGACGAGCATGTAATTTAAAGCAACGTGCTAGTCGATTTTTGACGACTTGGTATTTTAAAGCCATGGTTACGGCATTAGTTGATGTTTAAAATAAAAAATTCAACCGGCAGCCCCCATTACATGATAATTGAAGCCTACAGCACGTCGAGCCCCAGTAACGCGCTCCTGGAATCGCTATTCCTAGGCCCATTTCTTGGTATCCGTATTCTCATAGGAATTTTTCTTATACTTACTATCTCTAAAACTTAAACCCGCGTCATTCAGAATCTTGTTACCTTATCCAATCTAGCTACGAATAAGCCGCGGGAAAAGAGGCCGTAAGGGCAGGTGCACCTTGCCCGAAGAAACACTCAGCGGGACAGCTGTCGGTCTATGAGCGTGCGGCCGCGGTCGTCGATCGCAACTTTCAAGCTTCTATTTTTAAGACGCGTTCACGGGACTCTTCTTACCAAATTCTCTCTTTTTCTTTCTATCTCTCTCTCTACCCCTGTATAAAAGGAAAGGAGGTATTTCACCTTGGTATCGGGAGACAATGTGTAAAGCACATGAAGGGAAACAGCAGCGTTCAACAGCAGCTGACAAACACAGGGCACGGGTCCCATTGCGTTTGAGCTTTGAACGATACGCACATGGGGCACATATATTTGAAGACGCAGGACAAAAGGTGGTGGCGCGAGCCAAACGATCCTGCATTCACGATCAAAGTCAGCCTCGCCATCTTACTAGGATTCATTCATGCTCGACGAACGCATATATTGACTCGGACTAACCAAAGAAAGAGTGAATTCGAGATTCGTAATAATAGGCAAATTTCAATCATTTTTTTAATAATTTGGGTTATGAAATTTTTAAAAATTCCTTTCGCATGTCGTTAACTTCGTTATTTTTAAGTCAAGTCCCAATTCCTATTCAAACTACAAGTATCCAGTGAAAAGAGACAAATTGATTTATTTATTTTTTATTATGCAACGATTAAGGCTTTTTTTATTATTAATTTTAATTGTTGAAAAATGAGAAAGATTGTTCTTAAAACTTCTTGCATTTTAATCACAGAATTATCTAGAAAAAAATGAAACTAGTGTCGCATTATAAGTGAGAAAAAAATATGTTTCCACAATTCCAATATAGCGATCGCAAAGTCCTTCACCCGCACAGAGGTTAACGATACTGAAATCATAAACAAGAGGCTGTCCGAGTACAGTCAACATTCAAATGATTCACACGCTTCCGCGATCTTTCCAAACGCTTCGAAACACACTTTGAAATACTAATATTCTTCGTTGACCAGGGCCGAAGGAGAGCTCAACGAAAAGGGTTTCGAAGACAAAAAAGAAACAAAACGATGAGAAGAGGCTTTAAAATAAAAAATGCAAATAAAAGCAAGAACAGGTCTTACAGCCACCGGGCAGACAACTCAGTCCCGTCGCGCTTTCGCGACATGAATGAGACTTATCCTCGTCTCCCTCCCCTTCTTCTTTCTCTTCCTCTCTCTTCCATCGCTTCCTCGATCTTTTCTCCGCTCTTTTTTCTTTCCTTTAACCATTCATTCTTCAGCATCGTCCCATAGATTTAATAACTCAACAATTTGTAGCGTTATTTATGTTATTCATTTAATTTCGATGTTCTGAATGCATGTTGAAATTATTTTTTTTACAAATGTTCAAGTTTTCCTAAACTATCGAAATATTGTTTTGTTTTTAACAATTATTTGTTGCTAAATCAACGATCAATGATATCAATTAACTCGCGAACAAAGTGCGAATGAGAAATGCTTGTAGATTCATAACTCCCGAGAATGGTTTTCTTATAGCGTCGAAGAAACAGAATAAAAGGGACAGAGAAGGGGATCTCTAACGCCACGTGCCGCAGGATTTAAATCCAAGGATGCCCGAAGACCGTTGCGGATCTTTAAAGACTCGCTTGCCTCTCGGCTCATCGGGCCTCGCTGAGAACCCGCGCGTGTACAGACCCAAGATTTACGTAATGAAAGAGAAAGAGAGAGTGAGAGCAAAAGGGAGAGATACAGTGGGAAAAAAAAACGTACACACGTTTTATCTGAATTATTCGTTGGTTATTCGTGTATTCATTACAACACCTTTTTATTTCTCGATGCTTGTTGAAATCTTATGCTTGAATTATTCAGAATGATTGATCTGTGCCTTGTTTAACAAGCATTTCAATTTATTTCAAGAATTCTATCATTCACAACTTTTTAAATAATGAAAAATAATAAAATATGTGCAAATAACAGAATAAAGATATTCGGACGGGGTCCTCAAAAAAAGGAAATTTTTTTTTAGTGGCCAGGATTTTTCATATTTGGCTGATCTGGAATTAAAATAAATGAAAAAGATTTATGTGATGTATCAATAAACGCGATTTTGAAACAAAGGATTTTTGAAAAAAAAAAAAAAAAAAAAAAAAATACTAAAGAAATGTTGGTCATTTGAAGAAAAAATTGCGATTTCGAATTAAAAAGAGATTCTATCGAATGAACCAAAAACGTAAGCAATAAAACCACAATTTTCATTAAAATATTCACAAAACCTTGTGGTTTTTTGATTTGGTTCACAAATTAAGTTATAAATCGAAATAACATCAATTACAAGTTTTAAAAAGAAATCGCCGAGCTACAAACTATTGTAACAACGACGGCCGTGAAAGTCTAAAAAAAAAAAACGAGGAACAATTGATAAGTTTGTTAGAATCGATAGTTATGATTGCCCAACATTTTTTGGACCCAAGTAGGAAGCGAAGCAGTGATTCTCAATTGAAAGTTTCGCTTTTTCGTGGATTCTAGACACATGGCCTATGTATAGAGTGAAAGATGGTGCCATAGAGTTGAAAAAATCACCATAACACGAACATTATAATAGCCAACGGAAATGAAGTCTGCCTTGACGCAAACTCTAAAAAATTATATATATTCGATAACGCAATCGGCTACTGCAATCGGCATACTGCATCAACATGTGTTTTTTTCTTGAATTTCTTCGATGCTGTTTTTCCCTTTCTCATTAATAATACAAAAACATCAAGAAAATCTTAGTGCACTGATAAAATCAAATGAACTGAAAATTGGAAGGAAAGTTTTAGTCGATTTCCATGCAGTGCCAATCCATTCCAAGTGGCTTTAATCAACTTACAGCAACGACATAAACTATAGTTTTTGTTTTAAATTCACATGGACCAGCGCTTCGAAGTATTTCCCGTGGTTTATTGTCGTCCATATAAAATACGTGTACGAACGAGAATTATATAACAAAAGAGAAGAAGAGAAGCGAAACGATATGAGCGAAACTAATCGATATGCGTTCTTCCACTGGGTTTATTATCCACGAAACACTCGTCGTCTCGAACCCCTGCACAGGCAGCTGCATCCACAGCCCTGTTATATAGCATGGCTCCATACATAGTCGATAAAAGCTCTAGGTGTGTGTGTGTGTGTGTGTATGTGTGTGTGTGCGTGTGTGTGAGAAAACATTGCTAAATCGTTAAAGGAAGAGAAGGATAGAAAAATCGTCGCGAGAACTCTATAGAGGTATATAAAAATTGCACCCCCTGAAACTTTGGTGCCAGGACTCGCCCGCGCCCTATACCATTCCAAGGGATGGCTAATAACAATAACTGTGCTACACGGCACCATCGTCACCACCATACACACGATCAGAGAACAGTCAACATGCCGCGTTATAAACATATGCCCTGGGGGAGGCGAGGGCAGGCACAGATGGCCCGAACCTTATCATCAAGTTATGGTACTTTGTATATATACGTCGCGTACGTCGAGGCGGTACACACGCATACAGTTAACGATAGTTAACCGAAATGCACGCTATATCTATAGATTTTTATTCGTACATACGTAACGTGGCTCTCCCCTAAAAAAAAATGGTTCTTTGTGTTGAACCTCGAGCTCGAATTCGATCGAACATTGAGCGAAGGGTGTGGCACGATTGAACAGACAATTTTTTTTTTTTTTCATTATCATATTCTATTTGTCCTGAGTTTCGTGATAACGTTAAGTTATGACTGGTTTTTAATCGTGGGATTAATGATTTTGAGACCGGAGCATTTTTTCAACCAAATTTTTTTTCTTTGCATTTTATATAAAACGCCATTTTCGTGCTCACCCTTTGATTTGGAATCTCTTGGAGAGATTTTTTAGAAAATCAACCTCGATGTATTGAAAATTAATGATTTTTGTGCTCAAGAAATAAAAGTTCAAGATAATCGACCATCAAAAGATCGTATTGATTTTTTGAAATCGTCAAGGTTTACAAGTTGATTAAAACATACAAACGAATTGATATAATCATAGAATTTCTTAACTTATTTTCTACCTTTAGGAAAATTTGTATAATATTTTTTTAGTGATAAAAATATAGAAGTTTTACGTTTGAAGTCCCTTGGAATGAAAAAGAAAAAGAATGCGAATGTAAGTCGTTGGACTATCCATTCATTTCTTTAGCTCCTCATTTGTAAACCAGATCAAGTGACGACTAAATTGTTGTATAAGAATTAATGGGCGCGGAGGCACGCTTTTTGTCAAGCATCTTTCTCTGCTTCGTGCAAGGTTAAGATGCTGACAGTCAACGACTTACGTTTACCCTCCGATTCGCACTCACATTCACATTCTTAAGATTGTCGGCTTAAGTATTTATGGGAAAATGTTGTAATATAAACGAGGCGAGAATCAACGACCCACTGTTGTATTCCGGATCGTGATCAGCGTGTGATTTTGTTACGCGAGATCGCGAGTAACCGGATAATCACGACAACGTTATTCTCGTCGTTGCGTCACACTCGTTACCAGACGTCGTAAGGAATGCGGAGCAGTTAACATTGGCGGACAATCTCCGCAGACTCACTCGTTTCAAAAGAGTTTGTCCACACGCGGAGCCCGAGGCTGCTGTCCCTTGTGATATTGATGCAACCGTCAAAGATTACTTGGAAGAGAGAATGATTCCTCCGGAGCCTATATCACTTTGAAAACTCGACTCATCGTTATCAAATGATTAGATGGCCGCTTGATGTCGAATGAATTGAAAGACAAAACCTTTTTTTTTTCAACACCACCCTGAAACTTTTAAGTTGATATATATATATATATATTTTTTTTTTTTCATTTTTAAACAAAAAACTGTCCATCAGTCCTCCGGTACTTTATTCTGTAAGCCTTTCTGCGATTTAATTTCTTTTCGGGAAGAAATGTTTCACCCGAATTGCAAAGTAATAAATTTTAGTATTTTCCAATGATACACACACGTTAGGATCATTTTTTGAAAGTATTTTGTAACGTTATTTATTTCTGTATTGTTGTTATGATGACTCTGAAAATTTGGAAAATAAATTGGATTCAAACAATTGAACGACATTCAATCGATTTTCAAATCAAATAGATCGAAAATAATCTCGAGATAATCATCATTTACAGTAATAGTGAATAATTGTGATTTATGATCGAGATATATATATTTATATCTCGTTATCGTAGCTTAAAAGAAGAATTTGTTTGGTGTAGTTTAGAGGTTGAGAAAGTTGTGAGAAGGAAGTAACAGAAAAATTGACGGAAGTTGGTGTCAACCGAGAGTTTTTTTCGTGTCTATATTTTTTCTCAACAAAAAAAATCCTTTAAAATGTTAGGAGAAGACACAAAAATCGTATGAAAGAAGGAGAAAAAAATGACGGGAAGCCAAAGTATACTGCAGGGATCAAAAATTTCGGATGCTATAAAAGCGTCAACGTTGGTGGAATGCAGGAAATTAATTAAACTTGAGTCCAAAGACTTGTGGTTCAGGTTGGAGGAGGTCCCATAAGAAGCTGATGGTGAAAAATGATCCATGGGGACAGGGGCAGTTTTAGCTACCGCAGCAGGATGTGGTTAGCGTGTATCCGGAGTTATGGAGAGTCGAGAGAAGCCAATCGACACCATGCAAGTCTACCAAAAAGGGCGAAGAACAGACAGTTATAAAAACAGCCACAATTTATTGTCCTTGTAACAAGTTGCAATGGATAATAATTATGCAAAACGTCATTACGACTAATCGAAACAACAAGCTATTCAAATTCTTACAATTGCTATTGACTAATAGAGAAAAAAATCATCGTTTTAATGACTGAAAATATTTCTTTTAAATACTCAGCCATCGAGTTATAATTATATGTCAAGAGTTATAGTTAGAACAGATACTAGAAAACACTCTACTCTCGTTTGCACATACTCAAAATGACGTAAATAGACTCTATTCCGATAGGTGCCAATTTGCGATTACAGACTCTTAATCGTACTTAATCCACTTGAGAATATTCAACGATAAAAACCCACTGACCGATATTCTGAGTCTGGTAAACACATTACTTTTCTTTTGTTTTTTTTCTCCAAAGTTAACGATCGCGTCACTATTGATGTTCCATTACGAGAATTAATGACGTCAAGTCCGATAGTATTGTTGGATATTTTATCAAGTAGCAAACAATACTATTTTCTACTATTTACTATTTTATTATCTTTGTGTCAGTATTTATTTGACTATATTAATAGCCACGTATTTTCTACGTTCGTAAACACAACATAGTAAGATACCCGAGTCAATTGACTTGAGTCTGTTCAATGCCATTTAAAATCTCGAATTTCATTAATGGAATCGTTTGCCATTGTGCAAACTCCGCGATCGCCGGGTACCTCAACGAAAAGTGCCATAAAGTCACGATACGTAACACGTGCTTCGAGCTAATTGAACCTCACTTGTTTATCTTTGTAAGGCAATTGGAGAACTTTTTTTTTCTCTCATGCATTACGTATCATTACAATTTCTTTATAGCTCGAGATATATGTACACGTTTCTTTGTTCACTGACCTGCTTGTTCAGCAATTTTATGTTTTGTTGTTGTTTTTTTTTTTTTCTTTTTTTATCAATACCTCAGACGTTTAGGCTAGCGTGCTGTTTGTATACTGAGGTAGTCTGATGTAGACGCAAATCACACAAATTATACACTCGATGTCGATCTTGACATTTTTGGCTGAATTTTTCATCAATAATTATTACCTATAAATAATGCGTTACTTATAGATTATTGTTTTTTTTTTTTAATTACAGATCCAGATCGGCATACGATTCGAGTAGCGCCGAAGATTCCGAGGGTGAATATTCGAATTCGGCGAATTTTCATAATAGTAATATCACACAAAGTCCAGCTTCAATTGTTGCGGCCAATAATAATCAGGGCACTGTTAACGCAACGAGCAACAATGCGCCTCAAGGCAAGCACATAAATAAAGGTCGATGGACCAAAGAGGAGGTAATGGAAAAAAAATATATATATATATATCACATTTTTATTTTAACACTTTTACAATAATCTGATAGAATATAAATGCCCCAAAATGTGAAAATATCAAATGAAATTTTTAACTGAATTTTAATGATAAAAAAAATATATATTTCCTAGTAATAAATTCAAGAAAGAAAAGTTTCAATCATACAAACAATTTTTAATCTTCGAAGAAAAAACTTTTTCTGCTCAAAAATTTTTCCAATTTTTAAATCTGTCCGAGTTTTTTCACCAGTTTACTTTATACCTCAAAAAAAAAAAAATAAAGATAAACACACTGCATATAAATTTTTGACCCTGCTGAGGGGAAAAAACTGTTGCATTAAAATGACGCAAGTTTTAACATCATTTGGAATTTGTAATTATTTTGTTACGACTCTACTTCACGTATTTATTCAAAATTTTCTTTGTAAATTATTATTTCTCTGCCTCGCGTCGATCTGTCGTTTTTTCGAATCGTGGATAAAAAATTAGAGATACAGTCCGAAGGGTGGTTGAATCTACCCTTATAAATTCGGTCCAGTACGAGGGGTATGAGTATAGGAGTATACATAACCGAGGGGGTATAATATTGCTACGTGAAGACACACCAATACTCAGGGGGAGGGGGGGAAGGGGTTTGTTTCGTGAACGTGAAATCCCTGACAGATGGGGATGAGCACATGCACCGATTGTTGCTTCCCTATATGTGTGCGTACTCCATGGATGCTATACGATTTCCCATGGGAAAGTTTTCAGTCCCCGATCCCACCACCGTGTGTGCTCCGTTATATGCTCGCGATCGTCTCTCGTCCATTTTACGAATATAGTACAAGCAACAGAAATGTATATAGATATATCTGTATACAGGCTCCGCAAAAGACAGCTCCAATCCGAAGGGGGATTATAAAATTTCACCCTCCACCTTATCCGATCATTTAGTCGTCCGTAGGGTCAGAAGAATTTACACTTTTCACAGCAAATTGTTTTTTTTTTGGCCATTTCATGAGAAAACTAGAAAAAAGTACGTGAGAAAAATTCACTAAACCATGTTCCACCTGGTGATTGATTGAATTTACTCCATCTTTATGTTTCTACTTTTTATCTATTCACACAATATCTTTTCCTTCCGATATTCGTTCGGAAAATAAATTTCAATTCAATTATCAATTTATTTCATTTTGTTTTCTTATCATTTATAAATTTAACGATTTTCGCGAATCGAATATACGTATTTCGAAGATTATTGAATGAACTTTTGTTGTACCATTTTTTATCCATTAAAATATCAATTTTTCAAATCAAAATGCAGAAAAAAAATGTTTAATCACAAGTTTTAAGATAATTCACTAATTGAAATTTTTTTATTTCTTCATTCTTTCCTATTTAGGATTCTTTATTGAAGCAACTTGTCAGTAATGCTGAAAAATTGGGAACTGGGCTTAAATGGGACGCTGTTGCGGCTCACTTTCCCGATCGAAGCGACGTTCAGTGTCAACAACGATGGGCCAAGGTCGTAAACCCGGAGTTGGTCAAAGGACCATGGACCAAAGAGGTGGGTTATATTCACGTGTTCACTTTTTTTTTACTTTCTCCCGCGCAATATTAAACTTTCATTATAAATATAAATTATGCCATATTGATTCAAAATATTGTGTTAATTATATAAAAAAAGCTCTATAGACGTCTAGCCAATTAGGCTTCTGACTAATTGTAATGTCATTTTCGTTCGTATTTCATTGTTCCGACTTTCAATTTTTTTTTTACCTTCTTATCGAGTTTTAATTGTTGTTATTTATATTTAATCGATTTTTAAATTTTTTCAAATAATTAGTTACATTAATTATTATTTATTATAAGTGAGCAAAATTCATTAACTAATTTATAGATCGAAGTTTGCTGGTGAAAATTGATACTGAAAATAGACTGTTCAAGACCGTTCGAATTGGTGACGTTAACCCTAGAATTCAGGTCTAATTTTTTTACCTTCGAACGCATGACCGAGTTCGTTATTCACTTTATGGCATTTTTCGTTTTTGGATAACGAACAGAATTGTATGCGGAAAATGGTATTTCACAGATTTAAATTGACGAATAACTTATTTAAAACCTGAAGAATTCAGAATTTTTTTTTTGATATTCACTGGGGTTCGAAAATGACTCTGGTCAGGAGTTCCAGAGTTCAATAAAATATGGCTCGTTTCTTATTAAAATTCAAGCCATAAGGACCTGTTTTCATTGGCGAGCCTATAAACCCTATAAAGCGACGTAATATTTTTTCAGGCACATATAAAATACACGAATAACAATGTTACGAAAATATCAACTAGAAATTCTCAATTACTTTTCATAAAAATGATAATAATTTTTTGAAAGTGTCACTTGAAAAAAAAACAACAAAAGAAACAAGATACAGAGTCGAATAAAGATTTTAGGAAACCCTACCGGCGTGAAATCGCCTTTTTTTCCCGCCATATATTATTTCTCTCTCCCTCGTTCTCTGGCTGCTAGTCCCATATTCGCCGAGCCTTTGTTTTCGTATCTCGAAACGCCGACCGACCACAAGGGGTCTCTCTTGTCTCTCTTCAACACAAACGCGAATACGAGTGAGCGTCGCAGGTAACGGGGGCGCCAATGCCCGGTGGAATGCCGCGTGGGAAAAAGGACCTCGGGATCCTTTCCTTTCTGCTCCAGTCGATGCTGCCACAATCGCACAGGTCGAAAATGAGTTCTTGTCAGGAGTACAAAATCCTACGTAGTAGCTAAATATCACTGACAAATGGCATTTTAATTTTTCCAAATGGCAACAACTGCAATGTCTGTATATCGATTATTGCATTCCAAAAAATACGAAATTTCTTTATTCAAGGACCTTGACACTCGATATTTGAATAAGAAGATTAAAAAAAAATGAAAACTCATAATATTTCCAATTAAATCTTCACCAAACTTTCTAAACAATTGCACATTTATGATATTTTCATTTTTATAATAATACCATTATCTATTCTTATTATTTTGAAAAAATATTATGAAAATCTTGAATAAAATGGTCATTGTAGAAAATGTCGGCCATATTAACTTGAATTGATAAAACAGTTACGTTTCCGTTATTTCGAGGGTTTGTTGACAAATTAAAAAGTATGATAATGCATTTCGAGATGATAATATTGTGAAAGTTTCATAAATTTGAAACGGTATTATTGAACGATGTTGAAAGAAAATATGGAGTTTTATTGTAGTAGGATTTTGAAACCTCCTGATTTTTAGGGCTTTTAAAACTGCCTCGTAATAATATTACGGAGGTGCGGTTGTGTTAAATTTCGTTATAACGTTGCGCATGCGTGGTTTAGACACGGAGGATCGAAGTCGGAGAATGCGCAGAGTTTGCTCGCCGAGTATGCAATAAGAAAGATCCATGCTTCGTTCCTCGATCTTGCGCAAAGAGTTGAAGAGAGTAAGATGAAAGGAGGGATAACATGTGAGCAAGAGAGGGTGGGAGAGAAAGAGAGAGAGAAACGGTGCATGGATGCTGCACTCACGTTCGTACAGTGCCAATGCACTCAGCAACAGCCAAGGGCAAGCACAGCCATTCAGGGGCCAAACCGCAAGGCAAACCCCTTGCCTTTAACCACAGAAATTGTAAGAGCAAGAGAGTACGAAAATGTGTCCAATCTTTTCACCTCCTCTATCCTCGATTTTTTTCCCCCATCCCTTATCTTTGTTCATCAAAAGTTTTTGTTCTCTTAAAAAAAAAAAAATTAATGTATATTTTGTCCTTTGTCATTTCTTTGAGAACGTGAATCAACAATAAAAATCTAACTCCAGCACTCATTTGTAATTTTTTTAAATTCATTTTCGACAGAGGGACTGACGGCTTAAACGGCGACTAACATTCAGGAAATAAAAATACAAAGATTTTAAGAATTGATGGAAATATATTGATGGAGCCCAGCATTTTTTTCTATGATTCGAATTTTTATTTTTGAGATTATTCCTGTAGTTCGAGAAACTAATGTTTGTAGGATTGTATTTTTAGACCTATTTAGAGCTTCCCCATTAAGAATCTCCATTGAAGCTTCTTTGATATAAACAATTGATTGTTAAATGAATCGTTCTCATGGCTGACTAGACCGATTTTGGTCAATAGTCTCAATCTGGTAAAATTCTTTTCGTTTCTCTTTGTAATGAAAGCTTGGAATTTGTTTTTTAGAAGATTATAATATCGTGCGAAAAAAAGATCCAAGAGCAAGGATTGAAAAAGTAATGAGGGTCGTTTTGTCGATTGCGAAGTTCTTTACTGGGATAAGCCCCCATCCCTCGAAAAAGATTTTGGCCTGGCACAAGGAGAAGAAGAAGGTTCCACGAATTGAATCCCGTGGATCCCGTCTCTTTCTCCCCTTCGTTCGCCTGTGAGCTTCCTTCTTTTCATCTTCTTTCGTTGCTCGACCTCGTCGTGGTGGTCTTACCACTGTACTCTTAAACAGCCCATGAGAGACGACGTGTACTCACGAAAGCACACCGCTATCTTTGTGTTTTTCTCACGCTCGCGAGAAATCAAGCGACAGGTCCACGACACGAGACACGCTCTTCTCCTTCGATCATGTGGGAATTCATTAGCGGAACGTGCAAGTCCAGATCGAATGGACATTCTCTCTACAGGAAGCTCTGTCTCGCGTTGTCGTTACTTGTCTTTAATTCACTTCTTTAATTCGACGTTCTTGAAACCAGGACCTCTTTTTATTCACCTGGGCTTGATCGCACATTTCCCAGCTGGGGATTTACAAACATTCCTTCTGTTTTTTTCACTGCTTTGTTCCATCTGTATGAAAAGTATTTCTTCCTCGAATTCATACATTTGCAAACATCATATTATCCACATTTACTTTAATTGAAGATTTGAAAAGTTTTCGTAGAGCAGAAAAAACTTTCAACTTGTTGTTCCTAAAAAATGATTAAAAGCACAGAATTAAAATGGAAGATTATTAAGTTTTTTTATAATACCGAAATATTTTTGTCCCACCGGTAAATTTCACGTCATCTTGTCGGACGACTCTCGGTTTTTAATATTCATCACACGTACTTGACCCTCGTTGTTTTTACTTGAACGTTACAGGAAGACGAGAAAGTCGTCGAATTGGTGGAACGTTATGGTCCAAAAAAGTGGACCCTCATAGCGAGGCACCTTAAAGGACGTATCGGCAAGCAGTGCAGAGAGAGATGGCACAATCATCTGAATCCAGGAATTAAAAAGACCGCTTGGACCGAGGCTGAAGATCGAATAATTGTCGACGCGCATCGGCGCGTTGGTAATCAGTGGGCAAAAATTGCTAAACTTTTGCCAGGAAGGACTGATAATGCCATAAAAAATCATTGGAATAGTACGATGAGGCGAAAATATGAAGCGGAAGAAGGACGGAGCATGGGATCTAGAGGTTGGTACTTTTATTTAGAAAAAAAAAAAAATATATATATATATAAGATCTTTAATATTCATATTTAAAAAATCTTCAAATATAAGAGTCCAATTAATTCTACGTTCGGAAATTCGTTTGACAGGTCGAGGAAGAAGAAAAACTTCCGACACAGTATTAATGGTGAAAAAAGAAACTCATCTGAATCAAGATGACAGCTCGAGTCAAGGACACTTGGGATCTTCGGGGTCGAAAGTCATGGTGAAACACGAGGACAGCGGAGTTGGCATGAGTTCGCAGAGTCTTGAGATTGATCAGCTAGACTGGTCAAGTGCATGGGATCCTCCACAAAATCAGCATTATCATCATCATCACCATCATCATTCTCAACCACACCAACCGAGTCATCAACATCACAGCAATACTTATCAGAACATTCTTCAAATGAGCGGCGAACGTTCAAACAATGAGAATAGCCAATTGGATTCGCCACCGAGGAGGGCCAACGAAACCAGGGTTAAGTCAGATGTTTCACCATTGTCCAAGTACGTATAACATTTTCATCATTACGATCATCAAACAGAGCTCATTTTATTAAATCAAAACCAAAAAACACGAAAGAAACAAAACTTTTCATCGATTCTTCTCTCAATTTCCGATCAATTTATTTTTTAATGGATTAAAGAATTTTTTAAAGGTTTTACTTTTATTATTCTATTTGCAAATGTAAATTAACCAAATGACGGTGAATCTAAAATATATGACAAAATTGAAGAAAGATAGTTTGGGAACTGTTCGTTGAAAATAGTTGGCAGTTTTGAAAAAAAAAAAGATTCCAAGAAAAACGCGTTTAAAGTTTTGGATTCAGAAATAATTCGAGAGTCTTAGTTTTTTGGATTATACACTGAGAAAGTCTGTGGGAATGATTTCATACCGAGAAATAGTTTGTTAATTTAAAAATTGTTAATTCTGCAGATATTTCAATCTCGAGCTTGCGAACGAAGCGAGCGGTTCCGGTAGTTCGGACATTCGTCTGTTGCCGATGCCGGATCTTGAGGAGGTTGATGGAGACGGGGATCATGACGACGAGCGTGAAAAGTCTAGTCCACCACCGATATTGCGTCGTCGTCGTGCGGCTCTTCATCAAGCGATAAGTTGTGCAGCTCGTGATGTTGCGTTGGAAAGCCACACGGATTACCTGTTGGGTCACAGCAATCACCCGAGTCAACATCAGGAAGAACAACAGCCGGAACATTCGACAGCGCCATCAACACCGATAAAACAATTGCCGTTCAGTCCATCGCAGTTTTTGAACAGTCTGAGTCCAGAAACTTCGTGGCCACGAGCAAGTACGCCGAAGGGTAGTCCAGGGCCTCTGACGACACCGCAACCAACCGGTATGCGAAGGAGTCAGAACGACGGTAACACACCAAGGACACCGACTCCTTTCAAAAATGCTCTTGCCGAGCTAGAACGTCGTAGCGGAGCTACGACGCAATTGCCAGCAACCCCTAGCCGTCTCGATGCTCTGACAGAAATCATCAAGCAGGAAACCGATCGAGAAAGTCTCGCCGGAAACAGCAGTATACTCCAAGATTCGGGCTACGGAACTGGCAGAAGACGAGGAAAGGAGAATAGCGCACCGGGAGGCAAAAGAGCGAGAAAAGCTTTGTGTCAAGCCTGGGCCAATTCTCACGATAGCTCGGACATGAGCTTTGCCGTTGAGACTCCGGTATGTTTACATTTTTTTTTCGTTGTCAAAGAAACCCTGAAAATATGAGCTTCGTAAATTGATAGGGAATATTTTTAAGGAAAATCAATGGCTATTCAAAATAATGCTTAATTTTCTTGTTATTCAGAAATTTTCAAACTTAAATTTTATCTAAGGATAACAAAAAAGTATTTGTGATAATTAAGAGCTATATTCTTTGGAGAAAACGTTTAGATTTTGCCATCGAAAGGTTTAGATTTGTTATTTTTTTAAATATCAAGCGGTTGCGGTCTATGAAACTTTTAAAACCCACGGTTGCAATGAAATACTTATTATTGTTTCAGAGTAAAAGTTTGGATACCTCGGTGTTATTTTCGCCTGCTTCGATGGCTCTGGAGGACAGTTTTCTCACAACAGGAGGACCGAGCCCCTTAAAGGTAGAGCCTCAAACCCAAAGTCATAATCAAACGATCCAAAGTCAATCACAACCTGCCTTATCCTGGTTTTATTCTCGTTCCAATCGCCTGTAGACACGCTAGCCGGCCACATTGTCTTAAAACTGTCTATTTTTTTTTTCATCTTCTTTTCTAACCACTGTCATTTCTTCTTTCTTCATTTTTCCCTTCGTGATCATCGTACTGTCATTTTATTTTGCGTTCCCGCGGGCAGTCCTTGTTCAACCTGGTGCCTTCTGGATTCGCTGTGTTCGACTAATCCAAATGACACAAAGTTCACGTTATAATCGTGAAGATATAAAAAAAATATATATATTTTTTTTAAAGCGACAATAATAATTCATCCGAAGATATATTTGTACATACGAACTATATTAACTCATTCTAACGATTCTTATTTATTATTTTATTAATATTATTATTATTTTCATTATTATCATTATTACTTATCCTCATCCACCCTGTGTCGCCGCCCCCCTGTTAATTATTTATAAATCAATTTAAACAAAACGCTATCAAACGAATAAACGCGAGAAAGTAATAGTTTATTACATTATTAGGTTTAAAGAATAAAAACAAAAATCGTTTGACGTCTGTTGACCGTGTCATATTTTTAAGCGTGTATTTCCATATATTTAGATATTAGTCGTGTCCAAGACGCCTTAAATAATTGTTTCTTTTCTCACGAATGTCATTCGTACTTAATATTTATTAACGTCACCTCGTTTATTTTCATTGCGTCACTTGAGCGATGAATGTTGTAGAATAGATTTTTTTTCCAAGAGATAATATGTTTATATTATTTATGTGTTTTTTTTTGTTTTGTTTCGTTACGTTACGTTACGTTGGGTTGTCACGTATGGTTTGCGCGCGATAAAATTAACACCAAACGAATGGATGAAGACATCTTGTTTAATTTTTAACATTTATCTTTTTTTTTCTTCATGCATTCGATTATTATAAAAGGCCTGGCCTAGCGTACCAAAGTACCTTGAATCCCCTCGTTGTCCGTAATCCCCAACACCAAAGCTTCCTCCCCCCGCTATCCCTAAACCCCCTTCGGAGCTTAATCAAGCTAAAAAAAAAAGAAAGAAACAAATCCAAAGATATTCGCCGCGTACTACTGAAAGAATGAGGAGAAGTAAAATTTAGAAGAAAATTCAAAGAAACAACTCGGTCGGTAACTGAACTTTACACCAAATACGAAATACAGAGGCTCACTCCCAACTCGGCCCTGCACCCTAGTCATCGCAGACGAAAAAAAACCTCCTCCGTCTGGGTCGATAAAATAATATTTAAAAAAAATGTCCCAATTTTCTATTTTCCCGATACTATCGTCTTCCGAGAGCACCAACATTCTTTTTTCGCTTCTTAAACGACGAAGACGTAAATATTTGTCTCTAAATATAGAATATAAAAAAACTTTTTTTCACTATTTATACTTTGAGCACTTTTATCCTTTTTTCGCGAACGAAAGTGAAAAAACGACAAAAAAAGAAGAAAATAAGTATTGAAAAATCTCAATTTTACTTGCCGGCTGTAGCTAGTGTGTCTCTATCTCCTTTCCAGACATCCCACGACTTAACGTCCGTTCAACGGAAGCCCAATGCCAAAAGGGCGATCACTTTCGATGCTTTCGACAGCCCCTGTAGTCTGACCAGTCCTCTGCTTCTCAAGCTCCAGAAGCGTCCTAAGGTGAGTTTAATATTTATCTCTCTCTGATTTAATAATATTCATTCTTTTAACCATTCAACTATCAGATGAAAAAATTCAGTTCGACTGAGCAATATTACTTAAATATTCAAGATTCTTTTGTCATACGTGTTTAACCTCTGTCTTTCTAATAAATAAAAATTAGTTTGTATATATAAATTTGTTTTTGACCATTTCATTTATTTATCATAGTTTCAACTGGAGGCTCAATGGACGATGGTCGCTTGCGGACTCACCCAGGATCAGCTTGAAATGACGAACGCAGCTCGTCGTTTTCTAAGTGCAAACGGTTTTGTGCCGTTGCGTCCTCGTTCTCTAAATTTCTGAATGAGATGAAAAACTTCAAAAATCAATCAACAACCGAAGACTTTTCAAGTGAAATAATAAAAAGAATCACAAAAAATGATAGAATAACCATAATCTGATACGAAACTAGTCGGAAAGCTCGGGGTTAGCGAGATACCGTGGCGAGTGTGTGTGCGTATGCGTGTGGATGTGTGTGCATTTACTGTCGCTGTTCCAAAAAGAAAAAGAAATGAAAAAAAAAAGAAAAAAAAAGTACATTATTCATAAGCGAGCGAACGGGGGTGAAAGTGTCGAAAAATGAAAACTCAAAAACCATGTGTGCAAAAGAATTTTCGTTCGAGAAGGACGAAATTGCAGGAGGTCTGAGAAAACGAAAGAGAGAAATTAGTCAAGGCTTGTAGAATGGGATACGCTTCTCGAGCTATCCTTGTAGACTGAGCGAGTGCCAGATATTTTTTTTAGCTCGTTTTTTCTTCTTTTATACATACTTTTTTCAGTAAGCCATGCCGTCATTTTCATTCTTTTAATACGTTTTTTATCACACCTGCGACGGAGGTGGGTCGAAGAAAAGACAGATCGAAAGCAAATGGATCAGAGGAAGAAAACTATAGCCCGTTTATTTGATAGAATATCATATATATTATAATATAAAACACTATTTGCGGCCGTTACGTACAAAGAGCCTTTGTAATTGGTATTTAGCCTACAATTTTCCAGTAATAAAGATCGCACAAAAAAACATAATTATAACATAATTTCATTAATCATAATGTGGTGCGTAGTAAAAAATTCTGCGAGTGTTCAAAACTTCCCGTGCCTGTATCCTCGTTTGTGTGTTAATGTTGGTCGTCTTTTTTTTTTTAATTAATTACAAAAGTAGAGGAACGCTCATTTTCAAATAACAATAATTTAACGCAAATAACAATTCATGAGTATTCGATCGCTTGTGATCCTCTGCTCGCGATAATTCGTACAATACTTGCACGTATCTTTCATTTTCACATTTTTACTGCGGTTTTTCAAATTTTTATTATTAAAAAATGCAGAGAAAATCAATTTTTTTTATCTCATCAATGTCACATTTTTTGTCTATAGATTTAATTGGTGGGTTTCTATAAATAACAAAAAAAAAAATACCATGAATTTTCCTAATTTAATTCTGCCAAAAATATTGAAGGCAGTTTTTTTTATTAAACATGTCTCCACTTCAACGACGTTAACTTCAACATTAACTTTATTTGAGTATAATCATCGCTCGTCACGCTACAATATTAGAAAACGATGATGAGGAATGCAATACGTATATTTTATTGGAATGTAAAAACACTCGCAAGATATCGCATTGAAGCATCCAAATACTTCGAGTTCATGCATCAAAAAAGTCATAATTTTCAAGTTAATCAACTAATTTCATTTGATTTGTTTATTATATCGTGGAATGTTTCTACAGTTTAGTTGACTACGTTTTTTTCTACGATTATTGATACGAAAAGAAACGAATAGCCTTTAAATTCGAAACTTTTTTGTTCTTTACAAAAATATATCATGAACATAAAATCATCGGACGCGTAAACCGTGCAAAAAAATGTAAAGAAATTGTATATATAAAAAAAAAGAAAAACGTAGTGAACCAGATAAGATCATTCTTCAAAAAATGCTTCGGAATACGTTGAAAAAGTTTTAATTAGAGTTTTAGTCATTCGCGAATAAACGATTTTTTTTTCGTTACACTTTAGAATTGTTTACTAAGGAATGTAACGAAATAGCAGTGTTTTATATTCATTCAATTTTCTAATATGTTCAATTATCGTTCCGTGATTTGTTGCCCAAGCGGAAGAGTTTTTAGTAGTTGAACAAGTGCCCACTTTTTAGTAAAATGCATTTTTCAGTTGTTTCGCAACAAAATATCGATTAGTGGTGCTTGTCTAAAAGATTTTCAACACAAATATTCATTCGTTCTCCCGTTTAATTGCAATCTATGCGATCATTTATGTTTATCGAATATGTACACTCGCAAGCACACTCATACACGAACACGCGTAAACAAAAACGCAACTAAACAGCCAGTAACACTCGAGAAACTTCATCAAGATATATTTTATTCTCTTCTCGATTGAAATTTGATTAGATTTCTTAATGGTCGAATGGTAGGTTTTGGAAATGCAATTTTCTTACACAAGGAAGCAAAAGAGTTTTTGAAAATTTAACTATCACGTCTATAAAAACAAAGAGATAGTGAGAATGAGAAAAGGTTTCAGTTTGAATTTACATTGTTTGCAGAAATCTCGAAAATAGCCTTAAATCCATTTGTCCGTGGATTCAAATTTACAACGACGGCCGTGTGCACTTTTGTACAAAATTTCGAAATCTTTCAATCGGTGCAAGTAACAATCTTGTTGAATTGTCTGAGCATTTTCAACACAACTCACTGCTTCCAAAACCATTCTAGATGATCGAAATTCTTTATATTCACGTGTATCGTTCACCATTTTTCCAGCAACTTTTGATTAATTTAACTTGGAAAATCACAAAACGGTATAGAAGCGCTGCTTGGACGAAATTTAAATATTGTCAAATTTCTAATATTTGGAATTTCGCGGGTTAAACAGTCTTCCGATAGTTTACGAGGGAAAAAAATCTATTACGCATTTTTTGTATGGCTCTGTTGTAGCCATTAAACACTTTCCCTTATTTCCGCCTATCACTCTTGCACAAGTAGATTAAGACTCTAACGGGCTTTTATGTTTAACAATACTATTCAACGTATTAAACTAACAGAGGGAATATATTTCGAATTAATTTTCTTTTGTTAACTCTTGTTTTTATGGGTAGACGACTGACGAATAATAGACGTTTTGAAATTGTATAGACTCGAGAGTGTACAGTGATTAAAACGATCCCTGGAGACTGAAACATTGCGTTTATTTGCGCAGGTTTGACGTAGTAGTCTCGCCACGGTTACGTTCCAAAATAAACTCTGCGGTTAAGTTTTTATTGAAAAATATACTACAGGAATGTAGAAAAAAAAATCGAAAAATGCTTTAAATCGCCACGTCACAGAGCATATACTTTATATCGCTGGAACTCTGAAGGTAAATTAATCAGATTTATTGATGATTTTAAAACAAATTTCAACATATAAAATGAATGAGAGGAAATAAGTAAATGTGTCCTCAAAATTTAAAAAAATGATGTATCAAAATGCTCCGGCGAGACTACCACCTTTAAGCTGTTGTCTATCGTTTATTTGCCTACGATAAGATTTCACGCAAGAAGGTAAGTAGAAGTTCGCAACTTTCATAATCTTGAATGGTCGATTGATTAACAAAAAAAAAAACGTCGAAAAAAAATCCTCTCGAGCAATAAGAGCAGCGTTCGGAAAAATGTACAAGTTTTCTAAATTTCTGGCGTTACGAAAGCGGCGGGCATAGCCTCGAGTCTTTTTTTCTTCTCAGGAATCAGAGATTTCCCGTTGAAAATCATTTTAACAATGGCACCGACTCCAGACAGCTTTCGCATGGGACGACAGACTCTGTTTCTGTCGTTTTTCTCTACGCATCTTCTTTTCTTCTTATTCAGAACTGTGACCTTGCGATTGCTCTTGGTCACTAGTACTGCTTCCACCTGCTGCTACGTCCAAAGAATCGGGGTCTGCAAAAATGATTAGAAGGATTTGTATGATTAGATTGAGCAGAACCGGTTTTCGAATGGTATTATTCATACATATCGCAAAGATTTCTAATTAGATTCATACATATCGCTAAGATTTATAATTATAGTTTTTCGTTGTCTGTGAAAATATTCCTGGGGAAGAATATTAAAAATACAACAATTCACTAATTGTCTTATAAAAACTGATGTTCGGCGTATCATTATTTTTCTTGCCTCTTTAGTGTCAAATTCTCAATTTTTTAATCTGGCAATAAAACCCTAATTTTGTAATGTCAAGCATGCGGTTGGTTTTTTTAAATTTCAACATAATTCTTCGACTTAAAATATGATGTACTTATTATGAAATATGATATTCAGCAATATCCCGAGTATAAATTTTAATCAAAGTGAGTAATAATTTGATAATAGAATTCTAAACTTCAACCACTTGATTCCGAGAGAATGACAAGTAAAAATTGGTCCCATTTTTGTAAAGTAAATATTTCACGGTACAAAAATATACATTTGTTAATGCACTCGTACGTTACTGATTACGTTAATGTTAATTAACGTAACCTCTACGTTTTTTTTTTTTATTTCCTCACATTTTGTGCTTGTTTTTTCTCAGCTTTCGAAAGGACGGTGAAATTGTTTTCGAATCTTTTTTCTTAGCTACAAACAAGTATCATCAAAATCGATCAACATTCGTTCTTACCCGGACAAGGAGATCCTTTGATTCTGCACGTATTGTAGCTACCACAGTTTAAACATTTGAGTCCAACGACGTGAAATTTAACGGTAGATTCCTTGTGGCAATCCTTGCACAATATATCGGCCTTGTAATCCTTATATTCAGGAGGCATAGGAGTATGCGATACCTCTTTGTCCAGAAATCTCCAAAGTTCGGTCATATCAAGTAACGACACTTGACAAGTTGGACATGCATAGTGACCCGAGTATAAAAGCTCATCGAAGCAGGTCCGATGTAATAAATGCCCGCAATCAGGAATGTGGCAAGGTATACGACTCGTGTGAATATCCTCTAGGCATACGGGACAATTTGCGTGGGAAACATTTTCTACACACTGTGAACAAAAATTAAACATTCAAGATCTTATTGTCGAATTATTTGAGTGGTTTACTGTAATTTACACAAAGTTCCGATATGGACGAGACCCAAATATTGCATTATTATTATTTTTTTTTAATTTGTCTTAATTCCAAGTCAGAGTAAACTTTGAAAATTGACGTGGTCGTTTCAAGATGTTCTAAACGATCAAGACGTGAAACTCTTTCGTGAAAAGCTCACCGTTAACAGTGATACCAGAAGGATTTTCCAAAATGTTTCATAATCATTTCGTACACAATTATCTATCCTGCATCATAGAATTTCTTTTTTATGTTTTTGTTTTACAGAAAATTAACAAATTTAAGTGCAGTATTCACAGTAAAATTTTTGTTGTTTAAAACTTCTCAAATTTATTAAAAATCGATTTTTCAAATATCTTTTATGTTGAGAGACAGATGGTTTATAGTTTGACATTATGCTACAAGTTTTTGGTTCGATTTTTGAAAAGGTGCACCCATACCGTTTCGCTATGTTTTTTATATTAAGTCTTTACAATTTCGTGTTAAAGCTCTGTATTACTATTTGGAAATAGAATTCAGTAGACACGATTCTCAAAATAAATTTTTTCAATGACGAAGAAACTCTTCCATCCCATGGTGCGAATGGTTTTTCAAAATTTAGGTCTTACAATTATTTACATTTAATCCTTCCAGACGTATATGTCTCTAATTGAGATGCGAAGAGAAGTTTTTTTTTTCCATTAACTTATTGTATATTGTTATTGCGTGTGTGCGGGTTTTTTCGAACTGATCCCTTCACTTGAGCCCCACTTTATTCCCCACTTCACTGTTCTTATTCCTGTGAGACTCTTCAGAGTATTACCCAAAGCCACTATTTTCTAATGCACTGCTGTATCACATTTGCACGAGAGCCAAGAGAAACTGCTGAAAACTCGGCCGATACAGTCGGCTATATTTTAACTGGGTTTGAGTTGGTTAGCACCATCACTAACTCAGAAAAACTGCCTCCCGCTCAGCTATTGATACACGAGCCGGTGAATGGCGAAGCGATCATCCAACCAAGTATTGACCTAGCCTGAGGCTGCTTAACTTCGGAGATCGCTAAGCCACTCATCGGCCGGACACTTATCGCTGTTGGTTAAATCATGCTTATATTTTTTAGTATATCTCTTTTTTGTGCCATTTTTTTTCCTGTCAGTCTGCGATTCAAAACAAAAGTCGTAAACGAACGTTTAATTCATTGTCATTGTCTTGTTCTGTGAATAGGTTGAAGAAATTGAATATTAAAAAAACTGTATTTAAAATTCCATTGCATTTTAACGAGTCCATCTTTGACAATGGTTTTTATTTCGCATACAATGTCATTTACCTTGTGTCCATTTTGAAGTAAAACTGGCAAACACATGTTGCACTTTGCACAATGAAAGAACCTATCTCGTCCTCCGAGTCTGCATATTCCGCAGCCATCGCAATGATACTGATTTTTGTTTTCGTCATCGAAGAGATTGCACTCGAGACAAGTGTACTTTCCAAATCGACAGTGGCACTTTTGACACGTTGCTTGTACCGGCTGACGAGTATCGCACATCACGCATATCAATTCCGTCACCTCCTTTCGATTGACCGTGTGAGTTTCTTGCTCGTCGTGACAGTAACGACACGTGTATACCTTGCTGCAGCATGGTGTCTGTCGATTCGAAATAACATGAAAAAATACAAATTTTTTAATTAGTAACCATTTAATATCGTACGATTAATATATATTATTATTTTGACAAAATTGGGAGTAAAGGAATAAAGTTTTCCATAACGTGGGGGTTGTTGCTGGTAGAATTGCTGGAATAGATGGAAAATTATTCGTTTTATTACATTTAGCGTTCGAAAATTGGTCAACGTTGTAGAAATTTTAGAATTTAACAAAAATGTATTCTTTTTATTTCGCCTATACCACAAATTCATTAATTACTTCTTCATAAAGTTTTTTTTCATTATGTTATTTCTCTATTTGATTATTTGACTATATAAAACAAATACAGCTCCCCGTAATCAAAGTCTTAGAATCGTTCATAGATAATCATCAATTATTTTTATTTTAGAGAGTTGGATTCTATTCAAATAAAATGTTCCAAAAAAACCCGTTTTAACGTCAAAATGTTCCGTCAAGAATTTTTTTTAGGTCTCGAAATGATCAGAGAAAGAAGTTTGGTTGTAATAAATATCTTTCGATACGAGAGACGATGTACGACCAAACTGACTTCATCATCGATTATTTTGAAACGTTGTACAGAACATTCGTCAATAGTCATACATTTGTGTTGTACATTTGGCTTCGAAATATTGAAATTTACACATTTATTCGTGAGCTTAGTGTTTTCGAATTCGAATATTCAATGTTTTTCGAATGTTTATATAAATTAAAATAGAAAGAGGATCATACGAAACCAAGTAATGACAATCTCATATCCTGTTCAAATATTTATTTATTATTCATTAATAAAACTGATCGGAATTAATTATCATTGTTAACCAATTACTATATATTTAATTTGAATCATTGTTTTGAAAAAAATCATCTGAATATCTAGAAACTCAATTTTAAAAAACTCACGTATTCAATCAAGTCATTTTGTTTAACATTTCAACAGTACATTTCGCTCGCAGAACATGCATTCTTTTGTGTAGCAAAAGTATTGTTGAAATAAAGAAATCGTTTAGTTACAAAATAAATTGAAATGATACAGCAAAATGCGTTTTTCAGTTTAAAATGAATTTTGGAAATATTTGTGAATAAATAAAATAATTCGAAAGAAAAAAACCTATCAGGGAATGAAAAATTCATTTCTTCACAGGTGTCGTGGCTTGGCTTTCTTGATCCATTCAGTATAGATTTTGATCTGCGTGCGAATTCGTTGGAGAAAGAATGCAATGGGAAGTTTGAGCCGAGAGACACACGAACCGGGACAGGAAAATGATATAAAATTTTTCTTGCTCGCCGGTACTCTACTTGAATGCTATTGATTTTAGCGGGAGTCAAAGCGCATGCACGAGCGTCTGGACGCCTGTCGTGTTCACGTGCACTGGCAACGCGCCCTAAAACACAATATTCATGAACGCCTGTCTACTCGTCATTCACTTTTATTGCGCGTCTACAGTTTACTGTGTTGTTACTTATTTACATCACGCGTATCCAGACACGCATTTGTTGCAATGGATATGAAAGTATATAATGAGTTATCGGTTGAACTAGTCGTTAGAAAAATTTCAACTGCAACAATGTGGCAGTGGATATTCGAAAATCGAACAAAAACCAGTTTTTTTTCGTTTCGTTCCATTTCAAACGATAGAAAAATAATTGTTCCACTCATGAGTATTTTAATTTTTAAATTGCGTTCAATTTTCCTTGCATGTTTAGTTTTCAGGTCCAAAAACAAAGATTGTTTAATTATCAGAGCGATACTATTCATCAATTCTGGGCTCTGTTGAGGAGAACAAAAAAGTTTGTTGCGTTCGAACGATACAAACTCCAACATCATAAATTTCAACACTATCTTGCACTATACTTTTTTTTTTGTTACATCATCGCAAATAGTTCATCTTCTACCACATCATTTTATGTGTACAATTTTACCGGTTGTAGCTCTGATATAATGTAAATATACAAAGACGCATCTGCGGACGTCGGTATCAGTATCTAATAGTCTTTAACTACTTTATGATGTAGATAATAAGTAGACTGTGAATAAAAAAGAGGGGGCAGCCAATAGGCTTACGCGTTAACGTACTTTTGTTTATTAATTAATCGACATCGAGACATTGCTACGTCTCTTGATAGTGTAGTCTCGACTTTGAATGATTCACTATTGCGTATTAAAGTTTACATCGCAATAAGGCAACGAAAACCCTTTTCTCAAGTCTCATTTGATTTGTATGAATGATGTGGGTTCCTGACAAAGACCTGACAGAACTTTAAATCATTTTCGTATGTTAAAACCACGAAAAAAATCCTTCAAGCCACTGAAAATAGAAGCAGCGAAATATACGTGTGGTTACTGATACCTGTGTGTCTTTTTTTTACGATCTTATACATTTAGTATATTTCCTGCCGCAAAAGAATTCAGTTTTTTCCATCGAATTTTAATGATTTCCATTATCACATTATTCCTCGAACTAGAAGTGATAATATTTTTCTTTTACTACTTCTTACACTTTGTAGTGATTTATTTTTCCGGATACACAGGTCTTATTTCTCAAATATTTATCTTATGATATAATTATTTTTCTAAGATATAGATTTACAGAAAGTTTTCATTGAACATTCATAAAAATATGTTTACAGACAATTTGAGAAACTTTTCAACTTATTAGAATTTAATGCCTGTTCCAATTGAGGTAAAATAGCTGCTCCGCGCTCATCGAAAGATTGTTAAATTTTTACAATAGATGTATGCAGCGTTGAATACACTAATAAAATAAATTAAAAGTTTATTCTTATTAAAGCATGTCTTAATGCTATTGAAATTTGCACTGTTGGAATACACCGAAAGATATTTTTTTGCAGACTCAAGTTTCTAGATCTCAAAACGAAAATTGACCAATTATCGTGTAGTCAAATTACGTGCGAGTCTCTGGTGAAGAAAAAAAAATGAGGTTCGCTCCCTTCCAACGATGCAATCTTCCACATCTTATGTCTTATAAACCTAGAAAAATATGTATGATGATAGATGTGCAAAACCATCACTCGATGAATGCAAGATTCCACAATGTCATATTTTCATCAACGATTTTAGAAATAGAATCATAGAAGAATCATTCAGATTTTTCAAGCATTTTTCATGCACTGCAGCTCATTTTGTTCATCGAGTGATTCTTCACAGATTCAACGTGTAGATTTTTCTCTCAGCTTCATGGTTTTAATACTGCAGCCAATTGTTTAACCGGCACAAAAAATTTTTCATTTCCGAACCGCTGTTATTTAGAAATTGCCCAGCGTAGAAAAAAAAACTTACAGTGTGATTTCGTAGAGGAGCTTTTGGGAAATCTAACAAGTCGTGGTGCATTAACATCGTCTGTTTTTCTGGAAGTCTCAATAAGAATTAGACATTGTGGAATTTTTTATTCATTTGTTTATGGATTTGCAAATGTGTAATTATTTTTATTTTCCCGTGTTAATAGAACATGTAATAAAAATCAAGTTGATGACAGTTCTGCCCCCCGTCTGACTGATGTGAAGCCGTTGATTTGCGTGAAATTATTAATTTTTCGTATCCAAACGATGGACACTTTACTGTCACAACTGATTTTAACGAATGGGATGAATCAGGACTAAAAAAAAAAAAACGTTTAGTACAAAACCGATGATTTAAATGGACTAATAAAACGTGGTAATGTTTTGTGGCATCGCGCGGTTTACGGGCAATGGCCGGTTTCTTGCAACGATGCGCGGGCTCGTTGATCAACAAAGATTCGTTGCTTCCAGGGACAGCAATACGAGAGGTGGGAGGCGAAGATGAGAACTACGCCGTTGCAAGATCGAAAAGGGTTGCAATGAGATGATTTTTGTATTTTTTACATACCACGAATTTCGATCTTCGTTTGTAGTGGGCACATCCGTAATGTTTTTCTGTAGAGTCGCACTCGTTGTCGGATTGGCCTCGCATGGGACCGTTCTCGTGGAGATCCACAGACGGTCGTGTTGTCTCGTCTCCCTTCTCCATCCTTTTTTATCGCGTTACACTTTGTCGCTTTCTCTGTTTAACTCTTGTACTGCCTCTCTCTCTCTCTCTCTCTCTCTCTCTCTCTCTCTCTCTCTCTCCAATGTCTTCGTTTTGTCACAATTCTTAGAGTCTTTGCTCGCTCGTTCTCAATTAACGTTCCGTAAATTTTGTAGTTTGTTCTAATTATTAGCACCTTCGTGCAAGCGTCAGTATTCTCTGGTTGTAACCTCGATGATATGAAGAATATTCCGAAATGTACGGAGTTAATTTTTTGTCGAAAGATTACAAGTCATTTTTGAACTACCATCGACGATTCACAGATTTTTTATTCCATAAAAAAAATGTACTACAGTTTATGGAATGTTGAACAGTTTCGATGTATGAAACGATCGATCACTTTTGTTGAACATCCAACCAATACTAGAGACTGGAGTTTAAGGTTTTATTTCGATTTTCTCGAGATCTTGTAAAAATGATGGAATGTTATTTGTTTCAATAATTTTCTTGATGTGGTGAGATTCGTTTCAAAGGGTCAACCAAAGGACCCATCGTGCTTCTGTTTTACCTCTGAATCACAATCGATTTCACTCACATCACCAATTACACGAGCGCGATTAAGACGAATCGTCGACAGTTTGAGTCAGCTGGGTTTCTACGGGGCGATTTACGAAACGTTACCCACCTGCCATCCACGAGGACATTTTTCTTTATCGAACCACGGCAGAAAACACGAGTAAATCTCGCGAATGACAGCACACGCACACACGCTATTCACGCACTCTTCTTTTATTTTTCCAGCCACTGAAATTTCTAATGATTTTTTCTTTATTTCGAAGGAAGAAGATCCAAAACACACTATTTTTTTGTTACTCAATATCCTTTTTGCTGAATACCGATAACTGTGCTGAGGTGGTGTGGTACACAAACGACTTCTCCCCACGTCTCACGCCCCTCTAATCCGTGGTTTTAACACCCGAGATCCGAGTAAATCTACAGTAAAAATTCTGGTCATCGTTCAGTGGCTCCCTCGATACGAGTGCTCGAGAAAGCAAAATGGTCTGTGAGATGGATGCGTGAGGCGCTGTGAGTTGGTCACAACACCACAAATAATAATAATAATAATTAATAAATTTTATTTAAACAAAACAGTAAAAAGTACGTAATAAGGAACTTGTGTGAAAAAGGCTATACGCTACGCCGGTGGCGGTTAGAATACGAATG
Source organism: Campoletis raptor (assembly GCA_948107755.1). NCBI lineage: Eukaryota > Metazoa > Arthropoda > Insecta > Hymenoptera > Ichneumonidae > Campoletis > Campoletis raptor. The sequence continues at coordinate 25,628,199 of OX403622.1, read as the reverse complement.
TCTTTCTTTTCTTTGTCTCGAAAACTTCACGTGGTTTCAGCGTTTGCTTTCGAGGCTGCCGCTCAACGTCTTTGGCGCTGCTGTCCGGGACCGCTCGTTGCGATGGTGGCTCGCCTGGCGTGACCGCCACAATCGTAGCCCGGGAATATTCTTATTTCAGATCCGATATTGGCATAACAATTGCTGTCTACTTTTTTTTATTTTTCCAAGGAAGTCCGAAGTTTGACAATATTTATGTTTTACAATCGATAAATCTGTTACAAAGTTCCTGTTTTCAAGGTAATTTGATTGAATTCAAAAAAACAAATATTCAACTAACAATAGACAAAATATTCGGTCTGGAAATGCGTAATGCCGCGAAAATCGTTTAAATACATAAATTAAGAAAGTATTCTCGAGGAGAATACTTCAAAAAAAGAAAAAAATTCTATGATAAAACTTGACTTTTTTATGAATACGTTTATCTACTAACGAGTCAGGTTATAAAGTTTTTAAAACCGAGAATTGCTACGTGGTGCTGCCATCGGCATGCGACGCGTTAAACCGACTACCCGCTAATGATTTTATTTTCAATTCCCGATTGATCAGATTGGTAGACAAAAATAACCCTTCTCTTTCTGATTGACGATCGGTATTAATTAGTTTTTTTTTGTTCTGTCTTATGGTTTTAAAAATCTCAAATATATATGAAGTAAACTTGTGTGGAGAGCAATGATAGAACGGTATGAAAACGGTGTACTGGCATAATAGCGATGGCCCTACATTTATTTACGTTATACTGTAAAGTCCACCATACATACTGGTACCGCGAGAACACCACCGTACCCAGGTACCCAGATAACCATCAGGCGTTTATCGTTCGTCGATGCTGATGTATTTGACGGAACGAAATATATAATAGTACAAGTAGAATTCTATTTTATCCTCAATTAATAAAAAAAACTATACAACCGTAGGGTTTTCTCTGAAAAAAAAGAAACAAAAATATTCAATTACTTCATAGAATCAAATTGAAAAAATGAATAAAATTTTTATTTTCATACATAATACACAACAATAATCAATAATAGTAATTTTTTTTGTCTAAGTTGTAAAATTCCTTATATCATTTACGAAGAAATACGATTCAAAAAATAATCGCGTTGACAAACAATCGAATGAATTATTGATTCATCCCTATATCGTTAGAACTGTTTAAATTTGTTCACGCAAAAAGGATTTACATCGCTGTATCTCCAAACCTAAAGGGTAAAAATTCGTGATTTTTTATAAATCAAAACTTTTTTATTTATCTACTGAAACTGTGAATTTTTCTACTGCTCCCCATTAGAAAGCATGTAACACTGTGCAATCTGTGATTGCCAATATCTAGAATACGCGATGATAAACCCTTTTGAAATTTTGCACGTAGTTTCATCATAGGTTCTTGAATATGGTGTCAAAATTTCAAAAAAAAAATCTATTGAAAAACGCCTCGCCAACACTACTATGTAAATATTGATGGAAAGGAATTTGGTGTTCGATGTATAATGTGGACAGAACAAGACAGCATTTTTTCAGTAAGCTTCGGTTTAGCTCATCCTCTTTAATCGTTTTATATTTACATCGGCGCTAGATTGAAATTTACTTATAATAAGAAATTAATATTATTAATACCATGGTAATATGGAACACGTATCGTATGTACAAATAAAGGGAGCTCGCCTGCATGCTCCGCTACAGTTTTCATAATGGAAATAATTAAGCAAAAGAGAAGGCATTGATATCGTGTCTCGTTAAGACGTTCAAACGATTTGTTGCTGTTTCTATTTTTATCGGACGAGATCATTATGTTCCAAAGGTTTTCTTGGCAGTTCGATTTTTGATCTTCCGCGGACTAAACCGCGAAAGAAAAGATCAGGACACTACACATTTCTCGGCATCCTTTTGCGATTGTCCCGAGGTAGCTGAAGACGCTCCTGCACGTCGTCTAGCACAGGCTACCGCGTCGTTTGGCACGTATGATATTCTTACACCGCCGTAGGCACGTCTTGGCGGAAGGGCGTAAGCTGCGGCTTCGTCCGAGCTACTCGACGAACTGCACGTCGAGCAGCAGCTCTCTTCGTCCTCGTGTCTCGTTCGCGATCCAACGCTTCCTGGAAAAGAGCGAAACACAACCGAACCGTTAATTGAGATTGCATTTCCCCCCCCCCCCCCATCTTTCATTTGGGATAATTATTAAGATTCTTGAGAAATTTAATTCGATCGTTCCATTAAAATGCTTTCGTTGCGGTTGCCGTATCTACAGGATGTCTCAAAATTACAGGCAGGACAGAACATGCTGATGGTGATATTCTGACGCAGTCATGCAGCCTTTCATTTTTTTTACATAATATTTCCATTATATAATTATTAATTTGAAAATAATTATAATCAGTTTTTCATTCGCCATCATTTTTTTTTTCAACGGCAAAGAAATATTTCCTTTTCAATTTTCACTCTTTTTTTTGTCCCTCAATTATATATTTTTCCCCATTTTACAATTTATTCAAGATTTGGAATTTGATCACAAAATATATACGGCCCTAAATTGGAAGTGAAAAATTTGTATATTCATGTAGAGGTACCTGCTAACGGATGTAAACCCAAAAATTTCAATAGCAGATCCAATGTGACAAACTCATTCTTACGAACAGTACAAAATATTGATTTCAACAGATTTTCTAAAGAATATTAATTATGAATTATTACTTTTGTTCCCACATTCGTACTTAAATTATTTACTATGTTCTGTGCATTGATGCATTGGAGATAAAAATGGATACAGAGTTCGTCTTTTATTTTTGTAACTCAACTATTATGCGAACCCCGAAGGCATTAGTTTCACGACAAATGATTATCGTGGTTTGTTCCATAATGTCTTGACTTGAAACTTTTATTTTATTATTAATACTCGGCATGGGGAGACAGCGCAATGTCGCCAGATCTGACTAGGAACCCATTAGTGTCATTTGTACGTGCTATGCTAACGGTTAGGAGGACAATTAGAGAAATTGAACGTACCCCAAGAAGTACTGGCAACTTCTTCCGGTTGAAGACTCCTAGAACGAGGGACTTGGGGCCTGGAAGACGAAGGCGATGGCGGTGTACCCGCTGGATTATTTAATGGCATTGATGACGATGATACTGCGTGTGGGTCATCACCCTGAAATCTAACACGTCTGGACGTTGGAGTGGGTGGATCGTTGAGGCTAGGATTGCCACAGATATCGGTTGTATCGGCAGAAGGACTCGACAGACTTGCACTGGCACTTTGTTGACCAATCAAATAGGGTGGAGGTGGTAATTCTGGCATACTCGATGCATGCGTTGGAGCACATGTAGGAACACAGCGAAGAGGTTCTCGATCCCTGGCTTGCATCAATCTAAACAAATAAAAAACATCTCTACATTATTTTTATGTTAACATTAGCTTCGGGGAACAAAATTAATTCGAAGAAAAAACAGGTTTAAATAAAATTTAACTAAATGGGCAATACGATCTATCGATATGATTTGAAGTTATAGATTATGAGTTTCATAACTTTAAAACCATCACAGATTTGATTTTTAGACCAAAAAATAAATGTTAATTGGAAGAAATATATAATAATTTATTGAAACGGAAGAGGAAATTTTATAAAGTATTGGAAGATAGTTTGCAGCCGTTCGTTACACTCTGAACTTTGCGAATCATGATCACGACCTTAGTTCAAAATTCTTCGAGGACTGAGTTCTCTTTGTTGTCGAATTATCTTTTAGCTGGTAATTGGTATCATTTTAATTGTCTATTTTTTCAATTACTTATGAATTTTGAAAGTTGGACATGGGATGAAAAATATGATTTTTTGAATGGCATTTTCGTAGTAAATCATTTATCGGAACAGTTTGTAGTTTTTTTTTTTGAGATCTCTATGGATGAGAAGTGCTTTTTGTCGAATATTACCGTTAACTATAAAAAAGCTCGCATTCGGAAAAAGTTTTTTTTTTTTTTTTTTTTTACTGAGATTCATACCTTCCGAGCTCGTTGGGCGTTTCTTCGGGATGAGTGTTCCGTTCCTGGAGTAACCTCTCGAGATTTCTCTCGAGAATAACCCTGTCAAGTCCCCCGGGTCTGGATCCTGCTCCCGGAAGAGGTTCAGCCGGAAACTCGAGTACCGAAGCTTGTGTCGGAGTCGTAGCTAAGGAAGCTGATCCTTGATGATGTTTGCGTGGCATTCTGGGTGAATTTCTTGCTGAGCTGATGACATGCCTTGTCGCAGGGGGAGGCGGTGGAGGACTCGATGAGCCTTCACTCGGCGTTGGTGCTTTTCTGCTACCTCTGAGACAAGAGAAGAGAGAGAGAGAGGGGTTAATGATTAGTCCATCGTACCGAGCAACAACAGCGGCAAGCGGATGAAGAAAAATCTTAAGAGGTGGTCTGGTTCAACAACGGAATCCTAAGAATTCTGGAATGGTTGGCTCACGGATAAAAACTGAACAATTTAAAAAACGTCTTTGAGACATACTGTGAGATGGATCCGGGAGACTCGTTATCGTGTTCATGCATTAGGTTTTTCCTTCATTTCTAACGTTGTGGCAGGCTGTACGCGACTCTATAGATGAAATTTAGTTTAAATCGAGCGGTAATCGGATAGCAGTTTTAGCGATAAAAAGCTACACAGGGTCGGTCTCGGTTATAAAAAATTAATCTGTTACTGACGATAGGAGAAAATGAAGCACAGTCGACACGAGAAAAAGGTAGAAAAACATTCGAGTGAGAAAAGAGCGTGACGCTCGAACAATGTTAAATTATAAAGCAAAAGTCTTGGAAATGGATAATAGGAAAGTAATCTTTCGCAATTACTAATAGGAAGGTACCTTGGTCAAATATCGAAAAACTTTGACAAATGCCACCGATACTTATCAGCCATAACTTGCTATATTGTTGAGAAAAAAAGTCGAAAACGTCTTTCAAGTCTCTTCACTGTGATTCACGTGGCGTGTAATAGTTCCAGTTTTTTTTTGTTCGCTATCATTTTTCCGCTTGATATTCGAAAAAATAAGTTCACCGGAGCAAGAACGTGTGTTCTGTTACTTTGTGGTAAATTACTTAAATTTTTCGAAAAACCTTTTGTATCGAGTAATTTGAAGTTTATATGAGAAATCAATAATAGGCAAGTCTCAAATTGAGTTTAATTATTCTTTGTCGAATTAAATACCTCCAAAGTTCCGATTGATGAGGTTAGGATATAAAAAATTGTGTTTACCTGGGAAAGGCAGGTGGTGGAGGGGGCGGAGGTCCAGCTGATGAATCGCTAGGGGTTGTAGGAGGTTCACCCTTGCTGCAAGCAATGCTGCAATAAATGGCACCACGACGTGGTAAAAAGGGACGTCCTAAGAGGGACGTTCGACAAGTAGCGCAACAGAAACACGCTTCGGTTGCATGCCAATGCTGACCCTCATGAGACATTTGACCTTGATCGACCCCGATAGGTTCACCACAACTGTCACAGTACTCAGCGAATGAAGCATCGAAACAATGAAGGCAGTAGGGTCGACCTTCTCTCATGACGTATCTTTGACCTCCCAGCTGTGGACAATAACAAACAATTCAACAACGTTAAGACAGAAACTTATGTTAAAAATCGTCATACAGAATCCCACATTGACTATTAGAGTCCTACGACCGTTCGGACGAAAAAACTATGACGAAAACAGAAAAAGAAATAAAAAAAATTGGAAATATGACTTTTATTTTCATTTTTTTCAATACAAAATATTTAAATAATTCAAATATGATGATTTTCGAACCACTTTAGCTAAGAAAAATTTAATGGTTTGCTCGTAAAGTTAACTTATCAGTTTATCGACACAATTATCTATAATGGATAATTGGCAATGTGGAAAAAGGCTGCAACACGTAATTTGAATGAAATTGCAATGTATTAAAAGATAAAACGCGATGATAATGACTGACCTGACGATCGCATTCAAGGCACGCAAAGTGTCGCATATGCCAAGCTCTTCCTTCAGCTTCGGTGCACTCATCAGCAAGTATAATTTCATCACAAGCGCAACATCGTGGTTTTAGGGTTTCAGCGTGATGTCGACCACAGTAGAGTCTTCCATCTCGCCAAAAATATATGAGATCAACGAGCAATTGTCGACATACGCAACATACGAAACAAGCAGGATGCCACAGGGCTGTAGGTCCGGCTCTGCTTGCTCCAACAGCCATTTCGCTTGCCGCGATTGCTCTCCCGCATTCGCGACATCCGGTAGCGTGAGGTCTTTCCAACTGACTCGCGTGACCTCTTCCAAGAGCTTCGCGCTTCCGCTGACCCGCGAATACTCGCAATTCTCTTTTCTCTTCTTCTGAGAGCCCGCTGCAATACCGGGCTTCGTTGTCGTGGGGCGGTAATTGTTGGAGCAGCTGCTTGACCCTTTCGCGTTCACCAGCGCTCCCCACATAGGGTATCTTGTCTTCGGGTAGAGCGCTAAAGTACAGGTGAACCTGAACGAACAAAGGAACAAGAAGCGGGTTATAAAAATATATTGCGGAATCCGTGAAACGAGTTTTTCGAAAAAATCATACCGCCTCTAATATCATACCGTATCTACCGCTTGAGCAACATTCGAACTGATTAATCACACCCTGAACGTTAGATAAATTTTTTTAAACTTAAACAAGTCACTTTGATATTAAAAGTTAGTGCATTTTTAATAATAACAACTAATTTTAATTCGTTAAGAAAAGAATTTTGTTGAGTCCATCAAATTTACTTGACTCGAATAAATAGTACGGTCAAATATGTTGCAGGATATATTTTGTTAACTCGAAAACGATCGCTATAAGTAAGACTATTTTTTACACTCCTCTTAAAATGAGAATACCTCAAAAATATTTCTGGAGTAAGAATAATGAACGTCGAAAAATCACTCTGCGTCAAAATGACCCAACATTATCAATGAAGTATCGTTGTTCTGATTCTGTTTTTGAGATATAAAACTGTTTAAAAGACACAATTAGTGTTCCGAAATAAGTTATAGTTTCCTATTTACTAAATCAAATAAATGAAACTTTGCATTAAAGAAAATTCCTAATCACGAGACCCACATTTATGGTGTAAGATAGTAACGAGTTCATATGAAAAGTCAAATAATTATTTCGGACAAATTTACTCCTAATAATCACCGTATCAAGTTTATTTTTAAACGTGCAGACGGAATATGCAGACCCAAAAAATCTCTTTTTTCAGTGATAACCTGTTGTGAAACTTGGTTCGTGTATGAACATAATTTTATTATAATTAGTCCGAAAGTGGAAGTAACGTCGAAATCATTAGTCAACACTCCAGCCAGTTATAATGTTATAATAGAAAAAAGTATTTTTCCGCAGTATCAAATTATTTTTTAAGGATCGGTAATTTTGGTCAATTCCCACACAAGAGTTAATAATGGTTTGAAGCCTCGAGTAATATTCATTAAAATCGAATAAAGGTTTTTTCTCTATATATTTAGTTGATGAGGTGAGTTAGGTACGTGTGTCTGTGTGTGAACCCGGAAATCAAAGTGGCCCGCGGTGGTTGACGGTTCGTGTAATATTACGGAGAATAAATGTATGTCCAGCAGTTGACGTATACAAAAAAAAATTTTCCGTAAGTGTGATGGACGGAAGTACAAGTTGGATGAATTATTTTCAGGGAGCGTTTTTAATTTTCTCGTCAAACGTACAAAAAGATAGATTATGGCCGTTAAAAGTGATATTCGAAATGAATTTCGATTTAATTGAAGTCATTAGCAAAAATTCTGTCCCACCTTCTACAAACTTCACTATCACGACACTATATTATTTTTTTTTTATATTTAGTGTTTCTGCGTAAAACTCTTTTCGGTTTTTTACGAGCACAGCCTCTCACTTTATTTCCACTTGCCTTCCTCGTCAACAACACAACAACTTCCGTGTTCATGTAAGACCCCCCAAGAGTGTCGCTCACAGTCATTCCTTCAAAAAGTGAAAAGATTTTACTACTTGGCTAACGATCAATGGATCGGTTTGGCTTTAAATTTTTGTAGATACAAAATTAAGAGTCGCGGTAGCGGCTCGGTTGTATCTTTGTGGTAATTCTTGTGGTTTTGTTTGTTGTGTTTCAATTTTTTTATTGTAAAATGTCGTCAACATTCCACAGTTTTCCATTATGTCTGTCTTTTGGTTTTATTGAAAAACGATATAATAGAAATGTCATCCTATATAATGCGTGTTACAAATACCAATTTCAAGAGCAAATATCTCAATAACGATCTCATTTGTTTCATTGGTTGCTGTATGCCAGGCTTTCATTTCTGTTATTACAAGTTTTTACGTCTACTTAACATTGTCTTTCTATGGAAGAAAAGATATTCCTTAATGATTCATCGTTAAAATAAAGTAGTTATTTCTGTAGACTTATTTATCAATCATTCTCATGATTACGTGTATCAATCGAAATAATGAATTCAATTCTCCAAGGGACATATTAGGAATGATGATTGTGACTTCGTGAGTAGATAATGACACAGAACTTTACGTGAATCTTTTCCTAGTTATTTAAGACTCCTTTTAAAACCCCTTCCGGGATAATTTCTCAGACTGCTTCCGAGCATAAAATGCATCCGACTCTATTTGTGCGTGAGAACAATCATAAACGTAGAAAAAAGCGTCCATATAATGCGCGAGTTGTGATTATTGAAGAAAAGTGAGTAACAAGTTTTAACAAAAAAGAGCTATGGATTGTTCTTCATCCGTGGAAAGTTATAAAATAATATGTGAACGAATTGATACTGGAAAAAGAAAAGAATAATAAAAAACGCAATAGATTTCATTACAAAATCTTAGCTGGATTTACCTGATCAGGTCGTAAACCAGGAGGCACCCAGGTGTATTCCTCAAGCGCACAACCACTATCGTCATCGCTCTGTGAGAGTCTCTGATGGTGCATAAGTTGATCCTGCAAGACAGGAGGGGCTTGTACAGGACTTTTAAAAGGTTCTTGATGGGGTACGCCTGGCCCAGGAATAGGAACAGCTCCGCTTTGGAAAGCCATAGCCATTGCCATTGAAGAGGTCGTTCCGGTGAGACCGGCAAGGCCCGACGTGCCGCCACCACCCGCCTCGATGCTCCCTCGTTGATGATCCTCTCTGGGACACCTGCAGCTTCTGCACACCTTTCTGTAACAAAACAGCATAAAGAAACACATAAGATATTATGATCTCGAGCTTCTTGAGGAATAATACGGATATTAAGTAAAAATTTAAAGTGGTATACAGCATGAAGAAACGTGAGATGATCTCAGGGTACGGATGGGAACCGCGCGCGGGAAAGAGGCATTACGCCGACAGGTGATACGTGTCTAATCGATTCGCGTTGCGACCAAGACAAACTGAGGTAGAATGAGAGAGAAAGAGTGAAGAGAACTAAAGAAAGATGGAATATATACAAGAAGTCGAAAGGAAGAAGTCAAGGAAGAGTTGAGTTTAGCTGGAGGCTCGAGCTTTCCAATTTGGCTACCAGCAAAGAACCCAACCTGCATTCTGCTCCAATCCTTCTGATTGTGAGTAATATCAAACGAGGAGCATACAGGATGCACCAAAATCAGTGGTAGCAGATTTATGTCGTAGCATAATAAAACTGGAGGTTTTGCATAAACGATCTCTTATCAGTGGATCTATTTACGAAATTTCACAATGTAAATTCAATCTCTCGTTTTTGCTTCGTACTTCGTGGTGGAGAATATCTTTTCACAGCTTCAGGTTGAATGGGTGGTACGAGCGATTCGGACAGGACATTTAGGCGGATTAATTACAGACATTGCTCCGCATAATTTACTGGTCGTTGTTAACACGAGGCAACGATTCGTCATTGTAAAATTTTGGTACATCCTGTACGGTTGGTATTGAAGTACAAGGGAATGAAACTTAAGCGCAGTACTAAGAGACTCGAGAAGCTACATCACCAGGAGCATAGCAGTCCTTCTCTCTTTCGAATTCCAATTAGGGCTCGATGGTCAGCAGGCTGAGATCGCCTGGAGCATTCGTGCCGTAAATCAAAGTGCTCTCGACTTTCTCGCTCTTACTCTTTGCTCTTATGCCCCTGATCTTATGTGAGGAGAATAACACGCATGTGAGCTTCGAATTAAATGAAATCGAGCCAACAGTTGAATCCGGCGAGCAGCATGTTGGGGGACAGGAATCAGAAACAAGCACGCACCAGCGTAGACGGATTAATAAAGAGACGAGCATCTTTTACGCTTTCGCTTAGGGGGTTTCGCTTCATCCAAGATTTTACATCCAATGAAACCGCTTAAGAGGCACAATTGGAATAGAGTACGGCGTATATATCAATGAAACTGAAGCAAACCTTTCCAAAGAAAAATAAACAGAGAAAAAATAGTGGTCAAGGGTGGACGGTAATAACGACGATAAATGACACTATAAAATAAATTATTTGAATAATGCGGCCATTAAATCAATAAAAAAAAGGCATGCGAACATGGTGAAATGATCTCGTGGCAAACGTAGGTGAAAAAAAAGTGAATTTGACTAACAGAACAGCTGGCATAAATGGTTAATGATAACAGAGAAAAAACATTTATATTTTTAAAAAGGTTGCAAACCAGGGGGAGCAATAAAAATAGGAGAATTTTCTGCTATATCTCAAAGCTCAAATGGTCGACATAAAATCGAATCGTAGTTGAGAGCTTCATACAGAGATAGAAATCATTCTCGTTTTGTGCTCCGGGGTACGAAGGAAGAACTCGTTAAGAATCCTCCTAGGAACCGTACATTTCATCCGCTGTAAACTCGGAAATTAATAACCCTGATCAACGCCCTGGAATGTATTCCCGTACCTGGCGAAGAGTTTCTTCTTCACGACGGGCGTACATTAAGGTCGGAATATTTTGAATGCTTGGTCTCTATTATTCTCTGAGCTCTCCTACTCTATCTTTTCGTCCACTGCTACTCTCTCTACTTTTTCATAGACTTTTCGTTGTCTCGGATTGATATTACTTTTCGTTGCTTCGTAATTACAATGAGATGGGCGCGCAGAACGATTTTTTCTGACTACAGGGTGGTCCGAAAAAAATGGCAATCAGAGAGGCGTGAACACTTAAATGATGAATCAATTTTACTCACGCACACTGCTCAATGAAATCGAAAATCCATAAGAAATATGTCTTAATTTTTTCATTCATAGGATAATTGAAAATTACAAATTTTATGTATGAAATTCAGAGTTTTAACTCCTTGGTTTGGACCCCGTTATCATCAGCCAAAGACGTAGACCATGTCTTATAATTATTAAACTTTTTGTAGCCTGAATTTTTTGGCCGCATTACACTCTATTCTTAATCAACCTTATAGTGGAATAACTGTATTCTGACACATCTCTATTCTTTGATATCGCTATCATGTATGAACTCTCCGTGGATAAATATCTTCATTCAGATACATCTTTTTTTTTACACATGGAGAAGACTTCTAAATAATCAAAGATTTCGTTTGTTCTATGAAAACTTGTGCTTGTTAATAAAGAAATGGACAATGTCATTAGACGAAAAGTGATTTTTTTTACAAAAACTATTGCTATTTTAGTGAAAATTCGAATTTCGAGAAAACATTTTTACAACCGGCTGGTATTGTCTTATATTTCCTCAAGTTTCAGTTAAGGCACACTTAAGTTATCATGGTTACCGAATTTTTTTTTTTTTTGGGGGCAATTGCTGTACCTCGTCAATGATTAAATATTGACATTTTCAAAAATAATAAATTAAAAAATACATTTAAGTTATGAACCAAAATTTGAATTCTGTCTATGATAACCACGTGTAGCTTCCTAACCCACAGACTTGACAAAGAATCGTGATATTTCGAAATGAAGTATCTGAATAGAGTTATTGAAAAATATAGAGAATTACAGAAAAGATTGCACTGAGATGTTTTTTGGCTTTTGGTATAAGCTTCTTTTTTTTTTAAATTAATTTTAACTTTAGTCAAATGGAAATTCTTTCACAAATTTCAATGCATTAGAATGAGACTCCTTGATGTCTGCGCTTTTGTTTTTTTATGGAATCTCCAATCAAATCATTAACCCATTTCGTCTTGATAATTACGACGTTGTTTTATCGCCGATTGATTGTCGGATAAAGCTCAAATGGACATAAAATAACACAATTGCATGCAGTTTTCGAATTAATCGTGGGTGGACTTTGAATATATAACTGGAGGTTCGTGCATTGGTATGAATTTATAGTTTGGATGTGCTTTCATGGAGACGTCCACATATACAAGAGGCACAACCCATAAGTAGAGGTAGGGTTCTGAAAGACGTGATCAGAGTAAATAGCGAGGGGGGCCCGTTGTTACTGCGACGTGCGTACACGGCCCACATTCGAAGGTCCCACGCGCTCGTGGAAATAGAAAGTACATCAACCTCCTGGGGTCTCCTGGGTCTAAGTACCGAGAGTTGCCCCTCTATAAGCAGGAGTCAGTAAGACCGAGTCATGCTTCCGCAAGTTAAGTAAAGAGAGTGAGACTATAAATGTTGCTCCTGTTTTCTCTGCTGTGGATCCCTCCTAGAGACCTTATACATCCTCCAAGAGATCATGCCACGATAACTTTTTTGGATCGGTCTGTTTTAAACCAACTTAAATATGCTGATCGACTAGTTAGAGTCGTGTTTGAGAAAAAAAACATCATGTCAAGTCTTGCTTCTGTATAGAGACAGTGATTTTATCGTACAAAGTAACATACCTTGTAAGAGCTATAATTCATTTAGTCTATTGCCGAATGAAAAAAATGTGACGAGAATATTACTGATGTTGAATAAATTAAGTTCAATAATATATACGCACGTTTACGATCTTCTCTGCACTGACGGACTAACAGGACGAGGTTGATGTGTGTTTTTACACCTTAAGACATAGAATACTTAACTCCTTTGTGACTGGAGGCAGTTACATTGTTCATTTATTGCTCGTTAATTATATTTAGAAATGGAAATACTTCTCATAGAGGATGAAATTTTTCAATTCAATATTCAGTTAGTGAAAACAACTCCAGTTATTTGGGCTAATAGAATGATAATTGAAGTATCATTCGTTTCCAATGTAATCCTACCAAACTATATAGAAATGAGAAAAAATATTCGAGCAAGCAACGTAGAGTAGGCTCCACAGAATGGAATTATAAAAAAAATCAACGAGTAGTGTAAAGTGCAGCATGCTACAGATTTTTGCTTGTCATCATTATAAATGACTGTAGGGACAACACGATAACGTACAAGATGTTTATCCCCAGCAGTTTGAACCTCATTTTTTAATTTCCCGATGATGACTCGTACGAAACGACTTGAAGGCAGAGCAGTTGTATAGTTTTGAAACTGAACTACCGATCATCATTTTGGTCAGGACCCAATTTGGATGAAATCCTATTAATTTTTATTTTCCTTGCTTCGCATTTTCCACCACTAACTCCGACATCAATTGAAGTCAAGTTTTGGGTTTAACTGCAATTTATCAATTCGCATCCGTAAATCTTCATGTTTACTTACGCGGAAACATCTTGATAACCGGAATGCAGAATTCTGTCTAGATTGTGCTCGGTAACCTCGATGTGGCAGGGTGAGTGTTGTCCGTCAATTTGTTCACCCAGGAGAACACTATTGTCACCAAAATGTACACATGATCGCGCACCAGTAAGAAATTCAACGCACTTTTCCGTAGGACTTGGTCGTGACCCGGCTGTTGGCAAAACGGAATTTCCGTTATTCGTAGTAGTACACCCAGAATCATCATTCTCATCGATTTGACGGTTTCTCAGGAAATCGTCGAGATAATGACTTGCTCCGTTGACCTGATCGACGTCATGAGTCGATGGCCACGATGCGCTTGTTTCACGATTATTGTGAAACTCTGTGATTCCTGTGGTATCAGAACCGATACCAAGAATCCCTTGTCCCGCTCCTTCGACGTTCTTTCTCGAGTACAATTTGCGGAGGTAGGCTTCTTGATGAGCTCTCGTGGCCCAACAACCACCCTGCCACCATCTTCGAGATCCGAAGATCGCGGTGTTTCTTCTTCTAGCAAGACTCGACATATTATCGAGCTACCATTTGTTGATATTCCTCTTTTTCCAGCGACTCGTGTAGATCTATCGAGCAGCATCCTCGTGCAAGGGCTTTCTGTTTATCGGAAAGAACGACCGTCTTTTTGTTTTGGTTTGTTCTCAGCGAAAGACACAGCAACAGAACTTCACGATCAATTACCATTTATAGAAATATTTCCAAGGATGTGAAAGATTTTACCAAGTGTAACCAGTGATAGTCATTTTTCACGTTAAACTTGGCTTTCATTGGAAATACCGGAATGCAAACTCATTTGTCGTCGTAGGGCACTTTCAATAGGTTTTCATTGGTAAATAACTCAAAGTCTACCCTCTAGTAGTCCTGGTCCAACAGGATTAGTAACGACATGCATTTGATCGTTTGAACATACGGTGCAATCTGGAATGAAACGTAGTTCAAGCAAAACAAAAGTGGGTCGATAAGCCTAGTTGGTTTATCCAGAAATAGCATTCCTTCCGAATGAAAGTGCGCGCAATCCATAGCGAATGAAGTTCTTGACAATCTTCAATAGACCGTGCTGGACATATTTGTAATCTACATCTTGATCTGCTTCGATGTGTTTTACCACTTTATTCGATCACAACGAAAAGCATGGTAGAAACTCGCACCGCACTATAATTTAGAAAAGATCCTCGCTCTACTCTTCGTGACTTTGATCCTGGTCTTGGTCGTCGCTCAGTTGTTTTGTTGGTTGTAAGCTGGTCCACGTTGTATCGGTACCACTCATCGCGAGATGATTGCCGACGTTGTTGCACGTTTTCTTTAAGGCCACCCTGTGTTCCTTGCACGACTACTTCGATTATCTTTCCTTTTTCTCTTATTTTTACTTATAGACTCTTGCGATTCCGGTGTACTATAGTGGAATACCAGGCTAGATTGGCACGCGTTTTTCTCAACCAATGAGGAGAGTAGAATGCTTGTTGACTTCTTTCTCCTTTCAAGCCATATGTACGTAAGAAACACAAGCAGAAGAAAGAACGACAGATTGAAGCAGCATCGAGCAGTGGTGAAAGGGAAGTGAGACGCGAGGTGATGCTTGATCTGTATGTATAACCGGTAGTGCGAGAAGTCTGAGAGATTAACGTTTTAATAGGTTGAGGCTGGTATCTCGGAGCCCTAAAGGCTTAACAACTCGTTGTCGTCTTCTTCGGCACACGATAACGTTTTTTTCAAGAGGTTGTTCTTTTTCGCCACTACGTCGTAACGTCCCAAGCTATCGTGTATCACGAGGGCCAGTTATTAAAGACGATCCTTTAACTCTACACCATTTGTGAATCGTGAGGCGTTCCTCTCATTCATTTCACTGGTACTGCGATCCTTTTCGTTGCGATTTATCACTTTACTTTTACTACTGTCTTCTTTTCGACAGATAACCCTCCCCCTCGCTGCATCTTCACGATTCTTTCAACACTAAACACTCACGGGCCCTGACACTTAACGTTTCACTCGAACGATTCGGCGAAAGACGATTTAATCAAACTTCTGGGGACACGGTGAATTGTATCCAAATTGGTGTATTGCTTTATTAAAATACTTTGAAGCAGGTTATTCGAGTCAACACTTAACGACACAATATCAATGATTCACCATGAAGAAGATGAAATAACGATAACACGAATTCGTATGGGTTTCATGAAGATAACATTAAATTTTCTACACCGAAGGATACTAAGCACTTGTAACCAGATGAGGCCAGAGATTTATTTTAAACACGATACGGATACTCTTGGTGTATCCTGAAGAATAAATGCTTTTTTTTCTTCCTTTAACCGTGTGTTGTCGTCATTCTTGTCGTCCACGTACTACACGCAAGAAGGAAAGAACATCTTACCCACAGTTCTGTCTAGCTCTTTCTTCGGTCTCGATTGCTCGTTCGCAAAACGGTTATACGACCGTGCGGCTAACCGCTTGCCAGCGCTATAAAAGATTTACGCCACGCGTATGCGCGTCGTATGCAGTCAGCGTACAAAACAAAAAAAAAAAGAAACCAATCGTTCGCCGGACGAGTTGGTATTGCTAAGAATGTTCTGTGACGCGTTGCAACTTTACTCGTTTTCTATTTCTTTTGAAATTTTCTCATCGTCCTGTTGATCAATACGCAACCAATGAACCGATGCTAGAATTTTCTTTTTCTTTTTTTAAACTATTCCAATTTTTCTGCCATTCAGCGCTAAACCAGTTCTTGTAAATCTTTACAGTTTTATTGCAATTGATCAATTATTTGAGTTCACGAAAGGTGTTTGGAATCAGCTGTAACATTTATTCGTGTCCCAATAATCTTTACTTCGCATGGGAATCGAAACGAATTTGAAGTTTCCGGATCGAGACGTCGCTGCTTTTTTAAACAAATTTCGATAAACGCACCCCGGCGGATCAGACTAAATATTAGTTATTTCAAAACTTTTGATAACACTCAAATCCAAACTGAATTAATGAACGTTCGATGTTTCGTTCACTAGTAGTAACTACACGAAGTTTTGGTACGATCACTATATGCACAACGAAGAATGTCTTCGTCCCGGAGACGGCGATACGATCGAGAGGACAAGATCGGCGTGGACGGGACGTCCTGAAGCCGCGCGGGCACTGAGCGGCCTGCCCCGTCCTTCCTTGGGAACCAAGAAGGTGGGGGTTAGAGAGTCTCCATGAGCGAGGGAAGTGTCTTTCTTGCTTCGTCTGTTTATGTCCCTCTCTCTCTCTCTCTCCTTCCCTCTCGCCCTCTCTTTCTCTCTCATCATCTCGTTGGTCCCCGTAGCAGTACCGCGATGGAAACATTAACGTGGAACTAGAGTGAGCAAGATAACCATAAGGCTCTGATCACGAGGTGAACCGTTTATGTCTGTATTGAGTATGTGTGGTGAGAGCGTTTGCGTTCCGTGTGAAGGAAGGGTGTACACGCACTGACACAGGTGCGCGTTTACGCCCACCCGCGTCTCCCTCTTCGTCCCTTTTCAGGGATCGAAGGAACGTAGCAAAAGGCAGTAACACCATCGGCATGAGGCTCCATGTCGAGGACCCCCTCCTTCCGCCCATATATCCCCCTCCCCCACCAAAACTCTTGACTCCGGGCCCACCAAGCATCTTAGCAGAGCCCCGTTCTCGCCTTCTTTCCGAGTCTTTCCTCTCCCCTTCGCGTGAATTGCCGAAGAACCAGCCAGCAACTCGATATATTTATATTCATTTCTAATACGTGTGGTGTCTTGGGGAATGGGGCCCACAACGTCTGAAGACTCACGGCCTCGTGCGAACACGGCATGGCACACACCGCAACTCACCTATCCTCGGGATAAAGCCCCAAGCAAATGCTTCCAACACGAACCAACGGAAATATTGATATTCACTATATCTAGGGCTTTAAGAACCCCTTGTTTGCATACGTATATCCTCACAATTACCCAGCTTCTTCAGTTACTGCCCCCCAACTATCGTTTCTACACCGTAACATCGTCATAGAATCACCACTTGTGTTCGTTATCGAATCATATAAATCCAAATGTGCAAATCTCCTGCTAGATCTTGTATCCGCTACCAAATCTCTGCCACGTTGTATGGGTTCTATAATCGTCAGGCAGGATTCTTTCATCCACTATTCGCATCCTGCTCCTTCAGTCATCGAAATGATTATTTTCCCACAGTCACGAATTATTGATATTGTCTCAATGACATGGCCAGCTATTTGATTCGTAGATAAAAAATTATTACCACTGGTTGTTCCCTCACTGGGTTATTCATCATATGAATATATGCAGAGATAAGGAGCTATAAAGCAAAGTGGTTTCTCCGGCGATGACTTATCGCAAAGTCGGGTCTCCATTTGCGGGTCTCGAACTCTGACCTCACAAGCGGCTTTGAATCGTTTCCACAGCAAGAGCAGGACTGCATGGGGAATCCGACCACGGGCCCGAAGGGACAGGTGGCACGCGGTCGCCGATCCTGCTTCCTTTGAAACTTCCTCGAAGCAAATTTCAAAGCTTTAGATCGAATATTCGTTACGGGTTTTATATTCGTAAAACCAAATTGATGCGACAAGAACTATAAACTTTCGTTCACTCTCTCTTTCTCTCTCTTCTTCTTTTCCTCTCTTCCGTTCTCATATATATCGTAGCGATCAACAGCAGTTTAATGATAAGATTACCATTAAGCGTGTTTGTTTCTCCATTTTTTTTGTCGATTTTAACGTCGAATTAACGGTTGCTAAGCCTGTTTAGGTATTTATTTACTGTCAAATCTTTTTATATAAGCCAATTAAGGAGATTATTATTTATATTGATAGTAATAGATAAAATCTTTTATTTCTGTACTAATCACCTGTCAATCACGTTATACTAATTTGAATTTTACAGTTTTCGTGTTAACACTTCTGTAACAGAAATTTGGGATTTTATAGTATGTACTTTGTGCGCGCCTGCATTGCTTAAAATAATCGATTACAATCGATGTTACTAGGATAAATTTTCCCCGGCGAATTTCGTGAGATTTCAAATATCTCGAAACTCTAAAAGCATAAAATTTCAGTTTGTACAGAGTATACGGTTTGAAAAAAGGGGAATTTTTTGTCCGCTTGGAATGTTTCTTTTATTTTCTTGATGCAAAAATATGGAAATGATACACGAGCTTTGATCGATCGTTATAAAAATGACAAGATTCATAAGACATTAATGATAACCTTTTTGGATGAGTATTCATCAATAAATTATAAGACCGGTCTTCTAATGGACGCACTTTCATCTACATTTTCTTAAGTTCTTATTAAGCGAGGTAAAGAATGCCTTGCGGGAGGAAAACTCTTGCTATGCCAGCACCTTCACTTTTTCCCACAGTGGACTCATTACGACTTCCTGGGCGTTTCCGGGAGGGGACAGGCAAACGGCTGCACCTACAGGATACTTCAGTGAGCAAGCCTCGCGTGAGTTCTTGCACTACAATAAAGAATCTGCGCGTAAAGCTTGTCCAATGCAAAAGAAACATTGAAGCAGCAATGTTTTTATGCTCCAACAAACGTAAAAATCAAATAGTGATTCAATCGATTAGTGCGAAATCCTAGATTACCGAAATGCTGCAACGAAAAATTCAGGAAAATATATTTTTTAAACTCTCGATTCAATTTCCATGTGGAAAGCAATTTAAAACAGCGTGATATAAAGTGATTATAAACGCGAGCTTTAGGTGAATTAGCACGGGATAGCTGCTACACTTTTGCAATGTTCTTCGATTGCTTGCGCCGAAAAAAAAACTGGAATAATCCGTGAGAACGAAGAAGAAATGAAGCGTGTCCTGCTTTCCAATCCACTTTTCCAGTAATAGCCACGCCGATCGTGACAGTAACGTCCGGATCACAAACACGCTTGATTCGAGATGATCGCCTCAATATGACGCTTGCTGGAATCGCGAGCAAAAGAAGGGCACTGCATCACACCATCATAGTCAGTCGCACGGAAAGACGAGATCGTGAACATAAATAATATATCTTGATACATATATCGAATATCAAGATTCTAGGACAGATTCTTCGAAAATGCTTTTAGGTCGAATGTCATTACATATCATAAAAATCAAAAAGCAGGGGTATCAGTTTTTAGATAATCGGAGGACTATAAATTGTTCGTTTGAAAATCAAAACAGGTTGGAAATCAATGAAGATCATTAAAGTCAATGATTCAGAACATCATGGAACTCTTCATTCAAATTATTGGGGCCGTATTGTCATCTTCAATGAATTCAAAGATGATTTACATTGAAACCTTTCGAGTTTTCTTTTTGAACGTACGCTCAAATTTCTATCTTTTGCTTAATAACAGATACATAAAAACATGAGAAAATTTTATTTCGAACGTTCTATAAATTCGACAAAAAACGAAACATATTAATTCTCAATGTGTATCGGCATTTGTTTATTTTTATTTATTTTCCTCGAAAAACTTCGTGTTATGAAAGAATAAATAAATCTGGGCACATAATCATAGAAAAAAGCTCCAACAGTTTAAAAATTGATTCTATCCTGAAAATGTTTTCCGAAAACAGAATTCCAAACAACGAAACGGCTTCAATAGATCATTATTTCTGTTTGAATGGTTGCTATTTCAATAAAAATGTGAAAAAATATCGCACATATACCAAATAGCGCAGTAACACATGTGAAGAATTGAAATTTCGAATTCGTGGCATTGGCATTTTTTTAAAAACATCGCCACCATATTGACTTTATATATTAGGACAGGAGGTTTGCTTTTTTCTTATATTTGTTTGAGGGTGCTGATGCACAAGTAGAGATGCAAACAGACGGGCGACAGGAAGAAACTGAAAAATGTTGGTCCAATATTTGCTGTCGATGAGGGAGCTTTCCGAGGTTAGGGTGTACAAACGTCACAATTCGTAAGAGCAATGGCTTATCTCTTTCCTTGTCTTTCGTCTCTATCTCGTTGAGATCTAGTAAAACCCGCACAGGTCTCTGAGCCGCCCAGTTAACAGCATCGCAAACACGCTCCCTGCTTCTACAACATTTTTCCTCCACTTCTGTAGTTTGCTTTTCCTCGTCACCTTCGTCTTTGAACGAAGGAGTTTCTACTTCTGTTTATTTCTTACGGTGTCCGCTATCATTTGCCGACAGCACGTTCTTTCCACGGTAACTCTCCACGTTTTCAAAACGTTGAGAATATCTGATAGCTTTCTTTATTGACCGAAGCATCATTCGTCTTTTTTTCCAACAGGCATTCTTCTTTGTACTAAAGTTTCTTTCAAGAAAGGAACCACTTATCTTCCGCTTGGGCTATTTGGTGAGAAAAAGATATCCGTTTAGATGGAGCTTTGCTTAGATGGGCATAGAGTCATTTTTTACTTCGACGCGTACAACTTAATATTTTGAGAAGGATTCTGTGGAAGAAAGAACCTTATCGCCGATTTAGTTATCGTACCATTAATTTAGATTTTCGCTACAAGATCTTTAGAGAAAATATGTACATTATGTTTGTGATTTTTGGTGAAAAAGCTGAAATGTTTGAAAACTTTGAATAGTCCATTGAAATTTCATCGCTTTTAGAAGGCTTCATGAAGGATAGTCTAAAAATTGAAACATTCACTCGCACGAAAAGTGAAGCTTGGCGTGCGAAATATTATGGCTGATCGCTAGTTCGAAAATCGAATGTAATCTGAAATTATTCACATACCGGAATCGGAATGAGATGAATAAATAAAAACAGTAAATGGAAAATGAAAAAAAATCCGTTGAAAAGGGCCACGCACGAAATTGGAGGCGATCAGGCTTGAGATGCTCGGGTATAACAGTCTCTACTCTGCAGATGAAAATGCAGGGGAGCCTTAAAGTCGAGAGAATAATGAAAAAGCAAAGGAAGGAATAAAAAGAAAATAAAAATATGAGGGGGTAGAAGCAGAGGGAGCCACATGCCCTGAAGGCCTAGGCAGGACCCATTGAGGAGCTCGTCTTGGACTCGAGCGATGCGTACCCAAGACTGTGAGAAGGATTGGACTGAGAAAGGATGAGTTTCAGAAGGGAATTATGCAGATTGCAGGCCTGGGTCTGATGGGCCCTGATGGAGCTTGGGGTACGTGATCCTACAGCGACGTGCCGAGCATATATTCGTCCGTTGCTCTGTCCAGGGACCATCAACTCGTGCTGCTGTTCCCGCCTGTATACAGTAGTACTTGCCAAGGATTCACTCTCAAGATTTTTCAATACCATGCGCTTGTACTCGTGGTGCACGTATACACGCATTCGTCATGACGGAATCTTTCAGATTCTCGCCGTTTGCGATGCGATCTGACTGATTCATATTTAATGAAGAATGTGGACTGGAAAGACCCGTCGAATGCTACGGTTAGGTTGGCAGGTTTCTGATAGCGGGACGTCAAAGAGAGCCATTGCTTGTGTGTAAGATGCCACTGTCGGCAACTCGACAAGAGTCGATAAGTTGAAGTAACGACTGGAGTAGATGGAACATGTACGAAAATTTTGCCACCATGGCCGATAACGCAGCAGGTCCTTTAAATGCACTCTCAATACATCGGTTGGATAGTGATGACTCTGGAAATCAGCAGCTTTTTCAGTCGCGAAAGAAGCCTAAGATTGAGTCTTGAATTACATTTCATTACTATAATATTAATGTTAAAATAGCGTCAAGTGAAAGACGTTGAAAATTAGTACTTATCACGTTAACATGTCTCATTCGCACGTATATTCCAGGAGATTGATGTACCAATAAGACAGATTCGTGTTAGTTAATTGTATCGATGACTAATTGTCGAGGAGGGGAGTTTTTTTCATCAAAACGCTATATTTGTAACGAGCAAATTGAAGGGTTCATAAAAAAAAAACGTAACTGGAAGCAGCGGAAAAAAAATGCGTGAAAAAGCTAAGATAAGAGCTGAGAAAATGCCAACACTGTTGTTGAGTTACCGCCTCGCTAACGTAGTGTCTTTCCTTCTCTTTCGGCATCATGGAAGCAGACAACCGCAGCCACATCTTCTCGCTCCTGTGCCTTCTTCCTTCCTTTCACTATCTCTTTTTTCATTCCACGAAGATGCTGGTTCTTCGTTCGCCCTCGTGAGTTTGCTTGCACGCACGTTGACCACATTGCAAAAGCCAATCCGGTCTACCTATCTTGGCGAATAAACATCAGACGATCTCAGTTCAACTATATTAACGCACAGATTCAATACTTGCTTCCGCGTCGTCGCTTTGCCATTGGTTATGGTTGCTTCACATTTTGTGCCACATTTCTCAACTTGCCACAAATTTTATAAAAGTTATAATTTATATGATTGAATGAATTTCATCACAATTCATTAATCATGGCAATGCATGATGCGTTTCTCTTAATTCACAATAATTTCATCTTTTTACTTCGTCTTTTCCTCTCGTCCACGTAGTACATTTCTATAATGCATGACTATCCTAAGATCCGAAGCATGACCTCAAGTATCTTACTGCGGATTCCACGTTTCTAGTCCGGGGCCGGGCTGCCTGCTTGCTATGATTCAGCGTTTTTTAGATGAATGTAGGTTCCTCTACGTGGTTTTCAAAACTTAAATAGTAGTTTCAAGAATCTGGTGTATCTGGTGATCGTCTGCATGGCGTAACACATTTGGTATATCATCCTGAGTCCTTCGTGTCCTTCAGGTCGCTGTTCGCACTCTTCGTTTCACGCCAGTACACGAGTAGCCATCTTACGGAATGTGAACAATCTTCACGAACGCTCCAGAGTCATTTCAAGGATACGTAATTACATTTTTACGACGGAGGTCTCCGACGCCATGTCTTGCGTGTAAATGCCGGGGTGGAGGTTTGCGAAAGTTGCGTTACGTAGCTGTTGGGCTGGTATTCTCGTGATTGTCTTATTGGTTCTCTTTCTTGTAGATATCAGCGTTGAAAAATCATTTTGGCTTGGAAGACATTGGTAATAGACCAAGTTGTAAATACATGCATTAATTATGTATCGCCTTTATGTTCTTACGGAAGATGATATGGCAGCAAATGATCATGAAAGATACACAAATTTTTCACTTTACGCTATTGATGTGAACGCCTCAGGTCTAATTCGACATGTGTATATCTTTACGGAAATCAACGATGCAATGTAACATACGAAGCCACCGATACATGAAGAACAGAATATATAGATTCGTAGTATCCTCTGGTATACACAGGCATCTGCAGTAACGCAGATAATACTGTAGGCGATAATGGTCGGCCAGACCCTCTTGCAGAAAAAGATGGCCAGGCGAGAATCAGGATTTACGGGATGCCGTGTATAAATCATCACGCGCTTGGGAACGCGCTCCTGTCCTGAAGCTCTCCATGTTGTACGTACTTGGTAGGTTACTTCAAAGTGCTGCACATATAATACGTGGCCAGGGGGTTATAGCATCTACCATAGGAACGCCACGTGCGACACGTTACAATTTTGTAGCCATAGAATGTTAAAAGAAAGAGAGAGAGAGAGAGAGAGGAAGCGTGAGTATGCGAAAAGGAGAAAGGGAAAGAGAAAAAAGCGATGAAGAGAGCTTCTCAGAACGGCATTTCAGCGAAAAGAACAAAATAAAGGGTTGTTATCGACGTGTCTCACCGAAGAGTCGTTTCATGTGAAAACCAGTAGCAACTCAAACTTCCTAGAGTACCGCCTGAGAAAAAAAAAATGTTTTCTACGATCAATGTACATAGAACATAGCATGAATTTTTTTTTACAACTTTGTGACTTTTTTGCTGGGATAAATAATTTTATGTGCTATTCCACATTTCTTGATGATACATTTATGAGCATACCAAGCTTTGCGTGTTTGCAGTATGTTTTTACAGGCCAGCGTTGATAGTTTAACACCATATTGACCGCTAGGTTCACTAAAGATTCCAAACATTTTACTATTTCATGCTGTACATAAAGATGGCGTACAAATAACCAAGTTACAGGCGATCTATGCATGAGGCAATTATGAATATGGTTTCTAACCGCGTCCATAAGCGTATGGAACTGAAGTTTGCATAGTTGGAATCTAACGGAAGATATTATTCATTAATATTTTTTAAAAAATGTTTGAATCCTCCTCAATTTTTCAACATCGCAGAAAACGATCAATCGTTCAATTATCGTAGCTAAACTCTGCCAATAAATGTCAAGCGCTTCTGGGAGGAAAAAACAAAGAATTCTCGTTGTATTCCAACGATGCAAGCGTCAATATGATTCCTACCGTAGGATTATTTCAGGAGCTCTCTTAACAACTTCATATGAAATATGATTTAGCTATGAATTTGCAATAGGACGAGTTGCACATAGCTTGCTAAACGCGTGGAAAAACCAGTGTTGATGAAAGTATCTCGTACGGGACTGCACGTATGTTTTCAGGTTGAATCAGCTACAAGTTTGTTCAATAGCTTCTCCGCGTACCACCAACATCCCGGTTAACATGGGCAATAATTCCTCTTGGTCTCAATTAGATTCCACGACCGCAGGAATCCTGCAAGGCTCGATTACCTCGCTCCTCTATGGTTGAGCCACCTCGCACGCTTCAACGTGTGCAGTTTTAAACTGCTCTGAAACTTGGTTTCTTGAAGACAGGTCTAGATCCTTGAATAAATCGGCTGCATAAGCGAACACTACTTGACCGTATACCGATGCACTAAGGACTTTCTCATTGATAAAACCACTTAGATCAACAAGTAGCCGTAGCGTACACAATTCTCGGTCATCATTATCATATCATGATTGTGATCGAGAACTGCTGAACACGACTTGAATAATCGGTTACCATTTAGCCCGAGTCGACAGCCACTCAACTACCCATACAGCGATTATACGCAAAAACTGATGAAAGATCCTATCGATTTACTTAATCCTAAATTCGATAATCGAGGTCTCATAGTAATCATTTATAAACATATTATTCGAAGGGCAAACATATTTTTCTCTTCTTTTACTATCAAAAATATATGGAATAAGAGTTTGCAGCCAAAAAAAAAAAACAAAATAGATCGAAGTGTCTGAACTTGACTTGTTATTATGGAAAATTAGTAGGCATAGCGCTAATATAAACAACCGAAATTCGAGCATGACGTCAGTCATCAAATTCTTATGGAATATTTGAGAATCGTGCCCCCCCGTTGAGAGAACTCAATCGTGATTCAAATATTTGTGACTCGTTCGCTCCACGAATGGAAAAGATTTAAAGCGTCTGAGCATGAATCCCATTTTCCAACCTGTCTTCGCATTACCATCATTCGTCTGAAAGGTATTTTTACTTTTTCTCTCCCCTCGATCCATCTTTGTCGAAGATGATTGACATTTGGGTCAAATGTAAAATCTTGTGTCTTCCATCCATCAATTCTTCGGTCTGTCAATCATCTTTTAAGAAGGTGTGTAAAAAAATAGACACTACATTTTTTCTGCTCATACATCAGATTTCCCATATAACGCGTGTCATGGTCCAAAGTGGCGTGAAATAGACAAATAATTGAATTTCATAGACGTTATATCGTTGAAGTTTTTCTTAGTTTTAGAAAAAACAATGAAATCTCTCAAAACAACTGAACTATTCATAAGTTTTGAATTATCTTGAGGTCGTTATAGTTCCAAGACATTTGTAGCAGAAGCTCGATGCCACGTACCACAAAGATTAGGCAAAAAAACGTAAAAAAAAAAAAAATACAGATTTTTTTAAACTTATTTTCAATGGGCACTCTACGATGGGTCCGGAAAACGTTTTAAACTTTTGATATTTTTAAAACATTGTATCATACATTAAATTTTTGTTTTTTTGTTATAAATAAAATTTTAGATACTCTTTTGATAAACAAAAGAAAATGATGCAGAATTTGATATTCCAAACTTCTTATTGCAAATTCCGTTCTTCTGATTCTTAGTACAAAGCTAAGAACCTACTTTTTTGTTTACCCAAGCTGAGTAAAATAATTTCAATAATTACGACAAGTCCTCATAGTTTTTTTTAAATAGTTCTAGACTATAGAGAGGTCGAAAAAACGACCGATCAGCACGAGAATCACGAGACGGCGCCTTCCAGGTAGTGGCTTAGACTATAATTTAGACAAAAAAATGATGAGCGAAAGAATAAAGCTTGCCGCGTGCGCCATTATTTCCAGGTAAAGCCTGAGGGACCTACTTTTCGTTGTTCGAGTTCCCCTTCCAATTGTTATTCCATTACAATTTGGTACCGGCTTTCGCGTACTGTAAACTTGTTTTGTAAGCTGCCTTGCTTCAGAACTTTCCGGTATACGTGGTACTAGGATTTTTTACTCGTCTGTAATTTCCGTCTGTATTTATAATCGGTGTGGAAGTGCTATGAGGATTTCTGATGAATCATTAATGGACAGAGATACTTTTTTAAAATAAATAACTTTCTTACATCTCTCAATATTATTTAGTCATCGCTTCTTTCAGTAATTATCTTAACACCACAGTGACGTTTAAAAGTTAACTTTTCTTTTAACTTTTGAAAACTCGGATATAACTTGCTGAATAATTTAATAATGTCAGTTGTTGTATCTCAAAGGAATGTAAAAACATATATAAGCTTTAGGGAAAAATATCTAATATGAATGTTAAAGTTTTAGATATAACACCATATTTACCACATTCAATAAGCGGAGTTCATACTTTATATCGTTGTGTCTCTGAAACTGATTGGTTAGGATTCTTTATTTTGTAGCCATACTTCTGCATTTGTTTGTCTGTAATTGAGAAAAAAAAGAAAAATACCTAGACGAAAGGTTTGGAGTTATTTCGTGCAATTTGATTTTTTCTACTGCTTCCCGGTAGACTGCATATAAAACTCGGCAATCTTTAATTGCTATATATAATCTGAAATGCGTTGAGATGGAGTTTTTTTTTTTTGAAATTTCGCGCCAGGGTTTAATGGTGCCCCGAATGTGTCCTCAGAATTTAAAGAAAATCTGTTGAAAAAAGGCTTTCGGAACATCACAACATTAAAAAAACCCTTTGTCACATCAGGAAAATGATAAAATAGTCGAACCTGATGTTAAGAGTCTAGTTTCTTGAGAGAGTCATCGAAATTTACTAACCCAAATTGCCTTCATGCGAAAATAATGCAGACCCTTTGTATAATGTTGCACAAAAAATACCTGAGTGAATTAGGGTGAAAAAAGAAAATAACGGTGGGCCTGGAGCTAAAATGAAAGATTCGAAGCGGTGGCTTCGAGGCATGTAGTTCCAGTTTCGAGTTTTTTATATTACAAAACCCCACATTTTTGATCTTCCGATGGTATTCGTCTGGCCAAAAACAGAGTCCGCAGGGAATAGAAAATTCCAAAGATTCCGCAGAACAGAATTTTTCCACGAAAACGACTCAAAAATTTATTTTCAATACGTTTTATTTTTATGTCATAGATCCGGGAATACTTACGAAATTTCATCATTCATGATTATTGCAGTCGAAAATGATGCTATATCTCGCTAAGGGTTTCGAGGTGTCTCACATTTTTTTCGATATTTTTATATACATTCAAATAAACTATTATCCACACAAACTGCAACATAAAGTACTCGGTTGTTCCTTGTTTACTTTACATTGTTTCAATACAGAAAAAAATGAGGTGATGTAAATTTTGGAATGGATTTCATGATGGAGCAGAATTTACTGCTCATAGGATGCAATATTAGTGACTGACTAGCTGTCGATATGTACCACGGGCTCAAGACGAGGTAGAATATGATCTGCTGTGAACTGTCGCAAACTGCATAATATGTGTGGATCGAACATCGTCGATACAGTAGGGATCGAGGGAAAGAACACGATGAGCCGCCAGATGGATTCGATACCAGGTTCATCGTATATTGATGCCGTAGAATACTTTTATCTGAATCTTCATTTTCAGATTTCATGCTAAATCTCGGTTAACGTGAAAAAATCAAAAACTGCAAATCACCTCAGCGGAATTTTATTTAGGTTCGAACCCTTGTTTCTGATTACAAGTATAGGAAACTCTCATGGTATAATAACACTTGACCGTTTTAATATAAATTATACATTACTATTCAAACCATTAGAGACTTTCTCCGGAATAAAATACTAACAATTCTTCAATTTGCGTGAATGAAAAATCCTCCCAACACATCAGCATTTGTGCAAGTCAGAAAACAAGAAGCACATCAACTTATCAGGAAAGATTTTCTTATAAACTTTTTTGTTTTTTGAAATTCAAAATATCTTTACATTGCGGTATTAAGTCGTTTGCCATTGAAATTATTCAGGAGGATGTAAAATATCGCATGTTTTGGTTCGGTGATTTATAGAGATGGGCATCTACGGTTAACGATCAGACATACGAACAAAGAGGTATCAATCATTTTTCCATTTTTGTTGATGATAATATATCAGCATGTTGATGCGGTGATTTTAATGCCGAAATGAAGTCTTGCACCGAATATGAGGGGAATTTTTTTCCGTCACCGTTGAATCCAATGAAAGTCTTATATTATTGCGACAAAATTACGACTCTGCCATAACTCCTGATAGGATTGCCTAACGTTGACACGATATAGCGAATTTCTAAATGCGTAAGAGAGATAGAGAGAAAGAGAGAGGGAGAGAGAAAGATAGACCGCGAGTGCCCCACTCGGTCGCACACTGAACAGACATTACTTGTGGCCTTGAGTGCGTGTGCGCTGTTACTACTTGGAGTTCCTGCCGCTGGTAGCATATGAGACCGACGCGCGGATGGTGTACGCGTGAATTATCGTTGGGGTGAATACAGAGGCGAGGGAAGAGACTGCTATGCTAGAGGCAGAGAGAAAGACCATACAAAAGCTGGTAACAAAGCTTGGAGAGACAGAAAACGACTCGAAGGACCGAAGCCGATTGGAATTGCTTCGGAAGAGGTATATCATCGCGGTAGCAATACGACACGAGGTCCTTAGGTTGTCGAAGAAGATAAAAGAACAACAGTAAACGTATGCCTGGCAAACTGGTACCCGCGACCAGGCAGATCTGAGGTTTCAATTTTAATTGAATCGCAACTCGATTTTCACGAAATAGAGCCATATCCATTTTTTGCGCAAAATAATACACAGATGATCCGAAAGGGTTACATGACCATGTCTCTGAACCATGAGCTATTACTGAATATAATGAAGTGGCAAGTTATGTATCTAATGGATTTTTTAATCTTATCCGAACCTAATAAGTTATTCATAATTTTCAATCTATTAAACATAGTAAAAGAGGGTTTTATATGCATAGTAAAGCTATGTTTCAATTATGAGGCATTCAATCTTCAGGTAATCTCGTACAAAAACGTAGTGAATGGAACTGCAAGTGAAATACGGGCAAGGGGAATCGGTTAATAACCCCTTTCGTGCTTTGCGAATAAAGCTTCCAAAATAGATACGAGAATTATCCAAAGGCAGAAGGCGAAGATATTCTGGTAGTTCTTGCGTCGTATATATGAGATACAACTCGAGATTAAGTGAGCAACGGCTCCAGACGCATTACTATCAATTAAACCGAGCGATAGTCGAGGCTGGGGGAAGGGATCGTCGTCGTCGTCGTCGTTCGCGTCCTCGACGATGTTGCCATTGCTTGGTTAGGTGCATACCCTCATACAAGCCAAGTTCTCACGTTATATGTGTGCCCGTAACATACATCGCAAGCTTATAATGCGATGAAGCCACAGTCGATGGAGGGGATGTGTGCTGGCAGAATACTATACTGTACAGAGGGCACAAGCCAAAGGGAGAGGATGAGGAGGAGAGGCTGAGTTTGTGGATGGCCCACGGGGGAGCGAGGGCTTAACGGACGTCGGATTAATCCTTTGTAACGGGCGAGAGGCCTTACTCCATGTTCCATGCGCACTCATAGGTACGTAACATCCCTCCTCCCAGACTCCACTTTCGTATCCACCCTATACATCTGTAATGTTGGGTCCACCTATCCCTAGATGAGAAGAGGTGTATGCTAATTTCCCTAATGCCAAGAGCATCGTTCGTAACGTCGTTAGCATGCCCTCTCTCCCGCCCCTCCTCATTGAACGTGCTTGCCAGCTGAAGTAAATCATGTCCCTGGTTTTCAAGTTCTAGACCTAGGGAGAGTGAGGGCTCTTCGTCATTGATCCGCGCTTGATCTGATCATGACATTTTTTTTTGAGTGTTGCTCAAGTATGTGATTAACTGTTAGGGCTGACTGTAAAGTGTACTACTTTAGTCAATATTTGATGATACACTTGAGATCCGGTTCCATGAACCCAAAAACATTGAATCTTCATTGATACTGATCTTTCTGTCGTCATCTACTGTTGAGGCTGGAATTAAAAGCGTAATGAAATCAAAATGCGATTTCCCACGTTTGAGTGTAAATAGACTTGGGTAATGAAAAGAGAAAAGATCCAAGAAGATGTCCGAACATCTGTTACCAGAAGGTGGCGAGCACCGGTGGCGACAAACCCAGTGAAAATTATTAATCGTGTCAGAAATACTAAATCATATCTTGGCTTGGCTCCTGAAGAGGACACGGCGAACGAGAAAGAGGAGCAAAACTGGGAAACTAAGAGAAGACGCTATGTGCGACATTCAACTGAAACGAATAAGCTCTGGGAAGAGAAGAAGGATCGTCGACGAGGGTCCTTCCTCCCTGCCACCTTGATTTAGCGTCTTTACTTTTAAACTTTTCTTTTCCCTCTGGTGGTATTCCTCCGAGCTCGATAGATTTATAGCCTGCATGAAAAGTTTAAAGGCTCCTTTCTCACACTTTCAACGTATATATAGAACTGTAAACGCAGCTAATTCTTTTTTGCCCGATGATCTTAAACTTGCAATCACATGTGGTCAAACTGCTGAGTTCTTGAACATTTTTTAAAGTCAATTAAAAATTACGATTTCTCTCTCTCATTTCTCAATTACGTTCTTATTAGTCATGGAGGCCGTGCCTGGCATCGCGTTTTACATTTAGCAACGATTCCAACGGGAATTTATTTTTCCATCGGCAATCTACTAATTCCTGTGAGATTCGAAGATGAAATTGAATTATGTGTCATGGATCCACGGCTGAATTCTGTTTCAAATGTTTAAATGAATTTTGAAAATTCTCCATGTATTTTCTGTTTTAAATATTAGAATAACGTCGATGTTGAATATCCTGTCAAGAACGATTGGATTCTTAACTATTCGAAGAAAGCCGGATTATGATTACTTAACTATATTACATAGATTGAATGCATTCTGGAAAATAGATATATTTGCAGAATTCGGAGATTGAGTTTTCTTTTTTCTTGAAAAATATTGCCTCTAGATAATAAGAAGTCATTTTAATGGTTACTGCCCATATATGAGAATCCAGGAATTAACGGTAAGTTTACGATCAAAATCCGGGCACCTCTCTCTGTGCTTATTCGTACGTACTACTGGTGTTTGTTACCTCTTTCATTTCGACAGTAAATTCCACTACAAAAACATGAAATTCTCTGACCGGTCAAGGGAGCCCTAGAATTGAACGTCGAAAGTGTGTGTCCCCCTCTGTTAATTAATCGCCGTTGTACCGTACATGCCCACTGGTCTGACCTCATCTCGGCTTATAATGGAATTTCTAAACGCAGGGCAACGAATGAGTGTGACCAACTCCAGAGGCTTTTGCATGAAAACAGCGAAAGGGTACATCGCACAGACTTATTTCCCTTGGCTCTGTTTTCACCAGGCCTCGACGTTTCAGGAATGCGCAGTAAAAAATTCGGAGGCTCGAGAGAAATAAAATCTCCACGGAATTACTTAATGGCAAAACTTGTTGTTTGATGCGCTGCTTTTTTTTTTTCATTTAAATACGTGTAAACGAGGGAACCATGAGTCAGGAGCTTTCAGATTTCTTTTGGTCTCGGATAAAACTTCTTTTTATTAAATGAATAAAATAAAGTCGATGTCCTTATGGGAATATTTCGATTATGGGAATAGTCGTATATTATTGTTTAGCATGGTCTTTACGACACCCAGGAGGCTCGTTTTGGGTGAGATCTGACAGTAGGGAAATTTCTGATCAAAACTTGTTAGAACCCTTCCACATCTTGATCAGGTGTAACAGTATTTGATTATTCATTGGGACAGAAGGGAACTGTTCGGAGTTCAGAGCTTTCTCTACAGCCAATTTCAAAACGTCTATTTGATTTGCATAAGGGCATTGTAGGATGCCCTTAAGCATCTAGCTCGTAGAATAACACGAACCCTTGCAATGACTCTTTCTGTTATTCTGTGAATTGAGGAAACTCTCATTTACATTCTACCAGGTTAGTACAAGATTTCCGACTACTAAATTTCGGGGTATTTTCATTTCTATAACTGTTAATGGAAAAATAAAATTTCAAAAAACATATCCCTTCTCGAGCATTTTCAATTAAATCGTTGATTCAAATGATGATTTCATAGAAAATTTAGTTTTCGTGTTTTTATGTTCAATCGTATTAATTCTGCGAGTCGATTTTTATCAGATACTTGAAAAAAAAAACAAAGCTGTGATTTCAAAATACAAATATTAGCAATTTATACCAGAATTTCGTTTCTATACTTCTGCTGACACTAAACCTATTTTAGCTTCTGCAATTCGTGCACATCCCGAGCGCATCTTGAGTGAAAAAAAAAACAAAAACCTTCGAAATTTTACACCACCTAGTGGTTGGAACGAGAGGCTTAAACTTGGGTATTTGAATAAACGTACTCGACTAGCATTATTCATACGATTCAAATACAGCTTTTTAGTATAAAAATTTTGTTAATTTGAATTAAAAAAAAAAATGTCAGCTACATTTATGCCTCAAAGAATGCGAATATGGATCTTAAATGCAATATGTTGTTTTGGTTCAGAGTCGCTTAACCGAGTCGGGTCTTTGAGCGACTATTTTACAAACTAAAGCTCATTGTCTGATCTAGTAAAATAAACGTAAATTCGAGGCAAGTGTGCTATAGATCGAAGGCCAATAGAGAGAGAGTGGAAAATGGGAGATTATTTCGTTAAGCGCGTTATAAAAGCTGCGAGAGAGTGAGGCTTGAGTTAAGGTAAACTGGGGAGAGATTGTCGGAGAAGTGTGAGCACCTTTTGCGCGTCGTAAGCGTTTAAGAGGGAGAGGGAGCTTCAAGGTATGAAGGAAAAGGATCAGTAGTGGATGGGGGAATGGGGCGAGAGGTTTGTTGAGGGTCTCGCTTCGAAGAAAGCTCCTAAACGAAAGCGTAACGGAGTCTTTAGAGCGGTTTTTGTGAGAATCTCCAGTCTACACCGTATCCCTGCGAATGGAACTGGGATTGTGGTTCAAGCATAGCGGGGATGTCGTCATCCTCCCCTAGGCGCTCCGCACCAACTTCCACCCCGCTATATAATCTTATGAATGCATAAAAAACGCGTCGTAAACTCTCTGAGAGACTTCTCAGCGAGCCGTCGCACGATCGAGGAAAAAAAACGTATGGGCAAACGACGAGATCAGATTTTAGATTTTACGAACCATTCTTTAAAAGTTTCAGGCATCGTTGCATTATTTTGAAATTTTTGTTTTAACTTGGATCAGATTCTTTGAGACCATATGTTAACAATATTTTCAATTGAATATTAAATATACATATGAATATTCATAAACTAATAACCTTACGTCTGAAACTTATTTATGAGACTATCTTTTCATCATTTCGGATCTTTAAGGATTTGGGATAATTAAATTTACTGAAGATCCAAACAGTGTTACTATTTTTGTTCGTCGACAAAACTCACTTTTCGTCATACAAATGATTTTTTTTCGCCGTTATTGAAATCTGATAGTTTATGTTTTTGATGAACGTTTACTAGCAGATTTTTTTTTTTCCAATGTCCAGATGGATATATGTAAAAAAGTATAGTCCATATTTAGACCAATCGCTTTTTTCATGTAACCATTACAGGGAAGGGACCTTGTCGGTTGTCGATATATAGTCAGCAAGTCTGACAAACGTGGGATGAGCATGATAAAAAAAAAATGCGTGCCTTGCATATTTTCGAACATCTAGAAAATGTATGCGATATGGAACTTCGT
Source organism: Campoletis raptor (assembly GCA_948107755.1). Lineage (NCBI taxonomy): Eukaryota > Metazoa > Arthropoda > Insecta > Hymenoptera > Ichneumonidae > Campoletis > Campoletis raptor. Next base: position 25,593,526 of record OX403622.1, on the reverse strand, counting down.
AAATAATGATATGGCTCTGTCGCAGCTGTTGGTTTTGTAAAAAAGCTTTAGTTCGAAGATCCTAAAAATCCCATCGAGGTATGAAATTGCTTGTACTCTCTGGATATAAATCTTGATTTATATTGAGAAAATGCCATTTCAAAAGCATATTAAGGGGATTGGCTATTGTGAATATTAAAAAAAATCGATCCTTTCGATTCTTTTAAAATGTACTTTGAAATTTTTGCATAGATTTTCTATAGGTCTCTGTCGGAATTTAAATTATTTTTGAAGTTATGGTAGTTGGAGTCATGGTGCATACAGGTTGGCTTGGCCGAAGTCGAATGAACGGATTTGACTTGAAATTTGGTACCGCATTCAGGGTGACAGTTGTTCAGTTTTAACCAAAGTTTTCCTTATTAACATTGTTTTTCCTTATTCATTAACAATGCAATTTGAAAAAAATTCTCATCGAGCTCACGAACAACCAGGTTTCATTTAAAATGAACTCCAATGACAGATGATGAAGTTGGAATGTAAATAAAAGTTTAATCTAAACAGAATCGACAGTTTGTAAACACAAATTGTCCAAATAGGTCATTAAAATCATGTTTCAGATCTCTTCTCATTTTATATCAATCAAGGAGTCATTTGGTGCCGAAAATGTCAAATTAGATCGAAGAGTTGTGTGTAGAAAAAGCTACCAGTATCCAAACGGACGCCTGTACTACCTCTTTCCATTTTCATTGATGTACTGCAGCGATGTAAAATTCGTGCGTTTTATAATGCATAAGGCTTTTACAGAGTGGTTTACACCGATGCATGGCTGGTTGCCATACGCGTAGGCGCACGTACTGAAACGTGACTATTTCCTGGATGGTAACAAAACCATTACTCAGAGAGTAAATTTTTCAATCTTTTATAACTGCATTCAATTCGTAGGTAGCGAAGGATTTAATAACATGTACAGTTTATTTAGGTAGTTCTATTGCATTTTGTATGTATTTATTGCTGAAGCAAATAATTGAAATTTTTGGAATTAATCATGCAATTAAATTAGTATGCCTACACAGAGTCGACAATAGTACCATGTGGACATTTACGTAAATCTCTAAGTCTGATTAAAAGAACGGTGTTGCTATAGCGATAAAATATGTGGTCGCTTGGGAATGCAAAATCAAACGGAATTTATAATTTAATTATCAAAATTCGATACGCTAAAATACGAAATTAATGTTAGGAGTCATTTTTTGAATATTGAGTATTATTTTCTGGTATTGGGCGACGAAAATGACTTCTCGAACGACATTTGTAGTATGCGTGTGCATGTATGTGAGTGAAAAAAATTTATGCTAATTATCAGCATAAATTTTTTATCCATCAAGATAAAGATTTTGTTTGGTGGTAAAAAGTAAAAAAGATTGACTAGAGTTTGGGAATTCGTAGACTAGTTGGTTCGCGGAGGCTTCGTTGATGGAAATGCCGAGGCACCAAATTCTCGATCTTGCCTTGCTCACCAATGTAAGCAGGAAACTCGGGGACAAGTTGAGATCTTATCTGAAATTTAAGCGGTTGAAGGTTGAGAAGGTGGAGAGAAGTTAGAGGGAAAGGGCGATGCATGAAAGCCAGCAGACGGAAATTGAGCGAAGCTTTACTCAGGATGTACGCCCCCATCAGAGCTACGTGATTCGAGGCTTGCTCGAAATTTAACCCCGAAACATTTTCTCACTCTTCTTATTCTCTCTCTTTTTTTCCCTGACATTACGTCTCTCTTTTTCGGGGTAGGTTCTCGATGAACGATCCACGGATTATTACTCACAAGATCGTGGATTGTCGCACGATATGCTTTTTCACTGTCACGTCTACCGTGCAGCTATATTACCCAACACATTTAAATATTAAATGAGTTTTGCTGGTTACCTGCTTTGAGAAATTGATCAGAAACGAAAGCCATAAAAAAATATTCGAGCTACAGATTAAATGATACTTACTGGTATCACGTGGTGAGGGAAAAGGTCAACTCTACGTCAAATGTCACTAACTGATATTTTTTATATGACTAAGTTGAAAAGAATTATGGCACCATAAGTGCTCAATAACGTATTTACTCAGAGTTTTGAATAGTAAGAAATGTGAAAGTCAGCAAATCTCACGGTTGACGTTGAATTTCTGTTTCTAAACATTTTTTTTTCTTATTACTTTGCTCAAGTGTTTTATGCTCCCAAGTCTGGCTACGGATAAATATTTTTTTCTGCAAGAGTTTTTAACGTTTTTGTCATTTCTTTGTCCACGTGTTTTATGTTTTTGTAACGTTCGTAACTTCGAGATCGTTGAGTTATAAGCGATAATTCTCAATTTATTACACACATCTAAAATTCTTTGTACATGATTTTTATGCTAAATATTTATCCGACCAGTGAAACCAATTAACTCGACGAAATAACAGTTTATGATCGCAGTATCTGAACATAAATTCAGTCATAATATGACATGGCGCCTATAATCTCAAAAATACTTAATTGAGATAAAACTCTGTCGGCTATTGAAAAAAATAAAATAAACATTCCTTTCTGGTTCTCGTGCCATATTTTATTTTCATATTAAGAATCAGCAGATTAAAAGGAAAAGTTTCGTTATGCGAAAATCTTTAATCGTTTGATTTTTGATAAACGTTAATTTATTGTCCTCTCTTTATCATAAAACTAACGATACGTTTTTTCCTTCAAGACGCATAAGCTACCCTTTCAAAGATAATCATATTATTATGACTATTACGCAGAGTGAGAGGGTCGACGAAAATATTATTTTAGCGACATTATAACCTATGAACTTTGTCTCCTCTGGCTTCTCCCTTAGAAATCATCCCTCCTTCGTTCTTCATCTCTATCTGCTTCGTTCATTCTCCTACGCAGTAATTTCGGGGGGATGGTTCCAGGGCACAAGGTTTACTGTCGTAAAGTAAGAGTTCTGGCTCGCTACGAGACAGAGGACGAAGACTAAGATGGAACAAAGAGAGGGAGAGAGAGAGAGAGATAGGGAGGGGCATGAAGCAAGGGAGGTTGGGAGTAATGATGATGCGGGTAGTGTTCGGCCCTGCGGCTCCTCAATCTACCAGGTATTACATGAATGGTATATCTATTCAAACGATAGGACTATCAAAGGAGAAGGAGGGCTAAGCGTTTACCTTATCAGTGTTGAATATCTAGTTTTGGCATACGCCGTATCGTGATACTGTCAAACCTGTAACTTTGGGGTAGTTGAACATATAGCGAAAACCTATATATATGTGAATATAGAACAAAAGATCGGGTGAATAGGGGTCAGGCTTAAGAGCACATGATATACGTGCCGGTCATAAACGAACGTCATTCACAGAAGCAGTGCTTCAATTATGTGTTTTTACAACTAAAACACCTGCTGCAACGATGGAATGTCATAAAGTTTCAAAATTATCTGATACAAAACGATATCTGTTCGAATATGTTGGAATATTTATCTTCCATGTTTGCTTGATCAAAAGGATACGCATGTGTTCTAATTTGATTCATTTTTTATCGAATTATTATGAATTATTTGAATCAAATTTTTTTAATTATTGGATTGAAAAGGATCGAACAATCATTTTATGCAAAAGAACAAAACACTTTTCTTGCAAATTGAACTCATACGAAATCGAATAAAGAAAACATAACAACATTGATGTTGGTCAGTCACAAAGTGTATTTTTAAAAGTTATTTAAGGGGTCAGGTGTAGTAAGGATCCAAAAAATTGCGTAACTTCAATTTTTCTTTCATTACAACGAAGGCTGTATACTTAACAAACGATCACGTTTTTTATTATGTATGCCTGGACGAGTTTCTGATAATAGCAAGATATAAGCACTTTACGAAGAAAGGATTTTTAATTCTCTGCATACAGTTTTGTTTTATTAACGCAAAATAAGCGTTGTTTTCATTGCAAATCGCAGTTTTTACTTTAGGTATTATGGCAATTATTCTGTTATTCCAACATATTTTATTACAAAAAAAAAAAGATGGAATTGCCTTCAAAATATACTCGATAACACCCGTGACCAATTTTTAAATATTAAAAAACCATCGCGTTTTAATGAAATACAATCGAAAATCCAACATCTTGTTTGCATCCGAACTAGACATGATCCCTAGATGTTCAATTTCCATATAATGACAAAAAAGCATGAATTTCAATTACATCAAAATATTTGTTAGTGAGTTAAGGTCCATTAACGCTATTTGTTTTGGTTAAAGACATTCCTAATATGTAACAGTGTTTACAAATGGTGTGTACTTTTTATATTTACTGAATGATCACCACCACCAAAAATGGTTTGTATAGTACCGAGTACCGAGTTTGAACGGGGAGTGGGAAGAAGCTCTAAATCAGAGCGATATTGCCCGTGGCTGGTTAAATTTAAACTAAAATATTATCGGCCCCACGGGCTACGAATCTCTCTGGATCCCCCTGCTATTTCTAACCAACGAAATGCCCGTACAGCAGTCTCTCCTCCACGCTCCCTGTCTGGTATGAGGTGCAGGCTGGACCAGAGATAAGGCCATGGACTATTACCGGTGACCCTCGTCCTTCTTCGGTGTCGCGCTAGGCACGAGTCCTCCTTCTCTCGCTTTCTCTCCCTCTCTAGGGTTCATGTGCCAACAGACGGCCAGGTTTAACGGGTTTTTTTTTGCGTAGATTATTATCGAAATCCCTGAACGAGAATCAACACAATCCTGCGGGGTTACCGAGCAAAAAAAAACCACCAGTAAGCGATCGGAGTTGAGAACGGAGTTACCGTAATACCGGATTACTAATTCGGGGGTTACAAAAAGTTGTAGTTCAGTTCTGGAACCGTTTTTACGTGATCCCCGCAAATTTCAGCAGATTTTAATCGCATTTTAGATAATAGGACCACAAATTTTCCGGTTTAATCTGTAATTATAATATGCATTATATGCTTTTCGTGTTAATTAGTTGACGTTACGCCAACTCGAAAAAATACATCTCGAAACTTACTTAGATCGGTTATTCGATTTGCGCAATGTTCGAAATGGAACAAAAAAATATATTGTACTTTTAAAAATTATTCGAAAGTCGGAACTTTGTAAAAAAAATAATGGAATCGAAGTTTATTCAAACTTTAAGTCCTCCAACTATCCTAATAATTGTATCGTGGGAAAATTGATAGTTGCTTCAAAAGTTTCTCTAAAATGTAATTGGAAGAAGGTAAAAACTGGCAGCTCTAATTTTGTTAATATATTCAGTAAAACGAAGGTATTTTTTTTTTACAAATGTTCAGACCATGTGATGAGAAAAACTGTTTTCTCCTCGGTTATTCGTACGCGATTTACAGCCGGCGGATAAGTGGAGAAGCTTTCGGCCGCACTTTGCTACACGGGAATGACTCTACTTAACGCAATTGCAATTGCGTTGAGTATATACACCGTGAATTATAGTGTACAGTGTGTTATCCGAGTTTGCCTGAAACTAAGATAAAGTACGAAACCTGGCGTGGTAAGAGTTTGTCGAATCGAGCTAATGAGAGAGAGAGAGAGAGAAAAAAAGAGGACGATTCGCAGTCTCTGTGCTTCAAAGCACAACGACCGAGAAAGATGGAAGAGCGAATACTTATTCCAAGGTTTTACGATAGGGTACTAAACACCCCCTAAATTAATTGGCTTTCTGGCCACGAGTCACTTCTTCCGTCTTCTATTGATCTCCTATAGATACATATACCAATGAACGCCCTCACGTACTCATAGATATAGTACCGTTCACGCATGGGATTGAATTTGAGATTACCCAAACCAATCCAAGATTAAATTAGAGCATTACCATTTCAATGCAAACCTAATTGATTATAATCGTCGTTGATATAGAAAAATGCTGCTTTGCATAATAAAAATTCGATTATTTATCTAAACAACTTCATCAGCGTGAGTTTTTATTATAATTCTATGAAAAAATAAATATTTACGAATATTTAAGAGATTTCACCAGTACCAATAGTCGATGCGTGAATTTTTTCCTGGGTCAGAGACTTTGATTTTACATTCCTGAGCATAAGTTATCAAATTATCGAACTTGGAAATCTTTTTTGTTGAAACAACATTCATCAACCGCGTTGACAGCAAGATAAGAAATCTAACGGTCTGACGACCTTAATGAAAGCAGCTGCTTTCTGTAAAAAAAAAAAAAACACCAGTTGTTAATGTCACGTACGTGACTGTTTTTTTATTGATCAAACCGTCTTTGTTTTAGGTAATTCATTTGCTTTAGGTTCATTTTAGTAATTTTCATCACTTTTAAATTCCCGATCCTACAACGATTTCATTACAAAATCAACGTTCCCTACATGGGCCTAAATTGACACTCTTCAAACGTGATTTTTTCCAAGAAATAGCAAACTAAGCAGTTATCGGATAAACAATAATGTGACTCCTCCTTCCCTATCTTATCGTTTACTTGACAGGAATATTATATACCCACTTATATATATTGACGACATTATTATATAACGTCACTTGTTCTTCTTCGCCTTCCGTTTTTTTTTTTCCAGTAGGAAATACGGACCGTGTATTAAAACATATGAGAATTCAATGAAGAAATATATGACATCAGCATGTGTGAACTCGATATCGAAGGTTCAATTGAGATTTAATGGAGAAAACTGGCATCGGTTCTTTTGTTCATATATACATACGATGTAAAAAAGAATATCCAAGAAGAATGGAAGAGCAGAAAGAGGAATAAATAACGACGTCAGCATATTGCATTATCGGCTGACTTATGATACTCCATATTCAATATGGCGCGAAATGACAAGGGAGAAATAGCTAGAAGGGGCAAAGGGGTTGTACGTAGAGCGAAATTTTATACTGAATTGGATGTCAAGGCAAGTTGTCAGCTAGAAAAATGTTAGCAGAAAGATTTACGAGAGTATTTCGTGACAATGGGACTTATACCGTAATATTTTCTAAATAAATATTTTAAATTTGCCAATTTTTCTTGGATTGTCGCTTATCCAGCAAGCATCCTTTATTTTCTTTTTCTCATCATACGTCACAACCTGACAATTTGTTGGAAGCACGTACATATTCCCCAAACTCTTTCATTTTTCTCAATTTCTTCGCTTCTCAGTTTCTTTTGCTTCGTTTAATTTCTCGTTCAAAGCCTTTTGACCAGTTGCAGGATTCTCGTCACGAATAGGCTCTGCTAAAAGGAACAGGACTCCGTAAACTTCAGAAATTCTATATCTATATCAGACCTTGTGCTACCGATCTTATTTCTTGCTCCAGGAAAACGTATAAACTGTTTTGTATTCGCGACGCGAGTTTCTGTTTCGGGCTGGCCGTTCACTTGGCCATCTTGGACGTTTCCCTGTATCGGGAGGGTGAGGGTGAGAGGGTCCCCCGTTGTGATTGAATCTATATACGGGTCGGAAAGACTACAGGGTCCAAGGAAAATCACCCTCTGGTATTTATATCACATATAGTTTCGCTACGAAATAGTACGAAACTCAAGAAAATAGGAGAACGACAGAAAAGCGATCCTTTATTTTTCCTTATTCTTTTACTATACGAGAGAAACGGAGATCGAGGATAACAATGTGTGGCCAACTACCCCTCACTTTCTTTTTCTATGTGTTTTTTTATCTTCTCTCTCTCTCTTTCTTTCTTTTACTCTCAACTCAATAGTTTTATTATAGCGAGCACGTTTGCTCGTAACGTTCTTAGCTATACCTCCCGTGGTGACGATTATGATGACCACGATCTATAGAAACACAGTCAGGGGTAAGAGTGGGTTGCTGCAAATCCAACAGTCCAAGAAAAAATTGATACATGTGGTTGTAGGTGTTTGTCGTATTTTATTCCGTCATATTTCAATTTTTTTATGAGATTGTTAATATTATCAAACTCGGTAGTTAAAATTTATCGTGTATTGCATCGGCAATGAAAATCAAAATATTGCTTAACCGTGTCATAGATTCTACCACATAGCATGGTTCTCCAGAAAACATTGTGAAGCTGAGATAATGTACCATACGATCCAAGAATCATGAATCGAACATTCGGTTTTATTAACTGTTTTTTGTTTTATTAACTACTTTTTACCTTAATTTTTTAATTTACTACTCCTCTTCCCGATTCGATATCATAAACTCAAAGTAATGGCTCAATATAACTAGTTAACAAATGACAGCTTAGAAGGAGCAGTTTTATAGACATTTGCGATGCCACCTGCAGAAGAACAGAACATTGATTGACATAATTTGTCGCACAAGTCCTATCAATTTTGATTATTAAATCTAAGAAAAGATTCACATATCCCTCGTTCAGACTATTCAGTAGTATTATCAGAGTGTTTGGTTTTGTATTGATTCTTCAAATACTGCAAGAACAAAACGTGATATATCACAACTGTCGTCAGCATAACTGGTATTCCTATTTACTTGTTATCTAAGCCAAATGTCATTTCGTACTATTTTCTAATCAAATGAAATTTTGGCAAAGTTTCTAATTGTCTTTATCTTTTATTTTGATGAAGATCCCATTTATTTGACGAACTCTTTTTTATTATGAAACAATGGTATAAAAATGGTGTTGGTTTGTCTTACGTGCAAATTGATTATTCAAGGATAATATTTGTACGCAACATAGTTGTTTAATAAAAAAATTGTCTATAAAAAAACCGACATACTCTTGTAATATCGTATTGTCAGCACTAGAAGTTCCTAATCAATAAAGTTTGCACCTGCGAATCTGGCTGGGATCTCTTTGGATCCAGAACCACTTTTACGATCGTTTCCTTGTGCACCAGCTCTCGCCGAGCACTTCACATTCTCAAGACCAGTTTCTCGTCTGCATCGACGAATCTCATGTTCAGACTTTTTCATACATACATATATGTGTTGTCTGGGCAGTCTCTTTATACGAACATATATGTATATATACATGTATATGTATAAACCATTTTCGGTAATAGCTTCTCGCTTGTCCCTTTGCCCCTTCGTTCACCAACCCACTCAGTAACCCCGACCCTCGCATGATTTCTCGAAATCGCATACGTTATGCGTTGCCCCGAGACACATCAGAATTTCTCTACCATTTTCAACCAACCCAGATTTTTGAGGTTTTCCTGTTTTTTTTTTTTTTTTTTTTGACCACTCATAACTTTAGCTCCATGCTCCGAATTATACAAATGTCCAATACAAAAGTATTTTTCAGAATAACCGGACAGTTTAGCTTTTGTGTCAAAAAACTTGTCGTTTTTGTGTTAATTTAAAAAAATTAGCAACAATTGACGAAAAATAAAAAATCAAGCTGTAAAATTGAACATGTTTGAAATTGACTGGCTGTCATTTTGAATGTGCTTACTTCATTCATACAATTGAAGTCCCGCATGACTGGTGAACATTTTTTTTCTTATGTTATAGAGTTCACCTTTCCAAGTCCCAGATAAAGGCAAAAGAAATGGACCCAAGGATCGATTTCTACTTTTCGCACCCTGGCTATTTATGAGATCTCACGGAGACACGCTTCACTTCACACTCTTAACGTTCAAGGTACTGTATAACAGTTGAACTATATATATATCTGTATATGCTCTATTATATTGCGATGGACTGGCAAGAGCAGCAGCTCATAAAGACCATGTTCTGTCGTTCGAGACATTCCTTTTCGTTGGCCATTCTTTCCAAATGTTACGATTTTCCCCCATTCTATTCTATTGGGTCTTGACTTCCAGTTAGTATGTGAAACTGATGACAGCAGCAGAGCAAATAAATTTTATATAAAATTGAGCTCAGAAAACAAAGAATGGGATAGGTGATGCAGCACAAATCAAGTTGCAATTTTTCATAAACTGTAGCTAATAGTGGGGAAGTTGAGAAATGTTTTTTCTTTTTTTAATCCTACGACCTTTCGCACCATTTTGTAATTTTTAGTCTAATGCTAGAGTTTCTGTTATTATGAAATTGTGGAAAATTTTCTATACGAACTAATGTTGCTTTGTGTTTCTGTTTTTATTTGATTTCATACCTGTTTACCCGTTTTCTTGATTGATTTGAATTGATGTTCAGTTCTGAATATTGCCCACCCTTTTTATCCAAATACAACACCCAAATCGAAGCAGATGCTCTGTTTGTTGTATCGTTTGAAATATACAATACGTATATTTGCCTTTTCTTTCATCCCGATATAATATTCGGCATTTCTGTTAGTTTTTTACGACGAAATCAGTGAAAGGGAAAGATTGAGAGAGAAGGGAGACCCTTTCTCAACGGTCTATTTCAAGCGGCACGTTCTTTCGCTGTAAAATGAATTCATAAGACCCCACGGCTTAGAGTGTGAGTTCTCGTGCGGCCTTGAATACAAAATCGCCGGGGTGCCGAATTGGTTTTCCGTGTAATTAAGGCGTGCACACGCAATTCGGATAGCCGACTGGTTGGTTTACTCGCGGAGATGGTAGTGTATTAATAGGACTGGCTCGTTTCGTGCAATGTGACCGAGAGGAAGAGCACGGAGAATGTTAAATCCTCCCCTAAGCCTATGGGGTGTTTTATAAATTTTTAATTCATTTGAACGTGATTCCACTGCACTTTTTTTTAAATTCAGATTCTCTTGCAACTTTATAAATAACTAAAAACTGAATAATATTTATAGTTTTATAAACGAAAAGTTTTCAGAGCCATCCGTTACGCAATTTCTTCATATGTTATGTGTATTTACATCAAAATTAGTTATTTTATTCGTCAATTCACAGGACGATCAATGTATTGATCACGTAGCATGATCGAACTTTCTTTTTTTTTTTAAGTTTTTTTTCAACTTCTCAGATACACTACTCTTAATTAAAGTAAAAGCTGATACTCGTTACCGTATGAATTGTAAAAGTTAATGGATTATTGTAAAAAATTTGTTGTTCGCGAATGGTTTGAAAAATGTTTTTCGATTGCATGTGACATTCGAATGGCTGGAATATTTGAAAAGTCTGAGGTGGTGTAATTTAGCGTAGAATGCCTTGTGCTTGGGTTATTTCTTGCTTTGCTTTCTCGACTTGTCCAGAACACGCTGCACGCGTTTTCATTGGCTCAATGGTGGGGCGCCAAATGGTTCGTTCTGGTGTTACGACGAAGCATACTCCACCTTTATGCCAGAGACATTAGTCAACGTCTGACGCGATCGCTCCTTTTTTATACCCAAAAGCGAGATGGAGTACGACTGTAGGTGATTAGTCAAAGCTCGTTGAATTTTGGGGGTCTACGTGTCCCCAGCGTCACCCTGGGACATTTTTTTTTGTTTCAATACAATCAGGAAAGCGACTCTGATACTGCGGAATTGTTCCTTTCCCTTCAATTTACAGAAGGTTATGAAAGTGACGTGTAAATTTTACGCAACAACAAAGCTCAAGAATTTCGGAAATAAAAGTTCTACATTTTACTTCATAATATATCATTGATGAGGGATTGATTAATTAATGGTTACCACTCCATTGCATGGTTAAGGAAATGTGAAGAATGTAGGTAACGTGACCGTACCCATGTCATCGATCAGCTGCAGTCGATCTGCATCATATGCGTTATCTTTTGATCGAAACACTTGATTGACTATGCCTCCTTTTAATCAATATTTTATCGACTATTTATGTATTGGACAGAAAAATGCATGAAGTATGTTTTCTTCAAACCATTAAAATCTATACGTGTTTTCATTATTTTGAACGTGAAAACAAGAAATAACCGATTTCAAGTTGTTGAACACTTTTTTTGTTAAACTGGGGAAATTCTTTAACCAAATGAAAGATTTTTGAAACCATTTCCATTATGGGGAAATTCCCCATTTGTAAAAAAAAAAAATTGACGTCAATAGTAAGTTATATTGCTTGAGATTTGAGATTTCACAGAAATTTTTATTATTGACAAGGCGTGTCTGTTACCTATTGAATCGAAAATGGGAATTTGTGTTTTCATGGAAAGCTGTCATTCGATAATCGTTATTGACGTGAATAGTGAATAGAGGATTAAGAAGGTGCTAAATATACTTGCAGTACTTTTCTCGTGGGACTTTAGCAGTAATCACCAGTTTGGTCAATGGTAACTCACCTGAAACATAAAGGAAAAACGATTTTTTAAGTAAAACTACGAAAATCACATCTTAAGTATACATAGTTCTGATACGAAGTATTCTTGATCCTTTGGCATGCCCTTTCACCCTTTACCGGTAAAGGTAAGCCACGTAGCCAGCCAAATGTACCTTCCCTTTTACTTTTATTCTACTCGCTTCTCTACTTTCATTTTATGCCCTTGCTAAACGACACAAAAACGTAAAAAAAAAGTGTTCTCTGTACCATTTGGCAAGCTTTAGCTATTCTTATCTTTTCACGCTTGGAAAATTCGACTCGAAGAGAAACGGAAAACAAGAAAATCTAGACAAAACCTGAACTGATCGAAAATTTCTTCAAAATTAAGCATGCAATGGCTATATATAAAATAATAAAACATCTCATACAATAGTTGAAAAACAACAACTATTTACGAATTAATTGAAAATATAGAAATATATTTTAATAAATTGTCTGAATCAATGAAATGATATAGGTTCAATTTTATGATCCAAATACATTCGTCATTGACATTGCGAAATATTTCCGAAGAAACAATACCACTGTTGAATAATTTTTAAATTCTTTATGGCTAATTTTTTATAACAAACAACTGAATGTTTGAGTGACTACATTTGGTAAATGTAATGTGAATTGAGAATTGTGAACAAGGAAACTAAACATAGCCGGCGGTACCTCGTTCTTGGCACGACGCCCAACGCATGGCAATCCGCTCAACGTTGTTGTACAGATACACCTGGAGGGTTGCCTGCTTTCAGGCGCTCTCTATATACCACGTTGCAAACTAAAAAAAAAAAACGATAACGAAAAAAAATCACGATAATATGGAGAAAAAAATAATAGTTTAAAATTTGTTGTTCAGTAATGATTTTCATACGAGACCACAATAGAGAAATTGACCTATTTCTTAATTCCTAAAGAAGCGCGGACCTGGACAAATTTTTTCTTAAGTTTTTTTAAGTGCAATTCATCCTTCCAATATGCAGTGATTGACCCAGGTTTCTGCAGACAATTTTTTCAGTTGGAAGAATGTTCGTACTTTTATTTATGAATGTTCCTTCTAACGTAGCGTTTGGCGCGCCATTTTCCTTCATCTTCTCATCATCTATTATCGCCCAGTTTGCAATAGAGCGGAGTTTGAAGAATGTTTTAATATCGGGCGAGCGAGTTTTAATATGCGAAAGTTTGTCAGCGTATATTGTCGAGAGGCAAGGAGACAAGAAGAGAAAATGCCTTGAAGCACTTGCCAGGGAAAACGTTCTTTTCCTGCTATTGTTATCCAGCGGGGAATTTTTATGTACGCGAATGACAAACTTTCAGAAGCCCGAGGGGAAAGATAAGATGAAATTCAGGCATCCAAAGGACGAAAAATCAGGGTAAGAAAAACGGGAAGAAAGCAGCCAATAGGACAACATGGAGAACAGAAAAATTGACATCTCTCATTTATCCACAAAAATGCTAGACGTGTCTTCGATATAATCGGCAATTCAAAAAGAACCTCAGTGATCCAGATGTTTGATAGTTTCGCTACCCCTGTTTCCTCTTTTCTTTCCCTTTGCCTCAAACGCGACTGCGTCACCGGCTTAGTTCGAAATCCAATAAGACGATCCAATGGCTAAAGTCAAACCACCATCATCGTGTTCCACCGTTTCAGTCAAAGTTTCTGATGTCTCTCGTGGTCGCACGCACAAGTTTTGATGGGACTCCACCGTCTGAATACACGATATCCTCGTTCCGAAGCCTGACAAAAGACGTGGACGAGGATAGCGGTTCAAAGAGTTTGGCGATAGGGAAAGAAGGGCGAGCGAACACGAAACTTGGAGGCACCTCGAAATCCCTTGAGGGAGAATTTCACTATGGAGAAGGGTACACGCGCGTGCCAGGGCCACTGTCGACACGTCATACAACCGACAGTTTGGACGTAAAAGAAAAAAAATATATATAGTTCTGGGAAAATGCTTTCTTCATCGGGACGAGGGCAATGACCATCTGTTTTTTTTACCCTAAAAACGGTTATTTCGAAAAAAAGAGACAGGTTGTAGACACTATCGATGAAATATATGGCTTCCCAGGTAAGGTTTATGTTCAATTCCACAAAGCATTAGGTCTCCTGCATCGAGTCACCTTGAAAACTTCATGAGAACTATATTTTTTCATAGAATCGGATTTATTAGTTGGAAAGTCTGATTCTGTTCAAAAGTTTCACGGGAAGCTCTTTCTGCAGTCTCGTGACAATTCTCGCCTCGACAAAGATGAAATATTGATGGAGGCAATTTTTTATATGGTTCAGGGACCGCAATTTTGCATTCTTACACGAAGAAAATTAAGGCTGAAAAATTACTGTTACTGCGACTTTTTTCAAATATCTCGTATACACTTATTGGCACATCCTTTTTTTTTTTGTAACAGCCGCGGCCACCTCCAATGTTCTCATTGCAATGAAATATATATTGGCGATTAGAAATTCTGAACTGTACTAAAGTTTTTAAAAATCATTGTGTAAAATCTGGTCTAATTTAAGCTGCAGAGGAAGATCGAAATGTCAGATTGAAATTAAGAGACAAGTTCAAATCTTTCTATTTTTAATTCAGTTAAAATAATTTAACAACAAGGGACATGTTCGATTATACGAAATTTTCTTAGTTTTCTGATAATAAAGAAGACGGTGTGCGTGGTAATGTTGCATTTGTTGAATATTTAATAATAAAAATTTGAACGAACGAAAAATCTTCGAAAAAACAAATTGGGGTCGTTTTCGACCCCGTTGTAGGAGTTTAACGTTAAGATCGGTTCTGTAGTGAACACGTGGTAAAGCCGAGAAATTATTATAACGCTTCGTGGTCTGTCTAGTGGATATCCAGGAGGCAGTAAAATCCTTGTTATATTCAGACACAAAGCACAAAAGAGGGGTTACTCTCGTCACCCTCGAATTGTCAAAGACACCGCACCGTGTAACTCATCCGTTAAAGCAGTTTTCGAAGAACCGATGGCATGACTCATAATATAAAAAAGTTGGAAAGTTTCAATCGATATCGGCGAAAACTAATAATTCAATATTTTCCAAATTTTATGAGAGAAAATAACTCCACCTCTCGTAATTATGATTTTTTTTCAAGGTAGTAGTCACGCTATAGTCACGTTCAAAAGTTAACGCTCCGGTTAATTTCTGAAAACGTGGAAATAGTTTCGAAATATATTAACAATGGTAGTTGTTAGATTTTATGGGAATGTTTAAAATTTTGGGAAAATTGTGTATACATGAAGTTTAGAGTTTAAGAAATAACCACTTTTTCCATATCCAATGTACAGGGTTTACTAATATTTCAAATTAGTCAAATTCTTTTATTTTTTTAGACAAACGTCGTCGTACGTTCCTCTGCGACTAATACAGACAAGTTTACAAAATCAGTTTTAAAACATCGATATTATTCCGTGAAATCTTTTTACTGCTCCCCATGAGTTGGCGAGATAAGTAGCAATTTTTAAATACCAATATTTTGAATACGGGATAGTGAATAAATTCTTCTGTAATTTGCACGTAGTTTTCGAATAGTGCTCCAAATATGTTTTCTAAATAAAAAATTTTTTGAAAATTGTAGAAAAATGTTTTAGAGAGACTGAGATCTCAATAAAAATAATGGAACAAACATTTGAAATTTAACTCAATATTACGCTCCCTGTAATTATATCTGATCACGATTTTATTGTATGAATTATTACAGCAACATGGGGGAAAGGTGTTTGTAAAATTATCAAGTAATTCTATTCTTTCACCGCTTATGGCTGTTAAATATGAAAAAATAGCATACTGTACAAAAACTTTGGTTGAAAAATGAAAAATTAATCTCTTGTATATAGAATCCCAGAGGTAATATGAAGTTTGATTTTTTTTTCTAATCAAAATATTGACAATCCTGTGCCGCTATGATGTCTTCGGATTAAACTCAAAGCGATAAATTGAAGCTGGTCAAATAAGATAATATTTCCTACACCCACGTTATTAGCATTATTGCGCATGTATTGTACGGTTTACGACTCATCCCTTGTGCACATAGGACAACCGGTTTATTATCCCTTCTGGTAAATCGTAATTAATGAATATGTCGTTAACATGAACCAACGAGCCTGGGAGATTCCATAATTATGATTGTATTTTGGCATTTTCATTATAATTTATAAAAATATTGATAACAAGTCGATAAGTTAGGTATCTGTATACCCCGTATTTTTGAACGCATTATTTGAAAGTGTCTGCGTCCAAACGATCCAAGTTTCGAAGGCTAAAAACATATTTACACGAATATTGTTGTTATTGTTTTTGAATTGTGACACAACCCGATCTTCAAAAAAATGTGCAGCATTTAAAAAATTGATATTCAGATTTGAATCAGATGATTATTCATTTGACGTTCAGTGGCTTCAGATATATTTTGAAACAATTTGCTCCCTCACATTGACGACGTGTACCAAGTGAATATTATATCAAATTTTATCCATAATTTTATCTCAACCAATAAGCGTTGCTTTGATGAAATAAAAAGTCAACTATTGGAAATAGTGACGTTATTAATTTTTCATCAAAACTTTATGAATGAACACACAGATTTCGTTTGTTTACCTTATGGTGGCGTATTTTATTTGAGCACGAAACACGTTGATCATTTGCCATCTTGGGCAGCTGGTAAAATAATGCTGAGTCGGTGAATGTCTCATTTTGAAACATGTAAATTTTACCACTTACAATCACTCACTCACAACGTAATAAATAAATTTCATAAACATGAAATGTATATCGTGGGTGATGGAATTTAGACGTCCACATCGCACCCCATTACAAACAAAGCCGCGTTGGGCTCCGTTGCTACAAAAATGTTATATACACGAGTGCCATGTTTCCTGGGGAAGGAATCTAATAATGAAACACGTGCGAATCGAGAGTCAACAATGTAGAAACGTGAACAGATGAAACAAAAGTATAATATTATCACTAGTTATTCATTCATAACAATTTTTATAATCCAGAGTAACTTTATAATCCAAAGTCAATTATAACATCACTTTATCAAATGCACATGATTACGAAAGCCAGGTTTTCCACTTTTTTCTGTTTTCACTCACTATCGAACGTAAATATCCTTGTGGCATGATAATAGTGTGAAAAAAAAATCACGTATTCACTCAAATCACTTGCTACGAAGTGTCATTCGGAATATGACCAATTTTTAATAAGAAATTTTCGTTTTTTTAGCCACTTTAAGAAGCCTTTATTTAAAAAAATAAGAACAATTTTAGAGGCGTTATTATTCTGGTTAGCTAGTGTATAAAGAAAAAGAAAGATGCGAGCTTCGTTGTGGCGGGTCGAACACTAGCCGGCGTGCTCACTAACGGGGGTGAACAAGCTTCCCGCTACAAGGGGCACGCACCCCTCTGAAAAAGGCTCGTGGCTAACATACCCCGTGCCCCCTTCCTCTCCCCTTTTTCGATACTTACTCTCCTAGGGAGTTCACACAACGACAACACATATTCGATATATCCACTGACAAACGGGATATGCCGCTGCCTCTACAGCAGATATTATAGACACGCACGTATACTAGTTCACGAAGATACGAAAGGGGCAGGGGGTTTTCTCGCGCGTCAAGCTATGACTAAGAACTAACTCCACGTTACCCGACAAACACGATCCATGTTACAAAAATTATCGACATATTCTCCATTGAATGAACCGAACAAAGGGGAATAGATGAAGATTCGTTTTTCTCGTCTTGAAAATTAAAAATTCCTACTGGGCTCTTTTTTTAGGTGCATTTTGACGATTCTTCGGAAGGAGGGTGAACGACATGTCGATGTTTAATTTTATAGATTTTTTTACACTGTGGAATCAACAAATGTAATAATCGTTGTTTGCGATAGTGTAGAAAAAAAATCAATAAAATCAGAAAAGGTTGGAGCCAATCGTACTTTCGTTCGATCGTAAATGCCTGACAACAGTTTTGTTATTGTTTTTTTTACCGATCTTCCGGGTCTGCGGTTATTATTTTTCACTAACATGTAGAACATGTAGAATATTTTGGAAAATCTCTGACGTAAGAATCCATCGGATGAAGAAACAAGGAAAGCATTGGTCCTTGACGAGAAGATAAAAAAAACATTGAATATCCGGAGTCTTAAGATGCCGCCCGTGAAAAGTAACGTAGCCAATTTCCGGCGTTCTCTACAATTATCTTTTTTCTTATTTACAGTCATAGCTGTTTTCGTACAGCAAGTCCATTAAGAAACTCCCAAGATTCGTTTTTGAAATCGATTTCGAGTGTTTAAAGTTGAAAATGTTACAATTATTATCATAAAAAAAAACCTTTAACAAATTCGAATTCTGTTCTCAGTATTTTAAAAGAACAAACGTGAAACAGAAACATGACATTCATTGCTGGTTAGCAATAACGAAATATCTTTAAATGAAAATATTTTAAATGTTCCCGCCCCCATCGCTATAACCCCAATTATTCTTCAAATCCAGCAGCTCGCGTGTATTTGTACGAAGGCCAAGGGGAACTATTTTTAACTGAGTTGTTGGTTAGCGCTGTGAGAAACTCAGAAAAATTGCTCCCCGCTGAACAATCGAAGGGCGAGCCGTTCTGTGGCTGAGTGGTCACCCAACCAAGTACTGATCTCGCTCGAGGCCGTTCATAACAATTGCATGGTTTTGTATAAATACAAATGAATTAGAAAAACGTAAACAAAAAAAACTCATGGCAATCCAACGCTGTATTGTTTATTGATAAAAAATTATCATTCGTATTAAGGAATTACGAAATCAGTTAACTGCTGATTAAGCTGTCATTTAGAATCCACTAACTCGAAGTGCAAAATAAAGAATAAAGTGCGGCTCTACTAAAATTGTATTCTGGCTGTGGCCGAATTTGTATTATCAGCGTGAGGTCCCATGTGTCTTTGCTCTCCTACAGTAAAGTAGTGTACCATGAGATTGGTTTCAATCTCATGAACCATCTTGTGAAAAGATTGCAAAAACCGGTGATGGGATAAGGTTTGATGAAAAACCTTTTTTTTTTTTTATTATAAAATTTTTTTTTACTTATCGATAATTTAATTTTCGTGGCTACAAATTTTTCGAAGTATTTTTTACGGAGAAACTGGCAAAGTGCATGAACCTGTATCAAACAAGCATTCCCGTTAGAGGATAATGGTTTTTTCGACATAGAAACTCCAGCTTATGGAAAAAAACGATGTATCAAGTGCACCGAGTAGGCAGCTAAATGGTCACCTATCCAAGCAATGGATCCGCGTGTTTCTGGTTAACACGACGCACCTAGTACGCATTAATCGCACATCTACGGAGCTTATGGCACTTGTTCCTTTTTATCAGGTCTATAATTTTGAATCTCTTATATAAAGAAAAAAAATCATCAGCTTTCGTGATATTACTATCATTCATGAGTAAATTACGGATGTGAGTGGTTTGAAGTTTTTTTTCACTATGACATCGACTCGGTTCGAAAGCAATTTCCAAGCGTGACTAGAGACTTTCAGAAGGGATTTTTTTCTACCAATAGCTTTGAAATTCTCGAGGGCCTCGGAGGATGATACGGCAGCAATCAACGCTGACACAGCTACTTTTCCTTAGGTTCGGAAAAATTCTGGAAACCCACGAGAAATAGTTCAGGAATTCTTGTAAATTCGCGAAAAATTTACAGTGGTTTGAAATTGAATTTTGTAATTATGAAAATCAATTTGAGAAATTATTAAAATTTCTAACATTTAAAAAATTGCAATATTTTATTTCCAATAAAAAATTTATAACAGGATGTTAAAAAATAACGATTAATATTTGATTAAGAAAACATATAAAATTAAATTAAATTGTCAAAGACAAATTAAATACATTTATTTGTTCCAAGTCGATTGTTGATTTTTACGAAGATAAAATGAATTTTGCTGCCCTTCCACGACAAAGAAACTTTCTTTTTGATGGGAAAAGGAATAATTTATCACTCCTGGTACCTTCTCAAGGTTAGATCTTTTACATAAGGAAGTAATGCAACATTGAAGATCGTATAGGTTCGCCCTGCAACTTAGGATGAGACTGCAAATAATCGATAGTCCATGAATGTATTCTCCAGTCTCGAGGAGGTTATTTCATTCTTTCTGAAATGAGGTGAGAGAGCAGGTGCAACATCTGAAAAACCGATCACTTACGAACGACACGGAGTCGGATAAAAATGGCCCAATTTCAACCGAGGCCTATTCCGTATGAGGACGAAACAAAGAGATTGTGTCGACAAAATTTTTTATCGCTAACGCTGTAAGGGAGAAAAAGCGTCTGGCAAACCAGGCGATTCGTCATATAAACCGAAAATAACCATCACATCAGAATCCATAGGAACAGAGGAAGGAAAGAGAATTGAAAAAAAAAAAAAACTCTGGCTATTCCAGTACGAGCACGTGCGCTTGTAGGATATTATTTTTAAAACAGGGACTTGAGACCAGATCTTTTCTCAAAAGAGCTTGTACGCCGCGATAATAAATGCTGAGGCAACAGCAACGATGCACATACTTTCTGTAGTAAGTTTTTTTTTAATTCTGAAAGATTATGTGTGTGATATGCGATATCAGATACTTTAGAAAGTTCCACGATAAAGTACATGAAAAAATTATACTTGAAATCATTCAAATGTAAACACTCAAAGGAAAGTTCAATAAAATTCATCAAATGGAAACTGAAATGTTTATATAAATTTTGCTCGCGCCTCCAGCATCCCGGTCAGATAAAGATTTGCAACTTCATAGGTTTTTTTAAGTTGTAATTTTAAACTGAAACTGTACCCTATTCTTATGGGAAAATATGTATGAACACTAATGACTATGCTAATGACGATGTACTTTCACACACTAATAGATTTAGTAACATCAGTGCTTCTATTTCTATTGATTATATTAGTGATGCCACTAGAAATAGCATTAGCCGTGTCACTAGCAGTTTCATTAGTGATGTCATGAGTGATGTCACTAAACTGAAAGAACGATTTGGCCTTGTCAACTAAATTCATTTCATAATTCAACACTTTGTTAATCCAACTATTATTTAATTATCGTACATGAGTTGAAATAATGTGAACCAAACGTACTTTCGAAATACTTAACAAGATATTTAGTTATTAATACAGATACAGTTCAATTCACTTTTCGTTATTTTTATGACTTATAATGACACATTCGTTTTTATTCATGAAATTATTGTTTGAATAATATTGATGAAATATTTTTTGGAAGACCTGGATATAATAGTAATTGGACCTTTGTTGATCCACTAAATTATTTATTCATGAAAGTAACCAAACATTTTTATCATTCCAATTATATTGAACCACGGGAACCAAATTTCGATCTTTCGGCGGTTCCGTTAGTGGTTACATTACATTTAAAGTACTACTGCATGAACTTGTCTCAAAGTTATGATATTTTTCTTTTCGCCTGATTTATTCACAATCTCTCAGCAAATATAACTTGGAAAATTTTCGTAACTTTTATGTGACAGTTACAAGTTCATTTTAAGTTTACATAAAAGTTGCGAAAATGTTTGTAGTGTTTTTCCCTGGGATAATAACTTGAAGCCTGAAACCAAGTGAACATTTTATTTATTAGAAGATTTTCAGTTTTTCATTATTGTTTTGGAGAACAGTGCATCAGTATTCATTAGTAACGAAAACAGAAGTGATTACTGATCATCAGTGGAAAGAGTACATAATCAGTACACTGATTCGTTTTTATCAGTTTTCATAAGTGACTGTAAGTACCAAAAGTTATTACGAAATATCACTAATGATAAGACGTGTGGTACTCATGAATACCTGACTAACACTAATCAATCCTAATAGTGTGTAGGTAGGTAGGAGTTTTAGATGCACACCCTTTTCGGGTTTTTACATGTTTCTATTGTCCCTCCTTCTTGCTTTTCTACTCTGGTTTTATTTTCCTCAATTTTTGCCACTACCTGGACCTACATTTTTACGTGGATTCCGAACCACGGAGAGAGCAATTTAAGACACTCAGAAAAAATCCATTGATGTCGGCGGGAATCGAACTCGCGGCCACCGGGTATGAGCCGGGCACGTGACCACTATGCGATTGCCTCTTCCTAATAGTGTGTATTAGTACTCATTAGTATTTTTCCAAACGATGCTTTTTTAACATGCAGAAAAATTGCATGATATATAAACTTTTAAATCGTCATATAAACGTTCGAAGAACTATAAAAGAAAATGATCAAGTATGTTGGAGAAAATGTAATCATACTTATTATTATTTGTTATACATCCGGTAGATATATTTTGTTTCTTATGTATAGCTACAACATCTGTATTAAAATTTTGCCTATAATGAACCATGAACGTTTTACAACATTTCGCCTACGCTTTGTTCCGAAGTACCGTATCTCCTGGAACGCCCTACGGTAGAGGATATCGAGTCCGTTGAGTACCGAGTTACAAATGCGAGACGTTAACGCGGGCGGGACCTTGCTCCAGGGAATTGCTCGAAGCAAGGGCAACTCCGACAAAGCCGGAGTGAATGAGGGAGAGAAAGAGGAAAAAGGAACCTCCGGTTGCAGGCGATCATCATGAGAATGAAGCGCTATTCCCCGTTCCCGTTTTAATATTCATAACTCTCAGGCACTGTGCTCTTCCGTTTATAACCATTTGAGTACGTTCGGAGTCCGAGGCAATAGGATAGACGAGGTACAACTAGAGGGCTGAATGCTGTCACTTTTTTCCCACGAGGCTGAACCATATTTAAAGAAATTTGTTTTAATTTACGTATTAAAATGCCAACCCCTTTAAACAAAAGTATCTTTTATAAATAGAAAATTCTATACGGCGTCTCCACTTTTTTCAACACCATGTTCACGAATTTGTTCATTTTAAAAAAATCGTTAGAACATCGCGGGTTAAGTGTGATTCTTGTTTCCTAGTCTCTCTCTCTCTCTCTTCGGCGTTGGATCATCGATGTTGTTTCTTTTTTTAACTCCTAATTCAAGTTCATAATTTTTCTTCTAGTTAAAATTTTTTCTTTTTTATACGTTAGTTATTCAAATTTGCTCATTAAATGTGTTGACAACATTCGTGGAGATTGTAAATGAAAGCGAATATGCTGCTATAATCTTCGCTGGTATTAGCTGCTGGAAAGGGAAGAAAATACAGAAATCGTATTCATTCCCCAGCGCGTGCTAATAGGGTTGGACGTTGACGAATTTTCCAAATTAAGCATTTCATCCTTGACTAAGCGAAGATAGGCCCGCTGTGGGGAGTTTCAGGCTGCGCGATGCCCCGGCTTAATACGCGTAATCAAATTGTCCTTTACGTTGTATTCGTGACACGGAGAAACTTAAAAATTAGTCTAATTCACTCCTAATGAATAACACAAAAATCAATATCAAATATTAGAATAAAGCAACTGGAAAAGTTCTTTCTATATCTTACAACTCGTTCTCATTCTTTCCATATCCTACTGCTATACGCGTCTCAATTGTATAATGACATTATGACCAAATTAGATTAATAGATAAATTTAAAAAATACCAGACATACAAGTGAACATCGTGTTTAACAGATTTTTTTCAATTTTCCATAATTATTTAGCGGAATAGTTTTCCCGTTTACCAGTTTCCATTGTACTGTTCACAATTACCAGAAATTATTTTAGTAATTATGATTGATGAAAAGACTTGTGAGATTCATGAATATATCTGACTAGTACTGATCAGTTACCACAATAATGTTTATTTGGGTTCATTAATATATTTTTACATAACGGGTAATCGCAATTGTTCAAACAATCATCGTGTTTATTTTATTTTCTTTAATCGGAAAAAGATAGTATTTTTCGATCTCAACCAGACAGATAGGTTTTCACTATTTTATCCGTGTACTAATATTCCATGACACCATTAAATTCTATCTAATAAAAACAAACTATGTCTACCGCAAGAATGAAAGAACCCGAAAGTCTTTGAAATCGATTGTAATCTGTTTAGATGATATTGGGGCTCGTGTTTTTAGAGCGAAGGATGTAAAAAAACACACTTTCAAGTAATGGGTGATATTTCACACGAAACTCCGAAAATCCTGATAACCGTAATGTTTTTTTGACTTGAGATAAAGCGGTCGGAAGCTGTAGAATGACGGTCGTGCTTGCAGTAACAATTGGACGTAGAAGATCTGGTCGCACCAATCTTTCCTTCAAAGACAAGATCCTAATGGGAAAATAATCCCTTGACGGATTTATCCTGGTGGCGAAGATTCGTGTCGAAAACTGCACCGTGAGTATCGAAACAACGAGAGCAAAAGAGACAAAGAGAAGTTGTTGGAAGGCCGAAAGACCGAGATAATCTTGAAAAGGAAACGACTTTAGGGGCGAAGGTATAACACAGTTTGCTAAGATAAGAGCGATGTTTCGTTTTTCCATGTCGATGGTGCTGTTGGTACCCATAGGTCGAGTTTATGGGATTGAAAGAAGAGGGGACGGTTAAAACACGGATTACTGTTTCAAGAACACCAGACTTTTGTTTTCTTGGTTTCGTTCGAAACCAAAATTTAATTACTATCTCAAAAAGTTTCTAAGCTTCGCACAGTTCGAGATTTTCAACTATTTCCGTTGTATCCTACGGGATCCCTGTGCAAAGAATTCATGTAATCTCAATGAGATCGAAAAGTATATGTCAATCCTTAAGTTCAAACGAGTGAATCCAAGCAAACTTTCGTCGAGCTCTATCGTAGCTTCTGAATCCCTCTCCGTCCTTATATCGCCGTGACATGATCGCTAATACCTGGTCTACACTTTTTCAACTTTTGGTTACATGGAAAGAAAGTTTTGACGAAGAGTATCAGATAAAGTGCAAAAGTTTGTAGCTAAGTCTAAATCTCTAAAATAATGGAAAAAAAAATTTATAAGACGATCGTTTTTGCGACAATTATAAATATTTACAATTCAACTTTGTACTACTCGCGAATCTCGAGATTCTATGAAAAATATTTGTAAATTTTTCAATGACTTATTAATAGCGTTATTATATTTGCACAAAATTTAAGCACCATTTTGTTTCTATATTATTTTAAATAAAATTAAAATAGCTTTAATATATTTGCCTGGTATTTAATTCACCTTTCGAAAATGGCACATGAAAAGTTGGTAATTTTGAAGAGAAATTGTTTCGAAGTGGATATTACATGTCAGAAGCAACGAAGAATTACGAATCCTCAGCCATGGGAGACCTACGAGATCGACAGATAAGCTTGTAAGGATGAAGATAGAGCGACGTTGCCCATCTCGACAAAAATCTCGTGACCAGTCCACAACAGAGAAAATAAAAAATAAGAACATCCTGTCTTGGCAATGATACATGTTAAGAAAACGATAAGAAAAAGTATCGCAGGACATGAAAGAGAATTTATATTTTTAACCTCAATCGATGCACTCGAAATACCTTTGTCGGAGAATCGCGTGCAATCAACCTCGACGGAATTGAACGTTGAAAAAGTTAAATAAATACGAGGACTCATATTGAGTGGAAGCAGTTTTCATGTTACCTGTCTGTACCTGCAGCTTCAACAGCCAAACGATGACACGTGGAGTATGTCTGACGATCGGAATTTCTGCTTAGATCACAATGGAATGTTTCAAATGAAACGTTAAACAATCGTTCCCTGCAAACTTTCTAACACAATGACAATTAATCTGCATATTTTGGATGCCAGTTACGATTTATGCCACTTATATGTGGCAGGAACAGTCAAAGGAGTGCCTCCAAGATTTCCTATCCATAAGGATTGGCGACCATGTTTTTCTACTCCAAAATGTATGATGACAATTTGAATCAAAGTTCAAACAACAATTATAATTATTAAGTAGCATGAACATTGTGTAGTTTTTTCTTTTCTTTTTTAAGTCCGTGAGTCTCAATTCGAGATCGATAGAGACATGGATATTTGAAGAAAAAAATTAGTGTATAAATACAGTACTAAAAACAAATATAATTTTTTTGGTAGGACTACATCTCTTTTCTTTACAGTCGTATTATTTATTAATTTTTTGCATAATTTTTTTGCAGTTTTTCATTATTGAAATGATTTTGGAACTATTTAGAATCTGATTTCTTACTTGTTCAGATTTCAATTACCTCCATCTTTCGAGATGTGGTAAATTTCCATTTATTCGTTTATTTAAAATAAACAATCATCCGAAACTGTCGATAAAAAATAATTATTCATGGCTCACCGGGTTAACTCTATGGTGAAATAACTGTATTTAAAACATCCTCATTCCGATGTATCTGTATTCTTAATCGAAAAATATCTTCATCTCGATAAATCTCTAGTCTTCTTCTCTATTCTGATATCTGTTCTGTATTCGTATTCTTTTCTCTTCCTTTTTGGCGTTCTTTCTCATTTCCTTCTGTATTTGTCTAAATCTCTTCTCTGATACATTTCAATGGTGCACAATTCATATTCATGTTGTACAAAACTTTACATCGAGAGTGATGATAATTTCTTGTGCTCTAAAGCATTTGGATTATCAGTTTTTTTTTTTTTTTCAATAAAAAGAACGCTGAGTGAAGCAGAATACAGATGTATCAGAATAGATTTATAGAAGAATACAGAAGCATCTGGAAAAAGTTATAAAAGTATACAGACGTATAAGAACAGATTTATTCTACCAAACACTTATTCAAGAAAACAGTTGGTACGAATAGAGATCCCTGTCATTTTTTGTAATTTTCTTATCGACGGTCATATCAAATAACATAAAATTTGGTGAAAATAATAAAACTCTCAGTTGCCTGGTACCATGGCAACGCTCGAACCACAATTTTTCTTTTGTACATTTGCCAAAGACAGAGACGTTTGCTTGTGTTTTGATTCTTCGAGCGTAAAGTCGAGATTTGAAAAGCTGCCAATTAAAGGAATAAAGCGTGAAAGGTTGGACTCGAAAGGCAGAAATACAATAAAATGTCGTTCTGTAATAAATAACTTTTTTTCATCGTTCTTATATGTACTTTTGCATCCTTTGGTTTACACCAGACTGCAGGTACGTCAATCGTACAAATTCTTTGAAACAGAAAAGAAGAAAAAAATCATGGCTTCTTCTTCTTCTGCTTCTTTTTCTTTATCTGTGCACTGCTGCAGAAAAAGGGGATGAAACGAATGGTTTCCTATCACGCTCTGACTACTGGAGATTCTCGTGTAACATCAACAACGTCAACCCCTCTGTGAGAAGGGAACTTAGTAGAGGGAAGAAGAGGATCAACAGAGATGGAAAGATGTCCCTCTGTCCCTCGAGCTATACGTCTCGCTTCTACATGTTCACTAGTCCCTTCACTCACGTCCCTTCTGTCTGCTCCGAACAAGATATACTTTGTAACCAAACATTCAGGATATTCCAAGTAGAAGTCTCGTTATGTGGTGGTGGGTTCGCTCATCGGATGCAGTTGGAATTCGAACGAGGTGGAATTTATACACACATCCGGTTTGTAGAAATCAGAACGAATTTTAATTCGATATAAATATTGAAGATGAATGAAACAGAATCTATGTAAATATTATACGAAAAAAAGGAGCACAGGAAACAGGTTGAGAGACCGACTCTATGTACATTCACAATCAGAACTAAAAATCCGCTTTATGAAATTTTCAATGTAATATTTTTTATCGTGTATCACTATTATTTGGGCTAATAGTCGAAATCATTGATAAAGTTTGTTTTTATATGCTTTTAGTATGTCTATAGATAAATAATGAAATGGTTGATAGATTCGTTCGCCAAAGAAAGCGATGAATAAAGAGAACGACAGAGATAGAGTTTAATCGAATGTTTATGAGCAGGCCACAACGATTCAACAAAGCTATCGATTCGGGGGCATTGCTTTCTCAAGTATTTCTCGAAGTATAGATGTTACAGGCAATGGAATAAGAAAATAGAATCAAGCGCACCTGATGACTATGAGTGAAGCGTATGATGATCGGTAAAGAGTTCTGCCTCGTAAACACAAACTCAATTTTCCGCTTCGGTGCACGTGATCCGTTCAAAGCTAAATATCTTCACACTCAAATCCAGTGAAGAATGAAATCTTACTATACTCGAAAAAATAACACGGTCGATATTCACCGATCACTTGTAGATTGCGAATTACTGATCCAATCATTGTGTTTATCCATGCAAACACAATTCTTCAAGTCTTTGTCAAATATTTTGTTAATTGAAACATCGTAGTTTTTTTTTCTCAACAAAAAACAGAAAAATTTCCGTCAAATCCCTGACGTTACGATTTAAACCTCTGCCATTTTGTGAAAAATGCATTTTTTAAAATTCGCTCTCGGCAAAGACTGGTTTTTTTTTTTTTTGTTAACGTTGAGAAATTTTATCGAACAATTTTCCTTAATGTTTGAATGAAAAAATCATTAATTCTGGTGCAAAAGCGCGGGCAGTCCTTCAAAATTTTTTGGGGGTTGGGAAATCTAAATCCAAAAAATATGTCTGGGTCAGAATGACCCAGTGCGTTAACGAAGCGTTAGAAATATGACAATTCTGGTGATGTTTACATCTTTTTCTGTCTCATTACCTCTCACCCACAC
This sequence comes from Campoletis raptor, assembly GCA_948107755.1. Taxonomy (NCBI): domain Eukaryota; kingdom Metazoa; phylum Arthropoda; class Insecta; order Hymenoptera; family Ichneumonidae; genus Campoletis; species Campoletis raptor. The sequence goes on along the minus strand of OX403622.1, from coordinate 25,564,768 downwards.
GGTATCATAACCTGATTTAAACAAAGTGAAGAACATTTTTATACACTGGTCATAAATGTCTCAAGTTAATTTGAAAAATAATTAATAACGTGTTAGAATAACATTACAGTGATAGAAATTTGAAAAAATCTGACGAAGGTTCAGGTAAACATTTCGTACAATTTTTATAGCAAAGAAAGTGATGTTAAGAGCGTGAGTAAATGCGTTCCAGTGGAGGAACGAGAAAATTAATGATACCTTGTCACGCCATCTCCGAAATATTTTTGTACACAAGTTGTAAGTCTATAGATCGAAATGAATCGCGGAAGGCACGGTAGAACGGTACCAAGCAATGGGAATTCAAGATTACTCCTTTTCACAACACGAAAGTCTATACTATCTTAATATAAAACATTCTTCGTCAACTTAGTAGCATTTTTGGAATATACGAGATTGTATGAACTTTCAATATAAATAGAGAAACTGTAAATAAACGTTTCGAAATGAGCCTCGACATGAAGAAATAAGTGAATAAAAATTCTAGTTTCTTAAATTACAAAAAGTACTTGGATATTTCAAACCTGAGAAGGACTAACATTTAATACTTTTTTTATTTAGTAATTCGATGATAAAAAATAATATCAAATATGATTTCACTTATAAAATATTTACTAGCAGGAAAATTAAGTTTAAATTTGAGTAATTATTCTATTAACCTCATGCAATTTTCAATTAACTAGTTATCAGTCACTTTACAGAACAGTAATTACATGCACTGGTCGAAAGCATGAATTGTAATTGATCGCATAAATACTCGTTTTTTCTGAAAGCAATGTACAGCTTCGAACTCAAGCCAATTAACAACTGTAAATTACCTTCAAACGGTTTATTGGTGTGCCAAATTTCCGGTGATGGAGTCTATCGAAATATTGAATACTTTTAACGATATCCGTCTTCACAAATTCGAGAAAGTGTTCGTATAATTTCGAGAGATTAAATGATCGCTGTGAGAATCCATTGTTTTCGTAACATTATTGACACTTTACGAAATTTCAAAATTTGAACAATGATTGTTAAAACCACTCGCTGAACATTGTGGACGAAGAAATTAGAGGTGAAACTGTCTAGTTTGCCTTCATTGTAAACTTTGTTTCAAGATGTTTTATGACTCGTCACATCGTTGACCTAACAGTCCTCAATGATTTCTGCTGTCATCCAAAATTTACGAAGAATTACGACTTATAAATCATAGAAATTACTCTCTTGTCCATGTCGCACAATAAAGTTTGAGAGGGTCGAGAAGTGGAAAAAACGAAAAAAAACACGAAAACATTTTTTTTTTGACAGTTGACAGTTGATAGATTTACAAATGCATTCACTGCCTTGTCGAGATTAACAACTTAATTTTTTTTGTTTAGTTCACGATCGATTGAAAAGTTTGGTTGATTTAAAAGCAATGCATATCTGTAGACAATAATAACGTTAAAAACAGATGCGAAGATTGTTCGAGACTTCATAAGAGAAGAGAGAATGGTAAAGCGGTGCGTTGGGTTTTGTCGCGACACGCGAACTAAACTGAGAAACATTCCGACACTGTGCCGAGTTCGTTGGTGGCCGGGGAGGGAATCGAGTTGAAACTCAGCAGGTCTGGGAGTGGATCGGGAATTCTCGGTGAGAAGCACGTGTACTACGAGCCAATGGCGTACAAGCAACAAGGGTGGCTGCGCTGGTGTCAAATTTTGCCGCCCTCAGAAACAAACACAATCGTTCAACTCAATTTCTCTTACTCTCTCTCTTTCTCTCTCTAACGTTTATTCAACTACATTCTTAATCTTTTTCTCAATTGTGCCATTAATTAAATTACAATTTTAATAAGTTAAATAAATGTTAAATAAAAATTGAAAAATATTAATTGTTGGAAATGATTTATAACTTTCCAATCATTCGAGACGTGGAAAAACAAGCAATTACATTTTTTTTAAATTTTGTTCTCGCTCATTATCTGAACTAAACTAATTGAGAATTGAATTTTGTTTTTTTTTTTTTTTTTTGATTGCTAATGGTCTCTTCTTATTCAATCGTAAGATTTTTTAAACTCACCATCGAAAGATGATATTGAATTATTAATAAAACCCTGAACTATGAGAGAAATCATATATTTTTTATTGTTATTTAAGTTTACTATTAGAGTATTTCGAATCTAATTGTGTTTAGTACATTTGAGTTCGTATTCGATGATAAAATTCGAAACATTGCATTTTCAGTGGTCCAGACCCTGGACACACTGGGAAACGACGAGGGCGGTTGTCCTCGTTCGTGTGAATTATTGGGAAAACACATATGCTCTCGTCCAACCTTTGAACCGAATCGAGATATATGTATACCTTTAGATATATATACATTTATATAAAAGTATAGGAAGAGAAAGGTACGCCAGAAGTGCTGGACTTGTTATCCATCCTCTCCCCTCGACCGCGTTTTCATCACGCTTTATTACACACCCGTTAAATTAATGAAGAAAAGGCTCAGTGTACACCAGGGATTGGGATTGTACACACAAGTAGATAAATGTATATATATACCGTAATATACAAGACAGAGTACGGAGCGCTTGGCCGCGTAAAATCACGAGTCAATTCTCTTTCATTGAAGCTTTGAAGAGGGTTTTCTCAACCATCACATCTTTCAACTCGATTACGAAGCATAGAACAAGGGCAATTTTGATTGATCGATTCAATATCGGGTCTCGTTTCACTTGCTCCAGTCGTCTCTCCTCCTCCCTGTATCTTTCTTTTTACCGCAATATTCAATCTTTACACTGCAGCTTCGATTTCAACTTAATATTATGTACTCTTGCCATCTGGCTCAAATAACAGGAAAAAAAAGACTATCATAGGAAGATGAACACGGCACAGACTTGTAGAAAATAATAATGACCGGACAAATGCTTAATGTTTCCGATGCATGTCAAAAAATCTTTATTTTTTCTTATATTATTTTATTGATCGGCGCGTGGCTGCAGCGATCACTAAAGTAAAGCAGTCTCGGGTGAAATCAATATTTGGTTGGGTGACCGCTTAACCATTTTCAGATTCGTGTATCAATCGCTGAGCAAAAAACAATTTTCCTAAGACTCTTATACTTGGGTCTAGTTTTATTTCTCGTTTCACAGACCAATAAAGCTCTATGTAAATTTAAAAGAAAAATTCATTAGAAATTTTTTTTATTTTCAATTGATAGGAAAACAACTGTTTGGTTTTTGATTTTTTTAATGTTAATGAATTTATCAAGCATGGAGTTGAATTTGAAATAATATTTATAATGTTATTTCTGTACCATGTTTAATGAAATTTTATTTAATAATATTTCCATGCTCTGAAACGTAATCAGTAGAGAATCAGAATAATAAACGTACATTGGTTCCTGAATTTCAGACCATCCAGAGCTCAATTCATATATGAGCAATGTTTCCACACTTCGAACCCCGTACTGACGGGACTGAGAGACCCTAGGCCCTCGAATAAACGTATTGGAATATAATTATTTAATAATCCCAATGAAGCTTTTGAGTTTAGGCAAATAGACATCTTTCAAACTAAGATTTAACAAATCGAATAAATGATTTTAGTAGATTCAGAAGGATATTTTATCTGAGTGTAAATAATAACAAAAATTCGACTCGTCATTTTACCGAATATAAAAATAAGTAAAATGTAAGAGTAGAAAAAATGAATAATGTCTGACATGTCACGTGGCAAAACATCGAAACGGTGAAGTAGCGAGGGCAGACTGGAGGAAGATATACATAGAGGCAGGTTGCTGGAGCGAGGGATGTCGTCAGAGTCAAAGAGGGACGCGCGTGGAAAAGAGGGACATTCGTGAGGGTTGAATCACACTTATACAGGCGTATCGCGAGGGTGACGAAAGAGAGGGAGGGAGGGAGAGAGGGAAAGAGGCGCTGTTGCATTTGTATTCACCGAGGATTCTCGCTCAGTTGATGAGTTCAGGCTGACGTATCGTCCTGCCGAACCCTACAGTTCTCTTTCTGTGCCTGATGCCTACGTGACTCGTCTGACTGAAACCTCAAATTGAACACGTTTTTCTCGACAATATTTATTCGTATACGAATTTTTATTGGAATATTGTTCGTTTCACTGGCGTATATATATATTAACATTTTCGGACGCTAACTGGATCAGAAATAATCGTATGAATCAAATTAGTGGATGAAATTAGAATAACAGATTATTTATATGATTCCTTTGGATTTCTATTGATTTTTCAAAAATCGTATAAATTTACCGATAAAGTTTTTTATTTTACAATAAAAATGAGCCCAACACTTTTTTTTTGTTGACAATTGAACGATTCATTTTTAACAATCGGTCTATTGGATAAAGAACGTCCAAAATAATTACTTTCATCACAATATGTCTTGTGGGAACTATTTTTCATTTTTTATTTTCAAATGCATGCTCCCGAATGATTGTATGCAAAAAGTTATCGGTCACGGCATTCGTGTTATCGTAAATACTTTCAAGATTTCATTGGTCATTTTGGAGAAAATTAAGCAATAAATGTAAACCTGATGTAAAAATTCGAGCCAACGTTATATTGTCGTGAACCTCGTCGTAAGATAATGGAGAAAAATATCGTAAGGTAGCGCTCTGATGAAACTGCACGAGTCGTGAAAAGATAAAACTGGGTAATATCCTCGATCACCGATAATCGTTCGATTTCGTAGCCCATGAAGATAGTCCCCTTACTGGAATCACAAAGTTTCTCGAAAGGTAGTATAAGCAGTGAAACCAATCCCTCGAAAACGATAAGGCTGTGAGATAACAAAAGGGAGATCGTGAGCATAAACTGCTAAGGAGCATCCTCGTGAATAGCTAATTATATGACGTACGTACGTAACGCAAGTCGTATGAATGAAAATGGAATGGCAATACTCGACGAATTTCGATTTTACTCTTTTGTTCCTCGTATGCAGGAAAAACAATGGAATAGTAGAAATTTTCTTGGATTTCGAGAGGGTTGGAGAGACGTAGATTCAATGTTGCGGTTGTGGCAAATTCCCAGGACCTTGTGGGCTTTCAGGGATTACGAAGAGAAAGGACAGATGGTTTGGTAAACGCATTCCCAAGTGCTTCTATAACTCCTAGCTTACAAGTGAATCTCCTTCTAATTAAGAAGACCTTCCACAATTGCCCTAGGACGTTAGCTATATTTTAAGTGGATAAAATCCACGCGATCCATGCTCTCCCATAAATTGTTAAAAATGATTAAATAGTTCAAGAAACGAATGAATATATAGATTTTATTAACCTTCTGGAATTCAACGTCCCGATTCCTATTATTTAAGAAATAAAATTATCCAATGTCCGATATAATAGAGTTGTTTGTATAGCAAAATGGTTATATTATTGAAAGAAAGTCAAAATGACGAGGAGCCTCAGTTACGTTCGTATTCTGATACACATTTCGCACCTTGAGATTTTCTATAAATTTTATCAGCCACATGAAATTTCTACAGAAAAGTCAAATTTCCCGTTCAAGCGTTTCAGTTAAAGAAAATCGAGGCTGAAAAAGGTACAATTTGAAAAAAGGGCAACGAGAGCGCCTGCCTAGCATTGATGTATCGTTTCAATTGTCTCAGGAGAGTGTTGGCCCCGCGGGGGACTGTTCAATCCTGAGGATCTAATAAAAACCACCGGTCTTCCGGAGTTGGACAGTTTGAGGGGTTGTGCTAAAACCCTTCGCCCCAAGAACCCCCAGGCAACGTACACTCACTCCTTCAAAAGTGTGTTCATATTTTTTATCGCTTTTTTAGCAGAGTGTAGGAAAAGCAAGGGCCATGAGGATAGAATTTGATGTAATTTATTGTCGAAAGCATAGGTTGATCGTAGAAAAACATCTGCAACGATTGTTGAATCTTCGAGTACTCACTGCCAAAAGGTTATCAATGAGCAAATGTTAATTAATATCTCTAGATTATGGCAGTAAATGATGGAATAAAAGTATTCTGGAATACTAAAGAACTTCATTGCTTCAGGAATAGCTCAGAGGGTTGGAAAGGGCTGAGTAGATGCGGGGACGAATGAGACTATCGAATTTCAAATTAGATTGACAGCTTTGCATAAATTTCCTGCTTCGGTAGTGTGATCACTCGTGCGAAGATTGAGAGTTTAACTAACAAGTTGTTTCATCAATACGCGTTTGTGCGAAAACTCTCATTTTATTTGACGTGAAGCGAGTAAGGAGGAGGCAAGGAGAAGGAGAAACTATAAAAAAACTTTATGTTCTAAAATGAATCTTGCGTTGATAGTGACTACGATAAACGAAAACGTAAACTCTTTTGACTATACTTTTGCGGGATATACTATTATAGTGATTAGTCACTCACCGAATATGCAATTTTGAAAATGGACATTCAAATAATGCAAAAAAACTGTGCATACGTTTGACACTATTTACAACTTGAGAATCACGCAACTACAAAAAAAAAAAAAAATTACCAATTTAAAGATAATTTGATAGGAAAAAGACTATTATTAGTGGCTGGGATTCTATTTTCGATCAGGAAGGAAAGTCCAGCTACTTTCGTGAAGTGATCTAAAATGTGTAATTGTTAATGATATTTATAATGTGAAATTGTTAATACTATTTGGAAACAGAATGATAAAATACGATTTAGCTCTTAAGGAAACCCAGTGGCGACAAAAAGTATTTGCACATTTTATATAGAAAATTGTATTTAAAGTGTGTAAATACTTTTTGTAGCCACTGTACTATAATGAGCACTGATACTTAATAATTGATCCTCGTAAAGTATTCACGAGTTCCGCAAGTGTTTTCATCACTGATAACTAGTAATAACTTCTGGTACTGATAATCGGTCGTTGAGCAGGAGGTCAGTTTTCGAGCTTCTAGCTGATGGCGCTAATTAATTGAAACTTGGTAAAAACATAGACGCCTGTATTTTATTTCATAATTTCCATCGGCAATCGTGCAAATACGATACAATAGTGCATCAGGAAAGTGTGGCTGTGGGTAAAACTCTTCTCGAGGGGGGGGGGGGGGGGGCGCGGTCGTCACACAGGATCACGGAAGTTAGTCAAGTGGGTTTAAAGTGATAGAATGGGCTCGTAAAAATCCGCAAGGGCCGGTATACGCACGAACATAAAAAAAAAAAAAAAAAAACATACTAAATTTTGTCAGATTAGGACGAAGTTCGAAACGATGTAGTTAACATCACAACTGCATTAAAAACGATATTTTTTGCCACGGGCACAGCCCCGGGCGCAACTAGTACACGATATTTTTATGTATTTATTTTTAATGTTCCTGCTGGTACCGTTGCGGGTTTTTACGAGCCCATCACATCGCTTTATCTTCATTTTTTGCCCACTTCACTGACTTCAATGTTTTGGTGAGACCTCCCAAAAGTGTTGACCACAACCACTCTTTTCTATTTAAATTCAGTAATATTTTTATTATCGAATTTTACTTATTTACCACCTAAGAAATTCAGAAAAATTGTTTTCTGCTCGGCGATCGATGCGTGAGCCGAAACATGCCCAAGTGGTCAATCAACTAATAATAAGTATTATTCTTACTCAAGGCTGCTCAATTTTGGAAATCCCTAAGCCACACACTGTATACGTACACCAATCGCTATCGGTTGCCCATACCCATTCGACATTACAAAAATATAATCAGCGATAGTTCATTTTATTACATCATGACTCTGAAGGTCCCACGTCATAATAAGCTGACGTCAAAATGATTTGTTGTAATAGCTTACATCAAAATGACTGAAACAATAATGACTTTTGACAAAATAACCCAGACAATTATAACTTGAGTGCATAATAACCAAGCGTCACAATTCAACAATCAATGTTTGTTTTTGGTTTTTTTTTTTTTTTTTTTTTTTTTTCAGTAAAAATTCAACCCTAAACAAACAACCATCAAATCTAACCAAACGCAAGCACAAACATATACAACTAAATACACACGAGGAGAAACGCGTATACACTTAATCCTCACGACAATTTCCTACTGTAATTTATTATTGTTCTGTTGTATTATCATTCTACCTGTTATTCCTGTTTATTATTGTTTATCAATGTTGATAAAATTATTTTTTATCTTACTGTTTTATTATTCAATATTTTTGATTGATTCATTTTGACCTTTGGTTATTATGATATGAAACAGACCATGTGTATCTTCAATATTACTGAACATTGGCAACGAGCTACGACACACTAGCTATGATCAATAAATTTGAATTATAATATAACAAGGAAGCTCCTTATGATGTAGGAATTGTATAAGGAAAACAAAAATCTTTATAGATGAAATTGAGTCTTCTCCTTTTTTCTTTTCATTATTATTAATGGGCTAAGGTATAAATAAACTTCCGACAGCGGAGGAAACATCGATACGAATATTTGCAATTGTAGCCCTCGCTTTTTTTAATTTTTTTTTGGATTTGTATGAATAGTTTTTTTTTCCTGGCCCACTTATAAATTCATGCACAAATCTCGAATTTATCTACCAACAGCGATGAAAACGGAATAAAAAAAAAAAGAGAATAACGCGAATTGATGGAAGGGAAACCTGATGTTACGTCTACAGTTGTTTGTCGTAATGCTGCTGGCAGAGTGGTTAAGGTTCCCCGATGAGCGATTCACATGTAAACGACATCCGGTGTATATGGCCCTCTGGTGACCACTCGTAAAACCAAGGGAGCAGCACCTGGCACGATTTCTACTACGGAAAGTAAATAAAAAAATCTTTGGACCGTTTCAACGTCTGACTAAAATTTTGCCTCGAAACCTTCTATAAGTAGAAAAATGTCCCATTCCTCGTGATCACTCTAAAAAAGAAGTCTATTTGGGTGTATATCGTTTAGTAAAGATCTACGGAAAGACACAATGTATTCGAAGTGGAGGATGATACAGTGAGATAAAGGCAAATGAAGGTAGGGTAGAAGGATTTGAACCGCATGACCACAAATTCTATTTGGGAGACTCATGGAAGATGTTGAAGAGTTTCCGAGGGCTGAAGAGGAGTGAGCCACCCTCGTGATAGCTAAGCAAAGATGATGGAGGGGTTGAAAACCTACGGGAATGAAAAGAAGGGTGGGAGCGGAACCTCTAGGAAACATTCATGCGAATCGAGTACCCGCGCAATTGCATGAGACTACATCCACGAAACTGTACTAATAAAATGTGTTTTGCATTTTTCTCTCATGGAAATCAATCTTCAAAATCTGATGAATGAATTCACAAATCAGAATCAATCTAAGACTCTTAATTTCTCGTAATCTTCACGCTGCTTTGATGCTTTCAATCCAATTGAGTCAGAAGAAATGTGGGTTCACCTAGAAAAATCTTAACATTAACTAACTTCAACATTTTTTCTAACGAAAGACTTTAGAGAAACGTTTTTGAACTAAAATTAACGAAAAATGAAATTTGACCAAAATTGAATACCTTTGGAACGATTATCACTTTACTTTTTGTACAGGCAGGACTGACAGGAGGATGAAAGTTTTAGGAGAATTTGCTCGCTACTCCAATCATTCAAATGTCTGTTTCCCCCTTTGCCAGCGTAAAATCGTCAGGAAATAACGACAGTGGAATTCAAGTAGGAAACTGGAGAATTCGCTGGTTCGTTTGGTGTGGTGCAAAGAAAAAAAAGCCGCTGGCTCACTGATTTTATCTACAAAGTTCGAGAGTAGTCTCCTCCGGGTCTTTTTTATAAGCGGTGTTTAAGAGAAAATGCGGCTCGAAAACGAGAGGGGCTCATTTCCAGCTCTTGAACCACTCGTACTTTTGCGTTTACTTCTCGTTACTTTTTATTTTCGACTTGTGTATCTTGTTTTTTCGTTTTTTTTTTATCTCCTTTTCTTCATTCAATGAGGGGAAACACCAATACTCCCGTTGTGCACAAAAGTGGAAAGGAAAAAAGATTTTTTTTGAGCCAGCGAAATAGGGAGGTAAGTTTGTGGCAGAGCGTACATAAAATCCCCAGAGAGTAAATAAGAGAGAAGAATAGGAGAGAATGCGAAAGAGAAATCGAGCTTAGGACATTTGTATTCGAAGCACGTTGAAAAGGCTGCAGCATCGATACGCGAAAATCGAATGTCATGAGAGAATTTGAATAAACGTGCCCCTTGCTGGTGATACTCCTTCGTGCTGCCTTCTTATCTGCATATTCTCATTTATTTTTCCTCCCTCTTTTTTATTTCTATGTTTTTTATTCTTTATTATTTGTATCATTTTTCATTTTTTTACGCACTGTTATCATCGTGTTGTTTAAGCACCGGTACTTCGTTATGAAATCTGAAATCTCATTGCTTTGTTGAATTTCAACAAATATATTTGTCCTGTACAAATTATACTTCACTTCGTCTCTTCTAATTTGTGCCTTTTTCAGGACCAATGAATTTATCTTAAACCGAGGTCTATTTATTTCTCGTGCCTCTCGTATCTGGCTCTCACTTATGTTGGTCCCTTTCTCTGTAGGTTTTTTTTTTCCACAACTATATATCGTAATTTTCTATTTTTATGATTTCACTAATTAAATCAGGATAATAATTATTTTGAAAGTTTCACCATTAATGATGTTGGTCCACCAGAGATCGCGGTACATTTATCTTGCCGCGGTCTTGGAAATTGTTGTAACCTTACATGAGTGCATCGGTGCACATCGGACTGCATTGCGGTTTGCCTTAGGGCAGCAACTTTCACTCTCATTATAGCATGTCGTGTGTATGCTGCTTGACCTGTCTTACCAAGTTGTCGTTGATGGAGGGAGAAGCCTTGCAAGTTTCCTACCCTCGTCTTTACGTGGGTAAATGCCTCCAGAAAGTGACAGTTTAAATCATCGAATGACAATTCGACAATGCAGCGTAGCGAGCACTTTTTTCGACCAATTTGCACTGACTGTTATCATTAATTCGAATGATTCGACATTTGAATAAAAGTCAGCAGACAGGTGTGTTTAAGGGCTCTTATAATAAATCAAGAATGAAATGTAATTAATTAAAAAATAATCAAAAGATGGTGTAAATTTATTCAGGCGTCGTCTCCAATACAAAAAGTAAACTAACGTCGTATCGGATTGCATTTGACTTGAGGAATTTGACTAATGCAATGATAAACAATAAAAAAAATATTCCATTTTCTACCAGTTTCTGCTTGTTTTTCCTAAGAATTAAAGGAAAGTGGTTCCAAACAGAACAGAAGTAAAGTGAGAATACTTTAGAGAGGGAAAATCTCTCAATTCCCACAGGCACTTTGGAGGATGGGGAAGGGCGCGACGCCTCGTAAATTTCACCAGGACGTTTTAAAATGTCCTTGTGCTATATATACGAAAAACCTCCGTCGCCGGTTGCGAAATTCTCTTCCATTTTTGTCTTTTCCCATTTTTTTATCTCTCTCTCTCTCCCCTTTTCAGCTTTCGACTCGTTTTTTTTACGTTTCGGTGGTGCTGGTATTTTTCGTAAACTTCATCTTGAGAGAGATAGAAATTGGAGAAGTGAGTTGTCGCGTGGAAAGGATAACACGATCGGGTGGAGGGTGCGATACAGCTCCAGCACTCTATGACGGAAGTAGAGTGTAATAAAGAAAGGTGCAGTGAGAACGAAAGGCTTTTCGTCCTGAGAAACCTCAAAATCTAACATAGCCCTTGCCGAAACCATTTTCTTTGTATGTTTCACATTTGCGATCGACTCGCCTTAGTAGACACGTGAAATTAGCATTCCGAAAGCGTACGAGCTATCCGTCTTGGGGAACTGAAAATGAGAGAAAAAGAAAGAATGGAGAATGGCAAAACGGGGATCCGGAATTCAAACCATTTCCCGATCGATTTTGCGTTGTGTTTCCCACCAAGATAATTTACGAGGCACGTGAAAAGAAGAAGGGCAACCAAGCGAAAATATACAAACCCAAAACCGTACTAATAGAGATTCCGTGACGGGGACTGAACAAGTCTACGATGCGGAAGGAAGTTCCTGTCCACGAGATAAATGTGAGGTATTCTTAGTTTATCAGAAACGAAATGACTCGATGGTCGTTTTCCTCGGCGGTGTCAAATATTTAACTATAAATTTTATAGCATTTCTCTAAAAAACTTTTCAATGGACTCGTCAATAAAATGAATTATATTTGAATAAAATATATTTCATGAATAGTAAAGAATAAATAATAAAAACAGCACAATGATGGATTAGAATGCTTTTTTTTTCTTTATCTCATCAATAAATCTGAGTAAATTAACGAAACAGCGCTGAGCGTAACCGTGATTCTGGATATCTTCAGATATTACGTCATCACCATCAGAAGGAGATGAAAAAAAAACGTCCAGAAAGAAAAAATAATCCTTGTGGCTCGTTAACCGAAAGCTGAAGGTGCCAGAGGTGAAGATTTGGCAGATGAAAACTTGCCGGAAAAGCCATGCGAAGTGAGAGAATAATACCGTAGACGGTATTACTTTTAATTGAATTTCTCCGATGAAATCTCATCTGCGAGGGTTTCCCAAAGTCGCCGTTTTTTTTGCGACGGCTTATGTCGTTATGAGTCTTATAGCGAAATTTATCAAAAAAAAAAAAAAAAAAAAAAAGAACGTATTTGACTTCTGACAGCCACTGTTTCTACCGACTTTTTGGATTGAAGCTTTTATAAAATTCAGTATTTATCATTCTGTGAACAGCGAAGGGTTCATTATGAATCACAAAAAAGAAATAATTAACAGCTGTTAATTATAGAGGGATTCCTTAATAATAACAAAATTAACCATTCCATGAAGAATAGGTTTCTAATTGAACTAGTTCCCGCTCATTTCTCGTTCCTCCAATTAGTATAATGGAATTTCCAAGCTTTTTAATTACAAAAATTTGCAACCTTAAAACCATAGTGGCATATTACTGGTTTCAAACTTTTTTCATACTATTATCATTGTAAGTAAAACTTTTTTAGGATGATCAGGGGGTACAGTTATATGCAAAAGTGACTAGAATTCTTATTTTACTGATATTACTATAAATTTAATGTACCTTCAGTGAAAAAAATTATGCTTGAGGTAGTAATACCGATTCAATTTTCATATTTAAACGTTTCTGATGGATGGGCTGAAGAGATCACGGTATGTATGATTGGAAAATTCCAAAATATTCATTGCTCCTGTTCCCATATTCTAATAAATAATGTAAACATTAAACCAACATGCATTTTATTTGTAGTTCACCATAGGAAACTTCCGGGTTATGGGCCACTTGGGATGCATTGTTGGCAATGCGCCATCTGGTTTTCCAGTTTTGGGACGAGGATGAAAAGGGTGATGCGATTGTGTTACTTGACGATCGTAGACGTCGAGTAATGGTCCGTTTTAGCAATCAAAGCTAACACTGACTCATAAGATTTGCCTCCCACGCCAAAAGTGCCTCGCGACAGGTGTTATAAACGAGAATTTAAAGCAAGTTCGAGAGAGGCTAGACCGACCGCTAATTAAATTAATTTCGAGGTTGAAGCTTCGGTCCCTCCTCTAACTAGCCACGGAAATTCATACCAGCATCGTCGAAAACTCCTGCAACTAACGAAGGGTGCCTCTTATGGTTAGCAAAAAGCAATCTCTGTCTTCCTAATCTATAAAGAGATTGATTTAAAAAAAAAATGTGTTGGAAAAACTGTTGGAGTGTTTAGCAGCTCATCATTTTTTTATCATTTTCAGAAATATAATAGCGAAGTTATCATTCGATCGATTCACAACGACGGATCTACGTTATCAAACTAATTTCCTCAGAAAGTCCAAATCAGAATTGCAACGTCGAATTAGTTTATGTCTACTTCAATTATATTGCGAATAACAACGACCTGCAAGAATACAAAAAAAAAGTCATTGGAAGATGGATACTGTTGCGAATATTTGGTACGTTCCAACTGGGTCATAAAGCCATCGATATAATTCACGCTGTAAATGGTTTGCATGGGGTTGACGATCAGGCCTAGAACTGACTTATTACGAAAATTTTGGCACGAACAGATACCGGAAATGACAAGTCCACGTGGACACACGGTCCACTGTGGTAAAAAAGCAATAAAAAACGATGGCATATGCTGTGTATTCTTTTATGCAAAAGTCTCCAATCGTTTTTCAACAAAAAACGATTACAAGATTCATTAGTGAATTTGAAAGGTGCAGTCACATTTCAAACAAGATTTAGTTCGCAATTTGTCCCACGATCAATCTTTTATAAAAAAAAAAAAAATTCAGCGAGTTTTCTGGAGTTCCAGGGGTGAAATGGTATGAAGAAGAAAGAGAAATAACGCTAAAGTGAGAATGTCTTTGGGTTTTGAGTGGAATCTTTAGGAAAATAGTAGGAAGAGTGGGAAGAAAAAAGGAGGAATGGTGAAATAAGGTAGAATGGTAGGCCATCAAGGCTTTCGTTTCAATTAACGCCCTTTTCCTGCTCTCCAATTCTCTCACTTGAGTCTCTCGGTTTCCCTCTGCGTGATACACCACCGTGGGCCACGTTCTCTTCTCATCCTATACCATCTTTTGTTCCTTCGATGCTTCCCTTAGAAATGTAGAAGACAGTGAGCGTAGGATAGCTTACTAGAGCGGGGGCGAATACCAGATCTTCATCAGGGGCTGAGCTTTTCGTTGCAAAGGTGTGCTACCACGTGAAATTGAATATAAAGGGTGTCCTAAACACTCTCATGGTATCGCCAGAAATTACACTTTTCATCCGAATCTATGAACATTCGTCCTCTGCGACAGTTATGTCAATTCACTTTGTCAACTATGATAAGATCAGACTAATTTTTCATAATAACAATGAATATTCCAATGAGTATGGCATACGTATATGTTGTTTTTCGTATAACAAGCAATATCCTGAGCATACGTGAACTAAACTGAGGTCATAATTCAAATTCGGAATGACCATGTGTAGATAGTAACATTGAGCTTTCATCGGGTCTTCGTGAAGAAAATGGAAACTGAGGTGAGGAGTGAAATGGCGCTACGTTATATCTTCTCCTCTGTTTCTTCGTTGATGAGGTATCCCGGTGCACAGCAGGAGGATGTTCTCAACAAGGGAAAGGAAGGAAGGAAGACGAAGGAGGCCCGCGTGAATTTGCATACAGAGCATCTGTCACCAGCCCCTTAGCCGGCTTTGGCCATTTTCGACTCAAAGTCTCTTTCCCGCCCAACTACCGCTATCATTCGGCTCGGATCTATGCGAATAATGGTAACCATTCTTATGGTAAATCCTACCGGGGGTGTCCCATCTTGCCTTGTCCGCTCCCCGTATATATAGCTCTGTTCTCGACAAGAGGAAATCCCGGCTTCTGCTTGCTCACAACCCGCGAGACTCGATGCTTTAGACTGTCCTTATCGTTATCCCTCCGAAGCACGACTTTAGGTTCGAAAAGGGTCGTCTTTCTTTTGTGCGACACTTTCTTTCGCCAACGTAACTTTCTTCATGTCACTTTAGCTAAGAAAATGCTTCCAAATTTTCTCACTCCATTACCTATCGATTACTTCATCGGTAAAAGGTGCAAATAAATGTTTCGACCTTTTTCCAGAGCTTTTCCTATACCAGATGGAAATAAAACAGGCATGGAAAGAAGAAGAATAATGACTTTGCTTATGATTAAACAGAGCATCACACCGACGAAATCTTTCCTTCAAAAATGGAACCATTATCAAAGCCCTGAAAAAGAAATGATAGAAGCGCCAGAGGGAACTGCAAAACTTTGGCCGTATCGAATCGTTGAAAAAGAAAAGGGAAAAGGACTAGCTTGCGGCTCGTTCGAATTCTCAAAGTTGAAACTTTCAAGGAAAGTTTCGTGAGAAGAACGATGAGGTCGTCGTGAAGGGTTCGGGGAGACGCTTTTCGCGATCGCAGTGGAAGCTTTCCAAGCACGAACTGGCGAGCCATTGAAATTCACCACGAATTTCGCTTTCCATTTCGATCCCCAGTCGTCTCACCAGCACACGGAATTCGAAGGGAAGGCAAAGCGGAGAGCAGAGAGAGAGAGAGAGAGAGAGAGAGAGAGAGAGAGAACGAGTAGAGAGACTTCTGTGCTAGAAGCGCCAGCGTGCAACAAAAGCGACGAGCACCACTCGAAGGCCAAAGCGAAGCATGAATCCAACGACGTCGGGACGACGATCCCACGGACCGAAGAGAATGAAAGCGAAAGCCAAAGCTCTATATATCCTCAGGGCCACTTTGCTTCGCGATCACATCCTCCTTTTTTCTCATTCACTTCTTTATTTTCTGATTTCGATTTGACATCTTTCTTTTGCACCAACACACCTCAAATTTTTGCATCTTTTTCTCTCTCTATCGATTCGTCGAATCCACGAAAGATCGACCCTCGTCCTTAAATAACTCATGGACGATGAAGATGTACGTTTGAATTCATTTTACAACAATGGAATAGAAAATAGCGATCAACGAAGAGAATCTATTATTGCGGATGTTGTGACGTAAAAAAATTTCATGATTTCCATTCATTCAATACTTAAATTGAATTACTTATTATTATGCATGATTCAAATTAGACGATCGGAATAGACCTCATCCAACATGTTAGCTGTACGTGCAGCAATGTCGTTTTCTTTTTTGTCAAATTCTCTTTGTATGTCATAGTTTGATTGCCATTTCCAATTCTTCCTGACACCGATTTATTCCTTTATATTCATGTAACCGGTTGCTTCATCGTGTAAATTAATATTCCCCAAATGTGATATTACTAAATATTTAATACAAACCTACGAAAAAAAAAGCACGGAAAAGGCACGAACTACGAGAAAATGAGAAATTGTATCCAAATGAACATTTTAGAGGCTCGAAATTGTTTACGAAAGTCAAGTCTTCGATAATGAGGAGCTTGGTCGAGTTAAGCATCTTGCGGAGCGAGACCGGATCGACACGGTGTCTTAAGCGACAGACTCGACTCACGTAGCTGATAATCGAACGTTGTTTCACCTTGAATGAGATGTATCGATAAAAAGTAGGGTTGCGTTCAAGAAAAAAGTTCGTCTTACCTTTACACGAGGCACCTACTTGCAAAGTGGTATCCTTGCCCACTCTTCCACTACCAAAGACATATTCTTTGAAATAGAAAACCAGTTCGATGTGTTTTTTGGAAAAGTAATTTTTTATCAAAATATAGGGAAAGAAAAACTTGTGCCGGAAAGGCATGAAAACCGATTGAATCCACCCTGCTACCCTGCCGTTGAAAGTCTCGTCGATTTGGTAACTCGACTCCCTCTCTGTTTAAGAAGACTTACACAGGCATATCCAGTTCGGGGATGACAAATAGCAGCGACTTATTACACTGTAAAAGTTGGCTGCGTGAGATAAACGATGGCCGAACGTCATCTTGATATATCGTTAGCCAAACTTCCTCCTTCCAAATTACTCCCTCTTTCCTCACACCCTCAACTGTTCTTTTTTTTTTTTTTATAAAATATACTTTATCAGTTGTCAAATTAGGGGGTATATTGCATGCTCACACTGATCGATTTAGAGAAATATCGGAGTAAAGAGAAAAACTTTTAGCTTAAATCGAGTAATCCAAATAACAAATTTTCAGACACATGAATTAATGGTCGACTATTTTCGAGAAATCCTTCAATCAATATGATTTGACTTTCCAAAAATAGATTTACAACAAAAACTCATAAAGAGTTTGTTATTTTTCAAGTCCGTACGAAAGCAAGAGACAAGTAAATCATTTTACGGAAAGAAATTAATTATGAGAGCGAATGAGGCTTAGGGTAAGATAGAAATGAAAAGTTAGATGTACGAGGTCGAGCATTGCGGGGGTTTAATGCCCAGGGTTCAGCATAGGGAACGAGCAACTCTTCTTGACTAACAACGACGCTGTGTCTTCATAGAGTATCCACGTTAATGGGATGTAATCTGGTGCTTGACGACGTCAGCCTGAGTTTCAAAGCTGCGAAAATCTTTTGAAAACGTCCTAGCATCCCTGGCTCGCAAAAGGTTCTTCGACAAAGGGCTCTTCGGTAGGATAAGCTCCTTTAATGTTCCATTCAAGCTCTACAATAGTAGTCATTCTTTTTTTTTGCTATAGTGATTCCGACCTCAGGATAACCAACATCAGTAGCTAGATTGTAGTCATGAACAAGAGGATAATCTCGATGACATGTGACTAGAACTATTTTACCCATCAAGTACCAAGTTCTTTTGAAACATTGATGGCGAGTTTATGATGGTGTTAACAACAAGTTCGCTTGTTTGATGGACACCATCATTTGCGTTTTCGAAAAGGTTGAAAACTTTGAAAATTCTCGTTACAGTTCTTCAGAATCGTCAGAAATGTTTGAGCGAATTTTTTAATTGAAGGATTCTATGGACCATATAATGGCAGAAAGTGTCAGCAAAACCACGAAACTCGAAGCTAAGTAACTCACTGTCGCAATACACGCTTAAAACTATGGCCTGCAGTGCGTAGCATCTTAATGGTGTGCCACACTATGCACTTTTTGTCCAGACTCGCTCACACTTTTATTCCTGTCTTACCCTTACACTATATCTTTGATTTAATAGCTAGAAAGAAAGAAAAAGCGTGGGGAAACGAGAGCAATTTGAGCCTCAGCCTAGGCCCATACTCTCATTCTGACTCCCTGCGGCTACCCTCGGACGTGCACACACCCGAGTCCAGTTGGAAACTCGGAGCACCGGCTGTTTCTGCTATCACATTTATTATATTACCCGTCCGAAGGAAGAGAAAGGAGAAACGAAAATAAATATAAGAAAAAGAATGCCTCTATCTGTCGGGTTATACACTACAGTAGATAGTAGTCTGTATACGCGTATAAACTAGTTTCGAGCTAACAGCATCACGATTCTTCCTCAACGATTCCTTTCTATGCTCTTCTTTCCTCGTCTCCAACTCCGCGAGCCTTGCCGGATCTCATTGCAGCTTCAATATGGTACAACCTGTTAAAGAAATTGCTTCTGCGGTAAAGATTTGGTTCTACTCAATTTATATTACCGGGGCCCTTTGTGGTTTCCAATGATGCTCTTACCAATGATGCCGCATAACATCAGGTAAAGTGCCGATATCCATCTAACGTCGATTCAATCCTCAGATAAAAATAATCAAAATGAAACATCGATTTGAGAAACCGCAATCATGCGGCCTTGACATCGATCGCTAAAATATTGTGACTGAATCTTCGTCATCTTGATGCTTCTCAAAACTTCTGGTAGTGGACATTGACAAGGCGGAAATAACCGTTGTCTATGAACAAAGCGAATAGTTAGAACTGTAACGATTTCATAAAGCATCGTATTTGGGCTGTCCACTTAATTCCATTTCCACTGAATTCTAGCCGAGGAGAAAAACCATCATTCTCAAATGAATACTTTGCCTCGCACTGTTATGAAGCAGTATACTAATGAACACTGCGGATAGACACTATCAGTGATTTATCAGTACTAGTCAGGTATTCATGAGCTCCACAAGTGTTTGTATCAGTGATAATTAGCAATAACTTCTGATCCTTCTCATCACTAATAGAAACTCATTAAGAGAGATCATTCCACAAATAATACTGATGTATAGTCTTTTCACTGATAATTAGGAATTATTTTTGTTACTTTTGATTACTGGTGCAAACTAATCAATGAGATAACTGTTCCTCAAAACAATGATGAAAAACGGAAAAAAGTCAAATTATTCTATTGATCTGCGTTATTCATTATGTCAAAAGTTGAACAAACGTTTAGCAGTAATTAGATTGTATGAAATCACAAACCATATTACTGTTGGAATCACTAGTGAGATTACAGAAGAAATCACTAGTGAGACTTAGAAAATCACTTAAAGTACTGATGGTATACAGTGGAACTGATCCACTGGTGGGCTTAGGTACGTCGCCATACGTCTTTTTTCGTAAGAGTACAGTCATAATATTATTTACAAATGGTTTCGATTAATGAGCTCCGCTCATAACGCTGTAGTTCTCTTATACGTCATCAGGCATTAAATAACATTACAGAACGTTGGATAAAATACGGTTATGTTGCTTTTTACTAGACAATTCAAATAAGAGCCTTACGAGTAAATATTTCCATTGGATATTTTATTTAGGGAATGAAAAGTGAAATTTCTTGAATTTCTGGTTTCATGAGAACAGGAAGGATGAGTTGAGTATAAAAAAATAGTAGCCCGACATACCAGCTAATGCTTCCAAAGCTAAGAACCTCGCTAACATACATAGTACGCCGACAGAAACATACCACTTTTACCTTCCACCTGCAGCTAATTCCCTTCTTGACGATGTTCGTTATACACCTCCACGAGATAGACATCTTGAGGATAGACGGGAAGAGTGTCGGTTGTTGTAATACAACGCGGGCTGTCTATACGAAAGCGAGAGTTCGACCGTGTGGCGAGGGTCACCGAAAAAGGACACATATTCTCGCACACGTTGCCATAAGACCATTCAATGTTGAACAGAACGAGATAGACACAACTTTTTTTTCTTTCTAAATACCCTGGACTGGAAATTCCAATGTAGTTCGGCTTCAAACTACATTCTTCGACATGCCAAAAGAAAACAAAAATTCAACGGAAATACTTAAGGTGTTCTTATGGTTGAAATCAAACCGTCGGCTTTTTTGTCTGCCGCAATGTCAGGGTAGAATTTCGTCTTAAGATCATTTTGCGTTACGGCGTTGACCATAAAAAAGACAAGTTTATGTTTATAGAGAAATATTTAAGAATAAGTAGCTATACCATAGTTCTCCTTCTGGCTTTTAACAGTCTTTATTTGTGAGTCTGATTCGGAATTAATGCAGATTTTTTCCTAATTATAAACTCGTAATCAAGAAATTCTTGGACCACCCATATTTGCATTGTAATGATTCTTCTTCAAACTTTCTTCCACAGGACATTAAAAAGCATACAAACGCTGAACAAATCATTGTGAATTTTTCAGAATTCATGATCTCTCCGTTTACGCACTTAAATTTGGCCACTGTACTGCCACAGTGGGTCAATTTGACCCGAAGGGTATGGGCTGAATCCATTTGTCATCAGCAGCCTTTCAGTCGATTTTTATTGACAAAAATCAGTCGTAGACTTTGAACATGCTTCAATATGTGACCGTGTATTATAAACAAATAGAAAAGTACCACATTGATCTATTAAATAAAATGTTCGCAGCCTTCAATATTTTGTAGAGTAAGCATTATATTAAAAAAGAAAAAAAACATTATTTCGTCAATGTTTGATAGTTAAAAAATTTATAACCGGGAATCTGCTCATGAGAAATACAATTTTTCGAGAATAATAATCTTATGATGAGTTTTCCAAGAATAACAAAATGAAGAAAAATGTCTTTGAGTGAAAGTCGAAATAGAAAAATTAGTACGGGTCAAAACGACCCAGTGAGTCTACGCATGATTAAAGAAACAACACCTATACGAATGAGTACGAAAGGTATCAAGTCATAATGAAAACGATATTCGTCATTTCTATCACACATTTTCCTGATGAAATCAACCCCGTTGACTTGTTCGAGAAGGATGTAGAGCGGCTGTCTTCTGAGAGCAGAATTCTGAACACGAAGAATTGAAGAGAAGTAAAATGAATCGTGATAGAATTGGTAGGGCTGGAAAAAATGTAGTAGAACACGTCTGTTCCACGTGAGTCAAGGGTAGCTCCGTCGGGAGTTCCAGAACCCGAAGAAAAAGTGGTTCTGGCGTCGCGTTTCATCTCGTCACCTAACAAACTTATTTCAGGTCTGATGTCGAAGATGAATCGACTTCGGTATACCGGAAGGAAGGGGCGAAAACATAGCATGGGGAATTAGGGGAAGGAAAAGAATCTTAGGTAGAAAACTCTCTTGGTTTTCTCTTCTGAAACGAGAAAAAAAAAACGTCCAGAAAGGTAGATAAAATCAGTAACCCGTGATAAGAAAAAAGACGTGAGGAGTTGTGAAAAAACTCTGAAATGAAATACGAAGAAAAAGTCTCTTCGATCTGGCGCGGTTGGCCAGTTACGATCAATACCTTGACGAATAGATTCGCCTGAGAAAAGTTTCGTTAGACCGTGACATTAAATTGAACGAAAGAAGATGAAGTGTCTATATTAAAAGAAATAGCAAAACGTTGTATATGTTGTATAACGTTGTATAAATAGCAATATGTTGTTGCGCGATTTCGGATGTACTGTCAAAATTTTTCAATTTATTGCTTCACGTGCAAAACTGAAATTCATCATTGATGGATTTTACGAAAATGAATCACTGCAAAATATCTAGCATAATTAAAAATATATAAAATTATGCATTATCGTGCATCAGTAGTAAGAAAAATTAAAACACAAGTTAATTGACTGTCCGATGATCAAAAAATTCGAAAAAAATATTTGCAGGTATACAATTTACAACTACATACAGAATGCAGTATCCAACGACGTCTTGCTCGTGTTCTTTAAACGTCAGATATTAATATATTTATCTTCTCTGCTTGCTGTCTTAAATGATACTTTATAAGTGCTAAATTTATCTGTTACATTCACTAAACTATTTCTATCAGGTATATGGCGTTACAATCTTTTAAATGAACCAGGCAGGAACTTGATTACGTGACTTTAGGATGAAATGTGATTCCCAAGTGAAAGAAACGTATCGATAAAGTAGTGAGAGCTCTTTCGATTGGGAGCCACTGTTCGCATAACCAGCATAGCTTCGAGGTTTCTCAGTTTCTTATTTCTCTACTCTGTATGCTGCATGGCCTCTTCTGCTACGAGCAAGCCCGTCGAACTGCATCACCTCCGCCTCCTACCACCACTACTTCTTTTTTCTTCGCATTCTAGTTCCTGTAGCATAAGTGCAACGAGACAGGAGAGATCGAGGCAAGAGCCACTACACATTTGTATAGTATGAGGCGACTGGTCGCATCTATAAAACGCATTCGATATAGATAGAAAGTAGTGAGTATAATAGGTAGTAGGCAGGAGGTACGTCGCACCCTAGCGGGGAGCCCATTATCGCCTCCCGGCAATCTCCAGTCAACTCGTTTCTTTCTTATTGACCACATTGCAAGGGCTAAAAGACCGGAAGACCTTCGTCGTGTATACATTATCCACTTTTCGATTTGGCTCATTTGCTGCGAAACTAAATTATTGCTTTCGGAAATTTTCAATGTTTTAGACCTTTTTTTTTTTGAAAACTTTTTTTATTCAACTTCTTAATTCGCCAAAAATTTAATGTATCCATGTCAATGCTTTACTGCAGGAAAAGCTGGTCATGCTGTAGCATTTTCTATTTAAAATCGTTCTGCATGAATGCAGATACACATAGCGAGTAGGAAAAAAATCTAAACCATACAATGGTGATCCATCAATGAAAGATTCTAAAACATCAATTATATTCTCAACAACTACTTAAATGCATTGTATTAACTAAACCATACATTCAAACCAACACATTGTCTCTAAAATCTAGAAGTATTTGCGACCTTTCATCACTGTACCTTTTAATACAGTCGACACGAGCTTTGACATTTATTCGTTTCTTATAAATCAACCTTATCGCCAACCACCCCAAACAACTGACATTAGCAATTAGTTGGAAGGATGACAAAAAGAAAACGATATGAAACACTTGAGCTGGACATCACTAGACACTCGTTAACTCTCAACCACCATCTGAATTGTTGAGTTTTGTAACAATAACAGATTGTAGTTAATCATTGAATCAAATAATTCAATCTAGTGATACATCAATTACATATTTTTAATTATGAGAACTAAGCTTTTCTAATGATTTTTGGAACACAGCAAACATCTATATTTCTCCTGTAATTACATCCAAGTCCAAACGAACGCAAACACAAACCATTCTGGTAATCAATATCCTGATCGCGATCCCATGAAGATTGCTTTCCACAATTTAGTTCTCCTATTAAGTCTGGTATAGAGGAAGGAGGCAGATTTAAAAAAAAAAAGATCAATGGCTGGGGAATATGATCGATGAGAAGTGGATCGAGTGAGTTTGATAAAGAGTATGCGGACCTCATGGAATATATACTGGTGAGAGCGGTTGTGAAATCAGGATGATCAAGCGGAGGTTCTCTGGTTCCCTTCATGATCGCGTCGACTCCTTGACGAGAGCATCGTACTCTCAAGCACTCTTGTAAATCATTGAAGGAATGAGCCTATCATGTATGCGAACAAAATAGCCCGGAACTTGCACAATGTGCAAGAAACGTTCTGTTTCACACGATGATTCACAGAATGGTTTTTCATTGATAGCAAAGTCAACGTGAGAGTTGATGCCAATTTTATGATACGCTCAATCGGTTCAAGAGATAACAGAAATGAGTTTTTAACATTTATATTTTCTTGTATTATAATATCGGACGAATCTAAAGTATATGGCCGAGAAATGGTCTATTTACAAAACTGTGAAGCTCCAATTTTGCA
This sequence comes from Campoletis raptor, assembly GCA_948107755.1. NCBI lineage: Eukaryota > Metazoa > Arthropoda > Insecta > Hymenoptera > Ichneumonidae > Campoletis > Campoletis raptor. The sequence continues at coordinate 25,540,295 of OX403622.1, read as the reverse complement.
CACTTATTAATTATTAACGATATGCTTTCCATCGCTTATACTGCTGTGAATATTTCAAAAAATTATCCACTCAAACAAAAAGTGTTGTAGCACTGACTTTACACTATGAAGCATCGTTATCAATTCGCCAATTGACTTTGTCTTTACGTCAAATTCGACTGAAACGCATGGCGCCATAAATGAGACTCGAATAAATGCTAAATTTGAAATACAGGAATACAAAAGAGATTTTCACTGGAATTAATTCCTGAAAATAGAACGAGACATACACTTTCGTACAAATTTTCATTTTTTCCAATAATTCACAATATTCGTTCGATCATTTACCAATCGATCTTATTATTGAAATTGTAGGCTGCCTTATTTTAGAGGTAATATTTATTGCTCGGATGAACAATCTACGATTTGAAAAAATTGGTATTTTTACTTCAGGGGTAGAAACGTAAATAGGTGCAGGCAAAATTAATGTGTTAGTTAAGTGGTAAGCTGTGCGATCAATTCGTGACCTTTATTACCCAATCGGCTTCGACCATAACGCAGATGAACACAAAGCGGAGAAAGAGAGATAAAACAGATCAAGAGAAATGCGGGCAGGGAGGGAAGAAGAGTCAGAAGAGGGGAATGTGCTGTATTCTCTATACAAACTCGTGTGGTAGAGCTTTCCAATATCTGTAATTGCCAGAACGTAGAAAACGACAATATTTCACAATTTTCAACCCCAAGAGAAAAAGAAACCCTAACAGAAGGTAGGTGCGTGAGACTGCCAATGATAATCTGCATTGAACTGTAGTATCGTTGCTGGATAGCGTTTCCGTAACGGGTGTAAGTACAAATACTGAGAGAATTCTGAGCAAAAGTAATATTTGCAACGTAAATAATAATAAGAATAATAATACCTTATAATTAAATAATAATAATACCCAGCGCAAATCCAAGTTTGTAATTTGACACATGAATGAATGTTTTCACGATTAGTTTTACACTATTTTTTGCATCCTAGAATCATTACGAAAGTGACTTTTGCAGGTTAGTTTGAGTTGCTCGAGTTACATAGAAAATGGGAGCTTTCAAATGATGTTTTAAATATCCAACATGACACAGCTTTCTCATACGTTTGATTCAACCATAGTTAATCACCTTTTAGGCAAGAAGGACGCCCCGAACATGAGAAATCCGTTAAATGGGCATGTACACACCCTTTCATGAAATCTCAATTTGCAGGGGTTTGTAAACCATGTAGAAAGCTCGGAAGCTCATACGAGGCAAAAAAGTTCATGGATAAAGAAAAAAACGGCGGCAAGGGAAGAGAACGGAGGAGAAAGAACAGGCCGCAAGTATGATGTATTGCGTTAATAACCGAACCGTCCACCCCGCGGACCATCCTAACGATGTTTTAAGCTGTAATTAATTTACTGTTTCGGAGGGGAAATCCTTGTCTGTTCTCCCTCCCTTCCCCTTTCTCTTTCTCTCTATCTCATTTACTGCATACTAGGCACGGTTTTTCTTTTTCGAACACCAAAACAAATGGACTCGATGTAGTTAAATCCTGCAGAGGGGGTCAGTGTCGGACCAAGATACGACAACGCGTGTGTATATGTCGAAGCCTTAATCTCGAATGGAGAGATCTACCTCCATAAAGAGAACGAACAGTGGTGTGCAGATCGGTGGTTGCTTCAACAGCTGCATTTTGTGGCTACGGTCAGCCCGTCGAATCGATCAAATGTTTTCCGCTCAAACAAGCAAAACCGATCGCAATCAATTCGAGTTCGCATGATTCCGAAATCTTCCTTATTCTTATTTTTATGTCTGGTAACTTGCCCTCAATTTTCGTATGAAATCTTGAATTTAAGAAAAGCTTTAGTAACGACATTTTTCACTCGCATTTCTATATATTTGGAATATTTTTATTTGACATTGAATTTGAATTTTATGCAAATTTTAGTGTAACATTGTACTCATTAAGGTATTCCTTTTAAGGGCTCGAATATTTTACAAATAACAGATATTATCAAAAAAGTTTTATCAGAAGAGTATCAACAATTTTTAACAATGTAGTTGTCGACGTTGTAACTCACCGAAAAATATCAACCATTCTTCGAATATATCCAATTCTACCAAAATTTTAAATATTTTTTTACCGTGGGAACCAATAACTGGTCCTGAGATTTTTTTCTATCAAAATCCAGTCGAATGTATAAAAGATTATAACGGATTCTGTGTTTATGGCATCTAAAAAGAATGACCCACCACCGAAGGAATACCCGAAAAATCATGCATTTGGTATTGAAAAATATAAATTCGTATTAAATTATATTTCAACCTGCCACGTACTCTATCACCCACATACGATAATTAAAATTCCCTTCTAAATTAACGGTACGGAGATTGGCATTTCCTTGTAAGCGAAAATAAATATTTCACTTGGTTCTTTGGTTTAAAACGTCAACATGTTGTTTCAATACTTTTCTCAGCTTCGGTCACGTTCAAAAGAATTCGTGGTATATGTTTTCACGTTAAACTAATCAACTTCTGTTCAATTTAAATTTCAACTTCAAATAATAAAATATAACAATGTTTTCAGGCAAATTTGTAACGTTATGATTAAAGTTCAGAACATTTTTTTTCGCAATTTTTTTCGAAAGTCTATTTTACCTAGCTCCTTGAGTTGCTTATAAAAAAAAAAAAAAAAAAAAGGAAAAGAGAAATATCGTCGACATTCTGCGAACTCGCGATAGAGCACGTGTTGTATCAAAAAGGAGGTATGAGAGGGATAGAAACTGCAGGAGATCGTGGCAGATGTACGCGGCACGTCAAAAGAGAGAAGGAAAAGGCCTCTGTCTGGCGAATGGGGAGAGAAAGAGACGAGAAGAAAAGGGACAGAGATATCAGCGGTAAAACGACGAACGATCGTGGCTGCTCTTTGAGAAGTTATATCGGAGGAGCAAATAAAGAGAAAACCTGCGTGAGAGGTAAAGCGAAGCTTCAGACCGTATGAAAAAGAAATAAAGACTTGTTCTCGTCTAAAATCACCGTATCGGACGTACACACTCGATGTACCAGATCCTCGAACGCACGATGTGCTCGATACATTCTAGACCATGAAATACGTGACACTCTGCAAGAGAACCGACAGATTCAAGACTAGAAAAAAAATCTATCGGTACAATAAAATAAAAATCTCCTCTTGACTGACTCATTTCAATCTGTTCTCCAATTTTACATACATATTAATGAACTTGGAAAAAAAAACAGTACAATGCTACCAAAACGAGTAAAATGGTTTAACAAAGAATTTGTTACAATTGTCAGAGTTGCTGTTTTTCATATTTCCGGATAAAATGGTAATTCACAAGATAAGCGATCATGTAGTATGTTTGAAGAATAAAAATACTTTTCAGTAAAACTCCTCAAAGAGTAGTTGATCTTGAATTAAAGACAATATATATATCAAATGGTGATTTAGGAGAGTATTCACTTGGGATTATTCATGAGCTGGACTCAGTATTCCCGCTGAATCCTAAAGCAATGGAATCTTCGGTCTCGTCAAGAGAAATATATCGCGATGTTTTCCCGGAATGCTGGAAAACAATTTAACGAGGAGAAAAGTTGGCATGGATGCTTTCGCGACTCCACAGTTACATACGCCATTTGAAACGCTATAACGTATAACCTTGAACATATAGGTATTTTACGAGTACGAATAAGAGAAACTTGGAAGTGATAGGAGAAAAGGACGAGAAGCGTCGCGACGCCAGACGTCGTGGCCCGGCGCCGGGCATCCTAGACGATAGGACAATGCCCGGGCTAGAAAATCATACGTACACGTATACACGCGACATCGAAGCGCGAAGTCGAGGTTAGGTCACTAACGGGCAACCGCGTTCAGCATCCACGTTACAGTGATGGACCGACCGGAACCAAAAAAGAAAGACCATGGAAGAAAAACACAACCCGTGGAGCTTGATTCGATGCTGCGCCTTTATGAAAGAACGGATAACAACTCGCATACTTTATCTTGGAAGTTATATTTTACAACCTCCGTTCGTTTTCTTCTGGCTCATTCATCGACGATGGCAATGGCATCTTCAATGATACATATATTTTTTCTCTTCGCTAACAAAGTTTGAACAACGAATAGCATCTACTGATTTTCGGTATTAAAGTATTTATTACTTTATATGAAATATTTGCATCATTTATTTTATGTTAAATGTACTGATTGAACTAATTAAATGTATTGATCTAATGTGATGTGAATTGGTTGGAGTTGCGTTCGTTTCCTACATATTTGAGCACACTTTTTGGGCCTCGTTTTATCTTTTGTTATGTGACTTTAAAACGTGACCGATTTATGATTTAAAATGAATAACTGATGGAATAATTCGAATGAATCGTTTAAGAATAAGATGAATAAAGAAATAAGTAAAAACAGTAAAATATAAAAACTTCAATGAAAAATGTAAATGTCGATAGCTGAGAGGAATAACTTTGTATATTAAAAATTAATTCAACATTCGACCTCAGATTTGAGTTTAATAACGTAGATGTAATAATTGTATTTCAGAATTCGCTTCATCGATGTTGTAGATCCAAACTTCGGTTTTCAAACGATATTAAGCATTCATTAGACATTTTAAAAAATGTTCGAAGAGTTGTTTCAATGAAATAGTAAGTTAAATGTGTAGTTAAGGAAAAATCTTTAAGCAAAAACAAATCCTTACAAAATTACTTTTCTCACTCAAGATAGTAGCGTCGCCACAATCACGTTCAAGAGTCAGCTGTCTGGTTAATTTTAGAAATTTCACATATAACTTGCTGAATAATCTAGTAATGTGTTACTTGATGTTCAATGAATTTAGGACTTTGAGAAATAACTTTTTCCACATGTGGTACAGAGAACCTGCAATACTTCATATGAACGTTTCTCCGAAACTAAACCGTCAAAATTTTTCAATTCTCTAAGACAAACTTCGTTATATGCTGGCATGTGATTAAGAAAAATGCGCGCGACTCATTCCACACTAAGATTTCTGGTCAATTTCCATCAATTTTCATCGCCAATCATTCTTTGAACGTTACTATCTCTACAACAAACATTCCTCCTGGGTCTTCGCCACCCACGTCGCAGAAAAAAAAACAAAAACATTTCCCCACTACACTCACCTCGAAAGACTAGAATCATTGAAAAAAGTCCAAACATAAGAAGAAAGGCGAAACGTCACACACCAAAGTATTGTTTTCGAATCAAACTTGTGACGAAACTTGTTAGTTGATTTCCCAAAATCTTCTCGTCCATACGTAAAGTGTCACCTTATTTTTGTTTCGTTTTTCATTCTGTTTGTATGTTTTGTTTTAGACTGTTACGATTCAAATATAAATCGATTCTTTAATAAATATTTTGACATTCGTATTACGTAAGACGGTAGAGCTCCCGTTTATTTTCTTATTTCATAACAATATGGTGTGTCTTGGAAAATGAGGTAATAAGAGAAAATGATGAGAGACACGGTGTGCGAGAGTAAGTGCATTATAAATAACGTTTGAGGTAGCGGCAGACAGAGGAATAATATGAATGAGAGAGACGAAAAGGGCGAGAGTAAGTGAGAAAGGAAGAGAGGGTGAGGAATGAGAAGAGTACGATATGTTGACAGGCTAATATCACGCTGCGTGGTTTCGCTTATTAAAGCAGGGAACGTCGTCACCTGGCGGTCGTCGTCATGAGCAAACGAATTACACGAGTGCGGCGCGAGATGGGGAGTAGAGAATTTGTCAGGGGTTCGAATCACGTTCAATCAGAGAGGGTTGAAACGCGAACGGAAATTTACGTCGAGTTTTGTAGTGAAAAGCTGTATTCAAATCTCTTAAAAAAAACTTTACGATCCTCTGTTCTAATAATAGTGATGACCAACAAACAAATGTTATTTTCATAACGAGAAAGATGTTGAATCAATTTTATTCCAATTAAATAAAATTTCAATCGCACATGAAAGTTTTCAGTTGGAAAATATCTTATGTTTATCGATTTTTAGATCAAAGTAGTCGCAATGAAAATTCATTCAGTCTCGTCGACGAAATCTGTAAAATTAGACAGTTTCATGAAAATTAATGAACCCAATTGGGTGGTGGTTCAAGTAGCGTGTAATGTTGTTTCAGGAAATGACAGATTTTGGAAAAGTTTCGAAACTCTGTGATAAGCGTGGTAGAGAAAGTGTATATAAGACTTTCAGAAAGTAGACACTCAATGCAAGTTTTCGAGAGGAAATTCCTGGTGCGCGGAGAAGAAACTGAATCTTTGCGAACAGGCTGCATGGTGATGGGCAAAAGGGTAAGAGTATATAAAAGGAGTGTTCAGGGGGAGGAAGAGGAGGTCTTCCAACCCACTGGCATTAGTACGTACGATTCTTGCCGAGCGGAATGAATCTCTTGCTGGGTAATTAGGCAGATTACTTTCCGGAGTCGTTTAAGCTCCGCTTTCTTGCTTTGCCCCCTCTAACATATTGGCGGGTTCGTACAGCTTGGTAGAAAATAGAAAGGTGCTTCCAAAGTCTTCGGACAATTAAAGGAGAACATTCTTAGGCGAGTGCTTGGGTGACATCGTCGAATTTATTTGTATAAAGTAGTAACAATCCCCGTATATAAGGAGTGTGGTAGCTGATGAATAATCGATGAAGTTTTTCGAGTGGAAATAATCTTTGCAGTAATCTAATAATACGACTTCCTCTGGAGCGAAACTGTTTGAAATTCTTGCAGAAATAAGAAAGTAAAGAACCGCGAAACAAAAACAGAAGGGTTGCTCGTGTAACGAAAATAAACCCAAAGGCAGATAAGTCGATTAAGATAGCAATCAAGTTAAATCAATTCGGTACTAAAAATTTCTTGTCGTTACTGAAAATACTCTGATCTTAAATTGAGTGTAATAAAAGATGGTGGTATTGGGATATGTCAATGATACGGTGATCTATGCGTAGCAATATATCTAGGGAAAAATTCTCTAATTTATTTTCATAGATTTTTTTTTATATGTAATTATAACTAACAAAGAATTTATAAATAAATTTTGAAAATGATTTACATCAATGTTTCCAGCTGTCACTTTGAAAGAATATGACCAAAATTGCAGTCCACGGTCCGTTAGAATAAGTTTAAGAAAAAAACAGCAAACTAAGGAGCACGAGTTTTTTTTGGGAAATAAAAGAATCGGGCATTTTTATGATCCAAAAAGTTATGAATAACAGAGAAGCAATAGAAATGAAGAGCGAAATGAAATGTTAGTACGAAAATAGAGAAAATAAAACGTTTTATTAACGACCGATGCTTCTTTTACAGGAATACGAACAACCGACCACCCGCGAGAGCGAAAGAAAAGAAAACGAAAGAGTTTTTGCAGAAATGGAATGGAGCAAAAGTATAGTTAACGCGTAAAAGCCTTGCCGCAAATATATAGAAACGGCGAGCGCTCCCATTCCGACTTCTATCGTTAATTAAATAATATTTCTTTTACTACGGTCGACAGAAGCGGGTTTTGGATTTCTAGCATAAATCTATGATAAGGACGATGGAGGCATTTTGCAAAAAGAATCACCGAGTAAGAAGGTGACTGGAATAAAAAAAAGCTCCTAAAAAAAATAAATACTGAAAGTGAAGGAGAAAAAATAAAAGTATAGCTTTGCTGAGAGCACTTATTGCAGTATTAAGATCATAACTCAGAGGCAGGCTCGTCATAAATGTCCTCGACTGGTCGTTCTGTGGTCTGCAACACTGTGTTCTTTCTATACATTTCTCCATTTTTCTATGTTGCCTTCTTCATTTATCGCCAAGTTACGGTACCGTCGTTAGGTTTGGCTTGCCATGTAATACCCTGCTCTGAAACTGTCGTGGCGTTCGAGATGAAATCTCGTATGGAGTTTCTTCAACACAATTTTCCGAAAAGGGACCCACGACTCTTGACTGATAGGCGTAGAATGGAGAACAGCCAATTTTATAAATAGAAACCAATTTATGATTAAAAATTTGTTATCAAAATCTGACATTTCGACAATCCTGAACACTGTAAATTCCCTCACGATTTCAAATCCAACCGCTATGACATCCTTCCAGTTTGAAGGGTTGAAAGTTCGAGAAGCCTTCGAGCGATGAAAAATTTGCATGCGAAGTACGGGAGTACAAAAAAAGATTAATCTTGTTGAATTAAGGACGCAATGTAAAAAAAAACAAAATGGTACAATAAAATCGTGCATTGCCAAACTTTTCGGAATTTCCACATTTGTTATCTTTCTCCCTCAAACGATTTATATCTGACTTTCGCTCATTTGTTCCTTTTATGGAATGCTCAATAAAAAAATCCTCATCGCATCCACGCAGCGTCTTTAGTGTACGTTTTTGTCAATTTATTTATTCGAAAGCTCGACCAAAGAATGCGTCTTTCAATAACAAATTTGATAAATAAAACTCATCAGAAATGTGGCATTTTTTAAATATAAAGCTTCGGAATAATCGTTCGTTCATAAATGTCACTCACTCTCATATAGCAGTCGTAAGAAATGTAAATTTTATGCTCGCTAAATGAGAACAAGTTTATTTTTATGCAGCCTTATGAGAATAAAAATAAAAAATCAAAGAGGCATAGTTAAATTTTATGCCTGAATGAAGTAAGATTGAGTGCGTTTATAAAAATTGAGCATCTTGATGACGTAGTCATTGAATGTTTTACGTACAAATGGAGTACCGCGTTGATTTTATAAATGTGTAATGAAAACTTGGAAAAACTCCAACTAACTAGCAAACATTTAAATGTAATTTGTTTGAAAGGAGATTAATGCAAGCAAACTTAAAGAAAGAAGGCAAACGTTATTAATAGTAATTTTACGTTAGGACCAACTTGATGAGAAAATTCATAAAAAACATGAACTAGAGTTAAATCTACAAAAAAATGTAGAGTAACAGTAAAAATGAATGAGTTGAAATTGCAAATGTCACGGTCCGTCGCAAGTGGCTGAATAGACGTAGATTTAAATTTCACATTTTCGAGCAGATCTTAGTAAATCCTTTCGGGTTTAGGGCTAGAAGGTTGTCTACGTCAAAGAACATGACAGAGTGTCACAAAATGTGATGACGATGGCGTAGAATTGTCGTAGTGTCCCGAGGGTCGCAGTTTACCACTAGATCTCATTCTAGTATTAAGATTAACGTACTGGATAATAGAAGTGTTGGCAGGTTCACTCACTGGTATATAAACCTGACATTGCTACATCTACCAGAGAACTTATTTGTGAATTAATTCTCAAACTTTAATACCATTTGTCAAAGTCATAGATGAATTAGCAAAATAATAAAAGATCAGTCCCTTCTGCTAATATGTGCTCGTCTAATTTTTGGGGACGTATTTTCAAATAATCGTTAATAGCAAATTCATTAACATCGAGATCACTTATATATTTTTATTGGAAATAGTCATGAATAGTTGTAAACCGAAACTACGTACAATCGGTATATTTTACGGAGTTTTATCTGTATATTGAAGTGACACAGGTGTTCTTGATATTTGTCTTCGTATCTAGACGCTGTCATGTCACCTGTTAAATAAAATAAATGGTGAAAGGCTATCTCCGAGAGATTGGCGAAGCTAAATTCCGAGAAATAAACCAATGGATTTGCAAGATCACTGATGGACTACCGTGACTTAGCTGCGTGCTGCGATTTCAAGGGATCGAGACGTTAGCATTAACTCACACGCGTGCTGACTCGGTGACGAGTTCCAGCAGCGCAAAAGCCAGTTTATCGGAGCTCATCGGCGATCGATTGTCGCGCCATTTCGCCCGTTCGTTCGCTGTGTTGGGAGGCTTTGCTACTGACTTGCATTAAACCAATGAGTCTGGTTGCCGAGTGAGATACTGAGGGAGGAGAGGGAATGTCATGATTGGGATGAGGGTCGCACATTACACTCGGGAATTTAAACCGAGAGCTTCTCAATCCCTACTAAATATCCAATATCAAGAGCCTGCTACAATGTGTCAAGCTAGCAGACAGTTTTAGAAAAGAGAAAATATTGAGGTAATTATAATAAAAAAAGTATGTATACTTTCTTACAAGAACCAACGCTAAGTGAGGATATGACAATCAACTCTGAATACTGCAGCCACAGACAGCTAGAATCATCATTAATTCATCATTAATTCGCCATTAGAGCTGAAAACCGGATGATCGTGATTGTTGTCGTCTCGACCGATGAATTGATACGTTCCACCGGGAATTTCTTTTATAAAAGTTGTTTTTAAATTCGCAGCGATATAACGATCGCTCGGAATTCTCAGAGACCTAAACCAACATATAAGAGAGAATGGCATCCGAGAATTGCTAGTCCCGCGTACTGTAGACTTCAACTGTAATACAGTCGTGAGGTATCTTTGTATATACATACATGCCAACCCAGAAGAAATGTCGAGTTGTAGCTAGTAAAGGGAATCGAGGGTCCAACAGCAGAATAGAACGCTCTCGCGGTTTATTTTATGTTAATATATGCAGGCACCTTGCCGACACTGCCCGCAAGCCAGCGACCGCATGCTGGCCGTTGGCCTTAAACCTTTAAACTCAAAGCCAAGTAACCCTGAAAGTGTAATTTCTCATGCTCCATTCCATCTCGATCAGATGTCCTGAAATCCGCCAAACAAACTAATTTTTCGTTCGTAGTTCCATACCATAGATTTTTTAAACTTAACATATTTCTTCGAGATCTTCTTTTACCACAATTTCGTAAATTCCTTCTATATTTTCACTACATGTGAAAAATCTAATCAACGATAAGTTTGTTATTTAAGTGGGACATGAAAATTTGTCTCAACATTTAAAAATGACAAAGAGGTCAGTCTTTGTTAAATTTCACTATTCTGCAAGGAAACTGCATTTTGAATTATGATTTATTCAACGATGCGTTAACGATATGTATGGTATTTCTCCCACGGAGCAAGAAATTCAAATTAAAACATACAATATGTAGTTTCTTGGCCTCAATCGCTGTTGCAAGAATGCAAGAGACGCCGTTATAACTCCCTGATGATCAATTACCCGGAAGTTATTTGTTTCAAAAAATCATTAAAATGTAAACAATAATATTGTTACACTAACACGTATGCTCATAATCAAATAAAGATCAGTACTTTTTATCATGTTTTCAAAATTCTATAAGTTTTTTAAAAACCTTCAGTAACTTTAAATAGAAATTTGGATCACGTCAATATATTGAAAAACGTGTTTGGTTCATCAGTTGTTATTACAGCTATTGCACGAATGCCAATTGTTACTATAGTTCAAGACATCCATCGTTTTTATCGTGAAATGTGCTGGTTTACAATTTTTCTAGTCAAATTTCAAATTATTTATGAATACAAAGCAATTAATACTGTTGAATATTCGTCATTTACATCAAAAGTGTTTTGGAAAAAAAATTGAACAACTGTATACTCTGATTATTAATGATTAAATTATCAATTGTCATGTTTCTTCATTATTGATTTACCTACCAAGAGAATCCAATGATTCTTAAGTCGTTCAACATGTATAATCAATTATATTTGGATAATCTTGTATGTATCAATCATTTTAGTGTTTTTATTAACGCCTATTATACATCTAATAAGAATCTATATGAAACTGTTTAAAATTATGTTTTTGAAATACCCACAGTTTCACCGTTCAAACTACCCTTGACCCTTTGGAAAGAATAAAAATTCGAAACTTTGATAAGAAACAATAATTGAACTGATTTATTTGTTTGTAAAAGCAAATTATTCTTATTTGAAAGCCACTACCTAACGTTTCAACATTATTGAAAAATCAAACAAATAACTCTTCTAACATCCATTGTGGATACAAAGATATACTTTTTTTTTCCTCTACATCGATTCGTGAGTAGAAACGGAACAATATAATACGATTGCATGCCTTGTTAAGAATTAAATTCAAAATATTTAATTAAAAACTGGTTTTCTTCCTTTGCAACGAAATTTCTAATTCACAGAGTGCGAGCAACATTTTTTTTCATTGCCTTCACCATGATCACGAAAAAGAATAACGCAAATTCAAATGTTCTCCAACAATAAAACAACGAAGCCACAATTCGTTGGAACGAAATTCTCTGACGTTAACTATCGCCGACGATAAAAATGTGAAACGAGACTGCGTCAACCAGGCGAATTTGACAGGAGTCGTGAATTTTTTGATTGTCACGATTTTCGGGCGATACGAAACAAGATATCGAACGATGAAAACGGTTCTGGGTGTGTATGGATGACTCGTTGCAATGCAAAGCACAGTTGCAGTGGCTTTCGAGGTGTCCGACAACGGGATGAGGGAGGGAGGCTGGGATAGCGAAGAGTTGCCGGAAAAGCGGATATCGCCAGGAACACTATGATACGTGTGTGGTATCTCGTTAATCAAGAGACCTGGGTACCTCTCTGGAGCCAGCAATACCGACAATATATACAATATATACGTATGTATAACAACGAGAATATGCCAAGTATACTATGTATATATAGATTAAGGCTTTGGTAGAGGTTCGCAGGGGTATTGAAAATGTGAGGGGTTGTGTGGAAACTCTGGCGCCCCCTTTTCAGGGGTGCACAACGACAACCCTCGCGATACTCCCTCACAAACGCGCCAAGCGGCCGCAGTGTTTAACGCTTGACAAACGAGCGTCGAGGTTGGGCGCAAACAGCAAGTTTCCTGTCCTTGTCACTGTGCCGACCAGACACTAGTCTGTTTTCCTGTTACCTAACTCCCTTTGTGTAGTATGCTACATACACTTGTGAAGTATGCTGCATATGAACAATAGCACGCAAAATATCCTGTTGAACCCTCGAAATTCGATGTTGCAAAAATACCTTATAAATCTTACCATTAGCCAGAATGATAGATCATGTAAAATAATAGCTGACTCTGGTTCGATAGCTAGTCTCTGGACAACGTAAAAGGATTCTGAATATAACGTTAAAAAGTGTAGCTGGAGTCTGTTTTTCAATTTGACTATCATATATTGATCAAGTTGACAATATGACAAAAAAGTCCAAGTGCATTGGAGTGTAATGAAGCAGGAAGGTATTTAAAGCAAATTCATTCAACCTCAAAGCGAGTTTGTATAAGTATTTAAATTGAATCCAGTCAAAAAATTAGGTCTACGGCATAGTGGCTAGGTAGCAATTTATGAACTCAGAGCTTCCAATGCTTACACTTCAAGTTAATTCATTATTCGATAAGCAAATTTGTTACTTTAATTATACGTTATCCAATTACATTCTTTTTGGTGTAGAATATTCTGCTTATAAATCTTGATTCGAGTCTCCGCATCAGCTATAGTGAATGCAACGGTATAGGGTGTGTTTACTCTCTCGATTAAAGAAAAGTCAGAAGACTCAGGGATACTGTGCATGGTGATTTTAAACGTCAGAACGCCCACTGCACGCATACATTGCGGAGCAAAATCCGAACGAAAGTACTTGAGTAAGGGAGATTCTCAGTTGAGAATAAACGCATTCGCAGCTCACTTTCTCTCAGGGTGTGCACAGGGTCGACCAGATAATGGCCACTTGCTTGTGAAAAGACTAGTGCCTCTTGTCATCCAGTAGATGCGGTTCCTGTTCACCAACACTATGGAGCTTGCTAATCATAGTCATGTGTTGGTGCATCAAGAGCATTCCCGTCTATATATGCTTGAAAACTGCCAACATAGTTTTGTGTGTAAAGATCTTTGAGACTCTCACACATAAAGAAACCATAGGAGTTTGCTGGCGCCCTGCAGACGAACTGGTCGAGCACCAGTGCGTTGCTGAAGAGCTCTCACAGCGGCTGGTAATTACGATCGTGAATTCTATTCGGCGAGACAGTCTGCGTGCCGTAAAACTATACAAACTGCTGTTACGTAAGCACCTGTAGCGTGTAAAATACTTCGAATAACACTGTGCGTAAACGTAGTAACTGTTTGCCATGTTAACTATCGTCATTTAATATCTTCGTCAATACGCAGTATTCATTCAGAACTTTCTTTTTTTAACGTTTCCTGTTGCACCATAACGAGATTGCTATTTCTTACCCAACACATACTCTGTGCTGAATGAAAAACGAAATATTAATGCAATTAGAACGCATCCAAAGGACTTGAGTATCATTCAGAAAACTTTTGCGATTAATTGAGATAATTTTCGATCCCAATATAATATTTACTATACATTCCAACGATCAGAAGTTGGAATTTGCAGGAATCTTTCATCAGTTACGTGAGATTCTGTTTACGTGAGAATCTGTGAGATGCGTCACAGAAGATAGGATTAAGAAAATTGCGTGAAAATGTAGAACGACTATTAAGTTTTAATCATCGTAAGCAAAAAAGATAACCAAGATTAGGGTCTTCGCAAAAATTTCATTTGATCAGGAAGAATCAGAAAGTATCATTTCATTTAAAATGCAGTTAATTTAACGTAGCATTACTATATGTAAGTTATGATAAAGTACATTTCTTCCTTGTGGTTTTTAAAACATCAATGCGAATCAATAAACTCTGATCACACTATACTGAATAACCTAAACGATGTTATATGTGAGTTTTCCTTTATATTAAGTCATCAAAACTGATGGAACTAGTATTGAAAGATGACATGGATCAACGTTCTATTGTTCAGAAGTTCAAATCGCAAATGTTGAATAAAGCTCCAAACCTTTCATTCGTTGAGTAATCATATTGACTTTGAGTTTATGACATCGAATGAGGGATTCTGCTAGTAGTTTAAAAGAAATTACGATATTCCAAATGACATGCAGAATTCCAGATTTGATGCACTCCCTCTACTTTATTGATTTTCTAAATGATCTGCCCCTCTACAGGATTCCTCATTTCAGAATTTTCAATTAGAAGCTATGATCTTTTAACGAAGTTACACTGTGATTAAGAACGTGATGGATGATCTCGATATAATAGTCACATTTTGTCAGCGCGAACCTGGCGAATGATTCATCCGGTTCAGGTCATAGCACATAAACGACAATTCGCCCTACGTGACTTTTGGACCATAAGACACTTAGCCAGATCATCTCGACAGAACGTAAAGATGGTTAGGTAATAACTTAGGAGTTTATTATTAGAGGAACAAATGAAATAGGACATGGGGTCTGCGAGCAGCACTCATTTCTGGTCATCTGACGGTGCCAGTAGTCATTTCGGAAAATAAATAAAACCTGGATCGTTGTTACAATGGGAAAACAGGAGAAGTCCAGCCAGACTCGGGCGAAAGCCATGAAAGAGGAACGAAGAAATTGGCTGGCGAGAAATCGTCACGTGCGGACGATTCTCTAGACGAAGCGAGTCTGGGTTTGGTGTTTGTCTTGGTCCGTGCTAAGGTTCTTGGGTTCCTCTCTGATTAGGGTCCTTACATAGCATACGGAGACGCCCACCTACACACAACTCGGATTAAATCGAAGCGTGTATTCGCCCAAACATATACGCCAGCAATGCTGCTCGAAACGAAAAATGTAAAAAATGCGAAAAAGGATATTGTCAATATGATATCAAGAATTTTCGCACCATATCTTTTTTTAATACAAAAAATCATCCACGGAATAAAAACATCACTTGATCTCATGCGTTCATTCGTGAAAAAAGGGTTAAAACTTTATACCAGGAAATTCATTCAGCAATCAGTATTTATCACGGTGTTTTTAGGTTAAAATCAAATTTCCTTTGTGAAAAGTCACGAATGGTCAAACTTTAAGAATTTTTTTAAACACAAAACTTTATAAAATCTTTATAATCTTATTTATATAACTTTTCGCGATTTTTTTTAAATTTATGAAATAATTTTGCATAAAAGAGAAAAAAAAACGTATGAGAGTAATACGCTCAACCTGTTCCCAACTAAAAATGCGAAGGCACAATGTCAGCATTTGTATGTTTCAAACCTCATCCTGCATTTTAATGAAAAATAATTGAAAATATGTGAATGATTTGATGAAATCATTGAAATAATTTTTTCACATACAAAAATCTCACCAAAACGTTGAATCATGTAATGAAAATACATTTATGGGTAATTGTTACGAATTTCTTATCCGTCCATCTTTCTCCTTTGATAGTCGGTCACAAAGATGATTAGTGAGTTCTTTAGCTGAATCACTACGGCAGCAGGAAACTACAATAAAACGGCAGCTGGTACACCGTTAAAACTCAATCTTCGCAAAAGCCATTTCCACTTAATTTCCTTATTCTCCGTACCGTCGCTTAAGGGATTTATCTATAAGGAGCACACGTGTACATACGATAATACGAGGATGATTCAAGAAAAATTCAGAAAAGTTTCAACAAGAAGGCCAGAAAATATTCAATATTTCTACTCGTACAGAAAATTTGGCACTAACAACATTTAATAAAACTTCAATAGTTAATTATAACATAACGTGCCGCAGCCGTTACTTTATTTATTTATGTTACGATCAGCCAAACTTTCATGTTCCAATATCCTCGATCAACCACTTTAAAAAAAATTCAAATAGTACATTACAAAATTATGTGACGTAGAGTTCACTTTATTTATTCTTGCTATACGATCGTCTAATATTTGATGATCTTTTATTTCTGCCTCCTTTTCGTAGATATATAAAAAATCGATTATCGAGAACATCACGTAGTGATCATTCCAATTCCCTCGTAATTTTCGGCAAGCCAAACTTCTTCGGCTTATTAGTGGCTAGTCTTGAAAACTCGTTGTGTAAGCTATTATTAGACCGATAGTAATCTTCGACACTATTATTATCTTTCCGATGTCTTGTCGAGCCTTCAACTCGTTGATTCTCTCATCTCAAGCTCTGAGGCTAACCTCCCAAACATTAGCAATGACCATGAACGTTTTATACTAGAACTTATCAACATTTTCAGGAATTTCATTACATGCCCTGGCGCCGACATTCGATTCTCGTCTTCTAAACTAAAACTTTTCTGTCTCCAAACAACATTCGATAACTAAGAATTGTTTTTCTGAATTCCATATCACATATGAAAGGTGTCAGAAATCATTTTGAGAATGTAAATGAAAGATTAAATTGGCGAAAAGTAAGGTGATTTTTGAGACTATAGGAACATCCGATACATCAAGAGACCAAGATCCTTTCACTGCAGTAGATGAAAGTAAACCTGCGCCACAGAGAAAGACGAAGAAAGAAAAGCAGATGAGTGAACGAGGTTGAAGGGACATGCAGAGAGAGAGAGAGAGGGGTTCTGGTTTTTTGTCGGGCGAAACACAAACGACATTCTTTCTTTCCCTCGATCTTGCTTGGATCGGTGTCCCCATTGGAGAATATACGTCGACGTGAGCACTCAGTCCAATCGTTTCTCTCGTCGCTCTTCTTTGCTCTACGTTGTTGGCCATTTGCGTTGCTGCAAGCTGGTCTTTGCTGCGAACGACGAATGCAAACGTTTACAGTAGTCAATGCTTGCCACCGAAAATAACATTCCTTATATTTCTACGCTGAATACACAATCGATTTTCTTTCATTTCTGCAACGTTCATTCAGAAAGAAGTCCAATAACTTTATGAGGAGTTTCTTCCCACAAAGAAAAGAGTTGAGTTAAAATAAAAACGTTTTTTTGCTTTCGATCCGTGCAGCTCGATCGAAGGATCTCCTCGATATACGGTATGAAGTAGCTGCGGTTGATCGCGACTCAAGATCTCACCTTGCTTTGCTGTTTGCTCCCTCCTTTGGTACGAATTAAAAAAAAAAAACGGAATACTCTTGTATCTCGGCGATTCTTCTCACCCGGTGAACGTCCGATCATTTCTTGCTTTTCGAGTTCTACGCTCTCATTGTCGAAGAGTTTATTGAAAAAAACTAGGAAACTCCATTCGGTTGACTCAACTTTTTCTCAACCAGACTGCATAAATGGAGATCATTCGAGAAGTGTTATTTATTTTATTGTCCTCTAGTCCCAGAAGTATTAAAATTCCAAATATGTTATAAAAAGTAGCTTCAGTGATTGCACTTTTGTTCTGTTATTTGTTTCTATTCTCGCAGTATTATCTTCTTCAAGTTTTGCAATGTTTTAATACCTCATTGTTGAAAATTTCTTAAAACTTTCAATCAACAAACAACCAACTCGCGTCTGAATTTGAAAAAAAAAAAAAAAAAAAAAACTCTAAAAGTTTCAAACTTGTTCTATCTACAAAATCACCTCTCAAACATCATTTAGTTTCGTGCGTAGGCATAATGTGCATTTTCACATATTTTCGAGTTACATGCTTCGAGAATGCAAGAGTTGTCTTTTTAACCATGTAGAGTTGCGTGCAAGACCACATGAAACTTCCAAGAATCTCAAAGAAGAGAACTTCAGAAATTTAATGTAAGTATCATGCGAGTTGTAGATGGAGTGAGTGGAATTGTAAGCACTACGACACGTGGTGAATGAGGTACACATAAAACGGCAAAGGCTTAAGTCGCAAACCGGATAACGCATATCACATTAATTCACAACGATATTCCGGAAACAGCATGTACCATCTTTTTTGCGGTTTAAAAGTTTCATTGACGGGCAAGAAATCCCTGTTATTTAGAGTCTATCGGATCAACAGATAGTCGGAATCACTGAAACGTTATGGATATGCTTTGTCGTAAGGCTTGCAGTTTTGCGATACCAATAAAAGGATAACAAAGTAACAGTTTTTATTCAGCACAATTTCAGCGTAACTCTGTCGCAATGAGCCTCCATCAAATGACAGATTAAAAAAGGTAAGTACGAAATTTAAAGAATAGGTGAGAATGATAGAAAGTTATTATTTGACCAGGTGGATCACTTCCCAAACTCTAGTTTCCGCTAAATATTCCTCTTTATGCTCTTTCTTTATTTCATAACCTTTCTTTTTTTTTGAGCATTTTCGCCCAGTCTTTCAGAAGATGAGAGAGATCGCACGAAGAACCCGTGGCCGGAGCGAACATTACACCGGAGGTTTGGTATGTTAATTACAGGGAAAGCAACGCCATATAGTTCTTTCTTTCTCGCACTTGTGATGAATCAAGCGTTCGAGGGAGTTCACTCTCGTCTGGAGAAGAGAGAGAGAGCGATTCGTCGTGGACGAGATGCGGCCGCGCGAGAAGTTTCAGGGTTTCCAGAAGAAGAGAGGGAAGGGGCGCCCTTCCGACTGCATCTCTTTTTTTTACTTTTTTATTATTCTTCCTCCAGTGTTGGGGCTCTGAAACTCCTGCGCAACGTTTGTGGCACACACGCAGACGTTACTTTCGCGTGAGGCCGCGCGGCTCGCGGCTGGCTATACTCACCAGATTTGACCTACGACCCCTTGGGAAACGATCATCCTTCTCTTTTTTACCCTCTTTTTTTATTTTTATCCGTATATATATCTCCCGTACCCTTCTTTTCCAATGCCTTGTGCATTCCAGCCGCCCATGGATCTCCGGCAAACCCCTACAATTTTACTCAGCATTCGTGTACTCCTGCCTATATTCTAGACGGAAACCATACGTTCCTACTCTCTTCGTCCTTATCTTCCAATAAGCATGGATTATCGGAACGAACTCCGCAACGTGATTATACGTTAGTTTCTTCCGTGGTTTGCTATTAATTCACATCTATTTATTTCATTCCTTCAATATCCAACTTCAATACGCAATTCGATATGTAATTCCATATGTTGTCAAAGTTATACACCATCCGATCTGATATCTTACCCTCCTGGTAGCTGCTGAATCTTTCCATATTGAGAGATACTGCCTATTCGTGATAACTCTGCGAAGTGCGAATAGAAAATGCAATTTCTATACTTTTCTTTCAAGTGAAATACGATTTACTAGCAAGCTGAAGATTCCATCTCCTTTTGACTTCTGAAACACCTGAATCCGTGCAACGACTTCCTTTTTCGAAGATGGGTTCTGGAGTATTCGGACTCAATCAGTCTAACTCTATCCTACATCGAACAATGTTCTACAATTCCTAATTAAGATACCATTTCTGGTATTAGCTTCATTAATCAATGTTTTAAAAATCCAACGACAAAATAGGAGTTCAATGCGACCGAAAGGTTAATCACAAACTTATAAAGTCAATATCCAATTTGTCAGTCTTCTTGATCTTGTATAACAATCTCAACTAATGGGATATTTGACAAACTCAATGAACAATGAAATAATGAAAGTTTTAGAAAAACGATTCAACTTTCTAGCTAAGTATTTAATCAAAATATTTATTGATCTCTAAAAGCTATATCATTTTTTTCTGCACACAAAGATATTTGTACAAAAAAGTTGAGATTATTGATAGCTTTCGAAAGAATGTGCAAGTATGTAAGCGAAATAAGACACCTGGTATGGGAAACGAGGATGATCGTTACACACGGTAGCGGCTATTGGCTACTTCAAACTCCCACGTTAACTTTATACAAGCGAGAGAAATAGCCACTTCTTGGCTCATTTTCTACCAGCATTTATCGAAGAGAGTCTCTTCTGGTGCGGGAGAAAAGGACACGCGGGTTGCACGGAAGGTTCGGGACAGGATTCTTCTCACCCGGGAGCTAAAACCGTGATGTGTGGAGGAACGTGGTAATAATCGGCGAAAGAGCATGCAATTCACGCTCGAGGTGAAGGTGCGCGAAACGCCCACGCGCACGACATCAAGCGACCAGCAGTAAAAAAAATAAAAAGCTCCGAGTGTCTTTTCCAACGTATTCGATATGTTGGATGACTCAAAACTATTCTTCCTTAACTAACCAATTTTTATGGCGCATTAATGGGAAATTAAGACTCATGTTTTTGGTGAAGTATGTGTACGAATTAGTAGCCAAGAAATTTATGTTTTTCGTCATATATGTTCGCACCTCATTCAAATTTGGACAAATCATTAAAAAAAACTATGTGTTAACTTGGAATAAAATTATGTAAAATTATTGCTTTTATCGTATAATTAACAAGTGTAGAACAACTTTGTAAAGGACCTTTAAACTAAACAGCGAATAAAATATAATTATCGTGTAAGGAGCGCGACCGGTGGCGGGTTAATTCGTTGTGAGACTTTATCTCACGTTTCCATTTTAACGCAAATTATACTCGAAAAATTCCAAACCGCTCAAGCACTTTTTAAGTATTTTCTTCAAATTTATTTTTCTATATATGATGAAAGAGTTTAAAAATAAATTTTTGTAAGTATTATTTCTTGATTACGTTTTGTTCGACAGTTTTCCTTGGCTTTTGGGCAAATATGGTACAGTAGTGCGTTAGAAAAAAGTGACTATCGGCAATACTCTGTGAGGGTCTCACGAACATACAGAAATTAATTAGTGGAGAAAGAAAACGTGGAGTTACACTGATGGAATGGACTCGCGAAAACTCTCAAAGGTCTGCGTAGGAATATAAAATAACTAAAAAAAAAAGTCTTAACACAATATTGATTTTTCACGAGACAGTTCAATGCATGAATGACAAACAAAATTTCTTCATTTAATGACAGAAAAATATGGGCATCGAAGTATAAATTAGCGTATTATAAATAAATGGTACTCAACGGATGTATTTTGATTTGACAAAACAATTCCAACTCTTTTAAAAAAGTGTCAAAGATTTATAAGTAAATGGTACACAAAATATATATTGAGATTCGATAAAAGAATTCCAACTCTTTTGAAAGACTGTCAAAGATTCGATAAAATGGAAAACATATATTGCAACGTTCGAAAACTTGGTATTTTGCAAAGGTAGTACATTTGCCATTATGTGGTTTTCCACACACCGAACTTGCTGTGGTTTACAGTGCCCTCTTACTCTCGTCGTTTTGCTTTATTGCTGACGTTCTGTTACTTCATTAAGCAGCAGATCCCGCAAATAACCACACAATTTAGCACGCGCCTTCATATGCTGCACGTTTGCATGTGCGTTCAAGTACCGTTACAACTTTTCATCGCAAAGTCATCGAAAAATGGATACACCGTTTATTTTACGATTCACGTTTAAATAAACTTGTAACCCAAAGATATTATGATGGCTGAATACTCAAATAAAAAATAAGCAATTTCACAGCAACAAATCCATTGTCAACCAGAAATTTCCGAAGCGCATATTATTACATAATTTCATTGAATATTCAATGTTTAACATTTACTTCATTTGCGTCGACCAACCTGAATTAAAAAAAGGTATTTAAAAAATATCGCGTTGCCCCGAAGAAATTTATTATTTTCAAGTTTTCTTAAATTTTTCAATACGAAATTACCTCGAGATGAACTAATGCATGCAATGAATAAAAATTTACAACGAGCCCTTTCTAATATTTTGGTTCCACGAATTTCAACTGTGCTTCATCACGAAAAATATTGTGACACAAGTTAAAATAACATGAAAATATTATAACAATCATATAGAATATGTACCTGATTGAAAATAAATTAAAAAATAAACAACAGACTTTCACCTAATACGTGGATGAAATTTTTTCGTTCGGACACATGGTAAATTATAATTTTAAATAGAAACTTACCTCCAGAAATGTGGGACATATCCTCCAGGGCAGAGTTCCCTGCATTGAGTGCATGGGGCACCTTGAAAAGCCTGGACGCTGTTGTTAAACCCATTGCCTCCATTTCCGCCGTGTCCATTCGCTGACAGCATCCTGTGTAAATCAATAAAATTAAGTTTCAGTGCTCATGTATGAAAATATGGGTATTTCATTATTTGATTACTATTATTTAGTTATCAGATGTTGAAGAAGGTCGTTTGACTTTAAGGATAATCAGGAGGTGCAATCGTAGACATAAGTGCCCAGAATTCTCATCTCACTGATGTAAATGTCTAATATAATGTTACGCCAGTGAAAAAAAAATGATGCATGAGTTTTCATTATTTTAAATGTATTTTTCATTTTTTTTCCGCAAATTCAACTGTAAAACAGAACATATTTGTTTTCGTAATAAAGTCACTTAAAAAAAAGTCACCAACTCGAATTTCAACGCTACTTTTATCCAACTTAATTTATTTACTCCTCAATAATTGAGCAGATGGCCAATTTTATATGGTGATATGATTCTTCGATATCGAATCTATCTACAATTTTTCGAGAAATACACAGTTTTTAAATGTTTTTGGCCTATTTAATGAAAAAAAATTTCCAATTTGACTACGGGAAAGTTTGTTGAAAATTAGAATTGTGACAACTCTTCAACGACTGAATATAACCTCTCAAAAAATTTCTTTCAGCCTTGGGACAAATGTCCAAATAATCTATTAAAAATGCTATTGATTGTCAGAATTTTCAATATATTTAGAATTACAGGGATTTTATTTCTTAAGCACATTCGTGAACAAAAAATATCCATTGAGTATCGTAACATTTTTCAAGCCATTTATTTTGTCATTTTTTTACATTTATGCTACAGGGCGGCTATATTTATCTCGAGTCCGCATAACATCAATTTGTCTTAAGTTCAGAGGCAAGGTGCACGGAGATCATTCAGTTTCTTCAAACCACTTAATTAAATACATTTTTCATGCACGTAAGGTCGTTCAGCGAAGAAAATTAATGGATAAAATCAAAACTTAATAAAATTCAATTATGGCAACGAGTAAAGGTTAAAAGCTGTAGGGCAAGAATGTTTTTTTGAATGATATTTGATGTTATTCGATAATCATTAGCAAAATCATAGTGTTAGATCGACGCGCACGTCGTGATTTAATGAGCAATTGGTTTCGAAGAAGAGAGGAGCAAACGCTCTAGTGGCCTTGGACGAATGAGAAGTAATTAATTAAAGCTCTCTCGCCTCTAATACGAAGGAAACCGGCGTTTATGTCGAAGCATCATCTCGCCCATATACGCAGCTCTCCTCCTGCCAATTAATAACCGAAGTGCATAATAATTAACGGGTGTCGTGCGAATCGAATGAAAAGCAATAGATACAAAAAACAACAGGACGCGTTCACTCCATATTTTTTTCTTTGCACGTGTACAATTTCTTCGAACGCACAACAGTCAGTCCTGCTCAAGAGAAACTCAAGCGTCAATTATTTCTATCTGCTTCTTCTACATTTTGCTCTTTAATAAAAAATTCTCCTTCGTATACTATCGCTTCAAGGGCGTTGGAAGAACCAACCACAAGATTCATGTACGAGATAGTTATCAGTGGAATTTTAAATTGGCAGATCTTACCAGGTAAGAAGTGCCACATTTTTCGACGATAAAATATTCCACAAAATTATGAAATATCATTTTATAGCGTTTACGAATTACAGTTTAAAGAACGTTTAAAACTGGTCTGATCTGCTCGAATTCAAGATTTTTCTCTGAGATTTTCTTCGAACTTTTCTTTTTATGGTTTATTGAGCATTAAGATTGAAATTGAGATACTGCTTTTCCTTCTTATCAGAATAATGGTTAATACATTTTTAAAAAATGCAAACAAAATTGAGTGATTCGAAAGTCCTCGGTGTAGTAAAATAAATTGCGGTAATTGTTTCAAAATAGAAGATCGTGATCCCGGTAGTTTTTATGGAAGATCATCGAGATAATGTATAATTTGAAAAAAAAAAATGTCAAAGTGGTTCACGGTTTTCATAAAGCTGCATTTGAAAAAACGATGTAAACAAGTCGTTGACGAGACCTGAAGCACAAATGGCAATAAAGAGACAACGTATCGTCGTTAAATGATAATTTTTTTTTTTTTTAGCATCAGCAAATCGTCTCCCTTTTCCCATTTGTATTTCTTTTGCTCTTTTCATAGTATTTGTAAAACGTCTATCTTGTAAATCATGGCTTGTGCACGTTAGCAGTCATTCGGTTTAAATTTACACGTCGAAGTATAGCGTGGTTTGAGGAGCGTGGGCTTTTACGGTTTTGTCGACATCCTATGGCGGTTGCACTTTGTGCAAAATCGTTGAACGAGCTTATTTATTGCACCTTCTATTTACCGATATCGTTCAAGTACCTTACACTCTTATTTTTCTTTATTTCTATCTTTGTGATTCTTAACCGCCACTTTTTATTCCATTTTACAAGAGATTCTGTCGCGGCATCCACGAAAGAAAGTTACGATCAAAGTCGAAAGAAAAATGCGTGCTCGCGCCGATGACGAAGTGGAAGAAAACAGGCGCGTATGTCGATCGTATGTTTTTCTGCTTTTTTTTTTTTTATTACTTTATGTGTATTTATGTATCTACCGCGCTTCGAAGACTTTAATCCATTTTTGTAAACATCATCGGCCTATTTTATTGTCGGCAAAATTTTCAACAAACGCAACGATTGAATTCAACAGATACGAAAGCTCAATTCAACTCTACGGAAAAATTGAGATTACGTAAAGGCGAATGTTTTTCCCTAATTATTAACTTTTTTCAGTAAAAAGACCCGCTTGTGTCAATCGTTTCAGGTCAACCGTATGGAGAAGGATTCGAAACTTGTAGAAGTTGTGTTGTTAAATCAAAATTGAGCGATGTTGAATGTCCCTAAATATAAGCTGTGCCAAAATTCTTTGACTAATTAGTCAAATTTACGCGTGAACATTTCTCATTATAAATTCATGAAATATAAACTAGAGCTAGTGCTATTCCATTAGATATTTTGCTTCGAGCTTTTTGTATACGATGACTTACTTAAAGTTCTAGGACACCCTGTATAACGCACATGCATTCCGACGCAATTGCGTCTCTTCTGTAATAACATCTGGCTTTCACGTTACACAGTAAGTTTCTGGTTTCACTGCGGTCGTTCGATTAATCTCGATAAAAGAATAGTGTGGTTTTTAAGATCACGCGCGACAATCATAAAAGCTTTCGGTAAGCATTTTGTTTTTGTTCTCGATATTGCTCGTGTAACAGTAACATTAATAAAAGCGTATCCTTAAATCATAGCTTTCAATTTTGATGAGTGAATATTCGTTTAATAAAAATAAACAAAAACGTCAAAACTATTTCCATCATCTGTCCTTTTTAATGGACACTGAAGAAAAAAAAATTGTAGTTCGAACTTCATTTTGATGTTTGAAAAATGGTGGATTCAACATTTTTGTTTATTGAATAGCGAATGATGTAGTTTGTCCAATTAAATCAAGAAGATTCCTCATTAATGAACTAACTAAATAAATATTGCAAAATGATTTGGTTGCAACAAATGGTCTGAATTATTTGCATTTGCCCACTTTTTAATTCCTTAACAAAACTCTTGTCCAAATTTCAATTATAGAATCAAGTCAACGGTATCTTTAGAATGAATAAATAAATGAGTTTATTCGAAGGATATTTTGTTGCATTAACATTAGTTTATTCAGCTGCTCCAAAATTTCGTTGCTTCAACCAACAACTTGTTTCAGCAATCACAAATAATTGTGTCCAATCGGAAAAATTTAATTATACTGTCTAATAAAAACTAAATGCGTTGTGGCCAAACAACATTTTTTTCTGTGCTCGAAATCAGTTAAATTTTCTATAAAGATTAAAAGCCATAAACTCCATCGACGTTTCGTGAAGAAAAAAAGTAATAATGATAAGACAAATAAAAAAATCTATGAAATGCTTACGATGAAAAAATAAAATGCACGCAGTTTAATGCATTTAAGAGCAATTGACCTTATTAGATCTTTGCAGAAATAATACAGCGGATCCGTAATTTATTCGTAAACTTCAAGAAAAAAAATACATTTTGCTGATGGAAATAAGATGAGATTTTATATATTACATATTACGAAGGGCTCTGCGATTTATCTTCTGCAAGCCAAGGTAACATCGAAGCGAAGAAAATCAAACGTAAAATGTAATACCACAGTGCATGAACTTTTGAAAGTAAGGAAGAGATGAGTGTGAAAATTAAGTACAAAGTAAAAAGTAGAAGCCTTAGGTACTTATTAAGGTTCGTTCGGTAAGATGAACGAGTGGTAATGACCGTGGCACCTACGTTATGGATTCTCTATCTCATGTTTCTCCTCATGTTTCGCTACAGTGCAAAAGAGAAATGCATCTTCTGTGGTAGAGAAAATTATGCCCCCTCCGACCATCATTCTTACACAGAGCAGGTGGAAAGATCTGATGCATCTTACAAAAATGTACGAAAAAACACACAGTAATACACTTTCAAAATGACGACCATGCCATGTGTAAATATTTTTTTTAAATAAATATTAAGAATTTCACGTCATTCTAATATTTTCAAAAATTCTCTCTTTCGATTGATGTAAATTTTCCACATGTTCTCTGATGTAAGAATTGAACGAGTATGTATTTCGGGATATTACGATTATTTGACCGATATTCACAGCTAGTTGAGTTTGTGACTTTTCACAATTCACAATTTCTCTAGGCTTTAGGTTCCGGCTGCGATAACTCGGAGACTAAAATAGCAATATTATACAGTTTATTTATTTACTTTCGTATAAAAATACAAAGTATCTAACAAAGCAAAATATGTGTTTTTTTTCTTTGTTAGAAAAATTATGTAGTTGTCCAAAAATTGTATATATTCTATAGAGAACATTATCAATTTCGATCTATATTTTCTTCCAAGAACTAAGAACATGAAAAAAATTAACGCGGTTTCAGAATATGCAAACTTTGACTCGATCAGGTGTAAGTTTATATTACAAACGTACACGAGTACTTGGATACAAAATTATTTCGTGTTTTTTCATGAGAATTAAAGTAGAAAAAAAGTAGAAAATTTTCTCTAGTTTTAATATGCGTTTCAAAAACCATGAAAAATATTTTATTTTGTTTCAAAATATTAATACATTTAATACTGCCAAACATTTTTATTGTAAAGCTGATATAGTTTCCAAGTTATCTCGGTTCACATTCATGAGGATAAAAACGAAACTCGTTTGCTAATTAATTGTATATTAAACGAAAACACGTATCAAGTATTTTTGAGTTTCGTGTGAGAGGTTTGAATATTGTATGGTCAAAAGAAAAAAATAGTTAGCTTATGTGCAATCGATAATAAGTGAATGTCAGCCAGCGACAGAACCATCTTTCCTACACACTTTCTTATTCCCGGAAATACAGTAAACGATGAAACATAAGAAATATCGAAGAAAAAGTTATAAAGCAAAAACGATTAGAGCGAAAAATGAATGGCATTGAGAGAAATTTGTATCCAATAGTAAGACATGAGAAACATATTGAAAGACAAAACAAAAAAAAAGCATAACGTGTTTCGTATAAAAGCCAATTCGTATTCTTATCGTACTCTAAAAACGTGCTCTTCGAAACATTTGCCAAAAATGGCGTCTTCAGAGTTTAATGGGCCAAGATATAGTAGAGCACACATCTTTCGAGGCGATTCTTGGCGTTCCGGAGAGTCACAATTACGAAAGAGGACTGCGGTTGTTGGATGTTGCTTGTGCCTGATGCTCGTTCAAGGAAGCTCCATGACGTTCTCGCCAACAGCAAGAAGCTTATTCCTTTCTGGGAATGTTAATTGGTCGTTTCGCGAATTACACACACATGTACGAGGGGACCTGGTCCTACTCTCTAAAGAAGTATTGAAAGAGGCACAAACGGGGAAGGAGGGAGGGAAGAAGTTACTCTTCATATCGCAACCATTAACATACCGCGAATGAGCGAGTCGGTTCAGCTATCGCGCTAGCTCCGGGAACTAAACGGCTACTCTCTTTTTCTCTCGCAAAAACTTCACTAATTACTGGAGACCCTTTCCGTGACTTCTGTTTCTACTAACTCGTGTTCACCGTTTCCATTTTTTCGACCCAACGGTCGTTTCGGAAGATACTCCGCTCCATTCGGAATACCTTCACGTCTGGTCTGTCTCTAATCTTCTAATTGTCAAAAATCGAAACATTTATTTACGCTATGAAATTAATCGCCGCCTCATGAAATTTCTCAAGGATCAAGACCGAGGATAATTTTAACCCTTTTCCACAGGAACATTTGTTCATTCGTTTCGTTTATTTATTTATCGCACTCAAGGCCGATCATTGTTTTTGATTGTCAAAAAGATGTTACATTTTGCATTACTTAGTTGCATTGCAGTTCGTTGCATGACAAAGGTTTTCGAACAATGTCAAAGACAAAAAAACATGTTTAATTGAATGGATAAATTTATAGCGACGAAAATATATTCTCAAAAACACGCGTAAACGGTCGTAGAAACTAAGAGAATGAACGACCGCGAAGTAATACGTGATCAGCGTACGAGTTTTTTTGAATTAACAAAACCCCAAAAAGCGATATGTGACGACTAGAACAAAAGAAGAAACGAAATCTGAGTGAGTCAGGACGAAAAGAGAAAGACAGAGAGGGAGAAAGAGAGAGAAAGAGAGGAACGAGCGCCCGAGGACATCTAAGAATTGAGCAGCGAGGTAGACTTGCTCACTGCTCTCACTTCTGAGAGAACACCATATCTACTGGGGTACGAAGGTTCATTTTATTGGAACCGAATAAATTTGTATACCCCACTCACTTTTTTACAACGTTATATGCCCGTCTTTGTCTTTCTTATCGAATTGCACACAAGACGCGAATTGTATCCAGTTTTAAAAAACAATGTTAGCTTCTGGTTGAACCTTCTCGTAATGGGCATTGCTCACATTTTACTATCATGTCCCCGAAGACTAAAATCTCATGATATAGAGATCCTGTCACACTTTGTTACTTCGTTGATTCCACGTCTATAGTAGTATTTCATGTATACATAATCCATTTTTTGTTTAATTGTAGAGTTTTCTTTATTGCTGTTTATTTTTAGTGCTGAGTACTTAATTTTATGATGCTATATAGTCCATTCAGGGATAAGTAACCAGCATTAATCACAGTGCAATAACGCATGCATCGGTCTCTCTCTTTATGTCTCATTCAGTGCAATTATGTATGCATGCATAATTTAAAATAACTTTCAAAAGCTTTTTATCTAAAACGAACCCCTATAAAGAACTTTAAACTAAAAGATTTCATAGTCAGAATAATTGCTACGGAAAGTGCGCGAGACTTGTATCCGTGCTGTAAAATAAGCGCGACTAATACTGGACCATTTGGATTTTCCGTCTGGCCATGAATGAACGCATTTCGACGGCCTTGTAAAAAATTGTTTGCATATATAATGATGATAAGTATAAATGCACTTGATAGTTAAAATAAAAATGAAGAGTTAACTGGTTGGAAATATTGGTTTTGCAGACATCGTAAGACAGGTAAACGGTTACTTATTCTCAGACAGAGGAGTCTGCTTATCAATAAATAACAATAATGATGCGAAGACATAAGATAAAAGGTAAAATCTACGTCGAAAGAGGTTGATGATTAAAAATAATTGAAAAGGTAACTGAGAAGCAGATTCTCGTTTTTGCAGCTTCCGAATATTCCGGTTTCTTCCGCCAAAGAAAAGAGAAAAGGATCAGGACGTGCTTGAAAGAAAGGGAGAGGGTCGTTATTTTTCGTTGAAGCACAGGTTGATGCCTGAATGCCCCGTCATCGTTTTCGGGCCGGAATCCTCTAAGAGCATTCGGCATTTCGTGCTCTCCCGCGATAGCTTGTAAGCGCACACGAGAATCTGCACCCGGAGATTATCTTCATTAAGAGGACTTAGTGACCGAATACAAGATTTGCTCGTTTGCATTGCGATTTCTTGTCAATGCTTGCAAGCCACGAGTTTTATCAACTTGTTTCAAAGTAAAAGAAAAAACATTTATCCTTCCATGTGAGAACTGCACATATTGCACAACACTCACTCGTAGATGGAAATTTATGGTAAACATATACCTGCTGCTTGATCCTTTCTTGCGCAGGTGTGATTTTCGATCGAAATTGTACTCTGGCGAAGTATCCAGTGCTCAAAGAAGTTTCGTTCTCTATACTGCAACGATCCTTCAAATAATCCCGTCCAAGTTACGAATATATATGGATATCCATTCGAAAATTTACGCTCACTCACTTATCGCAGATCAGAAAGAAATTGCACAATGGTACATTAATCACTTGGCACGTATGGCGTGTTCGATGTACACTGTATCGAATCACTTAAAACACAAACAGACACGCTCACGCACTCACGAATAAATAAATCGAAATAAAAAATAAAAAATATATTAAAAAAAAAAAAACACTGCAGATCATCGATGAATCAACATTCCACTTAACTGCTCTTCCACTTAACGAAATCGGATCACAGTACGTCGAACAACAATAAAATCCCTTGGGCTTTCACCAGAAATTTACTCTTGATTTTTTCCAACATTGATACAAAGGCGATGATCGACTTTGCTTGCTGAATAAGTAACAAAAAAAAACCGTGTTGCTTTATGACAATGAAGTTTCGCAGGCTTTTTTTATGGCAACCTAATGGGGAATACTCTGCAGACGGACAGCCAACTGATTTTCAGAGAATTAACATTCTGACTACTTATTCCAGATGTATTTCGTCATTGAATAAATGGTCAGAATCAATACTCGGCACGCGAACGGTTCCAATAGCGTAGATCGGAAGTGGTGTTCGAAGAAAAATCGAAACTATGGTTTCGTGGTTACGAGATCGAAATCTGGTCCAATTAACAGTTGGAACATGATGAAAAATACGGTGGTAAGTGAAAGCAGTACAGCCGGTTCTAAGAAGAGCAAAACCGCCATTGGCAAAATGTGGAATGCACCTCATATTTGGTACAAATATTGCTCTTAAAACAAGCAAACAAGTAAAATTACGTCATCGAGAAACTCCTCCAAGTTCTTAGAAAGCCAACAGCATTGCCACTCGAAGGATTCCCTTGTAATGATGAGCAAGGCCAGTAAAAAGATAACCATGCAGAATGATTCTCAACGAGTATTAAAAACAGTTACTTTCGCTAGTGTCAACAGAATATAACACCTGTTGTAATGGATTCGAATGGTTCTTTCACGACGTCGTAGTCTGAAATTTACGTCTTCGTCAATTCATCGGGCTCTGAAGAAGAATCACAATATTCTTTCTTTTGAAGCTACAGAATGATCCTTGAGGACGGAAAGCACTCCGAGAACGAGATATGAATGACGATTGTGTTTGCGCGAGCGTTGAAAAACCATAAGAAACTATTTTGCAACAACAAAAAATACGATGGAAACCTCCCTCCGAATGCTTGACGAAGAAAATCAGTCGAGAGCTTTGTATTTTTTTCGTTCCTTCTTTATGTCTTCGAGTTAAACATTTATAAACAATCGTAACTGAGGGATTCGACGTAATAGAAGACTATTCACAGTGATCCTGTGCCGAGACTAAAAGACGACTCGTTCTGTTTCTGCCGCTGCTTCGCCGCAGTCTACACTCTTTATCCCGAGGATCTCCTGTTACCCGTTGCCTGCCAAGAGCATTAAAACACACACGGTGCATTCCAATGTAGTAGCGAAGCCTCGTTCGCTGAAGAAGCGCGGCGTGCACCTTTCTCGACGATGCACTTGGTGATGATAAAAAAAACCGACAACAGACACCAGAGACTATTCACCATACTTTTGTCACATCCAAAATTCACTCGATCCTCATTCACCTGAATGGTCAAACATCAAAACTACACTTGATTTCTGTTTCTGTATCATAAAATGACTAAACACTTTTTTTCAGGAAGTTTCGGATGTGTATCTGACTTTCGAAACACTTGAAGGGCGCTCGAAGCTGAATGGCAGAGGAAAGAACGGTGATCACGTGGGCGAAACGACTATCACTTCACCATAATACAACGAGACTCCAGCCGGACTCGGAGTCGAACTGCTCCGGCTGTTGAGATGAAGGCCTCGCAAGACCTTCTCCTTCCATCCTCACCGGCTCTTCCTTCATTCGACCATCTCCACAACCACCACCACCTGCTCTGGGACCATCCACGGGTCCCAGTCTCTCTCTTTATCCACAGGAATACCCCGCTCTTATATCCGTTATCTCAAATAGTCACTCGGTATAAATATGTGCGTAGTTCCAAAAATGTTCGCTCGATTTTATAAATTTTATATTTTTCCTTATCTACACACAGTCGTTTATCTTTTTTTATTGGTGTAAAATAACTTATAAACAACTGGAACGCATTATGTTAAAAAGCTTTAATTTCTATTTGAGCCTACTTATTCGTGGGCGGCCTCCAAACTTCTGAAAAATCTATAAATTCTCTGTTCGCCCAGATAACGATACGTTTTTACGAATATTTTCGGGTTTTTAGCGGAACTAATTAATGTTCCTAATTAATGTACTTTTATTTCAGTGAATTCACCGACATTTCGAACGTCTGATAGTGTGTAAATTTATGTCAAGTTTTATATTATGGATGATACTCCGTTCTCCGATCTTAAAAGCAATATTCATAATTTTTTTACCCACAATTTTCATCGATTCTCAGTTTTTCAAATTCGCTACTATACTTTAAATGATTTTTAAGCAATTACCAGATTCAAAACTAGGCCCACGTGATCGAAGTCTGCTCGAAAGACACTCCGTTGAATGACTATCTTTAAAAAGACACGTTGATACAAACAATTATCTTTTGTTACATTTTGTCATTTTTTTTTCAATTCGCCAAAAAAGATATCATGGCTGTAGACACTGAGCAATCAATAAAATACCGATCAACAAATTGGTATGATAAACACTGCAAAGTTTCCTGAACAACAACAAAAAAAAAAAAAAAAAATACTGAGACAGTGCTCCTTAATTCCAAGCGACATCGACCAGAACTGGTTTCTGAAAGATCGTATGGATGTGATTAACATAAAATGGAGTCAGCTAATAGCCAAGTAGAAAAGCCAGAATGAGTGTCAGATTTGTAAGTGCACCACTGTGGCAAAAAAAAATCTTAATGTTTTTGCAATAATCCTTAGTAAAGTCAGATTATATGAATTTCTTCGAGTGCAAAAAAGGAAAAGACAAAAGTGCTTGTGAAGCTGTGCGTTTGGAAAATTACTACATAAATTTAAAAAAAAATAGTCTTCTCTTTTGCATACATTATGGCTACACAGAGACTTACATATTGTCATCGTATAATTTCAAGATACCTTCGTTAGCCCTGCAAATAATAATTGGTGCTATAAACGAAAATGAGAGAATTAGTTATTGCAAAAAAAAACGTTAAATCCATAGATTCAACTTAACAACTTGTACATGTCCCACGTGCATGAAATCAATTCCTAACATAGGCGCGCGATCATGTAAAGAGAATCTGGTCAACGAATCAATTTCAATAATAACTAAAATAAAATAAATACTGTCGATGACATTGAAAATAATCAACTATTCATAGCGACACGATCTTATTCGAATCGATCTGCATATATTTCGCAACACAACTCTATAAAAATGAGTTCGTTCCAGAGCTGTTTTTTGTCTTCATACTTAGAAGGCCACGTTCGCACATTTTTAATGATATCCTGATTAAATCAATTTTGAGGAACAATATCAATAAATTGGACACATGTTTAAAGGAAAATGAAGATTTTCTTTCCTTTTATTGTTGCTTTTAACCTCACTACTTTTATTTGGGGGTCACCCACTTCACTGTCCCTGTGAAATTCTCTAGAAGGCTGAGGGCAACTGTGTAAAACCCGGCCGATATAAGCGGCTATATTTAACTGAGTTTCAGTTGGTTAACACAATCAAAAATTCAAAAAAACTGTGTCACACTAAGGAATTGATATTCCAGCTGGTACATTGTTAAACGGTCACCCAACCAAGTATTGAGATCGCTAGAGACTGCTGAACTCTGGTGATCGCCAAAGCCACACATCACTGTCAAATAAGATTCTTGCTTTGTTCGCGATCTTGGACCTTCTTAAATTTTGCACAAGAGATATCCGATATGTTTTGAGACGAAAACCACTCATGTGGTTTCGTATATTTAAGAGTGATCAAAGATTTTTTTTCTGTCTCAATATTAGCAATATTTGAAACCGCAAACCCTCCTGGAATCAACAGTCAAATATCCTTAACGAGCTCCTTAATACGAAATAAGCCGTTCTATATACTTTGTCGGATGCACTTAGAAATGCGAGTCAAATAACTTGAGAGTAAAAAAAGAAAGACATCAGGTAACTCGATATTGTATCAGAAAAAAAAGGTTCCGTAATATGATCATCTTTTCAATGAAGGACACATGCTCACTGTCGGCTGTAGTTCCAACGCTATGAGTATCAACTTTCACTTCATTACCCCTTTATATGTTGATTTTTTTTTTTTTTTTAATACTTTTAACCCACCAAGTTTTCCGATTATCGTGTAGTCTTGAGAGAAAAAGGATTGATGGAGTTGAGGAATATTCGTAATGATTTTTTGCTACTAATAACATGTAATGCAGGTCTTGGAAATCTTCTATAAACCTTATAGTTACGATTTTTTTTTCAAAGAAGAACAGCTAAGAAAATCGTTCGTACAGACAATTGAGATTTAAACGAAACCAGACTTCTTTCAATTTATCTTAAGAATATTCATAAAAAGAAATGATCAATGGACCATTCTCAAATAACAAAAGTGCGAATAGTATTAAAAATTCGACTACAAATAATAGGACACGTATGAACAAAATCTGAATTGCATTTTACAATTCACGTCACATTTTCGGTTGGGAAATTATCAACAGGCGGTACATCATGGACATTTAGATTTACCTTTATTTCACAGTTGACCGACCGAGATAGAAATACTTCAGTATCTCCATGTGTGCATATGAATAAATAGCCCTACCAGAAACATCTATACCCAAAAGAAACTGTACCATCACAGTTAACCACAAAAAAGCACTACCTCCGAACAGCTCTACCAAAAAGAGGCAACGTATGACCAGAAGCATCTCTACCCCATTAATTACGCACCCTTACAGAATTACCACAGAATAAAAAGCCTACCATGAGATGAAATCTCTACAAGATAAACTCTACCCTAGCTAATTTCTACCACAAAAAAAAAACACCACCAACGCGAAAGCCTACCACGATTTAAACACTACCCTGGTCAAACTCTACCGGCGATAGATCCCTACCACAATAAATTTCTGCGAAGTTATCTCTACCACCGTTCTACCTTACCGATGAAAACTTCACCAAGCAAATCTCAACGAGTCATTTTCTACCGTAAGAAAACTCCACTAAGCGCAATATCTAACATTCGTGAAGATTAATCTTCATCGTCGATAGAATACTTCTTATGTTACTGGACATATTACAACAAAAAGCCCACAGATGGTAGCATTACGAAATATACGAATCAAATATTCAGGCTGGTTGTATTTTTGTTGTATCTTCATTCAGTGTTTAAAAAAGAGTGTAATAATCAATTGAGAACTGTTATCATGAACATTATATTTAGATATTACTTCATTTTATTAATAATGAAAACCGATCCGACGGACGAATACTTTGATTGATAATTGAATAAGCCATCGATTTGTTTTAATTGTTAATTGTGAAGTGCTGCTATGCTAAAAAAAACTGCATTAACTCGTTTTTCCTAGGTATATTCATTTAAATTTAAATAAATATCATGAATATAATGAGCAAAAGGGAGTGATTGACATTGTTATAATTTTTTAAATGAAAGTTTGTTCATAGGTAATAAAAGTTTTTTGGCCGCATAGTTAGCAGAACGTATTTCAAAATAATCAATTTTTATTTCAAACAAATGAATTTCATTTGAAAATTTCGAGGGTGATGTTTGAATAGTTTGGGGAGTGATTTTTTCGTCGTGATAACTAAAACATTATTTATATTGTAGTAGAAGAGCCCTTCTTGTTGTGTGTACTGTAGAGAGGTGTGGGTATAAGGGGAGGATGTAGATTTACCGGAAAACCGCGTTCAGGTTGTAAGAAAGTAACGATAGGTGCGAAATTATTGTTCAATGTCAATGTTTAAAAATTGTTTGTGCAGTGGGTGGAGGAACAGAAACCTACTAAAACTTGGCCCTCCAACTTGTCGTTTTC
Organism: Campoletis raptor; assembly: GCA_948107755.1. Classification (NCBI taxonomy): domain Eukaryota; kingdom Metazoa; phylum Arthropoda; class Insecta; order Hymenoptera; family Ichneumonidae; genus Campoletis; species Campoletis raptor. Next base: position 25,503,426 of record OX403622.1, on the reverse strand, counting down.
AATTTTTTCCAACGCTAATCTATTCGTTTGCCAGTGATTGTTTGACTCATTAAAATGGTTGGTGGATGAAATGGACGTTGAAAATTAACATTAAAAATATCTCAAAGTTTGCTCCAATTATTTTTAATCTTCATGCTGGCAAAGTAATGCAATTGACATGATTGTTTACTCACCGTTCGATGTCTTGTTCCACCTCTCAAGGACTCGTCATCCAGTCGTCACGCATGGCAAAGCCCTTCGAGTATTGCATAGTCGAGATCCATTGCACAAGACACTCACCAAATCGTTTTCTTCCATTCAATGAAGTTGAATTCTATAATAACGATCGTTCAATATTTTTCAATGTCAGTCCCGCACACATGATTTGATTAATTTCATGTATTCATTAGTTATTCACTGTTGTTTGGCTAATTGACACTTTAATTAATCATTCGAAAGTCAACGCGATTATAGTTAGAATCGTAGTTTTCGTAAGTGAAATTGAGAATTTTACCACCTAAAAAAAAAAGAATGTAAATACTGTCATGAATTATTGTTCTGTATTGTTCATGAAAAAAAAAATGGAATCTATTTTTCCAATTTGATTCTCTACAATTATTAATCATTTATTGTTTTGTTTCATTTTCAGAGAAAGCTCTAGGGTTGCGTAGTTATTTTTATTCATTGAAGATAAAAGAGAATTCTAGCGTAGCGTTGAATTGTTCGACCGACGCTCAGACCGCGCTCTCCGTGTACCACCGGCCGGCGGCGCCGGCGCACGAATACTACTGACCAGCTCTCCCGGCACCCGCTGCTGTCCCGCGCCCGTCCCACCAGTTGCGCTCCGCCCCTTCTCCCCTCGCGACGCACCGACACGGCGAACATTCCCCCACTATGCAGCACGCTCAACCGCAGCAAGCACACGGGACTCACGGGAGCGCGTAGAATGTAAACAAACGAAACGCATACCACACAAATTTACTTGGAAAGACTGTTTGATGTATCGAGAGACGCGGCAGCGTCTTTTCAATATACCGAAAAATAAATTTATCGAATAATAATTTTCGATGATTTTCAATCAATTTTCAATCAAAGTTGTAATAATAATATCAAACGCAAGATTCACGAATAAATTAAAAAAAATATTTTTTAATTTATTCGTGAATCTTGCGTTTGATATTATTATTACTATGGTGGTTATTATTATTATGGTGGTATTATTACTATGATATTATTATTATTATTATTACTATGATATTATTATTACTATTATTACTATATAATATTATTATATTATTATTACTATGATTATATTATTATTATGGTGGTATTTTCGTCGCATCACACGAGTAGTTCCGTGGTAGTATCTTAAGTATTTAATAGTACGCCTAATGGGTACCTGAGTATCTGGGTAGGTAAACAAATCGAAACTTGAATTCATCACATTTTCCACGATATATCGTCATTAGAAACATGCAATTTGGTGAATAAGTTTTCTCCTGAAGCGTCATAAAAAGGCTCGATCGACCCGATCGTGCGAAGGTGACCTTGACATTGCGCGTAAACAAAAGTTCCAGACACACAAGGACGCTATGTACAAGTGGTACAACTCTCGACCACCACGAGCAACTCTCTTTTCTGTCTCTTTGTAAATGAAGCTGATGAGGATTGGAAGATAAAAAAGTTGCACTTAGAAAGAACAAATTTCAAGGGACAAGGTTCGACGTTAACGATGATAAGAAAAAATCATTTCAAAACACTCACACGGATTTGTGATGCGTGTGCGCAGGTTAATTCGTGAATGACCGGCCAAGTTCGTAAACGGTCGGTAAATAGGCCACGTGATACTGCTGGGTGTCGGGACGGGAAAACATGATGGCGTGACGATGGCCGACTCGAATTACGACAGAGCAGACGATTTTAAGCGGGGGGGTTTTCCATGTAAACCCACCGCTTTGCTCGGCAAACCTCGGCCTGCCAATTTTATATTTATTTGTGTCTCCACTCGATCGCGGACGATGCTGTACGATATTCGATGGATTATACCGAAATTAAGAAACACAGGGAAACTATGGAATTTGGCTAGCAGTTTTACTTTTGCCGCGGTCGGATTGTTCTCGAGGATCATTATTGGTAAGTCATCGAACCGTTATTAAATCCTCTTTAGCGACTTGATGCAACACCTTTCGTAATATTATTCATATCACTTCTTTAACCTTCTTCTCCACTTATATTATTACTTTTGCGCACTCCACTCGCTTCGATCTTCCAGACTTTCATGTCATGTATATTTATTGTCACGAATGCTAGCAACGACGTCTCGCAATGATTTTTATAATGCTAATTTCGATCGATTCTCCACCTCGTAACTTTCATACTTAAAACTTATTCACATAAATTTTTCAATCGTGATCTTCGACAACAACAGTGTCTCCAATCAACACGAACCGCTGCATTTTTCAGAATGGTTCAACAAAACTACCGTTTACAACAAGCACATTATTAGAAAGGCACTTGATGACAGACCCAAAAATGTACCGCTCATCACCGTTTCCAACCATCATAGCTGCTTCGACGATCCTGGAATATGGGGTTAGTTTCTTCTTTAAAATTTTGCCTTTAGAATCACAAACCTACTCAAACCACTTTCGTGTATTCAAACTCACACGAGAAACATTTTTTAAATTCAAACATGTGATTTTTATTTTCAATCTCTAGCGCCGTAAATAAAACTATTTATTTTATGAAGCAACAGGTGGTACCAAGAATTTATCATAAATAGCAGAGTATAGATACTGATCTGCTCACGTCAAAATTACAATGTCAAAATTTGACCTGTCGGAATGCTACAAATGTCCCATTTATCTTCATTTGCCTTGGGCCATGATAATTAGACCAAAATTGAGAGTATTCCAAGAATTTAAATATCTTTTGTCACATTTGAATGACGCAAACTTCAATAAAACACACACAGGGTTTTTGGGGTCACAGATTACGAATCTAATCTCAAAATTTAGAAATTCAAAATTGATTGTTTTTTCATTGATTGCACAAAAATCAAAAATTTTCTATTTTTATCAAAATGAAGAACTTACACACTTTTTTAAGCAACGATGATTAGACAGTTTTGTTTTGGAGCGTAAAAAATAGTTCTGCAAGTAAAATTGAGATGAATTGAGCACTTTAACATACGCGAAATGATTAAAAAAACACATTGGGTTACAACAAAACAAACGTCAATACCTTCTGATTTTCAAAATCAACAATTCTTAAGGCCATTTGACCACTTTCTAACTTTTAGTTCGGTACTTTCAACATTGTAGCAAAAAATGGAATACGTCTTGACGTTTTCGAAAAAGTTAACCATTTGGGAAAAATATAGAATTTACTACACGCAACTGTCTCTCTCGTTCTCCCGCGTGTCTACAGCGCTATGTTTCGTTTTTGAGCAATATATGCTAAACTAAAAATACCGCATGCTCTGTTTATACAGCAACCTTGGATCTCAAACACATACTCAGTAGACGAAAAATGAGATGGTCTCTGGCTGCTCATGACATTTGTTTTACCAACGTTTGGCACTCATATTTCTTCATGCTTGGAAAATGCATACCTGTGGTCAGAGGAGATGGAGTTAACCAGGAATCCATGAACTTTTGCATAGAGAAATTGGGTTCCGGCGATTGGGTACACGTTTTTCCAGAAGGCAAAGTCAATGCACTCAAAGAACGCATGAGGTATGTATTTGTTGCATGAATTTGTACAGTGTTGCTGTAGAACAAAATTTTCGTTTTTGCTAAATTTCGAGGATTTTAAAATAAAATTTCAACCCATTTTATTAGCGTTATCAAAAAAAAATATGAAAAATAATAAAAACAGAAATATTTTTTTGCTCTCCAACTATGCAAATTCTTTAACAATTATTTATATATGTATTGCGAATAATGAAGATATTCGGTGATTCAATAGATCTGGAAACGTTAGAGAAGAATAAGGAATTGTAAATTTGTTGGAAATGCTCCCAACAATCTTTTCAAAACTTCATTGTTATTCCAGTCATTTTCTGTTTTTTAAATAAATCTGAACACCCACACGCGAATAATGTCTGTATGTGTAAATGTTCAATACAAAAATGTGTGTCCGGAGATTTTGATGAATTTTTCAAAGTTGTGAAGCTCATCAATCAGAATCAAATGTAGGCAGTCTGACATTTCGATTTGACACAACTGCCAAGAAAAAAATCAGATTTTTCATCCAATTTACAACTTCCAAAATGCACCAGTGATTCAAAAATGAAGACAAATGAAAAACATGATATATCAATTTAAACATCATTTAAAAACAAAGAGAACAAAGTTATATAGAGAGAATAAGTTATTATTGTCAAAAGAGAACAAATTTGGAAATTTCGTCATTTCCTATTACTAAATTTTTGCAAATTCCTATCCAATCGTATGTAATACACAGTTTTATTAACAACGATACTCCTACGGCTTCGACGGGCAAAGTCAGTGGGCATAGCTACCTACTGTTTGATAAAATAGTTTTCGTTCAAAAATAAAATAATTTTTGCCCCTCCATTTTCGCTCTAATCCTTTTCAAGTCTTATTCTATTTGAGTCATAAGTAGAACTTTGATCTTTCAGGTGTAGAAGTAAGAAGTATGATAAGGATCAATTGAAGAATCGCTAATCATCTCTTCCAATGCTATCAGTATATTTATGTGAAAATAAACACCCAAGTTCTTTTTTTTATTCTGTAGAAACGCAATCCAGTTATGAATGTAAATGTACTGCATTTTATAACTAAAATTATCATCGTACATAATTCATTCAACGACAGACATCGCTTTCATTGCGTAATCGAGGGAAATGTATTCATATAGTCAACGAGAAACACGGTTCTTTCCCTCTGACCTCAACGAGGAAAATTTTTTCGAGCTTTATCGAAAAAAAAAAAACGCAGAAAAAAGCAATGGTGAAAAAAATTACTGAATAGTAAATCGCTATAACATAAATTTTTCAGAATAAAATGGGGTATCGGAAGACTGATACTCGAATCACCTGTAACGCCTCTCGTCATACCTATTTGTCACCTTGGCATGGATCAAGTATTGCCAAACGATCCACCCTACATCATAAGAACAAGAAAAAAAGTAACGATGAATTATGGTGAACCAATTGACTTTAGTGAGATGCTTGCCGATCTCAAAGCGTCCAAGGCGAGCGAAGTCGAATCAAGAAAAGCAATTACGGATAGAATCCAGGAAGAACTTCATAGGTGAGGCACAACTTCTCATGTTATGTGGTACATGAGAGAATTATTAACTAAAGACTGCTGTCGTCATAAATGAGAATTTTCCTCATAAAACCTTTTTGCTGTAAATGTTATCCGCCAAATCAACCATAGCGTGACGAACCTTTTAGAGGTGTGCGTTTGACATTATTATATCTTATCTAGTCACAATTCTGATAGCACCGATTGGTAAAAAAATCACAATTTACATTTCTCCAATTAAATTTCGATCGGAATTATTACTTTGCTGAATAGAATTTCCATGTGGTAAAAGACTAAAGTTTGTTAATTATTTAACATCATGTTGAACATTTGAGACTCTTTAATGCGTCCTATCAGTTCCGTAAGTGCGAGAGAATTAGCCGAAGAGGAGAACCTCATTTTCCTCTCAGAGAGACGAGAAAAAAAGAAGTTGCAGCTTATTCTCCAATGAAAGGATAACAACGCGTAGTTCTCGAAAACTCAATTGAGTCGTAGAAAAATTCTAATGCACGTTTTTTACAGTGTCTTGATTTTTGGAAAAAAATATAAGTTGCACGTTGTTCTGCTGTACTCAGATGTATCGTTTATGTATATTATTATTTTCATTTGTATCTTTCGCACTCACACAACTGATACATCTGAACCACCATGAGTGCGAGACGGTTTTAAATCGCAACAGTGAAATTTTTCCATACCGTTAGTTTAATCGGAATAAAGAAAGTTTAAACCCATTTTTACTCTTTTTCTGTGTGTACTGAGACGTTTTCATTTCGATCAAACGAACGGTGTGGAAAAATGTCACTTTTGAAAACTCAACATTAAAACTCTCTAAAATCGACTACATATTTCAAATTTACTCTCAAACTTTCAACTGTATTGATTAGTGAACACGAATTCTTAGCGAATTAAAGCGTAAAAATATACCAAGGCTTAAGTGTTTTTAACAGCTCCACTTTTTCAAAAGCGTCAATTGACGAAGCATTTGAATGATTAAAATTCATCGCTCACAATTCCAGCGAATATAATAGATTCGGAGCATTCCATAAACATTTAAGTCTAAACATGTTGATTTTTTTTTTTTCAGGTTAACAATTACAACGGAAGAGTTACATGTGAAGCTTTGACGTAAAAGTGGCGGTTCACGCCGTCACTCGATATAGCCTCGATTTCGTGGATACTCAATAGAGAATCAATTACAACTGCAAACGAAGCGTACTGGCGAGGCTGTAGGCTTTACATTTTCCTTAAAGGAAGACAAGAAAGAAGAACAACAACAACAATAACATCGACAAAACAAACAAAAAGACATTTAGGGTGATTTAAAATTGAAGATATGATAAAAATTGAAAGAAAAAACAGAGAGCATCGAAAAAGGTTTTAAGCCAGGAGAGAATAACGAGAGATTTTTATACACGGCCGATTCGCCATTACATACATTCTGGCGTATGTAGTAAATATAAAATTTGAGGCTCGATTTTCCAGAGCCCTTTGAATGAGATTGCGATCGAGCTAATAATTGCGAATCGATTACCGTAATTCGATCAAGGGGCAGTCTCATTGTGCAAGTTATAGAATGGCAAGTAGAAAAAATAAGAACTAGTTACTTTGCCACGATCGCAAAGTTACACTCATTAAATTCGCTCCGTAATTTGTGAATCAATTGCGTCACATTAGCTGCCATAGGGTATAATCAGGACGCAACGTTATCGTCAACAGTGAAATATCGAGCGTATTTAATGACGTTTCTTTCCAGGCAAATGATCGTATTGCCGTCTGAAATACACGATAAGATATGGTGATAGATGTTTTACGATATATTATCGGGTATCCAAGATGGAATTCAATGATTCTGTCACTTTGTTCGTTATCTTAAATGGGACACCATTCGTATTAAAAATTGAAAATATATATAATTTCCTAAGGAAATACTCATTGATGCAATTTCAAATATTAATATGACTGTTAATATTTTTTAGTATTCAAAGTTATTGGGAAAGAAAAAATGTCGAATATTTACTCGAAATATAATTAGTTTGTGGTAAAAATGATGGTGATAATTGTCTGTATATATTTTTTTGTCAAATCGTGACGATGCTGATCCCTTCAAAGAAACGACCTTTGCAATTCGGCTTACATCGGCCTCTACTGTCGCGACATTATTTATGTTTACCTGCGAAATTAATACGCATATATCTATATTATATATATATACCGAGCGTAGGCGGTGGCGTTTGATAATGAACTCCACTGAATTAAGAACGTGACAAGAATTTAAAACTCAAGACAATCATCTTAGGGGATTTTTTAAAGATCTTGAAAGTCGATAACACTTTTAATCGATGCTCATTTGACTTTGTCCTTGATGCCATTATTACGTCTCCCAATCTTGGGTACTTATGATTTAAAGCAGTAAAAAGTGACAACGAAAAACAGCTGGTAGTGGGATAAAATAGTTGTCTTAAAAACGAAAAAACAGTTCCAACGTGGAAAGATAAAAGAGATTATTTTATCACTTTGCGTTTTTTCTTCTTCGCAAAAACAATAAATATGATGATGATGCAGTATTGAATTATTCGCAGCATCAAAATGGAGGTCATGGATATTAACGGATCGCGTTAATACCATTGTAGATTTAACACAACCTTCGTAATCGCCCACTGACACGAAAATCTTAAGAGATCATTTTTTTCCCGGAACTATTTCTCCGAAAAAAATGCCTTAAAATATGGAATGCTCGATTTATAAGTATCTTATATAAGATAAATTCGTCGCCTATTTCGAATTAAAGAAACTTTTTAAAGTGTTTTTGAACACTATCTTTCAGAGAATTATCACTAGCAAATATTTTTTATTACACGTCTACGAATGGCTGGTTTTTTTTCCACTGTCAATGCAATACGACATAAACCCCGCTAATGCGATATGGTGAGGATGATAAGTGTTAAATAATTCGAAAACAGCAAGAATATACAAATTGAGCGAGAACTATTATCGGTAACATGTCAAAATAACATGCAGAAATAACACTCGATAACGGTCGATAGGTCTGGTCATGCCCTACTGTCCTGCACGTTAGTCAAATGAATGCGGAATTTTCACAATATCTTTATGCCCTAATTAAACGTAACGAGGGTTGATTTTTATGGACGCACGTCTTACTAAACGTAGAAAAATATGAATAACGATGATAGATTTAATAAATCATTACTTGGGGAATGCAAGTTAATTTTTTGTCATCTTATTTGTCTGAAGATTACAGCATTTTGCTTATACAAGATGTTTTTTTTTGTTCACTAAATAATTAGATGCGACAGTAGAACGATGAAGCCGAGAAGAAGTCTACGTTGTGATTCCGTCAAAAATCTTTTGAGATATAAAATGAGAAATGGCATGTTACAATCGATCAATAATTACAGATACTGGATTAAACTTGGCTTTAAACAAATGTAAAAATCTAGCACTCGTTTGACTAACATGCAGTACAGTTGTTACTTCAACAAAATGAAAATAAAATTTAAAACCGTATACCATTCAAATCTAGAGTCGTTGGACGTTAAATACATGGAAAGACTATTTACAACATTTTTCTAACAGACTCTGTGTTATTTTGACGTTGTGTTATTTCGACATAGTACCCCATTTTTAATCGCCGTTGAAAAAAAAACGAAATCGACAATAGGATAGCGTTGACGAATCGATCATATTCCAGTAGACTGTATTTAAGGTATTATTAAAGCACTAACACGGCAACTTGAAGATTAAATTGAAAAAAAAAAAAAAAAAGAAAAAACCATGAAAAAATCCTTCCAACGTTGAATTTTACGTGCATTAATGACGCTCAGGAAAAAGCTGCCTAAAATTCTTTAATCAATGTTGTTTAGAAACTCAAAGCTAATAGTACAAGTGCTAACGATTTTGAATGTAGACGGACGAAAAGAATTAGCAGAGTCACGGTAAAGGAATTTTGTTTATTCGCTCAAAAAAAAAAAAAAATTAAACGAAGAGACGCATTGCTTGAGTTGAAAGAATATTAATGCGTGTATCGTAACACTAAATTTCAATTGAAATGAATTCTACGATGAAATATTATTTCGGACCATCAGTTTTTACTTACAATTAATATTTTACTCTGAGATTTGTCCCAAAGATTTACAGATTAAATTCCCGAAAGCGTATGTTCAAATATTTATATATACGGATATATATATTATATATTAGACGCATCTGTAAATGCTAACGATGAAATATAAGGTACAGAGTACATTCAACCATTCCAAACGCATGAATATAATATCGTATGGAAAACAGTACAGAAATAAAATGATAGACAGCACCCATTCGAGAATACATTTTCTTTTAAACATGATATACTTTCTTTAAACATTCGACATCGAAAATCAATTTGGGACGAGGGCAAATAATGAATTCGAGCGTTTGCCTGTTCCACTTGGCACAATTTTGTATATATTCAACCTCGATTCAAGAATAAGATGTTATAGAACATCAGTAGCAGCACGAAACGTAGAATAGTTCTGCGTTTTGTACTGACAACACATAGCGAAGCGGATTTGATCAAAAACTTTGCTACATATATGGTTTATTTTTTTTGTTATAGATAAATTATAATAATAATGGAAGAGAATAATTATACAGATTGATAGTTTCACTAAATTTTGTATTTTTTTTTTCTCATTCATTCTTTACTGGTCAACGATATTGATTTATTACGAAACATAGTATTTGGATGGTTGAGATAGAAAGCAATGACTATTTTTATGTGGTCAATAATATTGCTCTTTTTTTAGGCAAGGTCTAAAAATTAAATACTCAAAAATGCGATAATCTATCATTTTTATCTGATATTGATTGTTTAGGTCGTTTCTTAACCCAATATTAAAAATATTTAAAAATCTTCATAAAAAACGTTTATAAACCGGAGCAAAATTTATAAAACTCATCAAACAGCATATTTAGCGACAATAATTCGATTGTTTTGTTAAACAATATATAACGCTGCTTTTTTACGATTAAAAATTGTTCCATTCAATTTTTACCCAGCCGATGAAAACAATTTTAAAATAGGCATCGACGCAATTGCTAGTTATTTTTGTCCGTTGCAAGAAAATCAATGTGCCTTATTGATTTACTTATATTCGCATATCTATCTTTTCATATAATATACTAGAAATTATTTTTAAACAACGGACGAAAACAACTGACGTTTGTCCCCACCGCCTGCAGGGGGACAAGTACGATTACGCAAGCCATGCCATTAAACTTTGAATCTCAAAATTCGTTTACGAAATTTTTGTGACAAACGGACGTCGATACAGCTGTTCGAAAAACTCGAAGAACAATCAATGTTTGGAGAAACAAGTTTAGTTCCTTAGCTTGACCAGTAAAAAGGATCATTTTTTTAATCTTTACGAACTTTGTTCGATAGCAGAAATACCTTAAAAAAGAAAACATGTAACAAGAATTTCAAAATATTGGATGATGTGTACGGCAAATAACAACGGCGACAATACAGGAGACTCAAAATGATCGTGAAAAATTAACGTGACAAATTTAACTGAAGACATGAATTTATGAAAATTTGTTTTTTTTTTTTTTTCATACGAACTTTCCGCATAAAACGTTTTTTCTGGTTGCGTTCCTAGCTTGACTAGTTCATATCAGTGACATGTGCTGAAACGACATGAGAAAATAAATCAAAAACGCGGAGCCTTTCGTATTTATGTTGAGGATTATCAGAAAATTTTGGAGTGAAATTGAGGAGAAAGAAGGGATCTAATAGTTATCGGGATAGAAATCACGTGGATTCTAGCTAACGATTCACTTACCACACTGTATAGGTGTACTTTTAAATTTTTTGCCCAATTCGATTATATAATTCAATCATAATGGAGTTTGCATCATTCGCAGTCATCGAAATACTTTTTTTTCGTAGAGTCCAAAATTTGTATGGAGTGATAAATTGAAAAATATTTTTCTGACGCCTTAAAATTCCGTTTGCGAAAACCAATTCAAATTATTTTTAAAAAATTAAGAAATTAGTGAATACAAAAAAAAATATTTTTCGGTGCGTCCTAACAATGCAAAATCATAAACTACTTTCCACCATAGAGTTAAGTTCGTAACACAGCAACTCTCTCGGTAGATTAAAAGAAAAAACGATACGCAGGATTTTCGGGGTTTCATAACAACCTTCAAAATTACACAGACAGCAAAAAATATTTCACGTTTCCCTGCATATGTACCGGGAGTTTATGATTCCAAGACAAGAGACAAATAGATATTCACAACTTTGATTTATCGACGGAATCATTGGCATGAAAAAAGTTATGACAACAAAGCTACTACGACGACGATGAACAACGAACGCTAATGGAAAATGAAGAAATTATACGAGAGATAAGAGAATATTTTAGTCCTGACATACAAGATTTCTTCGGCGACGTACTATCTCACTCGACTAAAAAATACTGAGAGTTTTTTTCGGCGTTTTTGGAGTTGGAAAGGAAAATAGATTCTGTTACGATTGGCTCCCTCAATTTTTTCTACTCGAACGATACGAGTCTCATTCTCTCTTTTTCACTCTACCGTTGAATTCATGATATAGTTTCTATATAATATTTTTCCGTATATGTATATAATATTTATGTATATATATATAATTGTATACAAGATGTCTAAGGTTACGTGATCAATTTTGTAAACTCATTTCCATTATTGAAATACGAGTAAAATGATTATAATGCGATATTCTTATCGGAATTCCGTTTCTCCGATTAGTTTATAATTATTGACATTGACAAAAATAGTTTTCTCAACTTTGATATAATCAATAACTCTTCAGGAAAGGAGAGAGAATTGCATGGAGATACAGTGAAAGACTTTTCGATTCGAAACTCATTTCTGATTTCAAGTTCACAGTATTGACCGTTCAACTTGAAACATCTTGTATATAAATTTCTTTTTATATATATTTATATATGTAGTCTCGTGTATTCCGAGGCCTGAAATTTGTATAATCCTAATTGTGGCCTAAATTTCAATGATTTTAATTGGTGACCCTCCGAAGATTAGTCTTGTTGAACGAACATATGCTGTCAAGCAACGCGTTACGCTCATATACTTTTTGCACCACAGGTTGACCACCAGTTGTATTGTTATTACTATTTATCGGTGGACATTTCGGCGACTGTTCGACACTATTATTTCTGTTACCCATTAAATTAAAAGGAGAGTTTGATGACATCGGCGTTGGTGTTTGCATCGGTGGTGGAGCGGGTGGTACGTTTTTTACGACTATGGAGCTACCTGGTAGTTCCGTCGAACCTAAAGGACAACATTAAAAAACGTTCGTTTGATTTGAATATTTTTATCATTAGTTTCTAAATTTTCACTATATTTTTCTATCTTTTGAAGTGGCAAATCAACATACTATGGAAATGAAAATATACGAAATCAAGAGAAAAAATACACTGTCGCGACAAACTTTGATGCAAGACCATCCTTAGAACAAGATTTTCGACAACTGGACTAAAAATTTCATGTTTTGAAGTATTCTTGGACTATAAATTTTATGTTTTGGCCTACTTTGGATTTTTTTAACTAAACGTCAGATAAGCACAGAGGGGGAAAAACCAAATAACTATATTCAGACATAAAAGTTGACTAAATTTAACAAATTTTACCTCAAAACGAACTATCTATTAAACGCGACTTCGCTTTTTATTAAAGATATTACATTCGATTTTTTTAAATCCTCCTCTCCTTCACACGAAGTTAGTTACAGAATTATAAAGTAACGAACAAAAAAAACCAAGAAATCTTTGAATCCATGATATTAGTCGTCAGTGATTTCATCTCGTCCATTACTGGACGTACGCGATGTTCAGAACAAGATGAATCATTTAACAGGAATTCAGAAATTTTAGAGATTAAGAAAAATGTTGTATCATGCAAAAAGTTGTGGGTTAGTTACGGAGCACCAAATTAAGAATGAAATATTTAAAGGATTAAAGTACTAGATTAGATAGAAAAAAATGACTAAAGTGAGATTTTTCAATGCGGATATTTAAAAAACACGTTTCACGAGATTTTGATGACAAAATTAGAGTCTATACGATTATGTTCCACTGTCATAATCCAGACTCTAGGAAATTTTTTTTTATATATCGTTGTTTTATAAATGGCGAATGAATTGTAATTTAGTTTAAAAAAATAGAACGCAGCATGCACGAAGTACCAGTAAAATGAGAAACAATTGATGCGACGTGAAATACGAAAAAAATGAAAATATAAAATGCGATAAAACGTTTTAATGGAGACCTACGTGAAATGAATGAGCGTAGTACACGCCATCAACTTTTGTGTCCACCTGGCCGTAGGGTATGCCGTTCGTGAATAGCAAGACAGCACAATGATTAGTAAGTTGCATTAGTCAAAAATAAGAAAATTAGTATGGCGTGAGAATTTGTATCGTAGTAATAACGATTTTTTTTTCATGTTAGTAATATCAAAATTATTAGCATGTTCAAGCTGAGGAAATAGCTGAAAAATTGTTCTTTTGTTTTCTTCAGGAGCCCATAATCAATGGAAAGAGATTTGCAACTATTTGAAAAGTTAGCTCTTTGAATATTTTTTGAGTTTGTTGAATGGAGTTGAACGTAAACTTTTATATCATAAATTAATTTTGTCTCATAAAGTTGGGAGAAAAAAAATAGAATAAATTGTTCACCATGCGATGGAGGTGTTAGAGTTCCTACGCTCGTAGTCGTCGAAGTACTGGTCGGACTGTCTGATCTTTCAGGGCTCTTCCCATTTATCTGTTTGATGCCATTGGTGCCCAATTGACTCGCTGACCTTTGTTCCTGGGCTAATTTTTGTTCCTTTTTCTACATGAAAAATAGAAATAAATATATGAAGCGTCCGTGACGTTAAAATCATTGTAAGTGTTCAATGCGAGTGTCCAATATTGAAAAAATAAATATTTGGTTAGAATGTTCCAGGTAAATTCAAAGTATTTTTCTTTTCAAGCGACTGCCACGTAAAATTTTGTTTCTTGCCTTTACCGAACTTTGAGAATGAATTCTAACATTATCGTTGTTTCGATGACAGTCTATCAGAGGTTATAGAATGATAAAAAATGGAAGCATCATTCGAGTTATCATTTTAACAAAATTTCGATATTTTGTTTGAGAAAATTTGTCTTTATTCTGATTTTATTCGTCGCACGATTTTTGCGCCAGCCACATGATAAAACTTTCTTTCAAATCAACTTTACGTTCGATTATTGTATCGTTTTGTTGCATGAAGGGAAAAGAAATTTGTGTTCATCAGAAAAAATGGGAATGATAAAGATTAATTGATCGAAAACTCGACTAACCAATTTATGTTTGCGTCGCTTTAATTCTTCCTCGGAGCTCATCATTTCTTGTACTTTAACAAGACGTTTTTGATGCCTTGCGACTTTTTGTTCGTCCCTCAATCGTTGTTCGGCTTTATTCGCGGCCTCGACTAGTGCATCCTTTAAATGGCTTGTTAGTTTAAAGTGAGGCTTCTCCAAATGAGTAGCTAACAAAGCAGCGCGCCTTGCACCATCCAGAAACGGATGCTCAAGGAGATTCGCGAACGTCGGAAGATCCTGTTTCACTGCCTCACGGGACAAAATCACTTCGAGGAGATTCTTCAAGCTCGGATCCGAGTGTGACAGCTCGTTGCACGTAGCTTCGAGCAACGGTCTTCCAAAGGCCATTTCGTACAATACGTGGCCGAAAGAATAAACGTCGACTTGAGTCTGTAGAATGGAAATTACAAGTAAAAAACAGATTATTCATCTAAACTTAGCCTCAAAATGTTCGTTGCAAAAATCACTTTGTTATTGTAGCACATTCCACGACGAAGTAAAAGACCGAAAAATGCTGTTGGTTAATGGTAAGAATATATTTATTTTCAGGATGCTGTAGTTTGCACTTAACGAGTGTTTTTTTTTTTTAATCATCTTTTCTATTCTAGACTAAAATGTGTTTTTTTTTTTTTTTTTAATTGCAGTCGTTTTGAATGCACTATTCCGTTGGTCCGTTAAATATCACGTGGTGTATAAATCACTTTATCGGAATGCGAAGAATGCAAAACTTTTTTTTCTCCAGCAGAGCCCAAAGTTCATATGCAGTGTTTTTATGATTATTGAATGGTCATTTCTTGTGTTGCAGAAACTAAATCCATCGAAAAAATTGGAATGATTTAAAAAATTGAAAAAAGAACTAAAATAATGGAAAATCTGTAACAGCGCAAGAGGTTTCTATTATTTTTTAACAAAATCTAGAGGCATCAATCCGAAGCAGTTTATAATTAAAGGTCGAGCATTGTCTAATTTAAAACCTTTTTGACTAAAAAATCTAAACTTACCGTAGCATGAAGCTTTCGCCTTTGAACGACGTATGGCCGATAAAAAGCTGGCAAGCCAAGAAGACCATTTTCAATATCGAGTAGTTTCGCTCCCGTTGGTGTAAGAATTACGTTACCAGTGTGCAAGTGACCGTATGGTAAACCCTTTTCTTGAAGGTAACTCAGGGCTTCCAGGATCTTTAAATATTACAAAATCAATAAAGTTGAGTGTCATAAAAAAAAAGTAAAGAGAAATTAGTTCAATGAAAGAAGAGAAAGAATATCAAACGACCTCTCGTCTTACCTGATAAGCGTAAGTGGCAATTTCCTGAGTCGGTAGATTCTGAGGTTGTTTAGGATTGCCATACTTTTTGATGAAGGGCTGCTTTGGTTTAGTGTTGCAAAGCACATCTCGAAGAGTGCCATTAGTATGAAAGTGTCTTATAGTAAGAGCCCCTGTATCCGCGACATGCTGATGAACTATAGCTTCAATATGAGGATGTTTCAAAGTACTCAGACTTTTGAAAACTCCTTGCATATCCTTGTCGTGGAGATGCTTGTCCGGACCAAATTCTACCCAAGCAAGTAACAACTCGTGTTTCGGATTCTGACGATTTTTCACCGTGTAGTAATGCTTCCGCAACCGCCATCCTATGTCCGGGATGGCTTTGCCGATTTCAAAATTCGCGTCGCTCCTCAACGCCAGTGACACTTGTTGCAGCGCTATTTCTAGAAAAAAAAAAAAAAAAAATCAATTAATAATCATGCACAGGAATATATTGTTAATCTGTGAGTTGAAGAATTTTTTTAACAATTATGACATTAAAGTTTGAATCGTTGGAGCGCAACAACAATATTTCTTTGTTTCGTTGTTTTTTAACTTTCGAAATGGACTCAATTTTTTTCGGACATTTAATTTTTACCTCGTGAAAAAAGATCATTTAATCCTAGCAACCAATTATACTGCGTATAATTTTGTCTCTTTTTTGTGAAGAAAAAAGGAATTCCGTTGCATTTCAACGATGCAAACTTCAATTTCATGAAACCCTCCAGTACTAAATTTCAAGTAAATTGCACTTAAGGAAAAATGTATGGCTCAAAGGGTTTAATGATTATTCGATTCTTTTTTTTTTCTCATGAAGATTAATTATTTGTATTTTTTTTTCTAATAGTTCATATAAATTCTGAGTACAAGTACAAGATTTTCGACTGATATTTATGGCCTTGGCCTATTATCGGTTGAGAATATTAAAAATGATTACTGTTCTGGTAAAAAATTGTGAAATCTTGCATGAGTAAGCTTCATAATTCTCAGTGAATCAAATTCTTTGAGAAATTCGAAATTTTTTGATGTTAGCCTGACTTGCAAAATTTAAACTCTAAAATAGATCACATGAGCAGAATGTTCATGTAGATCAGACATAACGATGATTCATACGAAGGCCTCACCATGCAATGGCGCTGTATAGTTGTCAGGATCGAGAAAGTGTTTCATCGGCAACGACGATGCCAGTATGGGATTCATTAGAACTGTGTTTAGGTAATTCTGAAGAGCAATTTGTCGTTGAGCTACGAAGTCAGCGTCCATATTACCGATGATTCGTTTTGGTGGTAACGGCAAACTGATGCCCGACACCGATAACGCTCCATTGAGCTGGACAAAGTCATTGTACCGTCTGCTTACTCGCCAAGATCGCTCTGGAACAGGACCCCTCTGCGTCCTTATCACGTACTCCTAACGATAAACCGATAAAAGATGACTTTTCGTTCGTCATCGTGTGTCACATTTGATACAAGCCCGAATAAGCATTTCACAGAGAATGATTATTTCAAGGGGTTACATACGTCCAAGATTGTCAACAAATTATTATTTTTTCTCCTCTTCTATTGTTTATTTTTCATTGAGCCTTCAAAGACACAGAAAAAAAATTCTTTCCTTCGTTTCTCTCATTTTTATTTGTATTCTTTAATCGGTTTTTGTTTTTCATTTTTTCGCGATCGTTTTCTCTATAGAGCCAATTTTTTTATACTTTTTTTATAAGATTTATTTTTTGTTATTTTTTGAAATCGCGAAAATTTTTTGTCGATTTTTTCAAGTCGGTTCGTGCTTGAATGGAATATTATGCCGTTCGTGAGGTTGTTTTTTTTTTTGCTACCAATGGCAACGGTTTCGAATAACGCGATATATTGTGTGTAAACATAAACTAATAAAAAACGATTCTTGGACGTAAGGGATCAATTGATAATGTGAAATCGATACTTTGTTGTATTTTTCATAATAGACCTTGGACAAAATTCCTGGAACACACTAGTTATTGTTGACGATCGACGTATGTAAACCCCTGAACGGTATAGAATTTCGCATCAATGAAATACATTTAATAAAAAATAAAAAACATTCGATACATTTTTAATAAAGTTTATAAAGCTGCTCTAAAAAAAGTCTGGAAAAAAAACTTGCGTGTGAGGATTTACAAGTAAATTTTTGCAAATCACGTGAAAATCATCAACGAAATTCTTTTTCTATAAAAACCTATTACATAATATAACTCACTTCGATACTCAAAATATTTACCATGTCAATAACTGTTCGTAAGCTCTTGAAAAATTCTAATCATGGAAAGAATTGAAACATTGAACGATGTTAAACCATCAAAACGAACGTAAAAAAAATCTGTGTCACTCGTCACTCAAATGCTCGATTCGTTTCAATTTACAAGTCACAATTTTGTTTCTTGTACGAAAGAAATCCAATGAAAATCATCATTTATACTTGTTTGTTCAACAATGTAACATTTCTTTAATTTCTCATATTGATAAGCCAATGTGTCTACTGATAATACTTAAGTCCCCGCACATTTATAATTTATTGCAAAATTCATATGGAATGCAAGAAAAAAACTGAAAAAATGTACTTATTTTTATCAATTTACTAAATGAAGAAACTTCATCTGACTTTGAGTGATTTTACGTGACGCTTTTTCGTATTTTCAATCGATTTGAAACTGTAAAATGAATTGTTAATTAATATTATCATCCCCAGCAATCGAAAACAGACGAAATGTGGATTGCGAATGGTTGACCAATGAAAGTGATAATTAAAGATTCACATAGAAAATAATCTATTCATATATTGGCTTTTTAGTGCCTGCATTTGGCACCGAAGAGGCAGAGCATTTTTAAAAAATCGTAAATCAACCACTAAACTTATTTTTTCCAGTTGTTCCAATAATCCATTTTATATAAATCCGTGCCTGTTAAAAAATCTCCCTGATTACGATTCATAATCTTTAAAAATCAAGTACCGTAAAGTATATTTGAAAAAGGCCCTAAAAATCAAATGTTGCTACAATATAAAACTTTTGGATTTAACAAAGAAACTATTCATAGTCGACAAAAATAATGAACCATTTGAAAATTGTATGGCGTGGAAAGAGATTCACTCGCGCAATAGTTCACTGTGCATGTTTAGAAATTTTCTATTCCCATCTTTGACTGTATCAACTCACAATCAACAAATTATTGAAATTGAGCCATTTTCAGATAAAATTTTGAAACCAGATGTTATTGGCATGGCGCAAACTCAGTCATGGATTAAAAAGGTCACAAATCCCTCAAAATCAGAGCGATCATGAATATCCTTGCAAATATTCAAGTTTATCACAGTCCTGATGTATTTAGTAATGCTTGCTAATGTCATTCTCAAAATTTGATAGTCAAATTTTTGCAAAAGCGGTCGATGCATGAAAAAATTGTAGAATAATTCTATTAGTCATATAGATAGTCTAATTGCCATGAATTGATTCTATCGAATTTAATTAAATCAATTTTCTCTACAAAATTAAGGTTTTTAGTTAAGAAAAAAAAAAAGTGGAAAAATTGCACTGTATATTCAGAGTAAAATAAGACACGTAAATGCATCTTCAACCTTCCACATCTGACCTTTGTCAACAAACTCTGTTAAAGTGATAAATGACTTGGATTTTGGAAGCAGTATTTTCTGAACTATTTAAATATTGAAGAAATCACTTTTGTGTTGTCTGAACACTAGTCAAAAGACTAAATTTGCACATCAACATTAAACAAGATTTTTTAAAATAATATTGTAATCAATGTAAACATTGATTCCATTTGTTTAAAACGTTTTCCACACCAATTCAATTAAATCCAAAATGTATGTATCATTGAGATTAATGATAAGAAAGTTATTTTTAAAAATCAGTATCGCAAGAATCAATATTGCAATCTAAAAAATGTTTTCAACAGTTTTTGTACAAAAAAAAGCTCAAACCCAAGACCTAAATGTAACATAATAATGAATCTGAAAAGAAACACTGTAAAAAAATCATGCTACTAGTAATTATTTCGTGTTCTATTTATTACGTATATTCAAAAGTGAAATGTTCTATATTTGAATGGAAAATGACGAAGTGTCATCTTCTCTGAATGCAATGAAACAAACGTCAAAAAACGAAAAAATATATATATATATAATTACGTGATACACGACGGAAAAAAGTACAAAGTGATGGATTGAAATATACAAAGTGAACTGTCACAAAAAAAACGTTCGGAAAAAGTCTTCGTTGTAGATTTAAAAAAAAAACACAAGATAAAAAGAAAACAATACAAGGAAATATCGAAAGTTTAAATACCGTATGTCCGTCAATCGTTCTAGCATTCTCAATAACGCTTGTCAGCTTTTCCGTATCATCTAGGAGCACTTTATTCGTGTATCTCCTCTCAAATAGAGCCATTGATTATTAATCCAAGATAGAGGAGAGCCCGTGATGGGCGGGCTTCGAGTCCTCGTCGTCTTCCTCGTCCTCTCTTTCTCTACCGCGTAGTTTATAAGCGGTGCCATAAATGACGCGCCTAAGCTTCATTTCAACATGGGTTAAAACGAAATATACAGTGCTTTTTTTTCCTATCGTCGCACTTTCCACTTTCTTCAACTCCCATTCGTTCGCACAATTAAAATATGCTATCTCACAAATTTGACCAAAAATAAATGGATAATATTGCACCTCGAGAAGACGATGGTCTGATCAGTCAGAGCGGCCCGAACCCCCTAACCCCCGAGCCCCCCCGAAACTCCCAAACTTGGATACACAAAACCACTGACAAGGTTCATCATGAAATTACACGTTCGAATTGTTTCGATCTAGACTCACTTCACTCGGTTCCACCTCTTTTTTTGTATGCACAAACTGTTTTGTCGGTCGTTCTAGTAAGAATGCTCCGATAACGCCATCTGTGTTCTACAAGCTCAACTAATTATAACTATTATTGTAAACAGAATTCATTCGTGAACATATTTGTTTACTTTTTGCCCAACGGTCGCATTACTTGGATTCTATAATGTCAAATATATTTTTTCATTACGATCTCCCATTCATTCAAATGATATAATTACATAATTTTATGAAGAATGTAATGATTGACAATAAAAGTCTTACGACATTTTGCGATACATCTGATAGTTTCGTCAAAAAAGTGAACAAATCTTGGAAACTACTTTCATGTCGACTTTGACCTTGAATAACTTTTGAAAGAGTAGATTTAATCATGTGACAACAAGTGACCGTCTTTATAAAGTGTTCCATCCTCTACGGGAATTATTCACATTAGAACATTGGACACTCACTCAACCGTTCAAAAAGTAAATAAATAAAGTTGGATAAAAGTGATGTTGAAATTCGAGTTAGTGAGGATTTTTTTTTGTTTTTCGTATATATTTACGAAAGTGAAAAAATTGTGTTTCATAGTTCAGTTCACGGAAATTTCACCCCTGAAAGTTTCGATGCTACAATTGATGTAAGTCAAAGTATGTTCATAAAAACACTAAAAAATTAATTAAAAAAATAGATGTTTAATAAAAATTGAACGACAATGCTGCCTTACGCATAATTTTTTTACCAAGAATATCAACGAAATAAGAATTCTGGGCATTTTCGCCTACGATTGTAGCTGCTGATCGTTCGTATCCGCTAAATTCTAAGAAAATTGACAATTTTCTATGAAGTCCACTAAAATTCGTTCCCCACCGCTATTTCACTGTACAAGTACAATTCTTAGCAGGGAATAAAAAAATAAAACATCCGAAAGCATGGCATTAACGAATATTTTTCGTTTATTTTGAGAAACAATCGACCACTTTATTCGAAAAATTCCGGAAGTCGTGAGAGAAGATGTTTTCGGTTAGAAAAAAACGTGAAAAAACATAAGCACGCGGCTTTGAGAACAGTTGTGTATTGACACACAAGATTTTAAACGATATCATATAGGTATAAATATATATATATATATATATATTTATATATACCGCATCCCCAAGCCTTATACATATGAGACATATATATAGGTTTATATCTGTATATGCACTGGTAAGAAGGGTATGAGAGATAGTACTACGTCATGGAACAAGATATATTATTTTAGCTTGAAATTTACACAAAAGGTCCTTCTGCCTGTTTTGACAAGCTGGAGGCTCCTCAATTCTGTCTTCTTAGACATCATATCCTTCTCTTCTTCCGCTCATTTCCGGAAGCCTTTTATTCGTGTACCACTTAACCAACATTTTTATACACAAAAACTAAAAAAAAAATACATTTTTTATTATTTCGGACTAGTCTCAATCATAACTTATTATCATAATATTTTGTTACTTTGGTAAATACTTTGGTCGATTATAAAATATTCACTATTTTTCATAAAATAATTTATAAATATGAATTAAAATATATCGTTGTTCGCATTAAAATACTTCATTTTTTTTTATCGATTATTAATCTGCAATTATTAAACTGTAACAAGCACACAGAATCGCAGAAATTTTTCGATTTGTTTCATTGTCAGAATAATTGTCGTACGATACAAATATAGGACAGAAAATACTATTAAATTTCTACGTTATCGAAAATAGCTGAAAAATGTTATTCCTATGGAAAGGGTTTGGCGATATCAGTAATAAGGAAGCTGGTGAGATTCGTGACAACTTGACAGATGCTGATGGCCCGAATGACTGTAGTTTTTTATTTCATGACCCTCCAACTGATTTTGACCCTGATAATGATGATTTGGACTTGATGAGCTCGAGCTCGATGACACACCACAACTGTTGTTCAACAGCATCGGTGTTGATGCTCCTTGAATCGCAAATGGCCAGGACTGTAATAAAATATTCTTATGTTATCGAAATTCTATTTTCTTTATTTTATAAAATTATTTAAATTTCGAACTAAAATCGTATATAGTTGTGCAGAATTGTGTTCTTAGAGAACATTTTATGGATAAAAACAATCGAAACTATTCGATTGTTTTTCTCTGATGCAATTTCGGTAAAATTTTTTATAGATTCTTTAAGAACACGTACAAATTTTTTCAAGCACAATAAAAAATGATGAACAATCTATTCAGAGAGTTTTTTTGTTGCCGATAATTAAAATTCAAACGAAAAATTCACACTTTTTAACCACTTTTTTTATTCAGTGTTTGAATATTGAAATGAAACGCAAGAATGGAATCTTGCAGCATCCGGTTCACACTGAACTGTTATATTCCATAACAAGGAGAAAGACTGAGCTTTAATAGTGTAAAATAAAGAGTGAACGACCAGTCAGGGTTGCGGTGGGGAAATCGAGGGTGATTTGGTCCACCTGGTAAGACGTAAACAGAGATAAAAGATGTTTCTGTGTTTCAACTACCAGAAATCTTCTCGGCCTCGTCACACACGGATTGGATCCACCTGGTCCAATGTTATTCCGAATCGTCTGTTAGTCTATCTTTGCTCTCGCTTTGAGATATAAAAATCTACTTGTTTTTGTCGAATTTAAACAAATATTTTTTCAATTACTCACGCCACGAATAGTTTTCAAAATGTTTCTCGTTTATAAATGTTTTTTTTTTTTTTTTCAACAATAACGATTGAACAATACTTCAATGAATAAAAAATACGGTTTTGATCAAATTTTATTAAATTCCAATCCCTGTCCAAAAATAAGTGAAAATTTTAATTCAATACATTTTAAAGTTATCGTTTCGTTTTCTCGAAAAACCGTTTCACATGTCGATCAAAAAATCGTGGTTTAAGTCAATTATTTTCTTAACCTGATATTCTTTATATTGAGTAGGTCATCAAATCTAGAAATTTTGAATCTTTTATTTAAAACTTTTATAATTCAAAATTCCCCGATCGATTTTCAATGAATATTCTAAATATGGCGCTCAAATGACATATTTTTTTTTTTTGATTTCCTTAAAGACACATTTGACCAAATTTTTATATAAATTCGAGCATAATATGAAAATTAGTTCACAGGGAAAAGTCGGGTGGGTTCGGACGGATATATTACTTTATCCACAATGAATACAAAATTTATGTACGTAGCTTCGATTGTCCGGCGGAATGGACCAGCGCGGATTGCCTCATTTTTCTTTTCGTTGAGATTAAACTCGGAATATCAGTTATTGTAATTATAAAATTGGGTTCACAAGAGACTAAAAAGAAAAACTGTTCATTTTTGATTTAAAACATTTTATTGAAGCAGCGAATCTAATTTCATTTATTCCATTTTTTTAAATGGACAAAATATTCGTATTACCACAATGACCTCAAAAAAATAATAATAACTATAGATTTACTGCAAAATCAATTGATAAGTGCAAAATTTCACGCTGTCATATTTTCATCGAGAACGTTAGAAGTTAAATTCGTAATTTTGATGCAACTTTACTGTACCACCGCTTGTTTTGTTTTCCTCAGATATTATCGCCAAATTTATCAGGTCGTTTTTTTTCGAATAATCGTTTCAATGTTAACGCCAATTGTATGATTGGCGGAAACAAAAAAATGGGAAATATGTCAGATCACAGTTTCAATTTTGTTCCTTTGTATCATTCTTTATAATGAAATTCAATAGTATGAATATTTGACACGGTAAAAAATTATTAACATATTTACCAAAAAAATATTTCATCAACATATTGCTACCATTTCAAAATGATCGAGTAAAAAAAATCGTCTTGTTGAATTTGATGAGAATATTTTGTGGAAAAAAATGAGAGGTCGTGCATTAAAATCACTTGAAAAATACGGATGATTATTCCACAAATGTCAATAAAAATACGAAATGATGGAATTTTATATTCAATAGTTGATGGTTCTGCAAATCTTTCGTTATTGATATTTTTTCTATAAATTAATGAGACATACTGTAATTCAAATTTAACGTTAATTCGTTAAATTTTTGTATTAAACTTTGGATTCAATTATTATGAGAATTGAACATTCATTTGACTGGAGTAAAGCAAATATTTTATCTTGAAAAACACTGAAATCGATTGATTTATAGAAATTTATGGGTGTTTCGAACTTACCAATGCCAGTGACAATGATCTCGTCGAGTCCGGGTGAGTTTCACCGTCTTCTCTAAGTACAGCTCGCAAATGAGCAATGTAAGTAGCAGCAAGACGAAGTGTATCGAGTTTACTGAGTTTTGTATCAGCGGGAACCCAAGGAAGGGTCGTTTTGAGCCTGCAAAAGGCTTTGCTAAGAACTCTCATTCGCGCACGTTCACGAGCATTGGCTGCATTTCTTGGTGCACGAGTTTCCATACCATCCTTACGATATTTATCGTCAAATTCCAAGTCCTCGTCGTCCAAAGAGTTGATAGAAGGTCTGCGTTTTCGTGGCATTTTTTCCCGTAAATTTGGTGAGATTATTACTAACTTTGTGTTTATTGTTAATTGATTTAGATGTTCAGCGATTTTTTACGCGAATTCGTTGAATTATTATTTAATTTAATTTATAATTTTTTTTTTGAAAATTTGAAATTAATTCGATTGGTCATCGATTTTGCAAGATACGATCTTTCCGCGTCTTCGATTTTCGTTAAAAAGGATTAAGATTTTTTTGTCACTAATGAAGATAGTGTGAAATGACCGAAACGGTTCCCTGAACAGCCGGAACTAATTGCTCCGTGTTAAGTGGATTCCCATGAGTCTATGGAGTGAGAAAGAAGCGAGAAACTGAGGAAGAGAAAAAAAAAGAAAAAAATGTATGCGGAGAGGGATTTTTGGGACGTCCTGATCGCCACGGGCGGAGCTTTCGACTTCCACCTCCACTTTTCATCTTTTATTCCTAAACTCACATGTTTCAGCCTCCTCTTCCACCAATCCGTGTACATGCAACATATGTACCCACCTGGTCTATATTTTGTCGCAATTTTTAAAGCGCTATTCAATATTTATATTTATCCTCAAATTTGCGAATTCTGTGTTCAAGTTTCTCGCAAATAATTTGCCGAGATATTAATTAGCATATCTAATTGTATCCTTTTTCAAACCGAATCACTTCATAATTTTATTCTTGAAATTTTATATATAAATGCACAATAAGTTCTAGGCGCGTGAAAATAGAGATCTAAATAATTATAAATTATTATATATAATTACAAATATATATATAAATGAACCGGAATAAATAAATAAATAAATAGTATTTAATTCCAACCGCAATTTATTTATAAATAGACCAGGGTCGTACATTTTTTGGAAAAATTTGATTGATTCATGCATGTAATAAATTTTTTCAAGAAACTTATATTATGTAAAAGATTATTCTAATCTTCTTCGAAAAAAAAAAAAAACAAAACAAATAATAAAAACAATGGCCCCTTATCGTTCATGTTAGAAGCTAGTCTCCTTGACAGCATAAACATCAGAAACACCTCTGTACGAAGTTTTTCTGATGTCTTGTCGACATAAATCATCAGAAAAATGACTTAAAGACTTCTTCCTCATGATTTTCTGTACTTTTTGCTGTCTATAGGCTCTGTGGAAAAGTACCAATGAGCATTAATGGACACTATTAGCAATTGATCATCGCTAGTCAGATATTCATGAGTTCGACAAGTGTTTTCATCAGTGCCAAAATTAGTAACAACTTCTGGTAGGGGACAGATGGGAACCGCTACACAGAGGGTATCGACGGCCGGTTCAATTTTCACACTTGTGCGCTTTTATAGAAAAAAAAAAAAAAAAAAAAAAAAAACAACAACAAAAAACGAGGAAATGTGACCTGTATCATTGACTAAGATTTTACTTATTTTTTTTTATCTAAATGTGCGCAAATGGCCAAAAATTCTCTCTTTCCTTCTTATAATTACTAATGAGAACTGATATTACGAGAGGAATCAAATATTAAACCATTAATACTGATACGTGCTCTCTCAACTGATGATTAGTGATCAATCCAATTACTTACGATCACTAATTAAAACTGATCAATGGAAAAACTGTTCCTCAACTCAAGATGATGTAAGACTGAACAAAATTCTAATAGATAAGATGTTTACATATTGGACTACTATTTGCAAATTTCAAATGGCCAAACGAAAGGTGTGGAATATCGTCGCTTTTGACTTTTGCAGTCTCCGTGGGTATGACCTTGGACTCAAGGTAGTAGTCTGGTAAAGCGTTCATCTACAGCGTTAATATACACTAAGGTCTCTCATTTACAAAGAAATTTATGTCAATCAACATAAAAAATGGTTAAACGACGTTAGAGAGGAAGAAAATAATTTTGACAAATTTTTTCGTTCGCTTTTGCTTCTGTATATCGAACCCAACGACTTCCTTTCCCAAAGGAGTCAAAATTAAAACCCTTAATCCACATTTTAATCCTACTTTCGTTAAAATCCCCTTTCACTTTTCTCTTTTACTACTTCGCAGAAATGGGGATGGGAGATGAATCCTTGTAATATGAGTTTTTCGTTGACCCGAAAGATACTACGTCCTTCCCCCTTAAATAACGACGGTCCAACGAGGGCATCACATATTTTCTGTACTACCCGATTCTCCGTATAACGTCCCTAACGCGCCATATGACACCGCGAGCTGGCAAGGGGTCATACATATCCAGAATTGACTACAGATCGATTGTCGCACTTTTTAATCGCTCATTGTTGTTAAATTTTTCGAAAACACAGTAAAAATATGTTACGAAAGAAAAAACTCAGTTAATGAGGACGTTCCGATGCTCGAAATTAAGTTTAAACTGGTTTGATCACCATGCATCCCTTAGCAATCGATTCGAAATTAGTTAAAATATATAAAAAGTTCAATTTTAGCTCTTAATTGCAATGAATTCTTACATATTTGTCGTTTCAATTATGTTTAGTTCTTGGTCAACAGCAAGACCGGTAATTCAACGATTTTACGACAGTTCATATTGTTTTAATTGTTTCTCAAAAGGGTTTTGAATTCTGTGTCCAAGCATCGATTAAAGAAAATTTTGATGTTCGATTGTTCTCCATTATTGTTGTAATAAATGATATTTTTATAATAATTCATTCATAATGTATAATTATGATATATTGATAATTTTGATCTATTGAAAGATAAAACTGTAACATTTTTGATGAAACTATAATCGTGAACCAACTAATAAAAACGTTTGAATTCACCTCACGAAAAACTTCTCCTTTTAGACTTTTTTGACTATTTCTCTTGTATTGGGGAATGTGTCCCACAACCTCGAGAACTTTAGTGAAGTATAAACAGCATCAGCGACGTGAGAGTTTCAAAACGTGCCGTAAGCACGTTCGCAGCGCTTCGATCGCCACAAGACTGTAGGCTGTAGGGTTGCGTCGTACCATTGTAGTTTGTCGTGCACCGCGTCGTGCTAATCGTTAATATTTCGTGTGATTCAACAGATATTTTTCTGTTCAATTATCTTGTGTATTCGGGTAAATAGTAATAACAATCATTATCGTAAGCTCTGTTAAGAAGTGTTTTAAATAATGACTTTATTGTTGTTGAAAAATGCATGAAAAACGAAAAAAATTTGGTAGTGTTTTTTTATGCAAAACGTTTCGAGGTTTTTTGGATTATTTTCATGATTGAAATAAAATAAAATAAAAAAACATATTCGATGTTGTGATTAAAAAAATCGAATTTCACACAGATGTAAACAATCCACGAAACTGTCAAAACCGTTAAATTTATGTAAAATATGTAATTTGAATAAACGAATAATTTGATAATTTGAAAAATGTATTTATACAAGAAATAATTTGTTAATAAAATTATTAATGAGAATCGACTTCCTGTCATTTTGCATATATTCAAAATAATTTTAAATATTTGTTGACACGTTATTTTTGAGATTGTCTCTCTTATCAATCCTGCAAAATGATTCATTTTTATAATATCTGTTGTTTACACAAAGAAAAACGATTCCCCACTGTTTCCTATTTCAGGTTATTAATTTCGTTACCATGTCGCAAGAACACGAATTATCTTCCGGTTCTGACGACGATGACGAAGACTACGTTCCCGAAGGCAAAGATTGTGAATCCGTTTCAGAAGTTGAATCTGAGGGTGATGCAGAAAGTGCACCGGAGGATGAGAACGATGAAAACAAAGTAGTTACGAACAAAGGCAAAAGTAAAAAACTCAACAAGCGAGAAAAAAGTAGAAGAACAAGAAAGAAGCGAAAGCTGGCCATTGAAAAAGACAGTTCTGACACAGTGGAGGTCGAGAATACTCCGGACAAAAAAATACTCACCGAAGAGGAAGAAAAGAAAAAAGCAGATTTGCTATGGGCAGATTTTAAAAAAGACACAGGTCAGAATCACTGTTATACGTTATTTTTTATTCAAACAACTTTTGCACAATTAAATTTTCCATTTTCTCAACATTTGCAGATTGCCGCTATGATATTTGAAATGTTTTTTCTTAGTTTTTGCAACAAGAAAGCAATGACAAAATGTCCGTTGTTGTAACAAAGAAGAAATAATTTTTCACTTATTAGTTTTGTAATAAGAAGTCGTTTTGACATACAAATAAAACAAAAATTAACAAATTTCATTTTATAGTTTTGTACGATTTAGTAAAACTTTAAAAAAGCAAAGCCAAATACACTTATAATTTGAATTGGTGCTGTAAGCACCAATTATATCAGAATTCAACAGAAAAATTTGCTGTTACACGAAACAGCAGCCCGCTAAGTTTTGATTATCTATTTTTTGTCTATTTTTTTCCCTTCTACGGGCCATAAAACATAACGTAACAAATATTTCAGCCCAATTCTGTTACCACTGCCAAAAAATAGTCGCATGATAGAGATATCGCACTTGCACATTTAAAAAGCACATTTTAGAAAAAAATCGTTGCAATAGTTTTCCATTCTTTTGTCTCTTTAAGAAAGTTCAATTAAACAGTTACAAATTTATTTCGTCCTAAAAACATTCTCTGAAACCGAATTCTTAACAACATTACGGCTCTCGATCATCTCTGCGTGTTGATGAGAAAAAACAGATAGTCTGGCCAATATTAAGGTGTTTGGTTAACGAATAATTGTTGCTGCAGGTACAGTGTCGAAGGCAGCACCACCAGTAAAGCCGTCGAAAGGTAGTCGATCGATATCTCCAGTGGTGAGGCCAAAAATAGAAGAAAAAGTAAAAATAACAAAAATCTTTGAATTCGCGGGAGAAGAAGTAAAAGTCGAGAAGGAAGTTTCGGTGGATTCAGCAGAAGCAAGACTGTCCTTGACCTCGGTCGAGAAGCCAGTAGAAAATAATTCGGAATCGTCGATGAAAGCATTGCCCAGTGGACGTGGTGCGAAACGCGCTGGCCTCGGTGGTTTGTCTTCAGTTCTCGGTCAACTAGGCAAAAAGGCCAAAATTAGTACATTGGAAAAATCGAAACTGGACTGGGACACTTTCAAGAGAGAAGAAAAGATCGACGAGGAAATAAACACGCACAACAGAGGAAAGGACGGTTATTTAGAGCGTCAAGATTTTCTTCAGAGAGCTGATGTTCGTCGTTTCGAGATTGAAAAACAATTGAGACTTTCAAGACGCAGTACGCGATGAAATTTTTCATTGATCAATTAACTCTTATCTAAAATCCCAGATTATTCATATTTGACAAAAATATAAATAACAAACGGGATTGTATCACACTGTACTGTGTCGTGAATCATGTAAAGGGACACTAGTTCCATAAACTTCGTGAAATTTCCCTACAAAGTATTGTAAAACGCACATTGGCTTTCAATTAGCATAAGAAAGATAACGACGAATTGCCAAATAATTTTGAGACGTTAAACACGATGTCAAAATGATTGAAAAATCATTTTTAATCCACCGTTTAAGTTTCATTAACTAACACGTGAGTTCAGTACATTCTTATGCTGTAAAAATGACGTATCACAGTACCCACAACTGGACCGGTTGAAAGAAGGAAAGTCATAAAATCGATCATTCCAATTGAACAAACCGTTAGGTACGTAATAGCGGATGTATTCTGTATGCGTTAGTAATTTTTCGTGTTTGAAAAATCGATTTTTCTCATTATTCATAAAAATCACTGATTAACAATAATAATAATGAAAATAAGGAGATGTTTGATTCTCCAGAATAACGATGATCGTACTTTCTGTTAAAATTTCATAATTTAGGCCAACTGCCACATTTTCACTCAATTTATTTCATTTAAGTTTTTTCGATAATGACGATAAATCGCAATGATATTGCATCGTTCTGAGGCAACGAAATTTTCTCAATTATTTATCAATTTTCCGTTTTATTTTTATTTTTTTTATTTATTGGACTCCTGACAGAGACCCGAAATCAAGTTTGATCAATATTCAGAGCTGAAATGTGCGTAAAAGTTTTGAGCAATATTTAAAAAAGCGACATTTCCTTGTGTATCAATGAATGAAATTTGAGAAGATCGTAGCGAACGAGTAAAAATGTTCTTCTCTATCGAATATTCGCGGACAGCAAATCATGCTTGCAATTTTTTCGACGTTGATTCCGTTCGTTAATATATAAATTTAATAAATAAACTGCTATTAAATGTATGTTTCTCGAAATAAAATCACTACTACTTGGATAGAATAATTTTTTAATAAACGTTTTAGCATTTAGCAGTAAAAGAAAAATGGCAATTAAGTAGATTCATTTTAACAGATTTTTTCTTCCGTTTTATTGTCGTTGTCGCTCCGTCGTCTGGGCAAACACGTGTACGGCCAGAACAGTATGTCGAACATTACGAGCAAAGCTTTTCTCGTTTTGTCGCCATTGTCATTATCGCTGGCAATTCTTAATAAATCACATTCACATTCTTTTGTTTCTTGAAATTTACAGTATTTTCTTGGTGGAGGCTCAACGTTTTTTTTTCTGCAACAGCAACTGGTCTGGATCATCGGTTCAACCACAGTGCAATCTTTGAATTTCGATCTCTCGTTCACTGATGATTTCACAGGAATCTGACGCTTCTTAAAGCATCGCAATGAGAAGAAACCTTTTTCTGAATTCTTTGTACTCTTGTCAGTGTTTTTCATGTTGTTCCTGCAACAAACAGATTATTTAATCGTAGTCTATTCCATTATTTGTTCGTATTAGCAGTTGCACATGAAAAACACGTGCAAAATCTGAGAATATTTGCCACCGTATTTACATTTCAGGCTTTGAATTCTCAATTTTCGAAGAGGAAGTTTTTTTTATGTCATCAATAAGGAAATAGAGTTTTTTTCTTTATGGGGATGGGTTTTTCTAAATTGTAAATTAAGTAGTGATTTGATCTGCCAGAAGTATCAAAAATAGGGTAAATTTCAATATCTTTTTTTGTGCTTAAAAATGTACCTATTGAAATAACTTTTCGTTTATTTAAAGACACCGTTGTTGTGAATGGACATGAAATATTATATCACAGACCGGAATCACCTGGAAAGTTCGTAATAATCTAAAATTTGTTGATAAAAGATTTCGTTTTGCTATTTAAACAATCAGCTGTGACAGAAAAACATTAAAGCTTATGAAAAATCTAATCGAAATATAGTGCATCACAATTGTTTAAGAATTACGGCCGAAAAGATCAATATTCTAAAAGGAATTTATATTTGTTTTTATGTTAAACAAAATGGCATAAAAAACAAATTTCATTAGATAGACTTTGTTGAGCGAAGGAATATCATAAGGTTTTTAAGGAATTTTAAGGAATAAGGAAGGTTTTTAAAAATTGTATTTAATTGAATTTTTAGCGTTTTATACCAGTTTATAACTTATTTCGCTATAATAATTATGACGTCATAAAATAGTGTCGGTTACCCATAATTTGACCGATCCTTCGATGCATCCGTTGATTTTCCCGGACAGGGAACTAGTAAAAAATCATGTTTGATTTTTTCACACGGTAATTCGCGTTTCGCTTGTGTGACACATTTTCGCGATTTTTTATTTTTATCATCTCCACAGTACGGTGAGGCCTTATTCATGGAATCGCGAAGATCAACGCTCTCGTGTTCCGACGAGGCCACACGAACCGATTGCTCATACTCGTCGCATTGGACGTATTTGCTATCGCTCTTGGGTCTGCAAAAACAACACTTGCAATGAGAGCAATGGCAGCAGCAGCAGCAGCAAGTATCGGTACAAGGCCGTGAAGTTGATGACGAATCGAGGTACTCCGAGCAACAACAGATCTTGAAGAGAAATTGGATGAACCTCGCACACAGCCGAGATCTCCAAACGCTTTTCTTTCTGCAGTTATTCTTCTCTCTTTTTTTCTTACCCTTTTTATTCTTTCTTTTATTCGTTTTATTATTCTGCTTGATTTTTTCCACTCCACGCTTTTTCTTATTGCTTTTTTTACACTCGGATGTATCGTTGTAACAGACTGTAATTGGAGGTTCCGACGAGTGGTCTACCCTAGGAAAAGTCAAATTTAATTTCTGCGAAGAAATCTGATCGATTGTTCTAAACATTCAAAGCAACAACTCCTTGAATCAGGTTCAATCTATTACAGTGACCCAAGCTTCATAGGCGTCCCTTGGAAAGTGTAAAATGAAGTTTTTTTTTTTTTAAGATATTGAATCAGTTATATATCCAGCTGTCTCGTTATTTTTTTGTTTGGTGAAAATACTCATAAGGGTAAAGTGAAAATTGTATTATTTATTTATTTATTGGCCCTATTGAGTGAAAAGTTTAGCATTTTTTCTAAATACGAAAAACTCTTTTTGGTGCCTTGTGCTATTACCTCGTTTTTTTTAGGATTGGTTCATGAGAGACTGGATTGGACTTGTTGAAGGTGCACCTGCAGTTTTTTATTGGACACGAACGTCCATCTTTATTACTGCTTTTGAAAGAAGAGCCACCATTTTCAAAAGTCTTTCCGTTGTCTCGAAATCCTTTTTTTTTCGATGAAGATCGTGAATAACGAGAACTGTTTCGACTTTTAACAGACTTTGGTTCACAAATAAAATCATCAGGCGAATCGTTGCATTTCTTTGACATTTCGTTTTACCTAAATTTTGGAACAGTCTTTCGCGTCGACCGACTGTAATCTTTAAAAATAATTAACAGGTTTAATGCAATGTCGTGTATGTGTAGAAACAATTCATAAATCCGACACTCACTTATCGCTGGATAAGTCATTGAAGAAATTCGTGTTCGTTGAGTCGAATTTTCTACTAAATCAACGAAATCTATTTTTATTATTTTTTGACAAATATTGGCGTTTATTTACTCGCAGTTTATCGACATTGCTTTTATCCTCGATTAATAAATTTTACTCGTTTCTACTGGTGAATATTATCGGAATATTTAGCATTGTGACTTACAAGGTTATGAAGTTTGAATGAAAAGTCACGTGACATTTTCCTGGCATTTTTTTTCATTAATTTTATTCGGCCCGAATATTAGCGACCGGAATTTGCAAAGGGAACGTGAAATTTTGAACCCGTGGCGACACATGATCGCCAACGATTATCACATATTGATTATCTCGCTTGGACATTCACAATCATTGCTTCGATACTCAAGAATTTCGCGAGCTGTTTCGAGAAGGCGCGATTACACTCGGAACTTTCACCTTCAAGCTGCTCAAAATATACGACAATGAGTATGAAAAAATAAAAGTAAAACAAAAATAAAATCCTTCCCTAAATTAACAAGTAGCAATATTCGTGTTTATTTTTTTTTTTTAATTATTCATAGGATAATTTTATACATTAAAAAAAGTCAACAATTTTTTATGTTCTATTTTATTTTTATAACTTTAAATAACTATTATTTTTATAACTTTAAATAAACAAATTGCAACACAACGATTTTCCACTGTTAAAGAATCAAACAAAAAATGTTGTCTTCCAACACTGTAAAAGTTTCAACTTCGTCCGACACACGTGAAAGATAATCATCTTTTTCGACTGTTTCAATAATTTATCGTATCGTAAAATTTTGTCAGTTTAGAAAAACCAAAAAAATTACTTTGCAAAGAATTTTGCTTTTTCGTATAAAGTTCGCTGCATTCAAAATGATTAATCGGTCAAATTTTTGGAGCTATCAACAAAAAGTATTACTCTTGTTTTTGACTGGACTGTTTATTCAGCCAAAGCTCTGTCTTTATCGCTTTCTCTCTCTTTCTCTCTTTCACTCTCTTTCACTCTGCGTAGTATGCTAGGGAGTGCAGCGTAAGCCAACGCAGGTCTGCTGTCGCTTTCTCTCTCGCACCGCTCAGTAGTGTATCGACCACCGAAGCGACCGAAGCAGAAGAATCGCACGTGGCGCCTGTACACGTGACAGCTGTCATTTCAACGTGGTCAAGCCTTTTAATTCTAAATTATTTCATATAATTTAATTCAATTTAATTACAAATAGACGATTGTTGTGCTTTTCAGGGTGAACGGGCATCATAAATTCATCCTTGGGGATTTCGGGTAATAAAAAAAAACGTTGAAATGTCATTCGGATGATAATATTAAGTTTATTGAAGTGTTAATGTGGACAGAAGGTGTGGGGAATAGAGTCGTAAAAATCTAAACAAACAAACGATGAAATGCTTGGAAAAAAAATACAATAATTTCTTTAGTCAGTGAAAAAAGATATTTTGTAAAATTGTTCAAATAGTTTGCATTTAATGATCATAATGATTTTTTGTCAGAACTTTCTAGTGTCCATCGCGAACAAAATGCGATTAGTTTTTCTGCAAATAAACAAAACACATCCATTCATTTTTATAATTTAATCGAAGGAATATCAAACGTTTTAATTATTTGTTGATAAGGGACTCTCAAGAAATTTGGTAAAATCGATAAAATTCTTATTCGATGATGTAACCCTTAACGTATCATCTTCAAAAAAATTCAGAAATCGGGAGCTGAGCGTGGCAAGCACGTGGTTTGGCCTTTTTTCCGTTCTGTGTTACGTATAGACTTTTTTTGGCAGAGGTCTGGCAAAAAATTCGTTTCTAATGATGAGTTCCAACATTTTCGTGTGGAAAACATGAATCCACATCGTCGATTTAATTTTAAAATTATGTGATAGAGAATGAAAATTTGCTGCATGCAAATTGGACCCTGCAAAAAAAATAAAGAAACTTTTTTGCATTCGAATGATGAAAACTTCGATATCATAATTGTAGCATTTCAACTATTTCAGTAACAAATTTTGTTATATTAATCTTAAAATTTTTATCATACAGGATTTCTTGTATCCATTTCGAAAAGTTTTTAAAAAATCTTTCAAATCACGGTCAGTCGATCGTCCTGAATAAACATAGAAAATGCAATCTCACATGGTTGTGCCATAGAGTATAATCGTATTGGACATCCACTGGAGATAGGCGTTGCTTGTCCATATTCTGTGAAGTGAATACAAATCGAATTGGCAGGCACGTGTAATTCATAAACAATCTAACTCTAATGCAAACTATAGTTATTGCATCGTGGGAGTGTGAAGTAAATTCTCGTCACAACAACACATTTGTTTTGATCTCTTAGCTTAAGGCTGCAATCGACGAGTTCAGTAACACAAAAAAAAATCAATATCTCTTGCATTCCCAGCATACAAATGCCCAAGTGGCGCCTAGAGAAATAAAGAAAAATCGAAACGAAACCTATTCTTTCAAAGTGTTTAAAAATGTTGATAAAATAATTACTTTTATTTTGTTAGCTTATTACAATTAGTATATGAAACATAAAGATTGTTACATTAATAGTTTAAATGTTAAAAATATTGAAAAATCTTTTAAAAAGTCGATAACCTCATCCAAAGTTTTATTGATCTTGTGAGCTCTAATTCACTATAACAAATTCTGTCCCTTATAACAAAAAAATTATATATACACCACCATATAGAATGCCCTCATTCGAAAGAGGCAACAAATTCAGGATCCTGAGACCGAAGGAGATACACAAGCTTTTTCTTTTATATCCTTTTTGCGATGCTGTTATAAATAAAGTATCGACGCCAGTCTGGCGGTCGCTGGAGATGGAGAGCGGCCTTGCCTCAGGGTTAAATTTATTCACCAACAACCGGAATATCTCCGAGCATCGCTACCGGTTACCGTTCTCACGTAGTCTCTCCTCCCAAGATGATCGTGTCTAGCAACAACAGTAGTTGTAGGTTATCCGTGTACACCCTTTTTTTCTTACGATATAGATATAAAGCATTAAGTTTCAGACTCGTATGTTTTAACATATTTTACTTGAATAGTATTTTTATTCGTCATGGAAAATATCGGTCACTTTCACATCGAACATTCGATACCAAAAATGTATACGCAAATCTCTATCGATACGATAAATAGGAAAAAAAATGCACACCAACATATGAAGGTTTAATATTTCCGGATCTATGTTTACATAAATATTAATTTGTATAATTTTTAACATACGTATTAGGTCATTGTATTCTTTGAAATAGGTCACGTTTTTTATTGAAACCGAAGCAAAAACAATAGAAAAAAAAGTCATTTGACTTAAGACCGTATTGTTATGTAAAATTTTGTTTTTAACTCGTACACGTGCTTATCGTTTCTTGAAACACTGCAAACAGAAACGAAAAGAAGAAAATTGAAATGTCACAACTTTGTATTCTTTAGTAAAACTGCACGCTCGGCAAAAATCTTCTCTTTGTAACCCAAAAACAATTTTTTCGAAAGATGACGAATATATATGGCGATCGGTGATAAAATTAAACGTAACAACTATTTCTTCTCAATGTTAATGCCATTGCTAAAAAATAGTTTATAAACTTTCAACTCAATTGGCCAACTGGTTATTGAGATATCGTGCAGTCATCAAATTAAAAATCATATCTCAGAAAAATATCTTAATTATCGTTTATTTTCGTTGAAAAATTTTTTACGTGTTTTTTGAAAATCAATAAATATGTGTACGAAATTTCATATTGTCAAATTTTTATTTTATTTTTTTAAATTTTCGGGGATTGTTGAATGTTATCATTTGACTGCAAACGCTGTTTTTTTTAGAATCATTTTTATTAGTTTTTTAAACTTGCTCCAGAGTGCCAAATTATGGATAAATTTTAATTCTTGAAGATTAATCATCAAGTGGATAAGCGTCAAAACCTGCGAATAAGAGAATAAATGTTGTCTGTAACTGAAGCAAAGCAAAACTATAACGTGGAGTTTCCCTTCATGTATATTTGGCGATAAACATGGCGGGGCTTCATTTAGTGGAAGCGTCTTTTTTTTTCTGGTCGTTCATTCAGACGGAACTCGTTCGAACCTGTCTTTATGTCTACCAGAAACCACAAGGCGCTCTGTACATTAAAGTTGTGTTGGCCAAACGGACGGATTGAGGGTTGAGGTCGACGCGGCTTAGCTTCGGGCTCAAACGAGTCGAAGGATAGACGAATAAGTCAGAGAATTCGAATGATGAAACAGCGAGCGCAGAAGAAGAATGAAATAGAGTTGATGGAATGTCAAATAAAAAATTAGGCCACAAATCACTAAGTCAAATGTTTTACCATCGAAAGTCAAAATTCATTTCATTAGAAAAACACTTTCATGTCTAAATTGATAAACAAATAAACGTTACATTTTTCATCGAATTTCCTCAAAATTTATAAACAGTCTGAAAAATAAAACTAAATATTCAAAGGTCCAGATCCTAAAATTCTCATACTAAAAGTCCTGATCGATTTCTTTCTCCGTTACACCGTTCATTAAATATTAACATGAATGGTGTTAGCCAATCGGAAGCTCGGATAAGACGAAGAAGGATCGAGTGGTAGCAGCTCACGGTCCAGTCATTCGACTTCGACTGGAGTGTTGGGGGTGCATCCCCCACTCTAAGTTTCTGATCCATCACGCACCGAATAGGCTAGCACCAATTAATAAATAATTCATGAACGGTACATCGAAATAAAAAACGTTTTAGAACATTTTTCTCACAGTCGCGTTAAAAAGTTGACTCTTCGGATAGTTTTCGGAAATTTGATTTTAATTCGCGAAATAATCTGATAATTTCACTTGTTATATGTTAAATAAGTGTAAAAACATAAACTTTCGAAAAAAAATGTCTAATACGATGTTTATAGTTTGAAGAATAACCATATTCCCATTTCTATAATAAAACGATCAAAATTGCTGATTTTTTAAAAATAAACTTCGTCATATGTTCCTTTGTAATTGATAGAAAAAAAATGATAAAAATCTGTAGCAAAGTTTCGAAGTTATTTCGTGAAATATGAATTTTTGTGCTGT
Organism: Campoletis raptor; assembly: GCA_948107755.1. NCBI lineage: Eukaryota > Metazoa > Arthropoda > Insecta > Hymenoptera > Ichneumonidae > Campoletis > Campoletis raptor. The sequence continues at coordinate 25,464,253 of OX403622.1, read as the reverse complement.
TTGCAAAATTTGCACGTATTTTTATAAGAGTGCGTTAAAAGTGTCGACGAATTTGAAAAAAAAATCCGTAGACCAACGTTTTGACAAGTCTGTACTACTTCAAGTTGATTTTCAGGGCCTGGTAAACTTAATTCGAGGATATTCCACGCGTTTGAAAACACGTATCATCGATTAATTTCAACGACTAAGAATCGTGTTATTGCTCAAGTCCTAGAGTTCGTCAACCGAATTTATAGTATATATATTTATATATACCATGTGTCAGTGCCTCGCATATGGATCTGAGTCACCGCGCGATCCCACACTATATATACTTTTACAATAGTACAGTTCTCGTGGTCTCTACACGCGCGTGACGTAATCCACTCGTTGTCGCATCTCATTAAACAGGTGAGAGGGAATTCCCTGCCATATACGCACACATGAATTTATCTAACAAAGTACACTCCAGTTTCCCCGAATGACTATAATGGATAGCGGATTTCCTGGTCCGAAACAAAATCCTTACGTCACTTTTGCAAACACAATTATTTAAAACGTTAAGCAACAGGTGGCGTAGGAAATCTTTAGAAAATAATGGAGCGGAGATTGAATTTAAATCGAGGGCGAAACGAGTAAATAAGAGTCAAAAAGTTTGCAATCGTTTGTTTAAATCAAATACTTGTGTAAATATGCTCGTGTTTCATTTATTCTTAGAAATGTAATATAATTCGTATAAGAATATTTTGTTTTGAGAGAATTTTAGGGATAATGAAAAGAAGGGGTGAATCGATGGAAAATAATTCATTGAGATATTCGTTATTTAATTTATTTCGCTTCGGGACACGTAACGAGTTTACCGGGCGCAAACGCCTTCGGAGTATTGAAATCTTAAAAATTGCGCCTTTATTCTGACATTGATATCTCAGCGATATCCTACTCTCGTATTTCTTCGGAAGGCGTGAGTCGGTCAATACTACATTACCGGAGCGTTCGGAGAAGAAATATAAAAAAAGGGAAGAAAAATAAAAAGGCGTAAATCATCGAACAGCGAGGATATTCCAGTCTGTAGGGAAAAGAGTGGGGATTTGAACTCGGAGTTTTTCGTAAGTATTCGGCCACGTTCGGTTCCAATGGGCTTTGCGACTACACCGCCCCGGCTCGGCTCGGCACTCGGCAGTCTTGCGCGCAGCCTTACCGGGGCTGGTTAGTGTTTCGCGTTGTGCTCAATATTTTTTATCGTTCTTCATGCTTATTAATTCAATCCCCATTCATTTTCTCTTTCTTAACTTCTCTCCCTGTTTAAAACGTTAAGAAGAAAAGTATCGCGTGTGAGTGCGTTTGCATGTATGGATGTAAAACAAAATTTCGAACGTATCTCTTACGCATCGCAGTTTTTTATCGTTCGAAGATTACGACAATAAAAAAAAAAAAAAATGTACGGGATATAACCCTGGAATTTGCCAGGTACCCATAGCGAGTTATCGATCTATCGTGATAAAAGCCTAGAGGTGGTGTGTGCATTCTTGTTTCTCGTGTGTTATACAAAATCATATTATGATTACGTTTTCGTGTGACGCCCAATGCTGCTCTATGACTCGTGGATTTTAAGTCGATCGTGTGATTTAGCAGCCTATAACGAGTGATCGTGTTTATTATTTTTTATTCTATTTATTCGTTATTACAAAATGCTGCCACAGACACCGGACATTATTCCCACGTCGTTGAGTCAGGTGAGAAGATTAATTCATGAGTTTATTCTATCGTAAGATTTGTTTTTATGTTGAAATTGAACCGTAACTCAAGTTTGACAATATTTTCGTTCGTCAACGATTATTATGTTGCTCTATGCGTTGTTCTAAATTGCTCCGAAGCTATTTTAAAAGAAAATTATACAAATCGTCTGTAAACAAACATGTCAGTTAAGGCTATACAGAATTTTCTAATTTCCTACACGATTCGACGAAACAAATATTACCGGTTCTACGAAATTACCTCAAGAGGTGATCCCCCATCCATCGACAATCGTACGAGGAATTCTCCGATGATTCATCGAACTGTACGGCGCCTATTTAAAAAATATTACGACATTGTGTTCGATAAATCAGAGCGATCTTCGTGTTGTGTACACAAATACCAATGGACGCGCGAGGAAAAACTTCTATAATTAGATCATTTTAATTCTAATGTAGTTCCGCATGATAATAAACCGATCTTTCCATGAAACCTCGAGACATAATTTTTTCCTTATACGTACGATTGACTCGAAATTTTACATGAACAGGTTTCTTAGGTCGTTGGATAGGAATTTGAATTAAAAATTCGTAAATTACCGAAAGTTTACAAACAATAGTGTTGTTTATTTAGATCTGGTGCGAAAATAATTAAATCTTTATTTCATTGTTTGATAAAAAACTGTTTGTTTTTTTCATAATAATGTACAAATTTTTTCTTTATACATGATATTTATGCAGTCAACCGTACGTTGATACACTGGGTCATTTTGACCCGGTTTAATTTTTCGGCGTTATTGTTTCTACCCCAAAAAATATTTTCGAGGATTGCCAACGCTTTTTTTTTTACCAGAATTAACAATTTATTCATTTCGAAAATTAGCCAAATTCCCTGTTCAAATACTTTTTTTGGAAATCCTGTCATAGCATATATTTTTCAAAAACATTTTCCATGAGTACATAATCGATTTTTAATTTCGAAAATATATTGAAACGAATGTCCTACAAAAAATATTAAAACAAAAAATTCGGAATTCGTAACAGCAAAAGTATTCAAATAATTTTTAAAACTGACAAAAATGGTTCGAAAGCTTGAAATGTATGATTCGAATTTGAGTTTTCACCGCAATTAATTACATGAAATTAATAAGCATCTCTTATCTTGATTTGATCTTTTTGTTACTCAAAAATAATTTTTAATGTATTTTTCCATTATTATCAACCACTGTTTGTATTGAGCCAACTTTGGAATGTCGTTTCTGTTTTTTATTGAGGAAAAAAAGGAAACGACGTCGTCATAAACGTTGGCTATTTTTTTCCAAGGTAGGATAAAGGTGTTGGAGTTTGAATCGTTCTTTTAATTATTCGACAGAGCAATTTTCTATGTCGTGTGACTATGATAATTTGACAATCTTTATTTCGAGACTTGAAAACTATATCTGCAAGAAAAATTGAGATAAATTCGAAAATCGAAAGTCTAATGAGTGAAAAAATGATTTTCCGTTGCGTTCTGGGGATGCAGACTATTAAAGTTTGCATATACGAGATACGTATGTTGATTTTTCCAAAGTTATTTGTACAAACAGTAGGCATTATATAAAATTTTATTATTTCGTTTCCAAAATTTTTTATAAGCCGGACCGTTGTGTACGTTTCAAATACTCCGCCCTTATACTAAAAAATAAAAGGAACCGTCGTAGCAGCGGCTGTATTTGTTTTACTTCCGGTTTAGTCGAGGCAAACGACAAAAGATAGCTCGAAAAAACAGTTGGAATAATTTTTTTTTGCCTTAAAGTATTTCGACACTGCGTATAAGAGTCGAATAAACAACGAGCCTATGAGCGAAGTAATAAAAAGATGGCGAATAGACATTTACGAAGTAACGTAAATGTCATCATTCCCACATTGTTCGTACAGGTAATTCACAGGTTGGTGATGACTTTGAGATACGATACTTTATTTGTATGTGAACTTTTCTATTTTTATTTTTTCCTTGATAAATTCTAACACTTGAAACCGAATAATAAAACGGAAAACGATCATCAAGCGTCGAAAAGAAATTGAATATTTTTTTTTCTCATTCTAATTTCCAATGAAAACCATGGAACATTTTTTTATTTAAAAAGCATTTGACCCAAATGTCAATCGTGTTGTGAGAAGCTGCAAATTTTTTTTTCTTTCATTACAACATCAAATAACAATTTTGTTGCATGGCACAATGCAAATTTTAACATCGCGGTGAGAATGAAATTACTAATGAAGTAAGCGTAAATTTTTCCCGTTACTCCAACGAGGAACAATCAATCGAGTGTTCTCTCTTATCCGCGTTTCTTCTCCCTCCCCCCCTCCCGCCGCCTTCACTCCCTCTCTCTTTCTCTCTTTTTTTATCGCAATCGTCACAGTACTTACCTGTCACGAGACTTGCCAGCATCGCTCCGTTCGTACCTGCGAGTGACGCCATGCGAATTCAATTCAACCGGTTGTAACGCACACTTCCGAACGTACCACGAGCTCGATCGCACTATAACGACAAGTACTACGAAGTGTGGTTCCATATATTGATCTGCGTATTTTAAGAATATAAAAGCAATTCTCTTTTACGACCAATCAATGCCCTTTATTAGAAACATTTTTTTATTTTCTTTATCTTCATTTCAAACAACAGTTTTTCAAATTCTATTTTTTTGCTAATATAGTTCAAGATTTTGTAAAAATTTGGTACACGAAAGTTGATCAGTTGATTTTTATTGAACATTCAATTTTTATGACCCAAACTAAAGATATTCCAATTATCGTATCGACATGACATATTTATTTTGGACTCAAGAAAAAGAAAAAATGATTTCCGTTGTGAGCTCACGATGGAAACTTCAACATCATAAAAACCTACACATTCATTGAGACATCGTATTCTCGATATTTGTATATATATGATCGAATTATAAAGAAATTGTTTTTTGAAATTCTGGGCCTCTATTTTTATCATAATTTTCACAATTTGAAACGGTTCATCATTTTGTTTTCGAGCAAACGAATAAACGTTTATGGACATTTATCCATGATAATTATTCACAGTGGCTTGACCACGTGAAATACACGGTTTTATCAATCCTTCCAAACCTTAAGGCTCATAAATACTCACAAACTTGCCCTATAGCTCAATAACGAATCAAGATATGAGCAATGCGTCATCATGGTGACCGAATCGCCGCCACACGAGTGTGGAAAGATAGCAGCAAATTCGAAAATTCTCTGTTCCGTCAAAATGAAAATGAAACTTGGGTGATTTTTAACATTTTTCAACACAGACTTTTGTTATGCCAAGTGTTGTCGTAATTTTGAAGAAAAAACACTAAACAAGAGTTGTAAAAAAAAAAACCTCAAAGATCACCCACAATATCTATTTAAAAAAAGTTACACGTGAATTGTGATAAAAAAGAAATGCAATGTATTTGAGTTTTTATTTTTCTATTGAAACAATAGAAAAATAAAATAACATTTTTTTTGTCTCTGTGGGCGATGTGTCAAGTTCATCGGATGGAAAATTGTCACCGGTGGACACCGATAATCCTTGTGCAACGACACGAAATTCGATACGCGTGATATTGGACATGGAATTCACGTCCCCTATTCTCGACGGTTTTGAGCCAGTGTTTCCCCCTGTGTCATCCAAAAAAGTCGAATAGTCTCACGCACTAAGACCCTTAAAAGTCGCATTATTGCCAGGGAAAAGAAACAACCAAGTACAACAAGATCGAACGAAAGAAAAAAGAAGTAAAAAAAAAAAAAAAAGCAAAAGAGAGAAAGAAGGGGATGAAGCCAGACCGAGCGAACTGTAACGGATACTATCCTTTAATCTGCATTGCAACGCGTATATCACGGTCGAAAAGGTTCTCCCTCCTCTGTTATTCACGCGCGGGGGTTGATTTTAATGCTCGATGGATAAATGCAATGCATTTGAAAGCAAATTCCATTTTATTCCAGTCCATGTAGTCGAGGGATTCAAATGAAGAAAATTGCTGACTCATTTTACAGCATCAAATTTTCATGCTTTAACTTTTCATTCTTAATCAGACGAAATGATAAAGATGATCAACTACGATTATACAAGTATGTCTTTCTCATTAAATTGTTGGTTTTTCTTCAAGTTCAAACGTCAAGTTGACAGTTAGTGGCATCGAGAATCTTTTAAAATGAAATATTAGGTGTAAAAATGTTGTATACAGTAACACTTGCCTCTGGGTTTAAGAGAATACAAGGTCGACTGAATTTATTACAAACGGCATCATATTTCCTTGCCGGTTAAAAGGTCGTGATCGTTTCTACTTCAACTCCGAACCACGTGCGCACAGCTTTTAATGCGTTTTAATTTACCGTTACTTGCACACCGTTGAATTCTTAACCGGTAGATCGTGTGCCCGTGTGAGATGAACGAGAAATTGCGAACTCACGGTGTAGGCCATGACTTATATACTGCACCGAGTCTATGATGAGACTCGTTACTTTTCACATTCGTTCCAGTTGGTCAGCCTGTAAAATTCCTCAACACCGAAAAAAAACTTCAACGAAAAAGAGAACCTTTTCATCTCCCAATGTTTTAATTTTGCTTCAAAACCAATATCTGTACCTCTCGAATTTTGGTTACTATACGTATTTTCGAGATTCATTTTTTATTATTTGAAACATTGAATCGTTGGATTGTTTGACGAAAAAAGTAATTAATGACTCTCTCGTTTTGAAGTTTCTGTCGAAAAATCAGTTTTCGTTTGTAAAAAAAAAATGAAAAATTGACTGTAATGGCAAAGATGTTAAGGAAGTTCATTGGTTACCGAGCAAGTGAAAATAAAAAAATGTTGCGACTAACGTAGTTGGTACAGTGATTTTCGAATCTTATCTTCGGATAATGGACAAAGGTATATATATTTTTTAAATTAATTATAGAAGCTTCTTCCGAAACTATTTGTCAAAGCTTTCACGTTTCATTTATACAGTCGGGAAAAACACTGAAACCCACAAAGGATCATGTTAATCGTGGAAACCTGTTTTTATCAATTTCTCATCAACGAGACATCCTGAAGGGCTTGAAATTTTAAGAGGTGCCTTTGTAGATACTAATAAATTCAAAGATTCAAATTTTCAAATCAATATCTCGTTGTTAAGTTTATAACCAAATAAACCTCCTTAAAACACTTGGTCGTAAAGCCATATGTTAAACATTTCTCATCTAATAACATCTCCTCTTAATAATTCTTCCTGTTAATAATTGCTAACTATATAAACGTAAACAAAACAAAACAAAAACACTGAATAAACCATTTGGATTGCGTACATTTTTGTATTTTTGTCAATCCTCATACTACAAAAATTCTTCATCTAAAAAAGTAAGGACTAACGATTTGCGAGCTGAAGCTCAGTAATTATAAAGTCATTTCATAGACATAGTAATAAAAAAAAAAGAAGCGAGCAATCCTTTCAACATTATAATTACGATTAAGGCCAATTTTGTGGCAGTCTGAATATAACTTAAGTCGTATGCCACTCTCAGTCACGCATTGGCCCGTTGCACAATAATGAAACATTGTGTACTACTCTGTTGTGTGAAGCAGCTCAGGACCAAATGTTTGGTAATCATGGTGAACTGGGCTGTTGGCCCCGGGTTTAAAACTCATTGCCATTTTTGGTTATGCCACAACCGGGTCTTGGTCTTGTTCCAAAGTTGATGTATAATTTCGTCCTGTACATCGTGACGTTGCAACCGTCAGACAATTCGCGAGAAACCTTGCCTTGAAACGTTTCTAATTAAAACATAGCAAGAGGTTTTTTTATTTTATTGTTTCTATTTTGTTGTTCTGTACACTGGAATAATTAATAGTGTCAAACTTTATAATATATGATTAATGATATCGTTGCACTATATTTTTTAAAGGAATCTTTGGAATTAAGGGATTTTATTGTCATTTGAGACTAAGAAGCTGTTTTAAAGTTCTCCTTACAATTGAACACTGGGAAATTCAAAACATAATGAAAATTCTTTTCATTCTGTTCCAATTGATCCATTTTTTAAATTTCACGTTTTTTTTTCTTTTGCGATGTTTACCGTTGGAAGAAGAATCCAGCAAAAGTTTATCAACGCTTCGTTACCTCAATCTTTAAAAAAATAAACTTGGTTAATATAGAAAAAAAAAAAATTTCGTTGAGTTTCAACGATACAAACTTCAACATCATGATGAATCCACCGCCGGCACTTTGACCGGTTCTTGAACGCATAAAAGCACTCATCGCACACACACAGCCACTTATTGTATGAAGTAATTCATACTTTTCACTGAAGAAGCCCTCAACTGGAAGCAGTTATAGAAAGCAACGAATACAAATATACAAATATAAGTAACTTATATATAAAGATACTCTACGAAAGCCCTGATTGGAGCCACTGAAAGCAGGGACTTAGAAGCAGGTGCTCACTCGAATCCAATCACTCAGAGACACTTGAACGAATATTTATCTATGGAAAAGCTTACACAATGTAGTTGCGAAGAAGCAGCCGCGTGAAACCATGCAAAAGAACTTGCCCGAAGTCACTTATAAAAAAAGCACGAAGCTTTTGATGCGACGATACCATGCGAATAAAAAAGAAAAACGTTTACAGGTGCAAAGACTCTCGTCAAGGAGATAGCATCGAGCTTTACTCGGGTGTCAGTCGAAGGTTCGAAGATATTCGCGTATTCATTACAATAAGGTATTGAATAGAAAGTACTCTTATAATTTAGACTATTTTATTTCGTCGTCCTCGAATCGTTCTTGTACTTATAATGAAGTTGAAGACACGTTTACTTTCTTTTTGCATCATAGGAAGAATATGAGATTTTTCTCAAGTACGAAGAACGATTATTTAATCCGAACTCATTTAGAAGATTAGTGGATCGATATCAAAGTGCTTGCCATTATTGTTTCGATTCAGAAAATCAAGTGTATATATTTTTCTTCTCAACAAATCGTGCAACGAATCACAAATTCCTTACATTTATTTATATATTTTGGGCCGCTATTTTCTTAAGATTAATATACTATTTTCTTCATAGAGATTGTTGGAAAAAAAACGATCAACCAGATCTCTCGACCATCTTCTCACCGTATCCCTCTTTTTTACGTGCTTTGAATTTCGCTAAGGACTGATACTGACCACACGAACTTCAAGTTTGATGTTCATTCTTGAACATGTTCTTCTGTTCTTCTGTTCTTTAACTTTTGTCCTCTTTTATCTCAATGGAAGCACAGTCAAGATTTAGACTTCCTCAATATCTATGTTAGTCATAGGGCGATGGCGAAACTATCGATTGCTAGACGTGAGTCGACAACGCCTCTTCCAAGCCACCCTTGTTGATTTGCTCACGGTATATACCCTTCTCATGGGCAACAGATGGCCCTCGTTCAACTGTGGCCTCATAAAAAAAAAAGTAATACGTCAACGGGAACAGAAAATTGAGCCGATTTATTTGACTTGATCAAATATCTTCAAAAACATGTTTATTTTTATTTTTTTATTCATATTTATTTGATTCATTGAGATCAACGTTATCATTGAATAATTACCGATGGTTTAGGGCTTGGAAACCCTGATAAATGCAAAAAATAGGGTCAATTTCAATGATTTTTTGAATACTCAATATTTTTAATACTCATAGTAATAATAATAATAATAATTATTATTATTATTGCGTCTGAATCGGTTGTTTAGTTTGCAAGACACGATGATTATGTTTTTCGAAAATACAATTTTGAAAAAAAAACATTATCATGTTTGAGCATCTGTTAAATGGAGAGTAATTTTTGTTTCCCTTAACTGCATGATGTTATCCATTGCTGGAAAATATTTTAGCAATGATGGATAAAGGGTGACACTATTGAATGATTATATTTCTAAAAAATCATATTTTTTCACCTCTCTTGGTGTATGCAAACTTATAATTCCGTTGAATTCTCAATTCTTAAGATTCGTCTGCTGCTGTGAAACAAAATGAACGATGTTTTTGGTGTTTTTAGGTCAAGGTAATTTTGAAAAAAAAGTACTTAAGAACGTCAAAAAATTTTCAAATATTTATTTGGCCACTTCACAGAAATAACTGCAGAGTTATTCCTCTTTTTAATTGAGGCTCAGCAGGAGTTCATTCATTTCGTACTAAAAATTTCAATTGATATTTAAAATGGCATCCGGCGCATGTATTTGTGTTCTCCTTTTCTGGATCTTAGCGAATTCCTGAAAAGGAACAACGAGTTTTTAAATTTTTCTTCATATACTTGTGTGTTTGTTTTTTTTTTCGGGTATCTATGACTAAATGTATTGCTAAATATTATTGTTGATAAGCTCTATTTCTATAAAAGATTTATTATAATCGTACTCCGTTGGTTTTCGAATTATCAACATTTACGCTTACAGGCAGACACACCAACTTTTTTTCCCTTACAGATTGATATGTAATATATATAAATACACAAAGATTTTATAAATGTATGTTTGCGAACCAACACAGATTTTTTTTTTTAGAGTAGCTTTCAAACTCAACTATCGTCGCTCTGGTAGCCTCTCTGCCTCCTGAGCCTTTCATTTCTCCTCCGTACATATTGCAGGCGTTGCGAAATCGCTTTACAAGCGATATATTTCCGAGCTAGCAAATCAAGGAACCTTCACAGAACGGAGTTGCAAACCTCGATGAAAAAAAACATAAAAATCAAAAGCTCGAGGATGTACCGTGAGAATTGTGTCAAAAGACGGTTCTACCACATACAGACTTTCTTTCATGAACACATAACTTGGGTTTTTTCTACTCTGCACTGGACGCCTGGTCAATCCTCAAAGTTGAGTGGCACAGGAAGCCACTTGATCCGGAATAATTGTCAGGCTCGTTCGAATTAACCACTTGAATCTCAACTGAGACTAAAAGTCCATTTCGTGCATATTTTCAACACAAAAGTTGTACGAAACATTTCTTAATGATTCGCGTGTCTCTCAGGTTTTTTTTAATGACCAGATTTGGTAATTTTGTCGTAAACAAGTCGTATATCAATCGTGCATTTCTTGTAAACGTACAGAGGTAAAATAATATCAGATTTTTTAAATTTATTTAAAATTATTTTAAGATGGAGCAAAGGAAACTTCTATTCTATGTTTCATTTCGCACCGCATTTGGTTGCGATCACAATCATTATCAATTGTTGATTTCATTTTTATCGGCAAGATATTTGTCTCGAATTGGAGCATAAGCGAGATATGCTTAAAGATTAATATCAAATTCCATCTGAAATGAAGACGATGAGGATATAGAAGAACATAAAAAATTTTATCTCATGGTTGAAAAATCCGAAAAACATTACCCTGGTGTTTATCACTGCAGACAATGTTTAATTTTACTCTTAATTTTACTCCGCAGCAGACATAACGAATAGATTGCTTTGGTTGTTGCTTATATACTTAATCATCTCAGAAAAAATAAAATGACAAACTGAGATGAAGAATATAAATGGAGACTCAAACTCTTCTACTCGTCTCATTTAAAACAGGTGGAACATTTTCTACCTGCCACAGCAATTTCATTTTTTCCAACCTCGCTGTGAACGTCTTGAAATCTTTCTTTTCTTCTTTCCTTTTTATTTCTCTTTCTCTCTTTCTTTCTCTTTTCTGTTCATAAAGCTTCGTTCTTTGGCGCGCCGCTGAACTGGTCTCGTTTTACGTTCACGATTATCTCTGCATAATTTACCGCAGGCTGTACACTCGCATATTAGTCGTTGTTTGGTCTCTTTTTAAGCCTTTCCACGTTGCTGTTGTCGACGCGCCAACGGCGACGGACGTTCGAAACAACCCGAGCTTACTACGCGTACACGATCCAGTTCTATAACTTGAACGTATCTACACACGCTCTCTTTCTCTTTCTTTTTTTTTATCTCTTTCTCCCTCTCTTACTGTCTACCGATAAGATTAGAAGGAATCGTCTCGAGTCACATGCACCTTGGATATCGCTGTCGGGATCGATAGTCCGCAAATGTTAGGTATGTATACATATCCGAGCAAACGGGTTCTCTCGCGTCAATTTTGTAGAACGCATTTTCCCTCTTTTACAACATTGAATAAAATGTAAAAATAATGACAACGATGATGATGGTACTGAAAAATGGCACTGCGAACATTTTTTTGAATCTTCTTGTTACTTTACGTTAGAACGAAATCAATTAAGATGAAGGAAAATTTCCTGTAACGACGATATCCCATTGATAGTGCTATTGTAATCTTTTATACGTTTTTATAACATTCTTAAAAAATGATAAATTTTGTGAAAAATTTCCTAAAAAATGGAGCCGGTAACTCTGTTGGAGTTTAATACCGTGCGAAACTTTTAATCCGCTGATTGGCTCGTTATCTTTTTACTAAGCCATGTGGAATATATCATTGAAGGAAGTATGAAAATGTACGTTTTTTCAGACAAATCTTTTATTACCTTAGACCCTGAAAAGAATCTTTTTTAAAAGTAAATGATTTTTGAAATAATTCAATTAATTTACTTTCATTTCAGAGATAATTTGATTATTTTGGTTTAATTATGAAAAGTAGTCTAATTACTAAATATGTTAAACTTTAGTATACTATCCTGTTTTTAAAATAATCGATTTTTTTGAATAAAAATGGTCAAAAATGCTTCTCATTTTCATTTTGTTTCGAACTGGAATTTATCCTAACAACTGTTAAATAATAATATCAAAAAAATTGGGGCTCTCGCGGTGAACGTTATCGAGAGTTCGTCAATCAACAGGTTAATGGAGTCGACGTATATTAGTTCAGAGAATCAATCTTATCTTCCAGTCCTTCACATCGATAGTTATGTTTGAATCATTCATGATTGATTGAGATTTCTATAATTCATCTTCATCCATTAATTGGTTATTCTACTCCTCAGAAACCCTTCAAAGTGAAAATCAAGAGTAAATATAGTTGAGTACTAATGTAAGCAAGAAGTATATAGACGAACAAGAGTCTAGAAACTCCGTCACGCTTTTTTTTCTCTCTTTCTCTCCACTCTTCCCAACAACCCTCAGAAACTGAAAAGAGCGAATCACTACCACGAGTGAAGAATGGAGAAGAGAGGAAAATGGAACACTTCTTACGAGGCTTGTGTGTACCCATCTGGACTCTACCTGTGGGTATATATTTGAAGCGAAAAGGTCTTGAATTACTTCCCTTTACCCTCCGTTTCTGCCCAACGGCTCTTCACGCTAAAGTAACATGTCCTCCACAAAAGTTGAAGACACAGTTGTATATGAAATAGAAATGACATAAAAACAAGAACTGTAGGAGAAAACACATCTACGGGAAAAGTATAAAAACAAACAGAAAAAGAAAGAAATTATTCCAAACACAATAGTAACAATATCATTATCAGTGTTATTCTAAATTGGTGAAATTTTTTCCCAAGCTTAATGGACGCTCTCGTCACAAGAGTCAGAAAGCATATTGAGAGCAGTTTTTACAGCCTCGTTTAGAATAAATATGTTGGGAGGAACCCAAAACACGAAAATATTAATCGACATGATAATGGTTGGTCCGTTGGATAAATTGCACAATTTATAATTTATAATAATTTTGTAATAATTCGCGTTGCCAAATCCACGTGATCCGAACAGTAGTAGCGGAAGACGTCAATGGACGATCAGTCATCCAAGTCAAAGATTTTCTTCATAAGTATATCCGGCGAACCTTATTTTTTTATGGCACTCACAAGACTCTTATAATTTTCTAATCATTTGAAAAATTTCACGTAAAAATTTAAGTCATTTTTAACTTAAGCTTTGTAAACATTTGAAAAATTAGTTGAAAATCATATCTAATCGCGAAACCCACACATTTATGCCTCGAATCTCGATCGAAGTGAGACTTGCTTAAGCCGCAGATAGAATATCTTAATTTTATTAATTATTTATTACTGTTACAAGTCGATAACGTGCTCTAGAATTTGACAGGTTTTTTCCTGAACGCCTCAGCTGTACAATAAAAAAAACAGAGTTCCTTATAATACTGAGGTCTGCGATAGGTCCACGTTTATCAGTTTTTATTACTGATTATAAATCCCACAAATTATTACGAAATATTACCGATGAAAAGAGTTTTCAGGGCCATGAATACCTGATTGATGATCAGCACTGATCAATAACTAATAGTGTCTATCAGTGCTCATTAGTGTTCTTCCATATGGGCAGAAGAAATCCCTCCAAACAAGATCTACACACAACAGTTGCATCAGCGTCACAAACATAAATATTAGAATCTTACTCTTACTCTCTTATAAATCCGAAATTGTAACGGACAGCAGATATAAGTTAAAAGAACGTAATGTCAATATCATATACCAACAGTTTTCAAAAGCTCCTGATTGATATACGAGACGGATCTGCGCTCCGAAAAATACACTCCGATTTGGAGACATTGTAACGAGATTCATCATTGTCATTCTGTTAACTTGATGTCACTTTTAATCTACCGAGCGGGCTCCCGTATGATACGAAAAGATCTGAAGATCCGATATTCACGCCTTTTCATACCATTTGCTTTTTATTCACGCTTGATACAGTCCGAAATATTATGGTCCCCGACGGTCTTCAAAAATGGTTATTTCAAGATACTATGCCAGCATGTTTTCTCGAATTAACTCGAAAAAAAAGTGAACAACCAAAAGACAGATAGTTTCACAGAACAACAAAGAAAATACAAGTTTAGAGCAGAAGACAAGAATAAATAGGAAAATATCAAAATTTAAAGTAGAACAAAGAATGGAAATAAAAATAAAAATAAAAATAGTCAATCAAATGGAAGGATAACTAACATTTTTTGAGGTAATCTCTATGTAAATTCGTAATTTGGTCGATCAATAAAGTTACAAGCATTCTCATGTGGTACTTAAGGATGTTTTTTTTCTGCAGTTATTAATGGTTAAAATATCTAACAAAAAAAGAAACAATGGCCTTATTCAAAAATCGTAATATTTGATCATTGGAGATTTGAGTTGGAGTAAAAGTTTTACTGGTCCTTAAGCTCCTATTAATGTAGTCAACGAGAGTCAATGGTTTTTAGCGCTGAGAGAATTAAGGCGCATAGAATTGCGTGACCACGTGGCGCCAATAAGCAATTCTAGAGAGTCTCTAGAAAGTCTGGGGGAAGTCGATCTCGGGAAGTCGTAATTCTTTTCTTCTATTCACTTCTGGCAGTGTCGCCTCATCTTTTTCTTCGTGCTTAAAACTCAAGTAGCTCCGCGTGGCTTTCCACAAATTTGATGCCGGACCATGCCTCTTTCCTTAAGAATATTTCAAGCGATGAGAACTGCATCCCAGCATTTTGAAGAAACGGTCGACACGTGGAGTCGGACAACTCAACTCGCAATGAATACAAATCGCTTTATAAAAGACAGTTCGGTAAACCGTGAAATTCGGACTGCGCTCGAGCCAGTCTTGTGACAAAATGATGTCAGCTCAATTCACCAGTCTGTCCCGGGTTTTTTTTTACATTCGCTGAAACAAAAAGACTTTTTTGCTTACCTTTCTATCGTGAAGTTTTATTTTACTTCCTGTTACGATTTTACATTTTCGAAAACAACATGAAAAAATTCTAACTCATCGACTTAAAATTATAATATGAGATAGGAGCCTCACTGTATTTTTTCATTTTATGTTTTCGGCTTATTTGAAAAAAACAAAAACAACATAAAGCAAAGGAGTTACTAAAATACGTTTATCTTATATTTCATCATCCTTTCGATCACACCGAAGGTCGTTCTTTAAACGACTTTTGTTTGTGATGATTTTTTTCTACTTCACTATGACCCTGTAATCATGTTACAATTACAGGTCGTAATGATGTTGAAAATTCATTGACATAGAACAAAAATCTGTACCCTAATTTTTGCCGTTTGTTATATTTTTCGTTGACTTGCTCTTCTCTTGTAATCTAAGATTCTGTAAGGTGTGAAAAAATGCCTGAAATGGCTTCGGTGTTTCGGCTTCCTGCGCACCTGCGGTATATATATATATGTAAATGCTTTGTCTTGTTATCTTGTTCAACGATTACTGTAATCTTATAAAAATAATATTTTATAAAATCATACATTTATAATAATTTCGGAGGTTTGGGGTATACAATAAAAATGATATCAATGAAATTCTTACAGATTATGAGTGCGATCCTCTTGAGGCTTGTAACAAAAATTTCATATGTTTACACTCAGCCGTATAAAAGTTATGACAATTCGAATTTTTAACAAGTTTTTATACATTGTTAAATGAGAAAACTGTTATCAGGCGCACTCGAATATGTAAAATACATTTAAAAAATTGTTTCACATTTGCATATGTGTAGATTAGATTTAAAGGAAATAATTCACAATAAAATATTAGACACTTCCTAAATTTTTAAACAGTGAATAAATGAAGTTTGAGATAAAAGTGATAATATAATTCAAGGTGGCGATTCAATCCAAAAAAAGTTTTGATGTTAAAGTTTTGACGAAATTCAAAAAAATAAAATTTTGTCTAATATTTTACATCCTGCACACCCCTAATGAGTGTAATCACCAAAAACCAAATATTCCAATCGAAGAAATAATAACTTGTGGGTTTTAATTCTTTACTTTACGTCTTATAGTTAATAAACGTTTTAACAGGGCATGTAAGAAATAATTTTTGTATTCCTAACCACATGTCATTTGCATCAGTTGGAAGATTGGACAAACAGGAAGCAGAGTCATCATAAATTCTTAGCATAATTAATAAGACAGATTTTCAACAAGTTAGTAACCATATGTAGAGTTGCGTTTGAATTTTATTGTACACTTTATTAATAATTTACTTAGAGACACATAGAAATATTGTAATCGTCAATTTTCTTGTGAAAAATGCATAATCTAATTACTATGAATTATAAATTCAGCTGGTAAAACGTTTGACCAATCTACCGGTCCCTCACGAACTGCATTCCATTTGGTAGCTAGTAAAACCTTTTTACATAAATGCAACATGAAAGTGTGTGTACAATACGGTGTCAAAAATACCACAGTTTCATTTAAATGTGTGGTGAAGCGTTGACTATGCCCCGTACATAACTCCGAAACCCGAGAAGTGTCGGTGTCGTATCTCGTCGTCACGTCCACACGCAAGGCACCATCGACTTGAACACAAAATCCAGTAATTCCTCCTTCCTCTCTGAGTTTATACGCTTCGCAGATTGTGAACAGCTTAGATATCTCAATTGCTCGTTGCACACTATCGACTTAATTCCGCATAATTAACACGTAAAAGGTTCGCAGTTAAGTACCGGTAGCTCAACGACAATTTGTAGATTAGCGAGTAACATTAATTTCTGCTTCTCTTACAATTAATTTGAACGTTGACGAAAGTTACCGACTATTAAAAATGTTGGCATTTTGGGAAATGCTCAATGCATGTTTTAAAAGTTTCGGATGATCGAATAATTTCACCCCAAAATTAGATACTTGTCATCCTTTTTATAGTTTCAAATTTTCCACTAATTAACGATTGCTCTCTTCAATTAAATTTCACTACGTTCAATTAATTTGAACGTTAACGAAAGTTACCAACTGTTAGAAAGGTTGATATATTGGGCGATGCTCAATGCATATTTTAAAAGTTTCGGATGATCGAATAATTTGACCCCAAAACTACAACTTGTACCGTTTCGAATTCTCTACTAATTAACAATTGCTCTTTTCAATTTAATTTCACTACAAAAGGTGACTCTACCAAGAAAACAGTTGTTTCAATAAAGTATATCATCCGAAAAGCAGGCACTTTTCTAAATCACAACTCACTTGAAATACACCTCGCTGGATAAAAATCAACCAATTAATAATCCTACCACGTGGAAATTCCAACAGCCATATACGAAGAAGGATTATATATACACGTCTAACAAAAAACTGTAGCTCCCGGAAATAAATCTGGAGACAAATAACTCTCCCAGCATGACACCGATGTGACAGAAGTTTGTCGTGTTATCAAGCGAGTAGTTATGGGACGCCATGTCCTCTGGTCGACTTATTGTTTTGGACAGGTGTCCGCTGGGAAAGTTATTCTTGAGTAAAGTCCTCGGGGGTTGTAATACTCGTCGCTCCAAATGCTTGATCTAAAAGGCACGTAAAATATTGGTAGGCAGGAGTATTTTTGGAGACCTTTATTATTCTAGTCTCTTATTATTTTATTTATACATTTTTTCTACTACACTGTTCGTATGTTTTTGTGTAAGTTAAAGTTAAAATGGTCTGTACTCGATATGAATGCATTGGTCGAATGTTCGATAATTCCATTTAGTATGAAACGAAAAATTGTTTACATACTCCGTGCCTATTAACAACTTTGTTATTTGAGTTAAAATAGAAAGAGTAACACTGAAGTCAAAGGTTCCTAAGGAGTTTGCCCTCAATTAGTAGTCGCTTCACTTCGTTCTTTCGTTTCAAAATAATTACTCCTCTCGCCAATTACTCTCAACGGGGAGGGTCGAGTGCCTCGTTCGCGTGACTAATTTAGAAAGTTTACATCATGGGTTTCCCGTGCTCGATTCAACGTGAAATCTTCCAAAGTGTCACGTACATACGGTTTAACGTTTAACGGCCTTTATAATATAAACTTAGATGAATATACGATAAACTACTGCTAAATGTTCGCGATACAATTGACATAAGCTGATGAATTCAAGCAAATGTGCGAGTTTCTAAGTGCGTTTCAGCAGATAATGTATTCATTATTATTATAAGTTCCTTGTATTCGTTCTCGATGGAGAGATCACAAAGCTCTTCATTGAAGACAAGACATTCAAATGTACCATTTTATTGTTTCAATAATAAATCGTTGGTAGAGTAAATACCTTGCAAGTATACAATATAGAAGTTTGCATTGTTGAATAACAACGAAATCTAATCGCAATATTTGGCTCTGTGAATTTAACCATTTTTATTCAAATTTAAAAATCAGAACAATTAGGACGTTCTGAGAATAGAATTAATTAATATTGCATTTCAACGATACAAATTTATGAACTTTTATTTGGGTGCGTAGAAAACATATTGAGATCAGCATTTATAGAAGTATTTTATGGCTTACGATATAAAGACACCTAATATCTTCATCTTAATGAATTGGTAGAAATTCCTTATGAAAAGTAATAAGCAAATTGTCAACTTTTCGTTCGACTTGACGTGCAAAATTTATAATCAGAATCTTCTTCGGTTTTCTGCTACAATTGGCTTCGTTTCTATAGTTTTACTCTTCGCCAGACACATTGAGTTCGATATGCCAAGGTACTTAACTCAGTTTGTTTCTCCTTCGCAGCTTGTATTCTATTTGAACACTTCAATTGAACTCACTTGAGAGTTTAAACTCAAGCTGGCAATAAGTTCCAACTCTGGTCCATCGACGCGTACAGACTCCTAAGAATCTCAAGCGGCTCGCACTTTATTCATTTGATTCGTTATACATATATATGTATATGTATTCCATATTTTATTATCTTTGAGGGAGCAGTAAGAGGCTTCTCTAGATTTCACTTCACGCTCGCATGTAAGTGCTGATAAATTTATATCTGTTTTTTTTTTCTTCATTTACAGCAAAAATGCGTAAAGGCCCGTGCTCTTTATGACAATATTGCAGAGGCACCGGACGAATTGGCCTTTCGAAAAGGAGACATTTTGACGGTTCTTGAACAGAATACCTCGGGACTCGAAGGATGGTGGCTGTGCGCTTTACGAGGTCGACAGGTGAGCAAATACAAAAAGAAATCTTTGTTCAAAAACTTGTAAAACATCCTCTTTTATACGTTTACACATTCTCTGCTGTCTTCAAGTTCCCAAAACGAGTAATCGAAGCTTTTTAAGTTGTATACTTTTCTTGACGGTTTCGTTGACGAGATTTTTTTTTAAATTGTGTGCTGTACTTTCACCAAAAATGTAAAATTTCGACTGTAACTACTATCTCGTCATCGAAGTCTCGAGCAGCAGAACGTAAGAGCCACAAAATCACTGCTAGAAGATTTCAAAAAATCTGCCCCAAAAAAAAGGCTACCAGTTATTTATGAAATATTGAGAAACTGTCCATTCGTTACTATAACCCTTTTGCTAAAAGACATGTTTTAAAAATTCCGAAAAAAATGCAAGTTTCTTATCATCCAAAAACATTGATTGGAAATCAATTCACGAATCCACGAATCCACGAATCATATGTGAAGTAAATGTGACTTAAGAAAAAATGGTCATCAAACGTTTTTGCAACATCGTACGTCGAGTCTATGCAGCTTCTAAGTTGAGAGACGACCGGATTACGTTCAAGCACACAAAGTTACAGCATTCGCTTCTATATACTGCTCAATGTTTTTTCGCCATCGAACATCTGGCGAGAAGGGAAACGAGATATCGAGATAATTCGCGGCCATTAAATACCTCTCGTGATGCGCAGTGCGCATGTAAAGCAGCAGTTCGTACATACTATTGCTGAATGCATGCACCATTTCGACAAACGACACGTCGGAAAGTGACTAACAACTGGTTAGATTTCTTACGATAGCTTGGACACATTTCTCTGTGCATATTCGTTGGAAATTTCCTTGACCCTTTTTGGGTATTACAGAATTTCATTCTGTATTTCGAAAAAATAATAATTTGACTGAACTATAGTGAACAACGGGATGGTAATTTTTTCACAATCTCAATATAGTCCAAAGAATTCCACAGAATTTTTTCGAAATTATTCGTACAGTCGTTTGTCTGCAAAAAAAAATACAGATCGTTTGGAATTTTGCGAAATTTCGGGTTCCAATTCGTAATCAATGATTCCAAAAAAAAACAGAAAGTATAACGAATTTCAAGTCGATGGCACGTAAGGATAAGATTTAAAAGGTTAACATGCAAAAATCGACGTTTCCTGTTACGATACGCGTCTTTTTTAAAAATAGGATTAATTTGACATTTTTTATCGTTTAATGTCCTTAGTTCGTTGAACTTGATCAACTTGCCGATTACTTATTTTGGCTTTTGTTTCGAAACATTCTTTCCGTCGACTAAACGAAATGTTTGGTTATCTTAACAGGGCATTTGTCCAGGAAATCGATTGAGACTTTTAGTTGGCCAGTACGACAATGGCTCGTGTTTGGGTGGAAGTAAAGCTGATTTGAACGTCTCTGAGGATGGTCCTCCACGTCATGGAAAACGTAGAAGTTGGCACGTGCAACCAAATAGGGTAAGTTTTTCTCAAGAAATTTTATAAATTGATGGATTTCCCTCGAATTTATCTTAAAACTCTCAAGACATTTCCTTCCACTGAACGAATGAATATCTGGCGGATATTCGGTTTAAAATGTGATGAAGCATTGTTATGATTTGTAAGAAAGCTGAACGAAGAAGTGTCAATACAAAGGCGGGGCAGGAAACGCAGCTGAAGCCTCAAACACGTCGTAAAAATAGAGAACTCTCATAACTTAATGTATTACGAACCACGAGCCAAGCCACGTGACCTAATTTAAAATGCATGAACATTTTTTAAACCCAAGCTCAACTTTTTCGAGGGAGGATTCAATCCTTTTACATCCAAGTTCTCAATCATGGTTGTCTCTAATTTTTTTTTTCTTACAATAACTTTGGTACAAAGTTTAATTGGGATTTTAATCATGCTTGTTATTAAAAGTCAACATAATATTTATTATTCCTTGATAATTTGATTAGCAGTTCATAAAATCATTGTCATACTTTAGATCACATGTAGCACCAAGAATGAATCAATTGTGCATGATTAAACAACAAAAAAATATTGGTCACAACAACGAAAATAAAAAAAAAGTTATCGTTTATTATTCTGCTAGTAATAAATATTTTTGTGTCTAATTTTCACGAAACTATATCTGATAATTCATTATTTCTGAAAAAAAAAATTCTTTTTCAACAAGCTTTAAATCTCTCATTATAAATTGATATATTTTTCAAACCCATTAATTTTCGATGGAATTGTTAACTATTTTGACTATACACTAATTTATAATGTAATCAGACGAATTAATCTTGCACGCTCCTAGGGATTAAAGCGAAATATCGCAACGATATTTCTTTTTGAAAAATTGAAATAACAAAGACTAAGGGTAAGGATAAGAGAATGAATAAAAAATTCCTCTCAACTGTCCATAATTCAGTTTTTCTCGTTTGCAACAGAGCTCGTCTCATTGTCAGAACTTAATTTAAAATACAGCCTTTGTTTGCTGACCACAAACGAGCCATTGATTAATAATTTAATCGAAGCTTGAACATACAATATTCGTCCAGGAAGGTCATTCGTCACGGGACTTTATTGCCCGGACCCTACCAAATTGAAAGCAATGTGCCATCCTGACGGTCCATATGTTGCAGATGGTTACATATGTACCAAAAGCACTGATGTTGACCATATTCAGGCTGCAACAGCACCCTGACTGTTGCGGTTGAACCCTTCTCGTGACGTCGCTAAGCAAACTGAACATCATCTGTGTATTCTTTCGTCTCGCTACTCGTTTTGAAAATTTTCGTACATGACAAACTTTGTCGATTCATTTCTTCATATAGAATTGAACTAAAACGTCCTCACTATGGCTAACAAAACCTCCATGATCAAAAAGACATCTGGCACGTGTGCAAGAAAACCATATGCGGATGCAAAGCTTCCATATTGCTGGCTAATGATATTATTTTGTTTAAAGTTTTCATTAGCAAGTGGATATATTTTGTTTATTCAAAAAACACTCAATGGGTTATGTGCAGTTGTCATACCTGAAATTTTAGAATTTTTTTTTTCCTATTTTTAAAGCAATTTTTGATCGAAAACAGAGCGTCATTTCATAGTACAATTATTCAACTTAATATGTAATTTTTTTTTTCTCAAGTTATATTGCAGAGTTAATCATCATAACTTGTGAAAATGTCATCAGAACAATCACATCAATATCTGCTCATGGAATTTTTCGAAATTTTGATACTCTCGTTTTTTCTTAAAATATATTTCTTCGTTTATCCAACAGTCGTCCATGTGCAGAATGAGTTCTACGAGTTCAATAATTGTATTAATGAATCACGCTCTGTTTATAATTTAAAAATTGCAATGAATTGAAAAAAAAAAATCATTAATTTCGCTCGTGACAACTGCATCATATAAATGCTTCAAATTTCAAATGCACAAAAGATATTTCAAAACCAGCAGCGACTACCGAACGGTCAAATGGTGCAAAAATGTCGAATGCTTATGGCACGTTATGTTGACGTTATTGAAATCCTCAAATTATTGACCTCGGTCCAAAATGTGTTGTTGTTAAACTTGAGAAATGCGGAAGAGAGACAATTTTATGCGATTTGGAACTATTGTCTATATTTAGAACAATATAAATAACATTTCCTTTTTGTTTGAAATCGTTGAACAAATGTTAGTAGGATTTTCATTATCTCTTGATCGAAGAGCTGAAAATAAATAGATAGCGAAAGAGTTCAAGTTTTCCATGTGAAACATGTAACTCTACAACTTGCGAAGTCTGTTTTCTTAGCGAAATCCCGATTATTTATCAATTATCGCTTTAATAATAATCCGAATGCTAGGGTGTGTACACTGTCGTAACGAATCAAGCATGTCCTATAGAAAGCGCCACGAGACTAGGCGGGAGCAACCATGGAAAACAGCCTTGCGTCGACCGATATAATTGATGTTGAGCTCAATCGAAACAGCGATACCAGTTTAATAATAAATATACCGTTTGAAAACGACTATATACTTAATCGTATGGCACGTAATTCGCTTAAATAGAGCACGAGTTTTATCTTGTTCCATTAAACTCCATTTTTTTCGTCAGAGTAAATCTTAATTACAACGAGAAACGGAAAGTTTAGGGAAATAAGATTATGTTCTTTGCTGTGAGGTACAAAAGTGCTGGGTGATGACAAAAGTTATGATGACAAAGTTGAAAAATAGATGGAGGAAAATCATTACATGATACGAGAACTGTGATATTTTATTTTTACGTTATTTCATAAGTCATCTCAAAATTAAACTCGACAAACGGTCGAACTCAACATGAAATTAATGCCGGAAAAATTAGGTTCGATCGAATTCAATTTTTTCAAAAACGAAACGATCCATGGGCTGACGAGTCTCTTCGCCTCTGCAAAAAGGATTTGAAGAATGATATTAGTTTTAAGTTTTTTTTTTATAATTATTATTTGCCCAATGTGGATTTGAAATGTTGCAACATTTCTCTCTTTCTACTAACCACCCCGTCGAACCGTGCTCCTTTATACGCGGCTGCAGCTGACTTATCCCAACTGTATCACATCCATTGCCCGGGTGAAGAGAAACTGCAGATAAAGTTGCCGATACGAATAGGGGTTTTTGGATATGGATTTATAGAGATGGACTCGAAACCTCTCAAGATTGCAGTGAAAATACTTGAAAAATTGACCAAGTTTTATTGGCACAAGCCCGCTGAGCTATTATTGATTAGATCAACAGCTCTAAAAAAATGTATTTCGTCCGGTTTCTTTCGTCGAACCCCCTAAATAGCATCGGCTGCTGCTCTCATGTATTTAGAACTTCAAATATAGGAGCAACTAGCACCTCATTGATTGATTGATTGATGAAATTTACAGTCAACAGACCCAGCAACATCTAAAAGTCAAGTAACATGAAAAGATACGAATTTACATTGTAATGTAATACAGATGCACCAGAATATTCGCTACAACATTATAAAGCACCGCTTGAAGGCAAGTCTCTTCGGGTTATCCCGTATTCGCGCGCGATCTCTGCCGTCCGTCGAGCGACCGTTACACGAACAGTATATTTTCAGACTCGAGATTTCTTTTATTTTTCTCGTCTTTTAACTCCTTCGCGCGTCCTCCGACTTACCCCAGCGGCTAGCCAATGTTTTCTGTTCCTTTTGAATCTCCCTACAGTTCGTGGCCTGTCTTGTTCTGCACTCTCCCCGTATTTCATTGCTCTTCTTATTCTTTTTCGATTTTATTTGATTTTATTTTTTTGCGTTTTACTCGTTGGCGTACAGCATGTTGAACGCAGATTCGAGCTATATATGCACTGCGTCATCCTATATTTAGCATATAGTTTCACGCAGGTGACAGCAATAGTAGCCTTACATTTTAATGTTCTTTTTTTAACCTTCCGTCTTCCCCCTCATCCGCCCACGTCGATTTTATCGTCAAGGAGTGCAAAGAACATAAGCTCTTTTCCCTTTTACTATTTTTCACTTAAGCTCCTCTCGTAGTTCCGAACCGACACACAAATCCATTTAAGCTTGTAAACAGACGAAGGACGAGATTTCTGGTCGGTTGCCTGAAACGTCAAGCGTCTACAAGATAGCCTGGATTTTTATGGATCAAAAATTGAAGATGACGTTAGACCATATCCAAATTTGCTTCAAGACTTACCAAACGTACCCAGCACGGATGCTGGTTGAATTGTATAAAAAAATGAGCAATGTACTGAAACTTGTTTCTCAAAACCTCTTGAAATCTTTTTTCTCATGGCACTACCGCCGGAAAAGTACAAGTTTTGTTTAGTTACATTAACAACTATTCGAGACTTTATTATATTACGAGATTAGACATGGGATACGCTATTTCATGGAGAAGATTTGTAACTGCTCACAATGTAGTGTGAACGTTGACTCAGCAGGGCACCTTCGACTAATAGAGATCCTTAGCGTTCTGGGCTGAATTCAGTTCTGCAGATGTGCAAGATGTTTATTTGGGACAATTCTTCTTTAAAGTTATTACCATTGCTGTATCTAAATTAACAGCCATTTATCGAACCCTTATATGTACATTGGTTGGACAAACATTAAAAAAAAAAAGCGTTGCCAACTTTCTTCGAAATGGCGCAAGCGATCAGACGAAGTTATTTCTTAACAATCGGGGATTTCTGGCTGCTCCTCACCTACAGACAATAGCCGACGTATCTTTCATGTCGTTGCCTTTTTCATCCGCTTCTTCATCTTCTCAGTACATGAAAAATCTTACACGTTTCTCGTTTTACCAGATCGCGCCTGCGATTCTCAGTCGCAGTGAAAAGAGTTGGTTGGATCTCCACTGCGGCAACAACCGCGCGGCGACCAGTCACCTACACACGTCACGCACCAAAGTGGGGTCTTATAGTTACTTGGTCTCTCCGGGAGTCATCGCGATGGAATGCACAAGCGGTTAGCCTCAAAGGACAGTACGAATGTTGCATTCATCTCTTTGTCGCTCTCTCTCTCTCTCTCTCTTTTCTTCTCTCATTTCTGCTTTTTCTAGCTTCCCTTTTTCATCTCTCCAGTTTCTAAAATGGCAGTTGTTTCTCTGTACTCAATTGCACTCACTTTTCAAATGCTCTTTCACTTTGATTAAAATTATTTTTTTATCAATCCTATGAAGTCGTTTGAGTGCTTAGAACGAGAGTCAATTATGCAGAATCTAGCGACGACGAATTTATTGAAAAAATGCCTTAAATTTAATAATAACGATTTCTGCGACGCTGAAAACAACCGTCAAATCTCGCGTCAAGCAGCAGAGTATAGACTATAATTACATAAACGAAATAAATGACATGGGATATTAAAAGAATATTCTACACATGGAATGAGTTCCGAAGGATATTAGGGTTTCAATTGGAGAAACGTAAAAATAAATAAAAACAGCAGCAGTGAAAAAAACGGAGACTAGTGCGGAGGCTGTAGATGTTACGTAGCTGGGGCGTGGGTCGAATTCGTTTTACCTACCACTTGCACTCAATCACGATACCAATGAACTGCGAAACTCGTTCGCGTGGGATTTTATTCACCAAGCTTCTCAGGATGTGTGCCTTTCTGTAGGTATGTCTATATGTACCGGATAAAGAAAGGACCATAACTGCGGTGCTCCAACCACGACATCATTATCGAGGTCCTTTACCTATACGTGGTAGTTTAGTATCTATTAATATAATGCCACAAAATAAGGACTAGTAAATAATGCAGCATGTGAAAATAATACTGTACGTTTACTGGCATCAAGAAAAACGAACAGAAATACAAAGAATCATCCACACTAACATAAATTAGCCAATCATATATGTTAGAACTCTCCACTGCATGAATTCTAATGATAAAGATTTATACATTTGCAATAACATCTGTAATTGGCTGACAGTTATAAGTGTACGCTCAGAGTGTGGGCTTCGATGATCAGAAAAGTTAAGCAGCCTCGGGTAAGGTCAATACTTTGTTTGGTGCCCGCTTAGCTATGCCGCGCCTTGCGTTTCAATGGCTGACCAGCAGGCAGTTTTCCTGGGTTTCTGATGATGCTTATAGCCAAGGAACTCTATGAGAGCGTCTTACAGGAGGAGGAGCTCTAAAGCGGAAAAAAATAGATCCAAAGCGTTGGGATGGGCTCGTAAAAACCCGTCCGAACAAACACAAAACATTCATTAACTTTACAACAAACTAATAATTGATAGAATTTTAATTAAAATGATTTTGTTCATATTTTGTTAATATAGACGTACGTAATTTTTGGTAAATGTGAGCCTAAAACAAAAGTGAATAGTGTAAATATCATAAATGCAACAAAAATGTAAGAATGCTGTGAAAAGAAAACTCGTTCAATATTCAATCGGAAGTGAATTCAATTAGGAAAATTCAAATAAAAATTTTGTTCATATAGCTTGATAGCTAATGAACTGTCAGGTTGAAAAATCTATTCAGCTTCATATGCGATAAAGGAGTAATTGAAACAGAAATCACTCAATTTTTGTTCGATTCCCGTTCCGCATTTCTACACGAACAACCGTAAGATTGAAGTTATAATCGAAGGAAAAAAGAATGAAAAACTCTGACATTTCAAAAGTTAAAACTATGGTACAGCATTGAGTCCGTGATAGTATGTGATGGAAATCCTGTTCGTTCACCGCCGTGAATTTCCCGAGGGCTTTTTCATGTTTCTATGGAAACCGGGAATTCCCTGGTTTGCTCTCGCTTTCCCTCAGGATCTCTTATAGGCCCCTCTCTTCGCGAGCCGTCCTTTCTCTTCTTTGTCACTATCATCCTCGTTCTCGCGCTCTTGCATTCGACAGAGGTCATGCGCCTTTCGCAGGGTGCAGGAAGAGGGGCAGGCGTACGAAGCGCCGCGACGCCTGGTATCGACCGCGACCTCCACCCTTATATCCTAACCTCGGCGCGCCGTCAACGTCAGCCTCGTACTCTTTACCTCATACATAAAAACATACACACATAGTACAGAAATACTATAATCCTTGGGGTTTATGGTAACGTTACCATGACCATGGATAGCAGCTTCTAAGGCGAGTAGACCCTGAAGAAAATCTCTTCTACATCTAACTCTTCTACATTTCCTAACAGTACGGGTCCGTGTATTATCGTAATAAGGACATGTGAAAGTAGCATTGTTAAAAAAAAAAAGCGACCTGAACATCATTAACCGAGCCTGCGGGATGTGTTTGTGAATGCCCCTGCTTTTCTATGTACACGAACCTATAACACTATTCATACGTGAAAAGGTACTCTCCGCTTTCCAGAAACTCACCCTCATCCAGACTACGCTTTCAGTTGTTGAACACTAGAGCACGGCAATCATAATATAGCAGTATACCACGCCTATAGTATGGCATGCCGTAGCCTAGAATACTACAGAGTACAGTGGAAGCTCTTTATTAACGAATAATTTTTATGACTTAAAATTTTATCAAACTTTATTAACGAATTTCCCATGTACTGATAGAACGCATAGGAAAAAAAATCACTGGTTTCTTTGTCACGGTTATAAGAAATTCATCATTGACATATTTCCGCCTATCGAAATCTTAAAGAGACATCCAAAACTTTCGTTGGAAAAAGTGGACATTGGCTTTAAATGATCTGAGGAAGATCCAGACTTGCCAACAGCAGTTATCATTGTTTAAAAAAAGTAAAAAAAAAAAAAAATCGAAATGAAAAATGTTGTCAATGTAAAGTTGAAGTTTTCCAATGTACCCTCATCCCTCTGGCGTTACCCAGGGCTAACGATGCCTTCGTGTGTGCGTTCATGTCTGTGTGCCCTGTTCCATAAATGATAGAAGGAGTGTCGTTTGAACCCTGTATCTATGTAGGGGTTTTCTCGCTTTCCAAAGGTTAATCAAAATTGCTTCATCAATGGATTAATCTACCTACTAGTCTGATTTAAAAACGGAAAACTGTCAGTGCAACTTCTGATGGATTTTTGGGGTTGGAAGATATATTCCAAATTGAAATCACACAACGAAAGCCTAGTTTTTTACCAGATTACTTAAAATTATTAATTTTAGTACGAAGTAAGATTTAAATTCGTGAGAAAAATCTTATTAATAGTTTTAATGTCATAATGTAACTCTAATTTTTATAATCTTGAAATAAATTGCATATCAGGTGCATTGACAACGTATCAGAGAAACAAAGACACTGTGGTTAAAGAGCTGTGACTGTATATATGTCAACTCATGCTTTATCGACTACAACAGCATTCGACTAGGATAGGAGTGCTGCATCCATTCACCGAAGTCACTTCAAGTCCTACAGGCATCTAGGCCCTTGCGTACAGTCATTTTCTGCAAACCAACAAAATACTGAAACTATATACCATCACCGCATGTTCCTCGTAACAGAAATTCCATGAATACACGTGTTACACATTCTAGAGCGAATCCTCGGCTGCTGATTGTCTCCATTGAGCTCCTTGCGCACAGTGTTCTTTTTCGTGCTAAATAGCATGCGTGATGTGTTTTTTTATATAAAGCACGTATTCTATTGATCACGAAAAGCAGCATCGTGCGCAGGGGGCTTCAGTTTTTTGGCAGTGGAGAAAAATGTAGATCTATTAGGATTGCTTTTGGCAATGATTTCTACCACATGCGATATTTCTTTCAAATTTTTTCGAATCTTTTTGAGCATCGTATTCTAACTTTCTCAAATTTTACCCACAGTTGAGTATTATTGTTCAGTAGGTTCGTACGAATTTTAAACAATTAAACTTGGAATCCGTCTAACGCATGCCTGAAATGCGTAAACTTTCTTAACGCATGAAATAATCATCAACGTATTCAAGAAATCATCG
Source organism: Campoletis raptor (assembly GCA_948107755.1). Classification (NCBI taxonomy): domain Eukaryota; kingdom Metazoa; phylum Arthropoda; class Insecta; order Hymenoptera; family Ichneumonidae; genus Campoletis; species Campoletis raptor. The sequence continues at coordinate 25,434,387 of OX403622.1, read as the reverse complement.
AATTTCATCGAGATCAGGAATGTTATTCCAATGTATATTTCATGGACTTATTTTTCAGTGGAGTTGATATTGGCAGGCTGAATTTGATGAATGCAGCGAGGGTATTTGTATTGCTAAATCATTTGAAACGACTAAAGAATGTAGTGAGTGAATTTATTTTAAAAGCTTCAAAGTGTATCACAGATTTCTATAGCGCTATACGAACATATAGCCGAATCGAAATTAGAGCACATCCGGAATCGTGATTTTGAAAAAGCACTCTGTTTTAATGATGTTGAAGCTTTTAGAGCTATGATAAAAACATCGTGATTGAAAAATCTTCGGGAATAAAAACTTCAACGTGATTCGTACAATCTTCTTTCGGGGATCACATAGAATACATATGAGTTCCATGATTGTTTCTTATCAGAAAACCCTACGTTCAGATGTGAAGATACTCGATATTATCTGCTCGAATTGTGTCAAGAATCAGCTCGTCCTGTTCAACCGATATGCGCGTGGTCTATATTTTTTTTGAGAGCTTTTCGATACGAGTACGCAGAAAGCTCTTATCGGGCAGGAAACGTTGCCAAGGATTGGCCCTGACGTTCTTCAACCTAGTTTCCGATGCACAAGTTCTTATGCGAGGCAGTATATAGGGCAATACGTGGAATCTATTTCCTTTTTTTCTCTACGTGATACTCTTGAAAAGGATTTTTCTCCAACCACTTGACCCTCATTCAACAATGCGACCGTTCTTAATAGTTCGTTGAACTCAAACAAATCTCAATTGTCTTAAAATCTTTTTTCACTGTTTCTGATGTCTCTTCTAACCGAAGGGCACACATGCTCATAGAATTGAATGAACCGAGCAACTTCTTAAAAAACCAAATGGAAATAACGAATAATATTCGATTGGCAAACTAGCTTGCACCGGCTTTGAATTTTTTTAAACATTTATCATCGAAACCCTGCCCCGGAGCCTTTTGTTTTAACTTGCCAAGAAGTTTTCCAAGCTGAGATGCTAAATAATAGTGAACGATGAATCATGTTATTGATTTTTTTCCAATGCCCCATGTGGAACCTCATTTTGGACATATAAACACTATCTTCATTTGTACCTGCTCGCCGAATGGCCGAAATATCGAGCAGAATATTTGGATTCCTTTCAATTTATCGATCGGGATAATTCAACTGGTCGTGGTTGGATAATTTCTTTAATTAATCAGTTAAATTACAAATAGTAACTTATTTTTTGGTATACAAACGGTTGACAGGTCTTTTCAAGTCGTTGCTTTACTTTCAAACTAAGCAGGAATGTCTGCAGTGCTTTTGTTTAGTGGTACAGACGACAAAAACTCGTTTGCAAAGAATTTCCGTGGCTCTTCTCATGAAAGAGCTACTTCGATGTGTATACTTGCTTTGCACTACTTCGAGGACAAGTCATGCGAAGAAATCCCTCATCCAAAAGGGCTGTTAAAAAGGTTGCACGCAAGGGTAACTCCCCCAGTGCATCCATGAGTGCAGAAACATTCGTCTTCCGCAGACGTATAAACACGTGTTTTCACATAAAACATACTCATTCACGCGTCATGCGACTTTTAAAACACAAACAAAAAGACAAGCGGTTGCTTTAAAAAAAACCATTTCCTGCTTCTGTTTTCAGGTGATAACTCCACAGAAATGCGGCGATGTGTACCTCTATGATCTTCCAGCCAGTCGGGGAAGTCCGGCGCCACCATCGAGACGCGAATCACCACTTAACTCGACCACGAACACCGATCATTTACACGGAGGTATTATAGAATTCTGCTTTATAATTATATTCGTTGCTTTAACTTGGGAAACACTATTACGTAATAAGCAACTCGAACTTTATCCATAAAATCCTCTTAACATGTTGGATCTTTTCTTTGGAACTTTTCTCCGATAACAATACAACTTTTTTCGATGCCACACGTAATGAATGCAGCGAATTCTCTGTTTTTCAATTACAAATAAAATAATCGCCGAATTTTTATCACACTTGCTCCCTACTCGAGTGTAAAACCCTGCAACGGAACATACCGAGTCCGAAAAACCTGGCGTTTAATTTACAAATATATCAAAGTAAAGAAATCCTTTGGTCAACTTAAAGGAAAAATAATGAAAAAAAACCACATTGATGTACAGATTTTTTATAAAACGAACTATTTATATCGTTTTCTTTTCATGCTGAATATTTATAAATTTCATTTTCAATATCTATACATATCTTATATACCAACGATTACTAGAGATACTCGTCGTTTTCGCACCCAATATCCGGTAAAACACGTTTTGTGTTCCCTGCTTTTGGTACAGAGAGTGCTTCGTGTTTATCTCATTTTTCTTTACCTGGCTCGAAACGTAACACGAGTAATATGCCGGCATGTGTTCGACACACGCAATTCGTGCCAGCTTTTATCTGCACGGTCCGGAGATGCGGATGCTTCGTGTTGAGCAAAAAAAAAAGAATTAAAACGACGATCCAAAGCAAAATACGCTGCTGCCCTAAAGATAAAGACCCTGCAGCAAAACGCATTGCTGCAACGAATTTTATTGTACAATTTAGAATACCTGCAGGATAATAATTTTTTGTTAACTGTCATTATCGTAATTTTTATGGCCATCGAATAATGGAAGTTATGTTTATCAGTAGCAATTGTTCTTTACGTAATTTGTCTATAACTACGCGATGAAAACACATTGAATACCGCTTAAGAAATTGACATTTCAAACTGCAAATTGTTTTTTTTTTGCCGGCAAATGTCTTCAAAAATATTATTGGTTCCACACTTTGAATTCAACACTGCATTGCGTTTGGCGCTTAAAATTAATGACACCAAAATTCCACCCATTTTACTCCTCTTTTAAGCCGGTTGCCTTTCACAAATGTTTGCCATTTATTTCGTAAACTTCTGCGTCGTAGCTTTATAAATGACTGCACCACAAAGGACGATAAGTATGCCTCAACTTTTCGGTCGGTTAGCTTTTATAAGGGTTCAACGTTGCTTGGTTACGTAGCTCTGGTATTTACGACAACGGTTATGATATTTTGCAAAATCTTGCTTACTTCTAACCCACGATACCGTGGGGTATAATTTAAATATTTTAATTAAAATATACAGAAAATCGATTGGCAACAACTGCTCATTCATTTTAAGCTTTAAATTAATTTGCGTCCTTAATTAACAATCATCTTTATATTTTATACCTGAGTATAGTTTGACGTCCTATCTTCTTCGAATAAAAACTTTAAAACATCATCAAGGCAGTAGTCTCGTCATAGTCATGTTCGAAAGTTAATTTTTGAAAACTTGGATATAATTCGATAAATAATCTAGTAATGGCAATTGTTGTATTTTAAGGGAATGTGAATAAATATGTAAACTTTCAAAAAAAAAAAAAAAGTCTAATATGAAATCTAGAGTTTGAGAAATAATTAACTTTACCTTTTCTAATACACGAGGCTTACATTTTATATCACTGGATCTCCGAAAATAAAGGGTGAAATTTTTATATTTTTTTTGTAGACAAACTCAGTGACATGTTTCTTTGTTATCAAGAACAAAAAAAAATCTTTAGAAAAATTTAAGAGATATTTCTTGATTTGTGAATTTTTCTATTGATCTCCATATAATAACACGATTGCTAATGTATTGAACATACGGAACAACTGATCGTATCAGGAACGATTGGATGAAGAATAATAATCAGTAGGAATTAGTTGAGAACATTTATTCCCTCTCCAAGTTTTCAATGCAATATATTTGAGTCGAAATAAAAAATATGACGATTTTTCTGCTCTTTGGACACTTGGACGCTTTACTAAGTTGCAAAAACTAGATCAGCAGACATCAGAACCTTTGAGTTATATTTTTAAATTTAATTTGAACATCAATGAGAATGGAATTTCCATCTACCGCAACATATTAGCCAAGGATTGCATTTTTTTTTCCTATAATATTACCCTTTAAAGTTTCAGGTCGCTTGGCTTCGGGACCACGAAATTCCGTGGACAGCGGTGGAGGAGGCGATGTGAGTGATTGTTATGACGTGCCACCTAGAGCCACACCCGTTATCCCATCGCCAGCGAGTAGCCCAAGTCCGGCGCCTTCTTGCTACGACATTCCTAGGCCACCGACCTCTTGCACGCCTAATTCCAATTTTTCGGGTGGTTCTGGCGTTACCCCTCTGGACTGCTACGACGTACCACGACCACATCAACCCCTCACGCCCAGCAGCTCCGCTTCTAGCCTCACCAACGATGGCTCTCTCAGCGGTTCCAATAGGTAAGAAAAATTGTATTTCTCTCATAACTACGGCCAATAAAATAAACAGATTAAAAAAACAAATATATGAACCTCGTAATATTTACGAATATAAACATTTTCAAAATGAACAGCATTGTTGATTTTTCAAATCGTTTTCTGGACAAAGAAATGGACTCTTATAAAAACTTGAAGCCTTTAAAATATAAATATAAAAATAGTTTGAAATTAGTGTTTTTTGCGAATGATATCTGAAATGTTTTTTACACGTGGCTCGTTATCTTTTCGATATAATTCGAGGTGAACTTGTATTAAAAATATATTTCGTATACTTTGAGTAACGTTAAGAAAAAAATTTCCATGACGTTTTATCAAGCGACAAAAAGCACCGTGTCAAAATATCGCGATAAGATTATTTCTAATTTCTTACTTTTATATGATACAACTCGATACAAGAATAAATACAAATAATCAAACTCAAATGAAAAAATATACGCAGGAAGAATAAAGAAAAATGATGAAAAAAGTGATATCTTTTAAAGCTGTTGTCCATACTGTTATATTAAACGTACAAACAAAATTGAAAATCAATAAATTGAAACAAAAATTGGAAATCGATGATCACTAGGAAATAAAATACTGATGGTAAAATGTTTGTACTTAAGGTCTAGTCTCACAGCTCCAGACTACGATGTTCCAAGACCACGTCTTCCATCGTCCTCCTTATCATCGCGATACAATACTCCGATATTGAAAACACCAACGACACCTCCACCCTCTCAACAGCAGCATCTAAATCGGGATCATCGTGAACTTCATCACAACAATCAAAATCATCAGAATTTGCAGACACAACAAATTTACGACGTTCCAGTGAGCAAAGAGCTTCCACTTGAACTTGAATCCGCTCTTGAGGGACTTCAAAGACTTCAGGGTGAGGCATCGTCGGCTATTTCGAGGTTACTCGGATTTGTTAGTCCGGGCTGGCGGACACCCCAAAAATTAGACACGAGCCTGATGGATCTTCGATTAGCGGCATTAAGGCTTCGAACTTCGTTGCACGATCTCGTCGAGTTTGCTGAGGGAACTCTCGGCAACGCTGGCAAAGCTCCGGACAAAGGGCTTGCCAGTAAATTCAGGCCCCTTGTTAAAGCCCTTCGGGACTCTGACAAACTTGTTCAGGAAGCCGCCAGTGAATTGGACACGATTGAATGGGACGCGACTAAATTAAGTCGTGGTGGCGAATGTGATACGCCAACACCTACCAATGGCACGCCGCCTCTCATCACGAATCTACTTCCTGATCCCCTCGATCAATTAATCGCATGTGCCAGAGCCCTTACTGAGGATGTTCGCCAAATTGCTAGTTTTATTCAGGTACTTATTTTATCATCCAATATTAAAATCATCAAAAACTCAAAAAAAATAAATTCCAAATTTCTTAAACAATCAATTTTTAAATAAAGAAATTTTCTTAAACAATCAAATATACTGCTGACATTATTAGCCAAAGAAATTTGGACCCCGATTTGCTAACAGTTTTATTTGGACGAGGGAATTAGAAGTAAAAATGACGAACTTTTGGTTAAAACTCAAGATTTTTAGATTACGACAAACAAACAAAATGATCTAATAATGACAATGTTTTTGGTTTTTCAGGGAAATTCAACGCTCTTGTTCAAAAGATCGTCGATTATCTCAAACACCGATAGTACCGGTAACAGTGGAAATATGGATGATTACGATTATGTTAATTTGGATTCTCGAGAAGTGGTGACAAAACAACGCGAAGAACTAAGAGCTTCTCTTCCTCATGAACTTCGAAGTAATTATGATTTACTAGTGAACGAGGCTGACAATGCAGCAATTCAAATGCCACCGTCAACCCCAACGCCAATGGATCCAAATGACAAACAATTATTAGCTTTTTATGCCGCCCAAGTGATAACTCATGGAGCACATTTGACTCACGCGATTGACGCCTTTCTTCAAACAGTTGAACACAATCAACCACCCAAGGTCAGTTAGATTATTTTATTTTTAAATCAAATTACTTTCTCTCATATCGGATCTACGTCAACATTTAATTGCACATTTTCATTCTGTTTCAAGTTCCATTAATATTAAAGTTTAATATATTAAAAAAAAAAAAAAAAAAAAACATGTTGATAAAAATGTAAAACAATTTGAATCATTTGCATTGTGTCATTACAATGTAAACTTCAATACCAATCCGCTTTTTTACAATTATGTACGTAATTTTTATTTATTTAAATTTATACGTAATTAATTTGAATGTCACTAAAAAATCAAACTCTTCTCTCGCAGGTTTTTCTGGCTCATGGAAAATTCGTCGTTCTAAGCGCCCATAGATTGGTACACATAGGGGACACAGTCCACAGAAACGTAAATAGAAACGACGTGAGAACGAGAATTCTCCAATGCGCCAATTCCCTGAACGAAGCACTCGCCCAAACAGTTTCAAAAACGAAACAAGCTGCCCAATTCTTTCCGAGTGTCACGGCTGTTCAAGAAATGGTTGACAGCGTTGTAGACGTTTCTCATCTGGCCAAAGACCTTAAGGTCGCGATGATACAAGCGGCTCAGCAACCCTGAATTTTACGAAACATTAAAATAATATAGTGTGACCGAATTTCGCGTAAACCAGAGACGAAAAGAACGGATGATTAACGATTGCGAGTGTAAGGTTGATGCAGCAATTTGCGCGAGATTCTGCATCGACTGTCAATCATCGTTTCGTTTAGAATTTTTTAAGATCGAAATCCGCGGGTTAATGGAAAAAATAACATTTTAGCAGTTTTCATTCGTGCTGTATTATTTTCTTTCATTTGTTTTCAAATGATTTTTCATGCAGAAAACGGGAGGCAGCATTTTAACGCCATCCTCGTTTTATACCATTCGGTTCTGTCATGAATTATCGATTTTAAAATCGCGCATCACTATTGCCAAAGCACAGACTTATGAAACAGAAGCGTTTGCTCAGTATCGAGACAAAAAAAAAACAAAAACAAAAACGCGCATAACTACTACTACTCCATAAAAAGTTAAAATACTACAATGGCCTTTCGACGATACGCTGAAAAGGTGTTGTGGAGCAAAACTTGTACCTCGAAACACAATTCTGTAACAGAACGTCTGTTAGAAATTGTTTAATTAGCGTTTAAAACAAGATCGAACCAAAATGTACTTAAAGCGTAACAAAACGAACATACAAATAAGATGCAAGGGAGGGAAAAGCTTGCGAATAATTGTCTGATCAACGATTCAACGTTTGACAAAACGAATTTTGTACGAAGTTTTTTAAACCGTGCATCTGCGTCTGTATACCCGATGCGGTTGATTTATACTAGTGAAAAAATAAAACACTTCCAGCGACGCAGCATTCGCGATATTTTTCTCGTGCATGTGCTGCCAGTACAAAATATCGATGTTCGATCGATGTCTGATAAGTAAATCGAACCTGTTTTCAATACTTGGCAAAAAAATGACTTACTCTTTAATCGATCAGCGGTATTTTTTGTTTGCTAAAGTTTCGTAGTAATTCGGAGAATCAAAATAATGAGAATTTAATTGGGAAGAATTGATTTCCGAATGTTTTTCATTAACACGGACGAAATAAATGAAAACAAAATATCAATTACTACTGTATTCACTTTTTCATGCAGAAACACCGCTGCTCGATGCTGACGGGCCTTTGAATAAAATTAACAAAAACACCAACAACGATACGACAGCGCATAAATGCAAAAGTCTCAATAGACTGATTTTATGATTACAGCTGAGAGAAAAAATAACTTTCTCCAACTCGCCATAGAGAAAATATTGATAATTGCGATGTACCACCAAATTGTTTTGAAGAACGACGTTTGATGGTTTGATGATTTTCATTGATTAATTAATATCCATCACGCGTCGGTTTAAATTATACAAGTTATCGTCGCGGGATAAATAATTCATACGCAGGTGAATAGTTTGTATGTATGTGGATAGAAAACAAAACAAAAGACAAAAAGAAAAAAATTAAAGAATAATAGACAATGAAAGGTGGCTAGACAAAGCTAAAGAAAAGTGCTCAGCTCTCCAATGGCTTTGATATAATTTCACTGTATTATCGTAGTATTCGATCCCGTGATAAGTCAAGTAGATTTATCAACAAAATGTAGCGACAAGTATTTTACTTGCGAATGTTCCTGATGCAGTATTACATTCGAAGTCGAAAACTAAAATCGACATGCGCAAACAACGCTGCTCGGAAAAACAAATCGACCGATCCATACACCTGTAAGATTGCGGAGACTGACAATATTCTATCAAATAGAATTACCGTTCTCGGCACTGCCACTGATGCTCCAATTCAACAACTTCGATACAAATATATTCTAACAATTCACATCATCAAACAATTTGTATCTTTTGATAGTAATTTTATGCATTGATCATTTTCGCCAGACGGTAATACAGTCGCATACTTCAAACGCAACGAAAATAATTTAAAAGCACGTAATTTTCAACGTATTGGATGGATCAATAAGTAATCGATATTCGTCGTTACTGGTAGCAGGGAAAACTGTCGGTTTGAATTCCAGTAATATTATTTTTTTAATGTGATTCAAACAAGTGTGTTCTTCATTAAGACTCGAAAAACTGAATTTCAGAAATCAATTAAATTCCCTCGCAACGACGTGAAAATCGACGATGTTTTATCAGTGACTTTTCAACGTGAGATTTCGTCTCGATGCCTCCGACCATTCGACCTCGATCGGCGATTTTTCGACGTATACACGATGCATTTTTATTAAGTTCGTACAAATTATCAGTGAATTTAATTCACTGATATAACATAACGTGCTTTTTTATTTTTAAGAACAAGTTTCAATATTGCTACTTGTTTTTTTTTTTCGAGCAAGTGATTTAGACATTTCAGATTGAATATGTTGAAAACGAACGTTTTTTTACATTATTCAGAATGTATCCTGTATATACACATATATGTACATATTTATATATAAAATTAACGTGAATATGTTCTCAATATACGATATATTAAGAATAATAGTATTACGTATACATATGAATAATAATTGTGAGAAAACGATGCGGATATATACAACATGAGTAGAATAGCGGTTGTCAGAAAAACTGTGCAATCATATAAACTTGGATGAGGACTCTAAGTGAACCAAAATAATATATATTTGGTAGCATACATAATATTGTAGTGGCGCACGTAAATAGCGCGATTCAGCAGCTATTTAAAAATATTTAAACATGTGACGATCCGTAAATTAACATGAAGAAGCTGCCTGTGAATATTATTGTTCTAAGGCGCGCGCTACTTGAATGTTTATTTTATAGTTTTGGTGAATAAATAAAATTTACGTGGCGAAATATATATAATCTGTGTGATTTATAAGTCGCTGCACAGTTTCCCATAGGGAGAAAATTGCATTTAAAAAATTACTGCACAGCAATTTCAATAGGAGACGACCATGAAATAAGCAAAATACAAATTTAGCCCGAAAAATAAATTTTCTGCATTATACACGAGATTATTATTCAATTTTCATGCAAATTTGAATTCTGCTCACTCAATGAATTACGCAACATGATTTTCTCGGATTTTCGTAGCAATTATTACCTTCATTAAAAGCTTTACAAAATCAATCTCGTTTTCAACGTTTTGAATTATTTTCATCAAAGTTTATCCATTGATCTTTCAATGCAATTTTCGACAAAAATTGTCACCATTATTACCTTCTTATCATCTAACGTCGAAGAAATTAACCCGAAAAAAGATAACGAGGGTATTAAAAAATAAAGTACTCGTGGACAAATTTAAATCATCTTTTTTTATTATCAATATGTCTCTATTAATAACTTCCATCCACCTGAATTGTGGGGTACAGTCAACCCGTTCGATGCAACACCAAGCCTTGATCAATTGCCGCGACGCAGAAGTGTTCTCTCTTTTTTATTTCAATCTTTGAGAATTTTCACAGTATGAAAATTGATAGAAGTCACCTCTAAGAATGATCGCAACATCTTCCCGTGTGGGTATGCGCACTAGAATCTCTCACAGCGTTTTCCTTGGCAGCGTTTTTCTCCTGCTGAAAGCTGCTGAGATCACGTTTCATGGCATAAGCGTCTTCACCGTCCGCGTAGTATTTGGGCTCGACGTCCGAAACTTCGAATTGCAAACTGCTAGTGTAAAGATTGAGCGCAGCTCGGTTGCTTCGTCTTACGTGAAGAGAGACATAATTTGCTTCGAAGCATTCGACCATTGCTCGTGATGCTTGATTCATCAGTTTCTGAGCTATTCCAAGTCGCCTATGAGATCTTTTGACGGCTAAACTTGTTATGTGACCGTGCGGATTGTCTTCGCAATCCTCCTCCATTTTGGCAAGTACGTAACCCACCACTCTACCTTTTTCATCCTCCGCCACGTAACTCAACTGAGGCCACGATAAAGCGTGATAAAGGTAATATTTCATCTGATAATTCTCTGGCAAACATTGTAAATTACAATGCTGTATATTTAGAAGATCATTACTGTTGGCGCAACGTATATTTATAGACATGATGCTATCGTTAATATCAACTTTCCGTTCTGTTTGTCAAAAATTTAGAGTCCTTAAGCACGATAAAAATTCTTTTATTCTTTCTCAATCCCTGCGTAATTTTTTCACTCGAGATCGTCCGTTCTTGAGGTCATGCACCGACGAAGATTCGCTCATCCCACCTAGGAGCTCTCGGACAAAACGGAATCTCGAAAGGAAAAATTTCCAGACTAGATACCAACCTGCGATGGAACAAAAAAAGCTAGAGTTATGTGCGGATGCAAACTACAAGTGTAATTCAAAAGTGCCTCTCCAAATTACATCAATTAGTCCCCATTATATTGATAATATTTCTGTATCAATCTTGTTCCAAGCAATAACAAATTCAATTGTAAAATTTTCTACTGCTTTCCATAAAGACGTGTGTAAAACTGTACACACGTTTTTATGGTATGAAATTTGTTCAGCACATTGTCGCATATTATACACAGTCTTACCGAGAATTGCGAGGGCGAAAACGATGAGAAGACTCGACACAACGGAAAAAGCGGCGAGGACAATTTCCTGCATTATTGGACTAATGATATCACGAGATTCTAACCTCGAAAACAATAATGCTTGAACGGTGAAACCGAGAAACCAGCTAACTCTATCATGACCTCGCACTTTTCGAGATCGGATGGATATTCGAAATAAAATATTACTTCGAACACAAACCGATTAGATACGACAGAAATGGCAATCTATATATCGTTTAGAAAATTAAAAGTACGTCCAACACGCCATTTTGAAGTCTCATTCTAAATATTACGTCTTATGTATTCAGGTTATATTCTCCTTACAACCCCCTCCACTAAGTGTCAAATCACGTTTCACCGTTGCAACTTCCCGTGCACGAGCCGTAAGCACTTTTTTTCTGAGACCAACTACGTACCTTATCAAAGTTCAACGAGGGTATTCCTCGCACTGAAATATTCCACAGAGTACTTATACTTGAACACTGAAATAAGTATCTGCTCCCAGTGTTTGAATACAAACGGAAATTGGGGTTAAAAAAGTTGTCAACTTGATCGTGTGGTCGTTTTATGTAAATCTCGTAACTTCCGGTGCAAGACTTACGAAACTTTCGTTACATCTTTCAATTTTCTGTAAAATATCATTCACGTTCGTTGTGCTTATAGTCAATTTTTGGATAGTTTAATTTATGTATTGCTTGACTGATTACATTTTTTTTCATATAATATAATATATACCTATGAAGTCTTCATTGCCGATAAAAAGTATATGGGACATTGTACGACGATAATACCACAGATGGCAGCACTAGTAAGTATTTTGATCAATTGTTACTTTACTAACAACCGGAAGTCGTTTTTTGGTGGAATCTACACTCTACCACGCTCTATTTGCAGTTTTTTATTATCCACGGGAAAAAAAGACCGGCATGCAGCTAGGGGGTTGGCCAGGAAGTCTAGGGTTTGAACTTATCGGAAGATTGGCAAAACTGCGTATCACCAGTATCGCGGTAAGCTCATGCACGAGAAAGTAACATGGCGAAGCGCGTGTCCCGTTTGCCTCGGTGAGTGTGCTATTTTCAAAACATGGGGAGGTTAATAATTTGAAAAAAAAAACGGTATTAAGTAAAATAATATGTGGGATCTAGGAAACCGTGATATTGTCGTGTTGGTAAGTGTGATAAGTGGTTGGGCAGTACTGTTAAACATATTTGGCCCGTACATTGGGTCGACGATAACAATCGGGGTGATATTGTGCGGTTGGTTAATTTACAACATTGGTGGTGACGACAAGCCGTTAACGCCACACATTTTTTTAGCTCTTGATTGTTTGGAGCAAGCAGCCAGTGAGACGCATCGTTTTCTAAAACATATTTGGCAACAATTTATCCTAAGCATTGTCATTTTTACTCGTTATCTTCGGGATCTTTATCGGGCTAATATTGTCGAGAGAATGGCGCAAAGACGACGAAGCACCTATCAACTGAGTTCGGATACTCGTGCGAGTTTGAGAAATTCTTCAAGATTCAGTCTCGTCGATGGTCTCAGTCCTATTGTCCGAGATCATTTTCGAAATATCGAACATTCCACCAATCTTGAAAATACTCCGTTTGTCCATACTGAAAGGAGATATTTGGAACGTGCAAGTTCCTTGGGTCAACTCACTTCGACGCCGCTCGTGTCCTGGAAAAAAGAGGATACTAAGAACGGTGTCGTTTTAACCGGAAACCCAATCAACGACGATGTAATTACTTGGAAAAATTCTCAATCTTTCACTCAAAATCATACTTTATCCAGAGGCGAAGAAACCAATTACAGTCCCGAAGGTTCTCCGTGGGGGACGAGTATCAGCCCTAAAATGAGGCCCAGAGCTGCTGGAATCAAAACTGTTCAAACTGTCGCGGGTCCCCTTTTGGCTTCTACTCGCTATAACATTGATCCAAAGTATGAACATTTACTTATTTATTTATAGATAATGAAATAGTGAACCTTGCATCGTTGCCTTTTCAAATGCAAAAATGTGAAGAAAGTACTTAAAACTGTAGAGCAAATCCTTCTAAAACTTTATCAAGTAATCACCAAGCGATGTCTTCAATGAACCTTCTAAATTTTGATAAATTTCATGAAAAAAATATTCACGAGAAAAATACTGTGAGCCAATTTATCAGAAGGTCATGCATGCGTATTGTAGAAAACACAAGTTACATGCTCCGATGAAAAAATAACAGTGTGTAACTTTTCTTCACCTTGAAATATCAAACTTCTACAAAAAAAACATGTTTACCATGAGTTCATGAAAAAGTTGTCTTGTAAAAATATTTTTCATAAAATCTATAATTTGTTGAGAAACTAGAAACTAGAAACTTAAAAAAGTATATTTGGCATTTCGATTGATTAAAATGCTAAATGAAAATACTATCCAGATTTTTGTTTGCAGATTAACATTGTGAAAAAAGTTCTTTTCTCGAAATCTTTAGACATTGTGTCTTGTTACTTTTACGTTTTTAATTTTTAATTGAAAATAATTATTTAAACTATCATGAAATTAATATTGTCAAATCTGAAGTGTGATTTTACAAAATAAAAAGAAAATTCAATATATTTCTCATGCGAAAATGCCATGTTAACTGTAAAGTTTCACGAAAATTCAATGATTAAAAAGATTATCATAATTTCCAAATTTTTTGTCACAGAAAAAAACGGTTTCTATTGACACCAAAATAAAATACACACATTTATCCGACATGGGCATATTTTTTATTTAAATAATCATATTTTCTTAAACGTTTAGGGTGTACTCGGACGTCACATCACCAGGATTGACGTCGCGTTTGACGAAATACGCAACGGAGGCGAATACAAAATTGACTCACCAGTCGCAGTACGGAACAGGTCAATTTCCACGAGTAAATTTGAATTCAAGTCCAACGCCTTTGATCAATACGAAGTCAGTAAAGATGCGAATGCCGGTGACGGTGAGAATAGCACCGCCGGAACACGCGAGAAACGTCAAAAACGAAAGGCAACAAATATTCTCGGAAATATGTCAAGCAGAAAGAAAAGAGCAACAGCAACCGAGTGTGGTTCAGGTATTGCGAGAAATATCATTGAAAAGACACGCATCCAGAGAGGACGTGACGTACGAGATGGTAAAAAAACAAAGAACGGAGGGTGTTTATAGCGAGGGTTTAGAGAATTTGGAAGAAATGACGCAAAAACGAGCGAGAGATGACTCTTCAAGATCGGAAGAGGATTTTTCGCCTCACAGTAAAATATTGCGGCCAGCGAAAAGAACGAAAATGCCTTCGTGTCATGACATCCTCAGTTCTTTGAGCTCGAGTATTAACGTTTCATCGGGAGTGAAAAGAAAAGCCATAGATATATCGAGATGCGATACACCGGTAGTTGGTAAACACTTTAAATCATTGGATTCTAGTCACGGTGATATTGAGATTTCTGCTGCTTTATCACGCAGCTTTTCGGAGCCAACGAGATCGATGAAACGCGTACTGAACGACTCGGAAACTGAAATCTCTGATCTGCAGCGTCCAACCAAAAGATCACTGGAATCTTTGCCTCAAAAAGTCCCTCCAAAACCTTGCCCACCAGGTAAACAAGTCCTAAACGTTGTCCACTCCGAAGCAAAACCTACTACGCAAGAGATTTTCAAACGAGAAGTCCAACCGGTAGAAAAGATCGACGAGGTGCCTGTCAAGCTAACTGAGAAATTATTCATGAAAGCAAGACCGGAAAATATCGATAAAATTAAAAAACTAATCGAGGAACATGGCTCTACTAAACCACGCTTCACAACAGACTCTACTGATGAGATTAAAAAATCTGATATCGTTAACATGCGACAGACGAGCATGAAAAATCGTTTAAAGAGCATGTTCGATGCTATTTCTGGCAAAGGATCGAGCAAAATAAATCCTGAAGTCGTTATTCAGGCCGAAGATAAATCTACGTCCTCGGAATCGATCGTTGTCAGTCTTAGTTCATCAACTTCAACGACCAATGTCAATACAACCCCAATTGCAACTTCAGCCATTGTTCCCATTATTGGCAAATCTAAACCAACAACAACACCTGCGAAACACGTAACTTTCCAGTTTACCAATAACGATACGTCACCGAAAACAAGCAGCAGTCTCGAAACGTCTAAAATCTCGTCGGCTGAAACGGAAACGAGCGCAATTGTTCCCTCTCAAGAAACGAAAAAACTGGAAAATCCCAAAGTCGAAAAAACTAGCTTGGCTAATTCAGTTTTCGCGAGTTCTAATCCAGCTACGAGTTCCACGTCCTCGTCAATTTTCACAAACCCTTTGAAAGCTGCGAGTCTAGTTTCCAAAACGTCGATTTCCACTAGCAGTCCCGCAAGCGTCATATCTTCGGCATCAACGCCACAGTTCAGTTCCCAAATGTTTAATTCTACGAGTACTACATCGTTGTTCGGAGTACCTACGACTACAATTACGAAAACTGTCTCTAGCCCGCTTACGGGATTCCAAACTAATGACAAGAATCCGTCGGCGGTAACCTTTTCATTTGGAGTTTCTAAAACTGGCACTGTGGCGTCACCTAGTCTAAATGTTGGGTCGTTGGGAAATACACAGACTTCGGAAGCTAAAGTTGTATCCACACCAACTTCGATTGTATCTGCTGCGACGACTACATCCAGTAGCAGTCTTTTTAGTGCCGCTTCAGTGGCTAAAACAACCACCAATGAAGCTTCACCAACGTCTAACTTTGAAGCCTCTCGTGGTGCTGATCCAGGAGCTGGAAAAACGCCAGCTGGAAAACCGAGTTTCTGGGGATCTTTCGGAGAGAAAGCAGCAACGGTAGAAAACCCAAGTTCGTGCTTCGCAGTAACATCAGCACCTGCAACTGCAACTTCAACTGGATTCACTTATCCAAAAAACCCAGTAGGCTTCGGAGTGTCCAGCACAAGTACGACGAGTACAGGACTTCAAGCGTCGACAAGTACACCCGCAGCTTTTACGATGGGAGCGAGTTCAAATTCATTAGCGAATTCGAAGCCTGGATTTTCATTCGGGGCTACAACTTCTTCGACTACTTTGTTAACTTCATTTTCAGCCCCGGTCGATTCTTCTTTGTCTTTTGGTGTTACAAGTTCAAACTCCGCAGTCCCTACATTTGAGGGAACCTCGACAATGTCATCGACCACGACGCAACCGAGTATCTTCGGAGCCCCGGCCACAACATCTTCGGCGCCAACGCAGTCAAGCCTTTTCGGAACCCCAGCTACAACTGCAACAGCCACAACATCGCCACCGAGTATTTTCGGTACACCGGCAATTACCACTTCTGCAGCAACGATGCAACCGAGTATTTTCTCATTTGGAACTGGAGGTGAATACTCTTCATCATTCTCGAATAACTTTAACCTTCCAAAGTCACAAGCACCAAAACCGGGCGAAGGACCGTCATTCGTTGGCATCATAAACCACCCAACATCATCTTCATCCACGACCGTCGCCACTACTAAATCTTCCGGTCTCTTCGGTGCCGTTAACACAGAACAAAACACCCCTACGTCCGCGGCGCTGCCGTCCTTCGGTCAAAAAACTGCTCCACCAACTTTCGGCACCAATACCTCGGCTCCAAGTTTTGCTACGAGTACCGGAAACACCTCGTCCCTCTTTGAGCCACAAACGAAGGAAACATTTGGCGCCGCATCCTCAGGAAACCCTGGAACTAGCGGTGCTGCACCGAGTTACAGTTTTTCAACCACAACTGCACCTGCTTTTGGCACGCCTAGTACAGCTCCACCCGCTTTTGGCTCTACAAATACTTCGACTACGACCTTTGGTGGCATTACTACAGCCGCTACAACTTTTGGATCACTCAACACAACTACTCCGACTTTTGGAACGCCCAATTCCAGCTCCGTTTCCAACGCCAATCAAAATTCTACAAGCATCAGTTTTAACACTTCTTCCGCCACTTTTGGCGCTACTACTACAGCCCCACCTGCCTTTCCAACAGCTTCAGCTTCCGGTTTTGGTACCTCTGCCAGTACCACCACTTTTGGCACTTCGAACAATCCACCGCCTGCTTTTAGTACCGCTAAAACTTTTAGCAGCTTTGGCGCTCCGTCTAATACCACTTTGCCATTTGGTACTCAACCATCCACGGCTACTTCATCGTTTGGCACCATGTCTTCGCCCAATACCGCCTTTGGCTCCAATACCAACAACAACAACGCCAATCCCACCTTCACTTTTGGTTCCTCTCAACCTAATCCCCAACAACCTCAACAACAAAATTCTGTTTTTACTTTTGGCGGTGCTCCGTCTACTTCCGTCAACAATACCTCCACCGGATCATCTGCCTTTCAATTCAATCCAGCTGCACAGCAAACTGGTACGTTTTTTTAAATATTTTTTAACATTCAACATTCAGAATTTTAACATTTTGGCTATATAAATTCTGTATTATGAGTCCATTTTTGTGCTGAATTTTGTCTACTCAAGATTTAAAAGAAAATGGCAATTAGTAAATTTAATAATCACAAAATCAATAATAGAAAAAACCATGTTTTCTTCTATTTTAACAAACATGGAACACCATTGAAAGTTGGAGAGTATTTCATGTTAACTTCCATTTAAAAACTTTGAATTCTTCGATAATGTATAAACATTTTTTAAAAGCTGACCAGGTTTTTTTTTTCAACTTGGATCAATCTTCGCCGTTGTAATTTCATGAATTGGAAAAAGAAAAAATGAATAACGTCATAATGAAGAATATTTTTATAATATCCACAGAAAAATATATTTATTTATTAATATTGAAAATACAAGGAATTTCAGGTGGTTTCAACTTCACCGGAGCGCCAGCAGCACCGGCGATCAATTTTTCGAAGGACGGTGCTTCCGCCAGTTCGTTCGCTTTGCCGACGCCAGGAGTAAATTCGTTCAGCGTGCCATCAGCGACCGGTGGAATGTTTAGTATAGGAACAGGATCGACAGTTCCTCGATCGAGGCCGAGTAGAAGACGACAGAGATAGTGGAGAATGTAAAATAAGAAAAAACGAAACAAAACAAAAACAAAATATCGTAAAAAACGAAGAAAAAAATCGTTTTTATCGGTAGCACGATTATAATTAATAGTCTCGAAACGCAATTTGACGTTGTCGAAACTCTGAAGACGCGCCATTTTGTCGTATCATGTATAAAGTTGAAAAAACGCAAAATTCACGTGTTTAAATCTTATCAGCACAAACTGCCAATACAACATATATATATATTTTTTAACGCGTTACGTTTATCTCCGTTTTTGTTTTGTTTTTCAATTGACAAAAAGAAACAAAGGTAATGACCGATTTTTCGAAGGAAAATAATGTGGCGACTGTAATTATTCTATAATTGAGAAATAATCGATTTTGAGTGTATTAGCCAATCTTTGGTATCGTTGAACGAGCGGATTCTGATGATCACTTACTTTCAGTGCACACAATTCTTGTTCGATCAACATTAAAAATTGTCGATTTACTTTTTTTTTTATTTTTTTTTTTTGCTCAACAAAACCTCTTTGTTAGGTACTTCTATTTCTTCATCTTAAATTAATTACGTAGTTTTGATAAAACAGCCACGATTTCCGTCAAATTGTTGTTACAAAAAACGACAGAATTATTTAATGTATGTACTGCGTACACATGGCAAAAATCGAGACTATTTATTGTGCAACGAAGAGTTCAGATTTCCATTGAGCATTTCATGAATTTTTCAAATTTTCCCAGTCTTTTTGATCTAATCGTTTATTATTATCGTATAAAAATAAAAAATAAACAAAAAATAGATCTAAAAATATTTCGTTATTTTCGTAATACAATTTTGGTATACGAAATTATAAACAAATTGCGTCTTCAGGGTCGTGTGCCTCGCTGTAATTTGAGTATTGAAGGAAAATTTTTTCGAAGTATACGAAAAAATTATAAAAAAGAGCGAGAGATTGTCAGGCTAGAATTTCAAAGCCCTGCGAGGGTTCTGTTTCGTGAGATATTACTAAACAAATAAACTCAAACCGATACTTTATTTTCATATGTATAGTTTACCTTCTAATATTTTTTTCCTTCTTTTTTTAAGTTTGTAATTTTAACGTAAATGGAATTCGAGGGGTTTGAGTAATATATTATTACGAAAAATGAAGAAGACTGTAGCATATGGAGGAGTAATAAATCATATTCTCGTACTATACATGTTACGAACAAACATTTTATTGATATATCGATTTTACTCCCTACTTCCCTTAGACCTTTTGTAAAAAAATGAAGAAATAAACAGTAGTGATTTTTCGAAAAATTACGAGAAACTTGTATAACCATGAAAAATTTCAATTTCACGCTTGTGTCTCCAATTTTTTGTTGTCAATTTTTTTAATTTCGTATACTTGGTTAATATTTTTTAAGTATTGATATACATTTTTGATTCGTATATTTTTTCAATTTTTTTCCCCTTTTTATTTAATTTACAATATATTTTGTATTTTATTTAGTAATTTTTTAGCAGACATATTTTTTTGACTAATTTCTATTCGTACTGATTACCAAATTCCATGTTTTGCGAAATATGAACATTTTTCCTATCGATCGTCACGATTATATTTTTAGAAATTGGGGTTGTTTTTTGGTGATTTGAAAATTCCATTTATGTTGTGTTGCATCTTTTTGATACAAAAATACTGCAAACTAATAGCTCAATAAAAACAATTTATTACTCAGTCTATAAAAGTTTGAAGGTTTTGTATAATCGGAGTAATAAAAAAAAAAAAAAAAATTTCGAGAAGTGCTTTATGTAAATAATATAAATAATATAAAAACTTGTACGTTATAGAAAAAAAATTACTGTAATTAACACATAATAAACAATGCTGATTATTCGTTGCATTGCCTCTTTTTCGAATTAAAAAATGGCGACGAACTTTGGATTCATCTACTTAATCATATTTTTGGCTTAGAAAACAATGTCGTTAAAGAATGTTTACAATCAATCTTCAACAGGCAGCATTTTAATTTTTTCGAATATGCTTGTTTCAAGATTAAGCAAAATAATCAAAGAGGAGAATAGAATTTTATTTGAGCGATTTTTTCTTTTATTTTTTTTTCGGTTTTCGAGACGCCAATTATCCTTCAGTGGCCCTCCATTTTTTTTTGCGACACGAATTTATTTTTATTCGCGAGAGCATTCTTACTTGAGACCTCCGTCATTGGTCGATTCCATTTTTAAGCGGGAAGTTCGATTCACCATTACGCATTTTCGGGAACTCGATTAACTTTTTCATTCAAATTCACCAATTTGAATATTGTAAATAATAAAAATTTTGATTATCGGAATACTAGAATGCTTTAGAGTTTTTTTTGTCAAGGAAAGTTTCATTGCGTGGTTTTTCGAGCTCAGAAAAGTAAAATAAATGAGACCAGTAGCGCCACCATCGGGGCGGCGGACCGGCATCGAAAGCTCGAGTTAGCTGTCTCTCTTTCGATTGTATGTATATAGGGATGCGTATCCATTTGTACATATATATGTCGATGGGGAAGGAGGTAAACTCGATTTAAAAGTAGGATTGTGATTGGGCGAGATAGGTCAGTGTCGTTGTTTACGACCAATCGGTGTTAACGTGTCATATCTCTGGACACATGTTTCGTGCGTTCGCCTCTGGCGGCGAAGCAGCCATGTTGGGAACATTAGAAGGTAACCAACAGTACAACCAGAAGGACGGGAACATCTAGGTTCGGCAGCGGCGTGTCTAACACCTAACACCACCACCATGGCTGACCCGGAAAAACAGCCCGAACAACCAAGCGCTATCCAGCAAAAAATGGTCATCGGTAAGTTTTTAAATAAATCCTATTAAGTAAACGAAAAATCATGAATAATTGAGAAAAATGAGACCGTGGTAGTCGAAGCGCGGAATGAGAAGTTAGTCGGGGTTTTTGTGTCTTCGGTTCGCTCGTGCATCGTGTAATGGCGCCCATGACGAGCAGACGTGCGACCATGTGGCCCGGCACGCCGGGATTAAATTGAACGTTCTTCAATTTTCATCAATTACTTTTTTCGGTCTGTTCTAACTTCATTTTTTCCCTTTATTATTCGGACATCTTTCTTTTTATTTTACTTTTCATCAGTTCGAGTCTTATTTCGTGACTAAATTAAGCCCGCGCTCGTCAAATTTTCTGGCATCTTTTTTCTCGCGATATATAATTATTAAACGTTCTTGACCATTACCAATCCTCCCTTCATATTTTCACGCCGTTTTCATTCGCGCTTTCATTTTTCACTCATTAAATCTTTATCAAAACTATTTTTCGCGAAGTTTCTCGAAGCTTTTCAGTTTGCGACTCGTAAATATTAGGGGGAAGGAAGCGTGGCTGTAAAATCGCGAATGAGGGCAAGGCATCTATCGTCCTCGTGAAATATTTGGCTCTTACATCGAAACCGTTACGGGATCGAAGTTATTCCATGATAATCCCTTTTCTTCGTGCGATATTCAACTAAAATTCAGTTTTTCGAATTTCCTTAACCTCCTAAATATTCTCTTATGTTTTTTTCGGTTTTTTTTTCGTTGCTGAAAATGCAAAATGGTCTCGAGCTTGTTTACGCGTTTCGCGGAGGTCAATTCCCCCTTCGTATTTCGTGCGCGAGACTCCCAATGTATATAGACACTAAAACTAGCCGCGCTGAAGGAAAATAGGAACGGCTGCACGGGGGGGAGGGGAATTTTAATACCAGCGTGTTTACAGTCGACCTTTTTGTTTTCATTGATTCCACGCGAATTTCCGATTTCCCGCACGATCAAACATTTTTTTTTTCGGTTAATCGTCCGATACAAACTACTCTTTTCAACGTATTTTCAAACAAATATCTACGAAATTTATTATAGGGAATTAAATTTTAATGACTACAGAATTTTTTATTCTCGCTGTGGTGATTATCCAAATTTTACAAATTCCAAATATTGCTACTTTTACAAATAAAATAAAAAAAAAAAACGAATTTCAAACGAAATTGTTAACTTATGAATGAAAGAACAACTATTTTTGTACATGTGTTTTGTTAATGAATAATAACAAAAAAATGTTTTTTTTTTTTTTTTTAATAATAAGAAATAATACGATATCCGAGTCTAAAGTTTTGCTCTGAAAAAAAAAAAAACAAATTTCATAATAGCCCAAAGTATTTAGTGTTCTGTTTAATAATTTCAACGATTAAAGAGACATTTTACGTCAAGTTTCAACTTTGTTTTGAATTTTGAGAAAAAGTCGGGTTTTCTGGATTCACGAAATAATGTGATATTTGTGCAATTTTCTCTCGATACTAATTTTCATATTTCATAAAGGTATGAAAACTTTAGCTTGTTACTCACGCATACACAAGAATATTTACTGAGTTGCCAAATACGTTACGGTTCGCTTGATCGATCGTCGAGTAAATTTCTGTAGTGCTAACAAATCCACATATTTGTCCGAATATTTGCGAATAAGAATTCACCTCCACATGCGAATAACATACAGTATCCACTCAATTCCCCCAAAATCAATATTGATTTATTATTCAACGATATTTGTTTTATTTTTTTCATTCAAATATCGCGTATTTGATTAAAGAATTAATCCTGGTTTTCATGTCGGGAATAATAACCGCGATTGATTAAATATTTTCGTAACGACGAGTTTGTCGTATTATCAGAAAACTCTCGAATCATTTTTATTTGTTCGATTTTAAATAAATGTTTTCATTTCGAGACGAAATTTTCCAGTTTAAAGCAATAATTTTTTTTGAAATAATATTATCTCAATTCATTTACTTTTCAATATTTTATAATTATAATTCAAAAATCAAATTAACCATTGTCTTATTCAAATCTTATCATCATTTGAATCAACTATTTTGGAATTTCATGCAAAAGTTTTTGTATTGATCATCTCAGTACTTCAACTGAATGGTTTTGTTTAATTTTTCATTCATTTGTAATTATTTTGTTAAGTTATCAAGTTTTGAGTGCGAATCGAAATTGAAATTTATTTTTTCAACAGTTCAATTAAAACGAATAAAAGCCGAGCTCGATTGACTATCTTCGCATGAAAATCATCGTTTGACCATTTTTCCAAAATATTATTTAGTTTGAAAAATATTCAATAATGTCAAATATTACGAAAATTCTCATGAAGAATCATAAAAATTTTACGATTCTCATTCGATATTTCTTTCTTTCAATCTCAGAAAATATTGAGCAAGAAATAAGGAATTTAGGAAAACAACTTAAACATAATCAATATTTTGGTTCGTCAAATCGCTCGCGAATTCGCGTGCGAGTGAATGCCTCGTTCGATGACCTAATTCTTGGGAACCGTGAACTTCCATTAACCCGAATAGACGCTATGTTCACGTTGTTTAAAGTAGTTAAATCATGGTAATTATTGTGATGAGAGGATTATCTGGATATTTATTTACCTACAATAAAAGTCACGTTGACCTGTCACTGTAATTTTGAAGGCTATAGAATCTTACTCTGCTACACAAAAGATCATAACATCGAGCCAATAAAATTTTATAACGGTTGTTCAATGTTTTTTTTTTCATCCTTATTTCCTATACTTTACGAAATGAAAATTTGTAAATAAAATGAATCTTCATAAATCATAATTCATAGAAATTTTTGATCTATTGACAATCTTGATAATTTATTAGTCTCGATGACTCAATGTTATAATTAACATTCTCTAAACGGTTTAAGATCTCCACCTAGCTCTCCACGTGCCAGAAACAAAAATAATCGAAACTTTCACTTTGCCATTGAGACAAATATTTCAGTACGACAATTACAAATATTCATATATACTGTTTACAATAGCTCAATCTTTTGATCTTTTCAGACAAAAAAATCAACTTCAACATTGTTATTAAATTTTTTGCAACAATTTTTAAACTTGATTCATCAATCGAATGAAAAAAAATCTACGTTTCCAGATTTCTTCTCCTAAACCGATTGTTCAAAATTTTTTTTCTCCACAGCTAACAAAGTGACCGGGACCGTAAAGTGGTTCAACGTTAAGAGTGGATACGGGTTCATCAACAGGTCAGTTCTCAAACATTTTGTCGATACATCGTTCGCGACTTTCTCTTAATTTTTCTAAGTTTCATTCATCTTGCTTTTCACAAATGAATGCAACACCCACGTGGTAAAAAAAAAATCATCCTACGCGGATCATCATCGTTTAAAAATAGAAATGGTCACATGTATTGACGCCGCGTGTCCGGCAATCGTGTTCACAGAATCGTTGAAATCAGTGACTAATACATTATTAATTTTATACATTGAAATTTTACTAGAGATTGCATCGTTGGAATCTACTGAAAAATATTGAATTTATTTGTCAAATATTCGAAATTTTGTCAATATCTATTGGGCGTTTAATTTTTTTCTCCTAAAAATCTTTTTAAGCTGACGCTGCAAATATGAATTTGATACTACGAAAGAAAAAAAAATCGAATTTAGTTGCTTCATCGCGTCATTTTATGAGTTACATTATAAAAAAACTCGCGCCAGACTTACTTAGAAATTTACAGCTTTTTTATTATATATACAAAATACTTTGATCAACGTCGATGAAGAAAAAAACAATTTAAATGAAAAAATCCTTTTTATAAAATTCGAATACATTACTGCACGTTGGTTAATTGTTGCAAGCTCTCGAGGTCGATTTTAGTGAAGAAAAGTTCATTGATAGATGAAAAAATAATGCATAAAAGAATGAGACTGGAATAAAAGTTTTCTCATTGCAAGTTTTCTCTTGAATTAAGAAAAGTCGCGAGTCATGAGCGATTTTACAGATTCCTTATGTTTTTTTTTTTCAAACAAGGAGTAAATTTTCTCAGGGATTCTCGAGATCACCTGATTTTTATGTCAACCAGCAATTTGTATTGTTGTTGCGAGATAATGTGGAAGGAGCCTCGTTAGTGATATCTGACAGGGATGAACTTTTTTTGTGCCACAGGCCTCTGAAGAATGCGGACTGTTCTGTTTTGCTCTTGAACAGTTTTCGAGTGTTTTGGTTGTGAAGTTTACAGAAAAGCCGAACGCGAAGAAAAATACAGAGTAAAAGAACAGGGCAAAATTGACAGATACAAAAAAAAATATTTTCATTCATTTGGTACTAGGAGTTGAGTAATTATTACGTGAGATTTCGGCCCTTCTGGTACGAAGCAAAATGTATTTTCAAAAAATGTTGAAAACATAGTGAAAAAAATGATGAATCGAATGAAGCAAATACGAGAAAAAACAGAGGAAACTACTTGGAGGTAACACGTGGTTTTTTCATTTTTATTTTTTCATTCTTCATCAAGAGTGTTAGCCGCACTATTTCTGGTCTCTTCTATTTATCTGGCCGGAAGCCAACGATTTTCGGCCATTGCCTACCACACCGCCGAGATCCCATCTATCAAGTCCCCAGCATATCTCTTCACTTCTTCTCTCGACAAAAATGCGTTTTGAAATATTGCAAAAAGATCTTCGATTTTTATTTGAATACATGTTTTCCTAGACGCTTTATTTCTATATAGACTCCGGCAACGTCAGAATGAGATTTTTCTCTCAGATAATCTCGCGTGCTGCAGTTCCGCAATTTTTTCGAGATTAGAATCGAAGGATCACGATGTTAACTCTAAAATTTATTTTCTAAAAATTCGATTGATAATTAATTAAAGTTGCATCCAGATAATACAAAAAACAATAATAAAATTGATGTTCTCTATTTTTTTTCAACTTGCTACTAAAGGAAACAGATGAAATGAACTTTATAGGATAGAGGAAAGAAATTCATCGTACGGGGGATTTGAAATTGAGATACAAAAATAAATATCTAGCCGAAATAAGATTTGTATATTTTTAGAAACAGAATTTTGAAATGCGAGAAAACGTGTTCAAGTTATAGAAAAAAATCGGTCTCGAACTTTTATATTTAGATGGCTAAATAATCGAGAGGAAAAAAATTCAAAAAGTTTCGTAAGTGGATTATAAAAAATAATCCAAAATGTCGGTGTTGGAAAAAAACTCGATTTTTGTTGAAATTCTGCAAATTTGCAATTAATTACCAACCAATCGTAGAAAAATGGAGGATAATGTGAATTTTTTACGAACAAGCATTGAAACTCGATTTCGACGTAAATGAATCTCCAGCAATTATCGTTTTTCAATAGTTGAAAATATTGTGATTGTAAACACTTGAATGTAGAAAGGAAGGGAAGGGGGGACAACCAGTATCCAGAGCCGGTGAAAATGTTGAATAACCTTTGTGTTGTGTGTATAAACTGTATCGAGTGCCGCTCGAATACTGAAACGCGGAGGGTCGTACTATTGAGCCAGACAAGTACGCCTTTTCTTTTTGCCTCTCTTCCTGTCTTTCTCTTTCAGGGTCGTCACCCTTGAGAAGTCCTTTCCGTAATTTTCGTGATTTTTATTGACGATTTATCCAACTCTCTTCCAGCAGTCGAATCGATTAAGTAAATAAAGCAAAAAAAAAAATAAAATAAGAAATCGCAAACGTAAAGAATAAATATTGAAAATGAAAAATATTCATTAAAACAGTTTAATTTTGTATGAACTTATTCACCTATTTTTCCTCGTTGTTTTATGACCAAAATTCATATAAAAAAAACATGCAGCAACAATCAAGGCAACATACAATTATTTTTTTTTAGGCGGAACAACATCGAGACTGTACGAAAATCCAATATCTTTTTTGATATATAATAAATTGAGATACAATAAAGATCATAACCTTGCCACAAGCTACTAATT
This sequence comes from Campoletis raptor, assembly GCA_948107755.1. NCBI lineage: Eukaryota > Metazoa > Arthropoda > Insecta > Hymenoptera > Ichneumonidae > Campoletis > Campoletis raptor. The sequence continues at coordinate 25,407,204 of OX403622.1, read as the reverse complement.
TTCAAAGAAAATTTGTTTGAAATGACATTACAAAGAAACCATTTTTCATTTTTTGTAGCAAAGTATCAAAACATTGAATTCAAAAGTGTCTGTCATCGAAAGTTCAATAGGAAACATCAATAGGAGTATTTACGCTGATAAAATATCGAAAAAATTCCATTAGAGAAGAATTTTCTTTGAATGTCTTTGTGAAATATGGAAAAAAAATCATGGCTTTGTAGAAAGGCACTACGTGGTCTTCTTCTTTTTCTTGTTCGTCTTGTTTGGTAGCGAGGTCGGGTTGAAACCTTATTAGCGTTTTTTCTCGAGGTAAAACGCGACTGGGTGAAGCCCTCGTTGCTACAAGAGCAATTAGGAACGTGTTCGGTACTGATTAAGTCCTTGCACAACGGGCCTCCTATCGTCATGGTCACGCTCTATGTATTACGGACAATATCTTCCTACTTTTTGACGTAACTTGTCTTTGACAATTTTCCTCTCAAGGACAAACTTCGTTATGAGATTCAATATAAAAAGTACAACTAGCTGAAAAAAAAGGAATGCGATGTAGTAAAACTTGAAACTTCCGAAAAAGGTCATGAAAATGTAGAATGAAAAATGCAACAATCCAGAAAAAATATATAAATTGTGAATTATTGAAATTAACAAAACTGTTGAAGAAATAGAGCCATAAATTTTGGTTCAGAAAAAAAAATGAAGGTCGTTAGAAATCCTTCCTTCAATCTACAAAATTGGACAATAAAAATGAAAACTGCAAAATATAATAAAGATTGAAAAAAAAAGGAAAACAACAGAATCTCGATAAAAAGTCGATTATTTTATGCCATGGAGTGATGAGAATTTTGGCTGGTTTTAAAAGAAAAATAGAGCGATGGAAAAGTAGTATTTAATCCCGCCATATTTTTCGTTCGTATGAAGAATAGAGGCGAGCGATTGACAAAGAAAAGCTGATCGGAAAGTTCTCGAAGGGCGGCGGGACGCTGTTGAAACGAGGGGTAGAGAGGTGGTTGAAATGGGGGATATATACGAGGTAAGGGTTGTTGGATGTAGTAAGAGCGATGCGGAGGGGCGTGGGGCAAAAGGGAGACGAGAAGGGAGGAAAAGCAGCAGCAGCTGGCGTTGTCCCGTGCGAATGTTTGGCGCGTACTAGCCCGAGGACCCGCGCGCACCCAGAGAGAGAGAGAAAGTTCAACGACCTCTCGACTCCATGCTTTGCTCCGCAGCTTCACGCGCCGGGATTCTCAGGCTCAATATATATGTATTTTTGTGTATGTATAGATGGATAGTGGATTAATATATCCGTATATCTATATAGATGAATAGTTATCTATATACGCCGTAACGTCGGATCTATAAAGTGAGGCCAGGTTAAAGGAGTGAAGAGTGAGCTCCGGTTGTTCGAGCTCTTTGAGTACGTCAATGAAAACCCTCGTAAAATATAAATATGAATAATTATTCTCAAAATTCGACAATATAATGGAATTCTAGAAGAAAACTATCATTGGAACGGGATTTTTTTATTTTGTGGAATGAATTAAGATTATTTCGTCAAAATAATTGTTAACAGTAGACATTTTATGTGTTCAAATCGTTGATTGACGTTATACGATGAGTTTTTTTCTCTAATACCTACGGGGATTATTATTTGGAAGTTTTACAGTTTAGACCACGTCGGATTTTTTTGTGAATTTAGTTTCGTTAATGAATACATTTCTTAACAAGATTATATTTTTTTTAGAACTGAACTCAGATAATAGCGATAAAATATTTTCTTATCCTACAGTAGTAACAAATAAAAGAGTATAATTTTTTCGCAGCACTTTAGAACAATTTTTCATTCCATTGCTATTTTTATACCTCTTGCACGAACCAAATTATTTTCCTATCCATTATCCAAAGTGAAGTGCGGTAATTCAATCAAATTTTTTTTTAACCATACCCAAGAGATCGTGACCGAATCGTCGACTAATCAGAACTTCAAGTAGATATAGAATTTTAACGAGTAATTTATCATTGCCTGTTACGAATGTTCGGTTGTTCGACTTTTGGAGGAAATGAAGACCGATGTCCGAATTAGAAGTTTCATCGCGTCTTCGAGTGACGACTATTCAGAGATACCGCATGAACACGGAGGAAGCTTAGCCACATTACTATATTTAGATTATCTATTTTTACATATCCATGAAGCGTCGGTGAAATCATCTAAATATAAAACTTAAATTTTTTTTTCTTTTTTAAATACTGACATTAACGGTTTTTGTTGGTTCTTTTGTTGCAGAAATGACACCAAGGAAGATGTGTTTGTCCACCAAGTAAGTATATTACAAAAATAAAAAAATTCACATTCACTCTAATAAAAATCTGCCAAAGAAAACACAATCTTGATAAAGTCTAGTCTTTGTCGAAATATTGTCAAATAAAAAGAAAAATATAAAATAAAATATTTCAAGTGCCTTTATTATTTTTTTTAACCGTAAATAAATTTTTCATCCAAATTTATTTTCCTTCATTTTTATTATGTCATTTGATTTTTTTTTTTTTTTTCAAAGGAAAACTAATTTTCTTACATTCCTTCAATATCAATTTCGATGTTAAATGAAAAAAAGTGGAAAAGAGTTTTTCCCCCAAACAGAAACTCTCAATGATTATTTCAATTTAGAATTTCAATAACTTCCGTGACGAATCTGAAGAATATTTATTTTATTTTGAGTGTGTCGGAAAAATCATTGACCCCGGTAGGAGTATCGGGGACGGTGCTTTGAAATGCATATTTTCCTTTGTAGTACAGTTACAGCTCGTGTTTTCATTGTCGAAACCACGTGCCATCTTTGAACGTACAGAATAATTTGCAAATGAATGTAAATTCAACGACGTTTCTCTATGACTTGGAAAATAATGATAATGGACTGTTTCATTAATTTTCTTATTGTTTCATTCCAGTCGGCCATTGTTAAAAACAACCCGAAGAAGGCCGTGCGCAGCGTGGGCGACGGTGAAGTCGTCGAATTCGACGTGGTTATCGGCGAGAAGGGCAACGAGGCGGCCAATGTTACGGGACCGGGCGGCGAACCGGTCAAGGGCTCGCCCTACGCGGCAGACAAACGCCGCGGTTATCGCCAATGGTTTTACCCGAGACGGGGTGGCGCTGCGAGGACCCAACGCAGACCACGCGAGGGTCAGGAGGGCTACGAGTCCGGTAAGTCAAATTAGAAAAAAAAATAATACGTGATGAACAAGAAAAAGATAAGAAAACTTACAGAATTTTGTTTTGGAAATTGTTTTTTTTTTGTTTTTTAAGGAGACGTCAAATGCTTTAATTATCATTATTATGACAGGTCTAAATTAGTCAAGTTGCAGTAGAATGAAAAACAAAACGAAAACAATGATAAATACATTTAATAGAGTTTGACTTACGAATCTTCAAAACTTTTGTAATGTTTTCTCTGTGAAGAGAAATATTTTTGCTCTGTGGAAACAAAAATTCAAAAGCAATACAATTTTCAAAATCTTCTGTTCGTCATTATTATTATTATTTTCTTGTTATTACAGAATTCGACGAAATTGACATAATTTTACATACAGTTAAAATTGAAAAGAATGAACAATTGATAGTTTCGTTCCAGCGATGTAATTATTGTATAAAAATTGATATTCGTTGTCATTATATGAATATATATGAAAATATAAATTTCGTTTCGCTATAAACTCTTGAACTAAAGGAGTTGAAAAAAAAATAGAATATTGATATTAATGGACAAAGGAAATGATAGTGAAAAGTGGAATAATAATTGAAACATCTTTAGGCGAGGGTGGTAAACAAGGCGAAGAAGGAAACAACGCCAATGAGACCGGAGGAGGTCAAATGAGACGCTACAGACCTCGTCGAAATTACGACAGTTATTATCGTGGAGGTCGTCGGTCGGGCCCGGGAGGAGCTCAGCAAGGAGAGAACGGTGGAGAGGGTGGTGAGGCTGGTCGTTACTCCAAGGGCGAGCAGGGCGGCGAGGGTGGAAATGAGGGTGCTGGGGGCGCACCGCGTGGCGGCGGCGGTGGACGAGGACGCGGTGGAGCAGCTCGCCGTTACTATCGTCGCAATGTTCGCGGCGGTCGTGTCGGTGGAACGGGAAGACGACCCAGAAGCCAGGATGGCCAGGTACTACACAAAACAATTACAAAAAAAAAACAAATCACCTCGTAAAAAACATCCCTGCAAATCAATCTCCATTCTATTAGTCCATTTCTTTTTATTATTTTTTATTATTTTATAAAAATATTACTTAATTTTATCTTGACTCATATTCTTATCATTTCTATTAGTTTGCACGAAATTCTTGACATTTTTCGTTACTTTTCTTCACTCCATCACGCGTTATTCTTTCTTCTCTCTTTTTTCATCGTGATATATTTGAGATAATAAGTAGAATATTCAGGTAAGCGACTATGATGATGGCCGCGCTGAACATACTCGAAATGGCGGCACCCAAAGACCTCCCCGACCTCGTTATCATAGACGCCCAATACGTCAACCTCGATCCTTGAGCTCACAACAAATTTCTAATAAAAATGACAACCTGCGACATTCCAAAGCCGCTGATCTTCCTAAACATTTAAAAACCTCTCCTGGATCCCACGATCAAATCGTCAAGGTACATTTTTCATTCATCGTTGAATCAAATTTTGCATCGTTCATACACAACGAACATTTTTATTCCTAAGTAAATCTCGTTTTTTTTTTCGTCACTCAACTTTTAACAGTAATGTAGGTTCATAGAAATCAAATACAAAAATTCAACGCTTTGCCTCAAATTCGTATAGACTTTTAAAAAAAATTCCAAACTTACAGAATATGGAAGTTTCAACTCCAATGAATGAAATGTCTTGCAATGATGCAAATTTTGATATTAATCATTTTTACGAAACATTACGATTTGAGATTAAAGGGACCAAGATACACAATTTTTACTATTAAAAAACTGAATATTTTTAAACGATATTGTGCATTAAGAATTTTGATAAACCGTATAAATCTTGAATTTTTTAAAATTTATTTATTCTCCACTTTATCAAGATTCAAGTTCGCTAACCAAAAAAAAAAAAACAAAAAAAAAATCCAAATGAATAAGAAGAATTGAAATGCTCAGTTTTTATAAAGTACTAATTATTTTAGCAAATAAAATGCATTCGAATCATAAAAAAAGCTCAAATCAACTTTCAATTCTCAGAAATAGAGGAATGGAAAAGTGGTGTTTGACCTCACTCCACTTGACGTTTCTGGCGTCTCGTGTCCTAATTGTTTGAAAACGAACCGGTCCAAATACCGCTGGGAACATCCCCAATTAGTCCTCAAATTAACCCGTACACCCTTTAAAGCGGCCTAGCTTAGAAGTGACTTTAGAGTCCCATGAGTACGCGAATTTCGGTCTGTCGAGGATTTTGACGGAAGTAACTATTACACAGTCATCGCTTGACTATAGAGCAAAATAAGTTTCCAGTTTGGATCGTATCTTACACTCGTAGTTCCACTTTTCTATTTTTTTTATTTCGATATTCATTTTCAAAATTAAATTTGTTTCGTAAAAGACAGCATCAATTGAATAATTTTTGTCGCCAGAATCTGGGGCTAACACGAGTAATGATAAAAAATAAAAATAAATGAATAAAATTGAAAAATTCGACAGAATTTTGTAGCGACAGTTTGGAAAAACCACTCAGCAATATTAAGAAAAATTAAGTCCCATTTAACTGATGAAAAACTTGTAGGAAAGAGAGAGAGAGAGAGATGAACGAACATTTTCCACCAAAATTTTTTGAATAGCTAAAGCATCGAGAATATTCTTAAAACTTCGTATAATTCATAATTAGTTTGAAGCTGAAACCAAAATAAATAGAGATTTTGTACCGAAGATCCTGCCAATTTGACATTTCCTTGTCCCTTTGTTTGAAAAGAAAGTTGAAACGCACATAAACACACTCATAGACGGTTAGAAATCGCAATGCCACCGATGAAACAGCCCTAACCCGCCCGAGATGAACTTTTATTTCCCGAGATCGTTATTTGGATCTTCCAATTAACTCCATCGTTGTAGACGGTATTTATTTTTGACATTTAGTTGAAGACAATTCGGACCAAGAAAGACATTCGGTTCCTGAAAGACATTCTGATGTAATTTGAAAAGTTTCCTTAACAGAAAGTATCCTTCCGTGTTTATTCCAACTCTCGGACTCCATTATGTTAAACAAGTTTTCTGGCGATTCGAATAATCTTTGAATGAAGTTTTTCACCTCGCAATTCCTTCTGTCGCTTTCTCTCTTTTGTTTTTACGTTCTTTCTCTTTTTATCTCTCTCTTTCATTATTTATCCAACTGTCCACGTGTACGTACCGGTCCGTACGACGTCCATAGAACGTGTCCTCTTCGAAATAGAAGTAGCGCTTGGCACACACTTTTGCACGTCTTCCTTTGTACTATTTTCAGTCGGAGCAGGCGTCTGCACCAAAAGATTCCGGTGAACCAGCAACGAATCCTCATCCACAGGTAAGGTTTTCCTTTTTTTTATTTCCGTTCTTTCTTACTTATGTTTTTCTTTCTTTGCTCGCATTTTCGCAGTTTTCATACTTCAATTATCATTATTATTATTTTTTTTTGTGGACTTGGCCTTGTTCGTTCGCACGATTTCCCTTTATCCCTTCAATTCCTTTAGGCACTTCCAGTACCAAAATCACAAATAAATTATTTTCTTTAAAGGGTGGAATAATTAAAGTGAATATAATGAACTTTTAAAAATAGGACAAAATAACTACTATTGGATAATTACAATTTTCCATTTCCATTCAATCCATCAGAAATCTATTAACAAAAAATGCTTGTGAAAAAGTTGAAGTTTTATTTTTTTGTACTTTGTTATTGTAACTAATTTTTGAAGGGATAACGATGTTGAATTTCTATTCTCTATCAAATTACTCTGAATCTGAGACAATGGAGTTTTATTAATACCGAATTACATAAAGACCGAAATCGATGCTTGATGAAGTGAACATTTTTGCTCTAAAGGGAAACGGTAATTATAGAACCGGGAACATTTTCATTGTGACTGCTTTTATATTATCCTCTGATGGAACGGATTACACAAGCCGATGTTCTTGAATTAATTATTTTCACATATCGCTCGGCTCCAAATATTCAGCTCAATACAGTCTCGTCGGTGAAACACTGTTCTACGCTATTTTTCATAGACTTTATTTTTATTTTTGGCTCTCCAGCAATAAGTTCTACGTATTGCATTCGTATAATGATTTTTTAAGTTTTTATCGAAAATTTAACGTTTTTACACTTTTTATAAAATTTTGTCACATGTTAATGATTTTCGCAAGCAAAATTTTAACTCCTATTTTTTTTTCTTTATTTAATTTTTAACACTACAAAAAATTAATCTTTTTCAAAAGTAGTCATTTTTAATACGTTGAAATTTTTTCGGGTTTATTACAGCCAATGAAAGATATTTATGCAAAAAAGGAAAAAAAATAACATTGTTCTCAAGATTGGGGGTACATTAATTTTTTTGTTTTTCATAACTCAATGAATTCGTTAATTATACCAAACGCATAAACTTCAAACGATGACATGCTGAAAATTGAAAGAAATGATTATTCATTCTTATGTTTATTCGATTTTGATGATCAAAGGAAAAAAATTTCACAAATATTTTTGTTTTCAACGAATAATTTGTGAAAAATCTTGTCTCATTGGATAAAATCAAAGTTCATAAATGATTCTTCGCATCGTTCGAATGCAACGAAAATATGGTTCTCTGTTGTGAAGCCGCTGATTGGATATCCAAAATTTTTTGGATGTGTATTTGAAAAATTGTTGAATTAAATTTTGAAAAATACGAATATTCGTTGCATTTCATTGACGCGAACTTCAAAGCTACATTTTTGCGACGATTAATTGTTCAGACCTCTCTGAATATTGTCCCCTAGAACCTTTTGATCTGTTCAATGTTAGGATGTAAATATTTCATAGGTTGGAATCAATTTACAAAAATGATAATGTTTCGTTTCGGAATTGTTTTGCAGGAGAGCCAGCCGGTGCAGAACACCACCACCGAAAGCACTGCTTAAAGCCGGGAATACCCGTTTCTACAAGACGTTAATCAAAATTCCTAATGAAGTAAACAAGGATCCAACATCAACAGTTTTTACAAACGTTACGTCCTTTTGTTATCTTATATTTAACGTATAAAAAAAAAACAAGGGGTATAGCGTTTGTAGAAAAAAATAGGAATTTTCGATCGAATGAACATCAATACGTCTGTAGAGACAGAGAGTAGCAGTAGCAGCAGCAACAGCAAAAAACAGCAGCAACAACATCATAATATAACAAATAAGAAAATCCAAAAAAAAAAAAAATAATAACAAAAAACATAAGAAACGAAAAAAAAAACAAACAAATTATCAACAAGAAAAAAAAACACTACTCGACACTCTCCCCCACGAGAAACGCAAGTAAATTTTTTCGAGGTACGTAAGGAAAGAGAGAACATCCGAAAAATGAACGCGATAGAAAAAAGAAAATCCAAAAGATACATAAATAGAGAGAACAACATTTGAAACAAAAAGAAAAAAACAAGAAATATCGAGACCAATAGATTTTGTAGAGATCGAAAGATTTTTAACAGTCGCAACATCATCTTCGACTGAATTTTTGGCTTTGCGATTGTTTTTTTCTTCTTTTTGTCTTCATTCGACCAATCACGATTCAATTATCAATTAATAGTTACGGAATATCGTGAGCAAAAACAAATTCAACGTTCGAATCAACCCGTTGATTTTTTTGTCCCTTTTTTCTTTTCAAACCTCATACCAGAGATCGTAAACAATTTAACAAGCGTAAACACACAGAAAGTATACACAGTCGAGACGAGGGTGAAATGACCTTGGAAGATTGTTGCTTTTTTCATTTCGATACTTTTCCTTCTTTCTTTCATCTTTTTTAGCTCTCGTTTTGTTGTTTTCAACAATAACGAGACCTCAAAGAAGAGACGAGAAAAAAAATAGTATCCATTGCCAAGAGCTCTGCTCGCTGGTTGTGTGAGTTTCGATTTGAAAAATGCAACGAGAGACACTGATTTCGTTCGCACTCCCATTATTATTTTTTTTGCCATTATTCGTTGAATTTTTTCTCCTCATTGCGCACTGAATTCCTCGAGCATCATTGCTCACACCCCCCCTCTCCCCCGTAAGCGAATATGCTGTAGTTTCATTTTTTTGTCGTATTTTTCGACGCGTTATCCATTTCTTGTTATTATCACATTTTTTGCCGCTTTTTTAGACTTCGAAGTCTTCGCGAGATCATGTTTTCACCGCGAATAATCGTGTTTTCTCCCCCCTCGCCGGTTGTAGTCACTTGTTCCGCCCCGCGTGTGTGGCTCAAAAACCTTTTTTTATATCGTTAATTCTTGTGGTTTTTTTTTGTTTTTTTTTTGTTGTTTGAAATCGTTGAACAAATAGCAATAATGTAAAAGGAGGAGAGGAGCTTGCGTGACCCCTGGAGGGTCGGAGCGTGACAGTACCGTTTGTTACGAACGGTAAACACTGTCGTGACTGTTGATTGGACTAAACGTATTGAAATTTCAACGATTGGACAATCGCAGTGCTTGTCCCGAGTTTCGATTGTTCGTGAATAAATATCTTGAATTTTTATGATTGAAATAATTTGAAAAATTAAAAACGCTAAGAGATCTCAAACAACGACTTTTCTTTGATTGTGCAAATTTATCGAATTCATCGTTTACTTCGTTTTCTTTTTCTTTTTTCTTTTCAATACTTTTCGACTTATTTTCTTCACGAACAGGCTCGAGCTCGAGACTCGCTATCTGTTCTGCTCTAGTGACAATTCGAATGTGACTTGTCAAAAGGGTTTGCGAAAGTGAGAGAGAGGAGAGGGAGAGAGAGAATAAAGAGAGAGAGAGATAAAAAAAAACCAATTTATATAACTTTGCATGAACGAAGCACTTTTAAATAAAATCTTTTTTAGTTTTGTAGTGCCGCCATGAAATAAAGTTTACAATTTTGATTTGTAATCACCGGATTATTGGTTATTTTGAGCGAAAAATCACCTCTTCAATTACCCTCAAGATTTGTGTGTTTTGTTTTTTTACTTTCGTGTCAATCATCGAAGTTATTGTTCTCCCTGTGTCTCGTCTATGAATTACACCTTCCATCTCACCCAAACTTCCCCCGATTTGCGTGTTTACAAAAAAAGAACCGAAAAATCCTTGAAAAGAAAAACTCGAACAATTTTTTTTTCCTTTTTCCAACGACGATTTTCTCTCTTACCACTTTACGTTTCTGCACGCATGCAGCGAAAGAAACATTCGAAATTCGTTTTCTCTGTTTTTTGGTGATTAAGAAATCCGATAACATCAAAGCTTTCGGCTTAGAAGAATCAGATGTGAAAAAAAAAACACACCGAAAACTCGCGCTGAGTCCTTGTGATGTGCATTATATCTTTGTTCGTGTCTAGTAATTGTTCGGAGGAAAAAATACTAATAAGAACCGAAGAGAGTGAGAAAGAGCAAAGATACTATTAATAAATGAAAAAAAAAACTACGGCAGCTTTTAATATCCTAGAAATTTTGTGAGTGCGAAATACGAAACAGAGCTGAGCAATGAATTAAAAAAAAAAAAAAAACGCGCGATTACGTTACGTGCTCGACGACTCTTCAGTAATTTCATAACCTTCAAAACTTATGCACGTTCTACATGTCGAAAAGCCATTTTTTGTCAAAGCAATTATTGCACAGCCTAAAACTTCCGACTAGTAAATTTCATGAATTTTTCTGTATAACAAATTTGCCGTATCTGTATGGAAAAAGATGAATAATTCTTATTTACCCAAATGTTGTAAATAATTCAAATGAAAAATAAAAGAAATTGTAAATATTTATAATCGTAAATTGTCAAATTGTAAAATGACGATTGTTAAATCGATATTCATAAATAATTACAATTTCGTGGAACTTTCATTACGTCCAAGAAGACGACGATTCATTTTTTGGTAAATTGATTATTAAATAACAATAATTCGTACTTTTTTCCACACTTGCGAAATTTGGTAAACTGAAGAAAAAGGATATTATATTTCATTGCGGAAGGACGGGGGAAAAAATATTCGACTTTACGGCTGTGCAGTATTGTCTGGATCTTCAATCGTCTTGAAACATATTTTTGTGGCAACGACAATTGCGGTTCATTATGATGAAGAGGGTGAACTTGAAAAAGTATAAAATCGTGAGAAAGGTTGAAAAAAAAGTCATGAGATCGATTAACGTAATCGCGAGTTGACGCACGAAACACCGTAGAAAAGCAGTATAAAAACCAGGCAACAAAAACGTTAAGAAACAAAGAGTTAAAGGAGAAGCAAAGAAAAAAAACAAACAAATAAATAAACGTGGAACATTTTTTAACAAAGTCAGACTTGCGTTGAGGGACGTAAGAGTGAGGAACAGAAACAGAACTCGAATCTTCGAGAGGAAGTGTTGGGGGAAGGAGAGGGAAGCAGAAGATCGTAAGGAAAATTGTAATACTGAGTGCAAAAAATTACGATGCATGTGTTGACTGAAAACGAGGCTACAAGGGAGTAAAAATGTGTCGAAGAGAAAAAAAGAGGAAAAATGGAAAGAAAGAAAAAAAACCTGGCCCAACGATTGTCTTGAGGAGAATCCTGCACGAGAATCGTCGGGTGAGGGTTCAGGGTGTTGGTAAAGAAAAAAAAATTAACGAATAAAAATTACCTAAAAGAATGATAATGTCAAGTGGAAAAAAAAAGTCAGAAGAAACGAAAAGCAAGTGAAAAAAAATGCGTAACCATTCAGCCAGTGTGTCGATGTCCATGCGGGGAGAAGGGTGCGCTGAAAATTGCGCATTTCAATTTATGTGGAGGATTAACAAAGAAAAAAAAAACATGTCATCAAAGAGCTGGGAGTGAAAAATGTTCATTTTTTTGAGACACGACGATGCTACATTTTTTTCTCCATAAATCAGTAACCCGAAAACCTCTGCAAAAAAGGTATCGCGATAAAAAACGTATGTGGCTCCTGTAAAAATTAATTTTCTCAGTCGAGTACAAGAATTACAAAAGAAAATGAAAATTAGAAGTCAAATGGAAAATCACGTCTCGACGAAACTTTTTTTTGGGAGAGTCAAATCATGATGAAATAAAAAATACAGGGGGGAGGGTCGGGAAAGATCAATTGGAACAAAGTGAAAGAGTCCTCTCAAAGCTCCGTTTTAGATCCACGCGCGCGAGAATATAGAAAATGAAAACTAAAAGAAAAAAAAACAACTGATGAAGAAAACAAAATTGAGAATATCGAATTGCAATAACAATGATAATAAAAATAACAGCCGATTCAGCAACAATAATGTGAACTACTAAATGCGACGGTCGTCAATTAGTTGTCAGAGAGGACAAAAATCAAGCACGAAAACAATGAAACAAAAAAAATTTATATATAGTGATTTTTCTCGAAATTAACGTGATCGAGAATGGAGGGCTAATTAATGAGGGAACAGAAAGGCGAACGGTAAAAGGCCCCTGGAGATACGTTTGTGTGGATCGTTGAGAGAATAAAGGGAAAGAATTAATAAAAATGAAAGAAATAAGAAAACAAAAAAAAGAGATTAAAATTAAACCGGAGCGAGGCGTTCATTTTTTCGAACAGAATCTCCGCGTAAAGAGATCGACGGGCTGGGGAGGAACCGTGCGCTGACATTTCCCGTCTGTTCTTCGCTTTTTTCGTATTCGATGAAATAATTAAAAGAAATTGAAAAAAAAAAAAAATGGTGATAAAGATCCAATGATCCAAGAAATGAAATAGAAAAAAAATGAAAACAAAAAAATAGCCGTCGGGGAACGAGACGTTTCGTTGCCTCCTCGCATCAGTCGCCTCAGTGCCCGTCGACTGCCCAGTGAATTTTGTACCGAAACGTGTGAAGCTCTAAATGCTAATTTCATATATGGAATTTAATTTTTTCACGAAACATGTGCATTAAAAAAAAAAATCGAAGAAAAAAATCGTAAAACTCAAAGAAACTTAAAAAAAAAGTATGTCGTGTACTCTCATTTTTTCCATTCTCCTTACAGAGTGTCCTTTCGTCTTCGTTCGGTTTAATCCTTTCAGAGATATGAGATATGATCGTGTATTGATTCAGAAATAAGACTCGGATGAGTCACATGATCCGTGAAATGAGGTTTCGCGTAAAAGCTGACCAACTTTGTTTGTGGATTTTCTAAGCGACAGTCGTATCAAATTTTCCTTATAATTCTTTTTTTTTTTTTTATTTTACAAAAATCCTCTTATAAATTTTCGAAAGATAACAACTTCGATCAAGAGTCGTGGTTGCGACTCGAGAGATTTGAAGATTCACCTCAATTTATTTTTTCATTCCATTCGCGGCTTATCTTACCATTTTTTGTTTATATCGTGGAATCGATATTTTATATATGAACAGTTTAAAATTCAAGAAAATGACTTTCAGTTTTTATCTCCACCACTGGGAATATTTTTGTTCAGAGATAATATACTTGAACAAGCCTCGGGACAGCAGACGATTATAGAGCTGTCAAATGTACCTGTCGCGAGACTATACCGGGTCTCTTGATTACAAAGTCTCTATCGCTAATTACTCAGGATTGTCAAGTAAATAATTCTATACGTCCGTTGCTAAGTATTATTTGTGATATTTTCTTTATTTATGTGAATAGAGGCGACCGTATTACTTATGTGTACTTGACGTTTCATACAGGATTTAGGATTATAATGTCTTTCAAGTCAGTGTTCACTCTTTCAAAGCGTTGCTCCCAAATGGAATCTTATTGCCATTTTACTCTTTGGCGATACGCGAACGGAGAAAGAGGTCTTGGCGGAACCGAGGCTGTCGGGATAACTGCAAACTGCAGCATAACTTCCGACTTCGTTTATTACGCTCAGGTAAGTAATCTTTCCTGTAAAAAAATTGACGAAATGGAGAGTTCATTAATACAACGATTGTACATCATTACCAAGTGGAAAATTTGAATACAATGAATGAAAAACAAATTTTAATCAATTTTGGATGGGCAGAATTGTTTACAATTATTACGGAGTAGAATTCGATAATCAAATAAATACATAATGCAATCAGAGAGGGAGGACAAAGTCTTGAAAAATTATAAATAAATTCGTCTTACCCTCTGGAATACTGTAATAAAAGGTTGTAATGTTGACGTTGGCAGATGGGTTAAAGTCTGTGATAGTTTCTGAGTACACATAGTTGTTTCCTCGTTCAGAACCAATTGTTAGATCACCGATGAATTTGCTAGCCATGGGGATTGGTGACTGTGGATTAAATGAGTGTTACAAGTGTGAAAAAAAAGATAACCCAAAAGTAGAAAATATTTTCTCCGCTTGACATTAGAAAATAATTAAATTAAATAAGATAAAAATCCAGAAAAACTTGAACAAATGGAAACAAGCAGGAAAATAAAACTGAAGTTTACACGAATAAAGTATGTGCAGAGAGAAAAATACACCGTTACTAGAAAAAAAAAATGTTAACCCAACTGGGTCCAAGTAAATCTCACGAAGAAAAGATATTTCAAGGTAGTATACTCGTCGAGGGACGTTCAAAAGTCAACTATCTAATAATAAGTTAATGTTTGAAAACTTGCACATGACTTGCAGAATAATCTAAAAATACTAGTTATATTTTATACAAATTACAATTAGAGAAATATGAAATATACAGAGCTGATAATTTATATCTCTGTATCTCTGACGCGAAATAGTCAAATTTTTTTTTTTTTTTTTTCCAAAAAACGTCGTCATGTGTTCCTCTATTATTGAGAAAAAAGGAATAAATCTGTAGAAAAGTTTCGTAGTTAATCCGTGAAACGTGAATTTTTTACTGCTTCCCATAAAAATTTAAAATTTTAAATTAAAAAATAAGTATGTAAAACTGTACAATATTTAATTGCCCATATGTCGAATATGATCTCTTGAATTACTACCTCAATTGAAAATTAGGTTTTTATTCAGAATTATTAACTATGGAAAAAACAAAATTTTCAGTTAACTACTTCTGCCGGTACAAGTTGATCCGCGGTAAGGTGGTGGACTTTGTCAAATGGAACATCATCATAGACGTCTGCAGCCGCGAAAACAAGAACAAAATTCGCAAGAACGAAGATCGTCTTGAAACCAAAAGTGGACGAGAAACTCATGACGTTTGTAAGTTATCGATTGTAGAATGACTTTAAGACTGAATTGGTATTATTCGAAAAGCTCGCATTTATATAGCTGTGCATCCAGCATCTTGTTATCTGTAGATGAAGCGATAATATCACTTTTATACTGAAGGGTTGATTGCTTGTGATATCGCTTATCGTTTTCCTATGTATTGGTCCTTGCGGTTATTCATTATTCGAGATAAAAAAAACCCAAATGGAAAATCATAAAAATTAATGTATTTCATAAATGGTAGGCAGTGTAATAACTATTCATAATATCGAGATTCTTAAATAAACGGTATCGTGAATATATTTCTTCCGAATATTCGTTATCATAGAGATCCATGTCTAGGCTGACTCACTGGTTGACGAGCTATATTATTCACCGCACCTATCGCTGTCGGTAAATAATTGGATTCATCAATAATTGTATTTAAAAAATATGCCTATTCCGAAATATGATCGTGTTTAAGTATCTGGATTTTCAAACACCTTTCATAGTCACTGCACCTGTAGCTGTAAAACTACATTCGCAATTTTTGTTAATATTATGAAAACAATATAAAGATTCAATTGATCACGGAACTGGTCTCCAAAATTGTTGAAACAAGGTTCTACAAAGAATTCTTGGAAGAAAGTTACACAATGTTGAAACCCTTGAAATCAATGATTTTTTGCTTCGAACTGAAAAAACATTATACACACACATACCAACTATTTTGAAAAAAACTTAATTTAAATGGAAAATTCATAAAAAATCATAATATAAAATCATAGATTCATAAAAAATCTATTCCATTTTTCGGTGGGTTGTAGATAGTTTAAAAAAAATCGAATATTGCAAAGAAATTATATCTTTTATTAAATTAAGTTAATTTTCGCCAATTAAAATGATCCAAAAAATCATATCAGCAGATGGATAGAATTCTGAGAACAAAATGAAGAAGTGTTGACCATTTTCTGTTCATTTGCTGATATGATATGGCCTTTTTTCCCGAATTTAAAATAGACATTGGCATCATAATCACGAAATATAATCAAGACAAAGTCAACTCTATTTCAGAACCTGATGTGATTAAGACATCAAAACAATCGTTAATCGTACTACGAAATCAAACCTTTGTCAACGTTTCTTGTAATAATCGATGTTCTCTCTAACAATTGCTCCTGATTGTCTATGCTCGATAAATATTTCGAAACAGTGGAAAATAACACGTGAAATAACTTTCGAGTTTTTTTTGGCGACCACATAGTTTTCCAACAATCTTTAAGTGTCAAATTGATTTCCCATATTTATTTATTTGTTTAAAAAAGAGGGACAGTACCCGATGGCAAAAAACCACGTATATTAACGACGTGTTTACATAATGTAAGACTTTGGAATCTGAAGCAATCATGGAACAGAGTGGATTCGTTCCTTACATACAATAAAAATGTATAATTGACAATTCTGAGAAATGAGCGATACAGAAGTGGTACTCAAACCGTTTTTTGATATAAAATATGAACACGCCGATAAAATAAGAGAAACGAAGTGGATCAAATGATTTGTGACGTTCTATTTATTTTCTATTCCACAGAGATAAGGTCTATTTAGCTGCATATATTTTTCATTTTATATGTCAATTTTTATATCAATATATATCTGACATGATACGGGAAATCAGAATACGAAATCAATTTCGGTAACTCAGTCTATCAAACTTTAAAGAAGGTATGACGGAAAATGTTTTTGTCATAAATCGTAATCCTTGAATCATTAACATTATTCAAAAAGTTCAAATTTCGAAGAAAAAGAAGGTAATCGAAGAGAAAGTTTGTTAAGAATTTATTCTTCAGAGACAAACTGGTATTCGAAATATGCTGCACTTCGTCCATGTCGTCTTTAGCCTTAATTTTATTTTTGACATAAGTTTTCATCCGCATATAAATTTGGACAGAAACATTTTGATCGTAACTGTATATCGTAGTATCATTCTAAAATTCATCAATCGATTTTCCTTCAGACGTAATTACGAGCTCCCCAGTTCATCAAAGCACCGCGCAAATGTGGGGTTCAATTGGTGGTGATATTTTAGATTGGAAGGCCAGCTATAAGGATTTGAGCCTCCTCATGACCCTTCCGTTCATGCTGGTGTGCAGGTGGCTTTATAACCCTCTCCTCGTACGCCATAGAATACAGTTCGTAAGAAAGTTTCACGGATATATTTTCTGCTGAATTTCTTGAAGATTTCAGCTCGGTATAACAATTTTTTTTTTGACTCTGCAATTCGCACAAATTGCCAATTATTTTATTCCATCAAAATTTCAGTACTTTACCACTAAATTTAGCCACTTTTTTGACGTCACGGACATCAATATTCAACAATAAAATTGTGTCGAAATCACTAACAAAATGTTTGATAAAAGTTTGTTTTTGAAATAACTGTTTTTTCTTCGTCGTATCACATTAATTTTTTCATTTTCAACAATATGTGGAATTTTTTCACATGTTTAAAGTAACATTTTTCGACACGCATATCGGGAATGTGACGTTCAATCTTCTTACGAAATTAAATGCAAAATTTGGTGATTTTTCGATTCGTTTTCATTAGGTATTGCAACATTTGGAAAAAAAAAGAAAAAAACATTTGTGAGGGTTCAACGACAGTTAATTTATTTGAGAAATTCGTCAAATTTCTTAGTTGTGAAATTTTTAATCAACAGAATGTCTAGCTGAGAAAAAACGTGTTATCATCCTTAATCATCGACGTTGTAATGAGACTCTAATACGTCACGTATATGCTGATATGATTTTATACCTCAATTAACATTTATATTAAGTTACAAACGCAAAATGAGCATTTTACTATAAATATTGATTGCAAATTCTCATGCTCCATCTGCAGCCGGGTGAAATATTTAGCATATTAAGTAATGAAAAAGAAAAGCAGATAAAAAATAAAAATAAATGGTAAAAGTAAACGGCGCCAGTGTCGAGACGGAAGAGTCATGACAAACACGAGGGAACGAAGAATGGGCACAAACGCTGTAATTAACTTGTTTTTCCATGGCTCCTTGAAAATAGTGAGAGTGATCTACAAAACGGACATTTACCTCTTGCCAGAACTAAAGGACCAGCATATTTAAAAATTGCGGCTCTTGCCACAAAAAACGGTTGAAAAAAAGTTGATTAATATTTTTGTTGCATCGGCGTTGTATTTTTTTGTGAGCTTTCGAAGACACTTTCTCTAATTGTTATTTCAAGCTATCGTGTTCATTTAAAAAAAATATGGTTACCCAACTTTTTCATATTTTCAATTAAGATAAATTAATAGTAAGAATATTTCGAATAGGTTTTAATATGATTTTTTAATTAAAATATACATCTTACGAAGAAGGTAACGTAATTAATTCTGATAATAAAGAAAACCAAGTATATTTCCTCAAGCTCTCTTGATCTCATTTCATCTAATTAAAATTATATTATTTTTATTATTCAAATTTTTATTACGAGTTTATTAAGTCAGGATTATGCAGACGACGGAGAAACGAATAATCATTAGTAAAATATATTTATAGACTGAAGAAATAAGTGTGTACTAATTTTGAAGATGAAATAATTGGTAAGTAGAAATTCGCAATTGATTAAATTTCAGAAAAGCTATGAAAATCATTATCATGTATATAATTTATTATGAATAACTGAATCAAAATATTACGATATTCGAATATTCAATAGTCACTAATATTATAAGAATTTTTTGTGGTACAAATAAATGAGCAAAAATTTGTATTTGTTAAAGTTTCCGCAATTGGAATAGACAGATAATTGTGATAAATTTAGAGAAACTGATCGAAATGAATTGTTTGCATAAATAATAATTGTAAGACTCGTTTTTATGACAACTGGCAAATATTTTACCACAGAATTGTGAACGACGTTTTATCAAAATCGATGAATCAGTTTGGAAAAGCAAAAAATTTCAATCATTCCAAAGAATCAATAACCTTTTTTATAGGATTACGTGAAAAGTGACTTTGATCGGATTATATATCGAAGCTTTTTTCAGCTATGGACCTTTTTTCTTCGTTACAGACGACAATCCTTGTCGGTCATTAATGATCCGCTCGAGGAACCCTCGATAGGTTCTACAAGGTAAATTCTTCAAATAATGAAATTTGGTTAACGTTTGGAAAATGCTTGACCATTCGCATATTGGAATTTCAATGGTAAATATTCAAAATATTCTAATATTGCTCGAGAATTTCAATCGCTGAAGATTCCTTTCTGTGTACGTTAATATATGAAATTTGTTTCACTAAACAATCCCGTCTGGCAGGGTTTTGTGTTTTTTTTTTTAAATATATTGAACCTGAAAAATGTTGCAAACTCATAAATAAAATGTTTTTTAATCAGAGTGTTGAATGCAGATGATCGATAATTCATTGTTTTTTTTGCATCAATCGATTGTTTGACGATTTCATGGTGTACGTTGCAACTGTAAAAAAACAATATCAATTTTTTCCTAATAAAAATTTTAAGCCTCTTTTTATTGAAGGCTCAAAAATGGTTAATTGCTGTGAACCCACTCAATTTGCTATGAAATATTGTGTAAAATATTCGAATAGAATATATCGTAAGCACTATGAGTATAAAATTTTGATACAATTTTCATCGGTTGTTGCAATTTGTTTTACGAAAACTCAAAAAAATATTTATCACCGACGAGAATTAATGTTTTCTGAACGCAAGGGCTGCTGGTCAATGAAATATTTGTTCATTTGAAGGAAACACTTTTTGTGTCGAAAAAAAATAATCGATTTTTTTAAAGATTCGTTTTGAAATCTCTCATACAATAATAAAGAAAATATACATCTGGAAATATCGAGAAGCAAATACAAAACACCACTTTTTACCATATGACGAATACCAATTTTAATTATAGCAAATAAGATTAAAACGTATTTGCAAAACAAATTTTAAGTCGCAGTTCTTTTTGAAACGTTGAAAAAAATGATTTTCGATAAAATCTTATAATTTCCATAATATTGAAGCCAGTCATCGCTATCTTCATATTATAATAGGGGTTAAAATATTGTATATTGCAGACAAGGGAGAGACGAAGCATACCAAAATACGTTTGGAATTTCAGACAACATAGCTATATACAACTATAGCACTGAATTTCGTCCAGACGTCTACTCGTCCAATCCGGTTAAGCCTCTGATCCAACATTTGCACACGATGTACATATATATTTTTTTCAATATACATAAAAAATTGAACGGAACAAAATATCAAATTTATATACGATTCAAAATGTGTTGAGTCGACTACGATATTTTGAAAAGAAAAATTGTGTATTAAACACAAGTTTATTATTTATTATGATTTTTCGATTGCACGAATTATTGTGAAGTTGAGAACATTTTTGAAGTTAAAGAAAAGTGATTCAAAAACGTATGTGTTTTATACTAAGAATTATAATTATTTGCACTACTTTTCGATGCCTTTATCAAGTTTCTCACAAACGCCACAGAAAATATTTGACAATATAGAAAACTATAAACTTCAAAAATGATTAGTTACTAGTGAATGATTCAATTATTTGAAATAATGATTTGACGGATAATGAAACACATGAACTTACCAAGACATGGAAAGAAATCTTCTAGATGTTAAAGATATTTTAATATTAAAGGACAAATAAACAAATTATTAGAACTTTAGGAAGGATTGCAAAATATACTATCCGAGTGTTCAACAATATATTTAATTATTTCGAAAACATGTAATATTTTCTCTTACCAGCTTACAAAACATATATTTATACTCGTAAAAACGTGGTGGTAATTCGACTGAGTCTTAAACTCATATAGAAATTGTCTGAAAATAAATATTCGATCTTTGAAATTATTGGACAGGCCTCCAGGTATTACCAGAATCTGCCATACAGGCTGCAATTGCTATTTCCGCAAGGTGAGTTTCACGATGCGGAGGAACAGCAACGCGATGAAATTTTGCGAGTGCTGAGGCAAAAATATCGATTGCTTCTTGGGTTTTTTCCTCCTCCATACAATTCAAGCCACGTGTATATTCATTTTCACACTCGGTCAAGCTTCTTATCCTCTCTTCGAGATTTTTCATCTTTTGACAGCTCGAACATTTCATCATATGCCCTGATCTTCGTGGAATTGCGAGTACCCCCTTGCAACCACTAGTCGGACATCTGGAAAACCATTTACAATTTGACTTTTGTCGATTTCCAGTACAAAGTATTTTTATTTATTTATTCTCAGACTTAAAAAAACAGAAGGGATTTGTTTTCGTGATTTATGTTCTCGAGTCTGGAATTTTCTTCAAAAATGTCAGATTGGTTAAGAATTTCATTCTCTATTTCGATGTGCTATTTATAAAAGTCATACAACAATATATCAATCAAAATCTATGAGAAATTTGATCGTGATGAAAAAAAAAAGAAAAAACAACACTTACGATTACGATTAATAATCGTTCAACAATAATTATGAAATTGAATAAAATTCAATCCAACAATGATGCAGTATAATTAATTGTTTATTTGCATAATTTAAATATTTAGTGTGTAAATGAACGTAATACAGTCAGTAAGTTAGGACACCAGGTACCAGTGAGCTTTAAAAGCTGTAAAAAAGTTAGTGTCACTAAAATGATGTGGAAAAGCTGAAAATTGAATTATGAGTGGAATGAAAAACGTGGTCAGCATCTGAATTTCAACTTTCACCGTCTCTTGACTAAGTCAGTTTTATGGGAGTGAGGTCTGCTCATCATTTTCATCAAATATGTGTAATAAATAAACATTCTACTAACTTCGAACTTTTCCGAATCACCTGATTCTATCGACAAGATTTTGGTGATTCGAACTCGTCATGTTCAATGTTTTTACTGCTTTACTGACTTGGAAGTCAGTTTTTTATTTCATGAACTAGTACTTGCAATTTAATTTTTAGCATTTTCGAAACGAGTTTGTGATAAAGATACGTTTATTTACACACGAAGCATACGTTTATGTTGAAATATTAGCTTTTTGAAAATTCATGTATTTTATTGTCATGAGCTCTTGGAGTATAAATATAAATACTGCTCTTGTTATATTTTTGTTTACAAAATACTGTTCGAAATATCCGAGGAAATATCGATAACAGAGGGTTGCTGGACGTTTTTTGTTTTGTTTTCAATACTTCTTTCGTGCTTAATACATCGACGCTGGTTTGATGAAATATATATAATCGTAGAGTACCAATAGTTGAATTGATTTAGCGATGTTTACACACATTGATCGGTTTCCGTTCGAAAACAGAATCATATATTTATGTACCTTAGTCTGGCTGTTCGATTCGTCAAGCCATCAAAGCCCGGCCAATCTTCAACGCATGCGAGACACGAGCATCTGAACCAATATCTTCCCATCAATGACCTTTGCCTCTCCTTAACGTTTTTTTTTGTAAATATTGGCCCATAGTTTTCCGCTATAACATCACCGGGTTTGAGAGGCCGCAATGCTCTTATAACGATGTTTCGGCCGGCGAAATATCTGCGTAAAATTACAGTGACAGAAATATATCATTTTTATGCACATTTTATTCATTCAATAACTTGACATAAAAAGTTGTCTCGTCACAGTCACATTGAAAAGTTAACTCTCACGTCATTTTTTGAAAACTTGAATATTATCTGCGGAATTATATCTAATAATGTTTTTTATACATGCAACTAACGTTATTACATCTAAACTTTCGGGATAAATGTTTAATATGAAGTTTAAGGTTTAAAGATTCCCAAATCGATCAAAATTCTTGATTTTTTAGCCCAAATTCGTCCTGTATTTCTTTGTGATACAGAAATAAATATCCGCACAATAGTTTCGGATTTATTTCCCGGAGTATGAATTTTTCTACTGTTTCCATAATAACGTGTGTCAAACTTGAATATGGGATGGTTTATCCTTTGAAATCTCTCACAGACTTTTATAATAATGCCCTGAATGAGTTTTCGGAATTAAAATAAAATCTGTAAAAAAGGTTTTGGCGATGAGACGACAACGTAATATGAATAAATTAATGAAATTGCATGATGAGATTTTTATCGGTGTTGCCTCTTCGATTTGTGAAAAATTTTACTGCAGTTCGGGAGGATCCTGGGATCGATAAATTCTGAAGAGAAAAGTGCTTTTCCCTTTTTTCTATATTGTTCGTTCTTTATCAAATATTAATTATTCAGTTATAGCCAATCGGCTGCACCAGAAAGGAACAAAGGAGTGGTCAGCGTCGCGTGAGTCCGCTCGAGCTTATCCTCTGCGGTCGACGCTACAACAAAACACCACATCATGTTTTTCGTTAACGTATCGGATTCGCGGCCAGTATAGTAAATTTATACCTCGTGAACGGGGCATTGTACTAAAAAATAACATGATACTTTTCGTTTCAGAATTTCAGGATCTAATGGCTCTGTAAATTTGAATTTATCACTTTACGGCGTTGCGTATAAATTTGTTTTTTTTTCTATAATGATATATTTGCAGAGAAATAATTTACCTCGTGACTGCTGGATAACATTCGTGATTGAAACGAGCGACACTTGGATAAATGGCAACGCCAACATAGACCGTTTTGTTGCCTCGAAAACGATGATTCGGTGCCAAACGTGTCTCGTAAATTTCGTGTGCATTGAATTGTAACAACTGCAGATTTCTTAGCAACAGAGCACCGATCTCGATCTCCTCTTCACTCGTTGTCTCTTCAACAAAAATTTATTCCCAAATATCTTTATTTATTTTTGCTTCGTACATTTTATTACAGAAAATTCGAAAAAAATGAATCCCTCCGGTTGTCGATATTCTCTAACTTTATCCGATTACAATATGCAAGAAAAAATGTCTAATTTCATTTTTTTAACTGAGATTCATTGTAAAACGTATATTAATGTAAATTAAAAAAAAAAAAAAATCCAATTTCAATATATTTATTTTTTAGTATGCTTATTTAATTTTTTTTTGTATACCATTGGATTTCGAAATATTGTTGAAAAATCGTACTCTCTGTAGTCCCTTGAGTAAAAACAGCGCCATGAGAGTTCTCTCGAGAAAATCCTTGGCTGATCTTTTCCCAGCAAGCGTTACCAAATCGTAAGCTCTCACGTCCACTTTTATCTCGTCTTTTTGCATCTCCGCATTCTCGTTGCATCTATCACGATGCAAAGTATTCTCTTTGAGTTTTTTTTTCCTCAGACGACGCTTAGCAGACTTGCTCAAGCTGCCGTCCTCTTCAACATTCTTCTCCTCTCGATCATCTTTATGCTCCTCGTCGACTCGAGCGTTTGTCTCCGTGAACAAGAATTTTTGTTTCTTCAATTTTTCCCAAATTCCGTGACTATTTTCGTATCCTTCTTGTGTCACCATCCGAAAAGCAAGTGTACTTAAAACGCTCATACCTGAACCTGCAAATTCGAGATGAAAGCTCGTCAATTTGCTTTATTCTCAAAGATAAGTTTGTGAAAAACTTCATGAAATTTATTTTAGTGCTGCAAAAAATGTTTCGAAACAATTTACAACCTTTTTATACTTTATATGTTCGTGAATAATTTCACGAGAATTTGGTCTTTGACTAACGTCTAAATCTGCTCATGTTATGAGATCAAAGCAAATGTAATCTCTGACGATTTTCTGAACTTCCCTTTCAATATCGGAATAAGAAAGGAATTTCTCTCAGTATTTTGAAGAGCCTAAGGAATAAATTTTTCAACGAAATTTCAATTTAAAAATACAAGAATAATAACGAAAACGACTACTTTGAATATCTGTTAAAATAATTCTTCGTTTCCCACTCTTAAATTCTTCACCTATGAGAAGCGCGAGAATTTTGCATTCGTATTTGTGATAAGTAGACAGAGCTTGATCTCTGCATTTTCTTCCGCAAAAAGCTACGCTGCTGCACACTGGACAACCAAGAGGAGCGCGCAATCTGCAAAACAAAAAAAAAACAAAAACAAACAAAGGAGTAAACGTACGAGAGCAAATGTGAATGCCAAAAAATAAAAAATGTATGCATCGCCAAGGATCGAAGGAAGGAAATCACATGGTTTTCTCTACTCTGAATACTAGTACAGGGATCAACCTCAAATTCACCCTAGTTTCACTACGCTTAGATACACTGTTAAAGCTTCAGTTTCCTTCTTGGTTTATTCAGATCACGATTCCACTATCTGGATGTATCCAGCGTAGAGGTCTTTATGTCTTTACTAAAGGCCAACTTATCGTATGCATGTTATTTCACATGGGACTCAATTCGAGTGTGTGCCGTTTATTTTGGGAACTCTGGATTATTTACTTTATATATACTAATGTAACGAATTTTCCTTCAAAATCAATAAAAGTTCATCTGAATTTTATTTGTGTCAACTAAATTCATTTCGGAGTTTAACCATTTGTTAATCCAACTATTATTTAATTGCGGTACAAAAGTTGAATAAATGTGAACCAAATGAACTGTTGGAAAGACTCAACAAAATATTTGCTCAATAATACTGACATTGCTCAATTTCTGGTACATTTGTGGCTGATTGCGATCTGTAATTGTTTCTATTCGTGAAACATTTTGTCCGTGTATTATTGATGAAATATTTTATTAAAAGATCTGGATATAATAGTAATTGAAATGTTCCCTTCGTTTATTCACCTGATAATTTATGCTCGAAATCAACCAAACGATTTGTCGTCTCGTTCCAATGATATTCAGTTTATTACTAACATAATTCAACAGTGGGGACCAAGTTCATTTACCCAATTAATCCGGTATTCCCGTATTTTATTTATATAAAAATTGCACATTGCTTTGAATGGTATTTAACTGAATGGTTGACTACGAATTTACTGATGCAACTTGAAAATATTTGTATATTTTATAATGAAATGTGTAATTAATTGTACATAGTAAAAAAGAACGAGAAAGGAAAAATAGAGCGGAACAAAACGTTGCTACGAAAGAATAAGTTTGGTGAAAATAAAAATCTCTGGCACTTGTAACAACATTTAGGTAAGCGCCACTAGGAAAAACAGACGAGGGAGAGAAAAAAAACGATGGCGCGGATGCTCAACCGCAAAAGCCAGCGGCTGATGTCTGCATGGAAAAAAGTCATGCATCGTCAAAGCTTTGTGTTGTAAAAACCGATATGGATTATCCAAATTATATTATGATATACATTATTATCTCTATAAACTACATTTTAGTGATGTATTTGTGCATCGTCTGTAGGGAAAATCATGTGACGATGTTACTATAACGAATTGACAATTTCTCTTCATACAAGTTCTCAAATAGCTGAACACGTGTTTTGGAACAAACCATTAATATTAAACGGTAAGGACGACGAGATTTCGTGCAGATTGCTCTGCTAAATCGCTAGTGTGGTGAACATAAGTACACCAAGGCAGGACACACGGTGTCCGCATCTAATCCCACAATCCTGCGGGATTATTAGGTTGTTGTATCGAGTCTACTTTAATCCGGGTACGCTGAGAAATCTTGGAAGCTCAGGTGGCTTGCCACGATTTCACGTGAGGTAATCGTTATTGGTGCAACAATATTTTTGATTCATTAATTCGCAGATCGAATGCCTATCGATTCTTAGCAAATATACACTCTTTTGTAATAACAATCCCCATGGTTTCGTTTGACTTTTCATTTTCAAAGTATAAATTTATTATTGTCTACCATTAATAATTGATTGTAAAAATCTTAGAAGGGTTTATTTAATTTGTGTATTTTTTCTTTTCTAGAATTAGTGAGTACAAATTTTTGAAATGTGTTTTTCTTTACGTTTAATCTTAGATTTTTTTTAAATCTTATTGATTTATTTGTTCATTTTTTACTATTTTTATGTCAAATACAACTGTATGAGTTTATGCTTTTTAGTAATCAAATTTTCAATCTTAATTAAAACATCTGAGATCATTCGGTGCAAAAAGAGATAAGTGCTGTAGCCATGGTATTTATTTCAGTGAGAAAAAAGTCTTTTGGAAGGTTTTTCTCTTATCGATCAATTTCATCTTTATTTGGTTTCTCTCGATGTCCTTATCCCATCAAGATATTTCATGGGCTACAAAGAGGAGTATGGATATGGAGTAAGAAAATCGTAAAACGTATCGATTTCTTGAATCGTCGAATAGCACAGAAAGCTTTCGCTTGCAATAGTCATCTTCACTGTAGCTTGAAATTTGGGACATATTGTTAAAGTTTATCGCTTTCAAAGAACATGAAAACATCTAATTTCCAATTAGAATGAAATTCCTTGAAAACACCAGTTCTCTTTTATATCATTAGAGTGCCATAATATTGATGAAGAGAAACATTAAATGGAACGATTATTTGCAAGATAACTAGTTGATAAATTGTTATTTTACGTCTTAAAAAAAAACTATTCAAATGATATAACAGAAAATAAAACTGCGAAATCATATAAGTAAAAATTATTATATACGTAATTCTAATTACTTTGATTATTTTAATTTCAAACCGTGAAACAATGAAATGATGAATAATTAAAATAATAGTGAATGTGTTAACACGAAGAAATTTGTACGTAAATATATATTTGTTTTAAATGACGTTTGTATATAAATTTGTAAAGTTACCTCGTCAAACAATGCTGGCAATGAGTTCCGTAAAACTCAGGAAGAAGGCAAGAGGCCAAGGGTGGTTCGGAAGCCAAAACGTCGCCTGGGAAAATTTCACCAGCGGCGACAGCGTGTTTACCAGCAGTTGTTGTTTCGTGGATATCAACGAGTTTAGAAGCTCCTGATAAATCCTCCCGAGAGCTTGGACCGTCCTTTAATGGTGGTGGTATAGCTTTAATCACATTAAACTTTTTGTTATATATATATAAAAGAAAAAATACATAAATTGCAGATCAAAATCATGGTTTTTTTCTCTTTTACAATATAAATTAATCGTCACTCATTTTAACTCTTTTTCATTAATTGCTATAAATCATGATTTAAAGAATCTAAAATATCAGTGTATCAGCTTCATATCTCGAAAAATTGAAATTTAAAGGAAAATTAAAGCGAAAAAAGTATCAAAAAAAGAGTGTCGTAATCTTTTTACCCTACTCTTGCATGAATGATTGAAGGATATTTCTTTCTGATTCATCACCTACTTTTTAACAAGCTAAATATTTTTCTATCATTTGTTTACTTTTCTAAATGTATGATTTTCAAAATAATTTTATTCACAAAATTTCAAGTGTTATTAACGAAATGGAAGAGAATGTACGGTAAAGAGGAAAGTTAATAGCGACGAAATTATCGACACTGCAAAAAAAAAAAAAAGGTTCAAAGCAGATTTGGTACTCACGAAAGTAAGTAGAATAGAGAGCATAAAATGCTCTTCATTTCTAGACATGCCTTTAATTATTTCGTTTTCTCTTGTACGCGACGTACGCTGTAAATTTGATGCATTAAAAAATCTCTTTTAGATTCTTTGTATCAAAGTAAAAAGTGATACTGAAAAAGATGAACCAGGTGACTTTATATGATAAAAACTGTTTATTTATTTTTTCTATTTTACACGTTCATTCGAATTTTCGTTTTCATTGTGTGTGGATATTGTCTTTCGTTACTAGCTCAGGTTGACATCAACATGCGGTTGAAACGAAATATTAATGTATAATGTGCTTGACAACTGCATACGTGACTCGAGGGCATTTACCTTTTCACGTCAGAGAGATGTAAAAAAAAAAAAATGCGTATGAAAAATGCAAGAAAAGAAATGGAAGCCTTCTTTTCTATTTTTCAGGACTTATGTGAATAAACTATTTGCAAGTAAATGCTAATATCAGTATTATCAATATAAATAAAATTTGTTTTACATAGACAATTTATATTTTCTTTCATCATTTACTTCAGTAATTAATTTTTATTATAATTTAATACCTTGTTTAATAAATGTTTTGGTTTATTTATACCATAAACATCAGTCGTACTTGTACGTTTTTTATATTGTATGTTCTCCAGATTTCGATAATTTTTTAATATTATTTACAATCGCAGCATTTTAATGAGTGTACTATCCGATGAATGAATAATTTTGTCGAATTTACAATAACTGTTGATGATTCTGCAGGCAACTGATATGTATATTTATATATTTTTAGAATATCCACTATATCTACTGGAAAGTAAGAATGATTTTTTCGAAAGTTTTTATTGTTTCGACCTATGCCCTTGCAGGGTCCCTCCAGACGGTCTCATCATTTTTATTCCACTTTTCATTAACTTCTACGTTTTGTGCAATCGCTTACCCCTTCCTAACGTACTGTTTAATCGCCATCGTACAAGCTACAAGGACCGAGGGAATGTTTGGGAAACCCGCTTGATGCGGGTAGCCATATTTTTTTAAACTTGGTTTCGAGTTTCACTTGGTTAGTACTATCAGAAACTCAGACAAACTACAGCTTCCGCTCAGCGATCGATGCGTGAGCCAGTACAAAACTGGCTAAGCTGTTACCCATTGAAGTATTGGGTTCTCGCTAAGCAGCTTAACTTGGGAGATTGTCAAAGCACTGCAGAGAACATGTAATCATCGTCGTTCGTTCTCAGGACTTATTATTTGAAAATAATCGATAACAATAAATAGGTATGTAAAAGCGAAAATATATGACAAGTTTTCATTCAATTAAAACTTTTAGGAACCTTCTTTTTTTGAACAATTGAGTTATCTGTGCAAAACTGATGATGTTAAACGAAAAGTGTTTGTGGTCGAACGAGTGTTTTATCGAACGAGTACATAAACGAGGATACTCATCAGTCGCGAACCTATCCCTCGAAAGCAGAATTTATGTTTTCAATTGAATAAATATAAATTGAGTGAGGTGAGGGAGTGATACACAGATATTGAAAGATAGCATGGGCGTTGAAACTCTTACTGAATATTTCACTCATGGTTGATCGTTGAGAGTCTCTCGATATTTCAATCATTGAACATTTTTGTTTTCAACACTTTATTTTGTATTAAAGAATAACTTTCAACTATTATAAAAAATTGATGGATTCATTGTTTTTTATATTCTTTCGTAAGCATTCATTCGGCCGACTGTGATGGAACCTTTCAAATTGTTAGGATGAAATACCGTGCAATGGAAAACGAAAATTTTGATTCGATCTCGTGTTATGTGTTTGTGTATTTTTACAATTCTGAAAAATCCTCGATGGACACTCGAGACAATCACTCACCATGAATTTGTCTACAACCCATAGTGCCCGAATAATCTCACGACGAACCTGACGAACTCGATTTTTCGTGAAAAATCTTTCATTTTCAAGGATACAAAATTAAAAAATTCTCAAAAATGGGATATTGTCAGAAACAATGAAAATAATGATAATATATGAGAATTGTTTTTAAAAAGATCAAATGGTAAAAATAATGACTGGCGAACAAATATTTGATAAAATTTCTTATTACAGTTTTGTTTATAGAACGTTAACGAGTTTGAAGAAGATTCGAAGCGTTTAAGTTATGTGGGTTGATTATAAATCATTCATCGACGTTGATATGGTAGAGCAGTATTTCTGATGGTCGAACGTTAACTACTAATTGACATGCTGCACAAACATCAACCCGGCCCTTAGAGGGATCCTGTGCAAATAGTTTGAAAACTCTGTGTTTCACGGGCGGAACCATTTAAATCGGTGTTCTAATAAAAAGGGCTTAATTGCCAATCTTTTTACTGTGAAATCATATTTCCTAAGTCTTTTGGTTGGGTTTCATATCTGAGTAGGGAAACAGATGTGAGTTTGGTCTCAAAACCTACGAGTTACGCCGTTTTAATTGTCGACCATTAATTCAAGCACATCGGGGTTGTGTGCACGAATTAGGAAGCTCGACAAGAGAAAACATCCCACGCAAACGTGGGAATTCAACATGCATGCTTTTGAGTATCAGAGCCCGAAAGAATATTTGGAAAAAGCAGTTTAAAATCCAGGATGAACGGATAGGAAGAACATAAATAAATAAAAGAGTGAGGTAGAGACGAAACGAAAAAAAGGAAAGAATTCTTGTTTCATTACGATATTATTAAATTAATTAATATTATTAATTTATTTAACATTATTAAATTTCAGAAATTATTTGCGTTTGTTGAAAACTCACTAAAACGGGACCCCTGGTTTTATTATCTCTTCTTGCCAGTCTTTCTGATCTTTTGACTGAGTTTATTCAATTTGTGTCCACTTGTCACCGTCGCCTCTGTCTGCAGTATTTTATTTATTGCTCTATATCGATGTCTCATTGACATGAAATCGAGACAAAATAATATTAAAGATATTGGAATAGCTTCATATAAATTCGTTGAGTGATACATTTGAATGACTTCAAAATAGGAAGAAAATTGATGAATAAAAACGTTTAATATGATTTCATTTTCAGATTGATACTCGGAACACGTTATTTATATTTTCTGTTTGCGAATGAAGCCATTGGTAAACGAAACAAAATTAATAGCAAAATATCAGATGTAGAAACTAGAATTTTATGAAGATAAATATTCAATTACTCGAACTTTTTAATTGTGCGATTGCCTGGGGTGGGAAGCAGAATCTAGTTAGAGCCAAGAATGATAGAGGGTGTGATGGAAAATGCACAGCTTCATAGCAACGCAAACTTAACCACTGCGGCAACGGTGCGGTTGTTAGCGCACCCAGAAAAAACATCTACCTGATTCAACTAGGATCTAGTCAAATCAAATAAATTTTTTTCTTTGTCTCACGGCCAAATAGAACTCTATTTAACTTTAATCAAAAAGATCTTTTTTCTGGATGCGGTTTGTAGCGTGCATCGGGTGTACAAAAGGTTTGTATAGCCATTTTTTTCTCACGAAAAAATGATTCTTATTTTTTAAAAAGTTCATTTAAAAGAAAAATTAGTTATTTATCCCTAGGACGTAACAATCGGTTCTTTGAACCCCTTCTGTGAACCTAACGTTGGGGCAAAAAATCACTCTACTCGTTTTTCAAGCACATCATGTTAACACCAATGCCATACCCTTTTTTTCTTCATCTTTTCGGTAACGAGAGGAATGGTGTATGATGAAATTGTATTTTTGGTAAACCGTTTTCAATGAATTTTTATGTAAACGAAACGTTCTCGATAAATACTAAAATGACGAAATGTTTAACGTTTTCGTTGGGTTCTTTTTTGCCCTAGCGCAGTAATATGGGATTAAAAAAATAAAAATAAAATAAACAAAAAATGGTCTTAGCAGAGAAAGATAGCACAGCATCGCTGGTGGCGTATGATATTCTGTAGATATACAGACATGTACGATACGTATACATCCATGTGCAAAATCTCTCAACTGCTGAAAATGCAACAGGGATTATTCCGAGAAATTTTTGATGTAATCAGCCCGAGGGTATGTAAAGAATTTAGCATGAATTCTTGCTTTGTTTTGTAGCTCCGGAACTTCCGTTAAAATTTCTAGCATGTGTGGGATTTTCACGTACAGTTTAATACTTTCAAAATTCATTACAATCTTCAAAAGTGTAACATAGTAAAATTATGAAATTTTGTGTATGATTTTCATTTATATGGCCCATGTGCATCGTTTTAACTTAATATATTTCAATATATTGTTCGCTGTAAAAATTTCCATTGTCCATTCATAGAATTGTTTTCTATTTAGTTTGATTTAATAAATTAATTTTTCACAATAATTCGAATTTGGATGTTTGCTCTCATTCCATAGTCTTTGAAAAAAAGGTTCCTAGGAAATGGAATTATGAAATGTAACAATAATCGTTGATTTGTTTTTAAATAATATTCTTGTTCATGAATATTAATTATGATTTATGACGACGTTGACATGGATGTTTGATTGACAAACTATACAAGTAGATGCAAATGTTGATAAGGGTTTAATATTACGAAAGGACCGGCGAGATACGCTTAACACTGAAAAAGCTCTTGAAACCTCATTACAATCATCTGGTCACTGAGAAAACAGATTGAAAGAGCAAGAGAGAGAGGAAAAGAGGAATTAGAGCGCGTGATTTGCATACCATAAGGATCGCAGCATATTTCTGCATAATTTCCTGTGCGATATGTACAGGGTGTCTCAGGGGATCCAGATCAAAGCACGTAGGATGATAGTGGACGTCAACCTCATGGGATTGACCACTATATATGTATATGGTTCTAATTTTCTCAATTTTGAAGTTGCCATTTTTTTCTCATGAATTTGACTCCAGTGCTGATTCACCGAATAATACTGCGACCCAAACTATTAGGGCGGTATTTTTTTTTTATTCTACGGAAGTATGTGATTCAATCATGATAAATGAATGATAATAAAAAGAGTCTCAGGTGGTCGGAAAAAAATAAAATCGTTCATTAGCGCCACGACGCCGATGATTTATGAATAAGTATACGACTCTGTGTCACACAAACATTAAAAGTTCACGTGATTTGTTATAACTGTTTCAATATATTTCAATCAACGACCACTCTATGATCATTCAAATTATCGTGTCCAACACTTGCACTTTGTACTTTTACATAATTTTTGAAAAGTGTATAGTGGCGAGTGGAAATGTTGGGTAAATCCCTCACCCTTTATCACAAGGTTTTCGTTTAAAGGGATTTATTGCAAGAAAACGTGAATCAAAGCCACCACCAAATTCTTCGAAGTTTTCTCATATACGAAATTTGTCACAAGTTAAACGGACATACAGAATACAATTGTCACAATTAAGATTTTAGGCCAGACGTTTTTGGACGCGATATTGATATAATAATTCAAAGATTCATATGTCATTCAAAATTCATTGTATTGATGTGTAAAAAATAAAAGGCTTACACATATTTTCTATGAACCATTCGATCCACAGTATACCGTGGAATAATGTGGTAGCGATATTTCGCGATTATGGGTCTTATATCACGTTAATTAAGTGCTAGCGAAGAGAGGTTTTACGAAGACAATATTCTAGAGACCGGAGTTGAAAACGTGTGTGCAAACAACGTAGCTCGTTTTCAGATTAATTTCGAGGGAAACATATCGTGTCAGACGAGTCAGCGGTGATTATGAGGAGAAGTGAGTGAGCATTTGAGAGGAGAAGAAGAGATGAGCCACCTATAACAATTTACTACTACGGTTTGATAGTGAATTCTCACAGTCCTTGTGTATGAACAAAGGAGAAACAGCGTGTAAGGGAAACAGAGGGAGCTCTTGCGGTTTGTAGCGAGAGCTGTGAGGTCTGTACGGTATATTGCATTGGTACATTCCGGAGACCCGAAATTTGCAGTGAAATTCGAGAATCTGACAATTCAGTACTGAGTTTACACTCGTGGTTCCCATAGTTCATATCTTTTAAGGCTCACGTTACCTTATTCTCGTAACACATTTAAAAAATGTGTTCGCATCTTTCATTTCAAAAATCCGAGATTCCAAAACTCTGATCGTGCTGCATAAACAATAAAGTTTCAGAATAATAATTGAAACAACATATCGTTCAGATTCTCAAAAATAAATGATTTGCTGAACGAAATAAATGTAAATTGCAATATAGTAATGGATTTCGCAAAAACGAAAGAAACTGCGATGACGGATGAATAATGGTTTCGAGGTTAATGAGCGAACCGGACTTGGTTGAAATGCCACATGAAAGTCTCACGGTGTTTCGTTCCAGAACCAAGAACATCTCGTGGCTTATCGAAGTGGCTGACGTTCGACTTACTGTGGATCACTCGGTCGATGGACGTGAATTCCGAGCCACAGGATTCATTATTAAGGGAGGGAGAGAGATAGATACTAAGATAGTGTCATTGACACTCTTGTCTACCGCAGCACTGTTATATGGAGTTGCGAATATCTCGCGTGCGATGTCGTGTCTGTAACAACACTCCAAAGGTAATGATGCACATTTTGTCAGCTTGTGCGATACGTGCTGTCCCTAGATATGTTCAGCGCGATAATGTCTCTACATTCGGCACTTATGCGGTATAGACGTACG
Organism: Campoletis raptor; assembly: GCA_948107755.1. NCBI lineage: Eukaryota > Metazoa > Arthropoda > Insecta > Hymenoptera > Ichneumonidae > Campoletis > Campoletis raptor. The sequence goes on along the minus strand of OX403622.1, from coordinate 25,371,907 downwards.
TCCAGGCTGCCCGGTGTCCCAGAATATATCGATTTTGTCGTCGAGAATAGCAAGGCCAAAATTTACTTAAACTTCCCGTTTTAGAAAACTTAGCTGTTGGCTAATGACAAACCGCAAGCCATCCGTCTCGACCTATACACACGAAAAAGCTTTTTGTGTTCGGATTCTTGGTTCCAGCCGAAACGAACATCGTGTTCAAGGAGGATGACAAACGACATGAATATCTGGGCTGTTGAGTTGGTGTTTTTGATAATTGGCGTGCTCGGAGGTTGAGAACGTCTGTCGCGTTCGAGCTGAGAAAAATTCAAGGGGACCAGCAAAGTGGCAGCTTGCGGCTCTGATGCTAAAAGCAGTAATCCGTAGCCGTCTACTTTGGCAAATGAGCATCGACGAGCGTGGATGGATGGGCTAATCGATCCTCTTGTTAAATAGAGTGTGAACCACAGAGTGATTTGGATCCCTGAGTCAGGACCCACGAGTGCCGGATAATTAAGTAAAATGGCTAAATACTTTTATTATTTTTCTAAATTTCCATGTTCTCGATCATACAACGATAGCTGCTTCGTTGTTGTTTCCAATTTTTTTTCGTTTTTGGTCTGAGATTATACGTACTGTTATTTTTGCGTTGAACGTTTTTTTTTAAATTGGCGTCCGTTTTGACCTCGTAAATTCTAACCTTATATATACACATAATATAGTCATAGTTTACATGTCATAAAACTGAAGATTAATTCATGATTTTGTTTACTTCGAAAATATTATCGAAAAACCTGTGGTTTGGCCTGTATCACGGATGAAAACACAGAATGAAAATTCATTCGATGCACATATAGAAATGATGCAAATGAAAGTTTTCAGACAATATTATATTTATATTATTTTAGGCAAATACGATATTTTTACAAAATGAAAAAATGTCTTTTGATGCGGACTGGCATTTGAGGGAATTTTATTCGAGCCTGTTTATTCAAGCTGGCGTACTAATATTCTTTCTCGAGGTGTGAAGACGGTACGTTGCTGTGGCAATTCCAAGGAATTGTCCTTTTCAAATTATCCGGAGTTCTGGTATTCGCACCGAACAAGCTAAAGCGTACTAGTGAGATGCAACGATCCACGAAAAAGAATATATAGATCAGCAAGTCAATTTATAGATAAAGAATGAAGAGAGGGAGAGAAAGAGAGAAAGAGCGGAAGGAAAATACGAAAGCACTGGAGTGGAGGAAACAAAAAAAAACGTTAGTACATATTCGGTAAAATGCTGTATAGTGCAGCGAAATTTTTCATGTTGTCTTTAAATCGTAAATGTGAAAATCTACAAATTCTACAAATTCAATTTGAAATGTTTACTTTCTTGATAAACGTGAACGAAATAAAAATCGTTTAAACAAACATTGTTTGACGGTACAATAAATCACGATGAATATTTCACGATCGATTCTTTAATTTTTTAAATCATCAGTACATTGGTGGATAAACTACTATAATAGTAAGTTTAATGCTTAATTTTTATGTCCAATGTTTATTTAGAGTTATATATTTATATTCATCATTGAATTTTTATCATTACTAGGGAATACAAGCGCGCGCTGAAGCGCGCGTACACGGGTTTATTTGCGCTGCTGCGCCCATTTTTGATTAAAAGTTTTGAAGCCTGATATGCTGAGGCTCTATGACGAGTTCTCGTGGATGTAGCAATTCCGAGTGATAGAGAAACTCTCTCTGCATGTACTCTTGAAGAGTTCTAGTCTTAAACGTTCCTGGAAAAATTTTGAACGGCCATTAAAAAAAAAAAAAAAATCGACCAATCATGCCACGAATGAAACGACAATAATGCCCCCCGTTGGTCGCCAACTTCGGGCGTTACTCACCAACTTTTTAGAAGGGGACATTGTTCGATCAATACGAAAATTTCCATCAATTATTTGAAGCAAATGAGTTATTTTTACCGTTCACAATGTTTATGACATCATACTTAAAGAACGAGGCTAAGACTTGTCTCACGTATTATCAACGTCTTGGAAAATGTGTTGAGACAGAACCAATATGAACTTATTCATGTTTAGTCTGCTCTGAAACATTTTTGAGGATGTCATTCAACACCAAATTTTTTCTACGACTTATATTATCATTATTTTATGTTTATATTATTTATGATTTTATAATTATAAACGCTGGTAGATTTGTAAATGCATATGACTTACTTCCGCTTCATAATATCAAAGAATATGAACTTTTTAAGTCGTGCAAAAAATATGTTTGGATCGAAAAAAATGTTTGATTTTAAATCGAAAAAAAAAAATATGAAAATCAGTTTCGATATTTTTTTCTAGTCACACTTCCTTAAGAAGTGCAGGAAATACGAGACTAAAGAACCACATCTAGTTACTTTTATCTGGTCCTGATACCATTCGAATCAGTTGAATCTTGTTCTACTTGCATCTGTTCCTCATCGAAACCTTATGATGAGCTTCACCTTGCCATACTTAAACTTTTTGTATCCGTGATTGTCGTTACCTACTTGATCAATACCTAATTAAACTATCTTCAGGCTAAGTTCTAGTTTGGCGTTCTCGATTATAGGCGCAAGTGGATGCATTTGGTGGAGCTGCGAGTAGTAAAACTCCATCCTGATCAGACATCGGATAACTTAAAAGTTTGATCGATCTTTGTCTCTATCTCTATTTGGTGGAGATTTCAAATTATTCTTGGCATGTGTAGAGGGTGAAATATGCAATGCTCTATCACGTCGTATCTGTATCCCTTGCTCTGTCACTTTGTGTATGATGTCTCTTTCTCCCTGTCTCTCACCCTATCCTTCGCTTTCTCTCTGTGAATGTTTCAAGCTTCGTACATCGGAATTTGCCATGTATTCCCGAGCACGGTTGTGGTTATCCCATTCTTGTGTCAAACCATCAGCGTGATATGACCGTTTTCTGAATAGCAGCCAGAAATACAGACAACTCTAAAGCTACCGACAAGGATTCGATGCAAAAATAAAAACGTTTATCATATATAAATGATCAATGAACAAAAAAAAATAACTTTATTACAGATGAACTATCGACAAGGAGAAAAGTATTGACAATTATGTCAAAGTTTGGGATGAAATATTTGCAATACGTCAAACGTTTTCATATAACGGACACGTAACAATTTATAGTAACGAATAATGGTAGTTGTGATTAAATATTTATTGCTGGAATTGTAGATGAATAAATTTCATGTAATATTTATACAAATCTATCTGATGGTGTTATTAACAACATTTTTGGACAGGTTTTATTCGTTTTGAACATAGGTGATAAAAAGACATAATTTTTTTTTAATTTGACCATAACTATGGACTATTCAAAAATCAGTATCACAGTGTTGTATTTATAATAAAATACTTTCTGGAATATACATTGAAAAAATAATAATAGGTGTTGAAAGATTTTTTCCTCATCCATTTCGTAAAGAGTTCGCTACATTTCATGGCAAGATAAAAGAGTGATTGATTTTTTTAGATTCTCATTATGATTCAATCGGTTATTAAAGTGATGTAAAGAAACGAAAATTTACTCTGGGGAGTGATATCGAGAATCATGAATTATTGAATTTTTCAATACTCGTAACTGTTTTTGCAGAATGAATTAAGGATCATAGTGAGTGAAGCAACGAAAGTTAAGAGAGCAAGGAATCCTTTTTTCGACAGCACTTGAAATTTTGTAGATCGATTGCTCTAAATGTTGTAAAATTACTTTTGAATGAAATTTCTTTTATTTTAAGTTTTCTGCGATTTCCTTGCATTGGGTACGTAAATTTGAAAATGGCTGTTCTGTGGAATGTTTATTTAATAGGCTCTGGAGTCGATTCACGAGCGTAGTAAAGATTATTTGAATTGGCTTTGGCATCATGAATGTTAAAAGAGGGGAATGAAATGTCAATATCGTCGGAACGCTTTTTTTCAAAGTTTCTTGCGATTTTTTTTCAGAATTCGGACAGTGCGGCGAAACACGATTATCAAAAGAATATTTCAAGTACATAAAAAGTTATATTGATTAATGTTGCGTTCACTAGAATGTTTGCACAACTTTATTTCAACATTTTACATTCCAACCGTGATATCGCCCTGTACTTCAGCAGGTGCCTACCTAGAAATCCTTTCACCCACTAACATCTGAAACCCCACACCCACATCATGTTTATTTCAACCCCTTTTCATGCCATACTCTATCCATACATCAGTAAATAATTGAGACTTACGTGTTCTGAATTGCTTTTTCAACTGGCTGGTAGTTGTCACTTTTTCTTGATAAACCGTTAACGATTTGTTGGATTCTTCCAGAAGACGTTTGCATTCTTCAATTTTGCCAGTCAATTGCGTTCTGCAATATGCAAAAATGATTTCCAATTAATGAGAGAAAAAATGAGTTTGACGTTTCTTTATCACCTTTAGTTACATAAAGAAAAAAGCCATCTTTATTTACTATTTTTTACGCGAAAAACGAACGACAATGAGTAAAAGGGTTGGTTAGAGTGTATCTCGAACCCAAAGATGAGTACGAATACTTTTTACATCTGATTAAAAATAAAATAATAATGTTAATGATAATGAAATCGGAGTGTGCGTGTAATTTAATCAACAATGTGTAAATGTCGCTAAACCAAATTCATTCACATCACGTAATAATAGGAAGATCATCACAGATCTGGTTTGACCAGTAAATTTGTTTTAAGGATTTAAGGATCTGATTATCCGACCCGAAACACATGGAAGCGCCGACGACTGATAATTACATATGAATGAAGCTAAGTACATCTAATAAACAGTATTCCTTTGTAAAAATAAATCATTTTAGTTTGAACTCCTAAAGCCAAATTTTGCAAGGCCACAATGTTGTACACGGAAGTTGAAGAAAACACCAATAAACTTTATTTAATTGTCGAAAACAATGGAATAAGAACGAGTGCAGAAAGATTTAGACGAACCAAAGAGGAGAAAATTCAGAAACGCGAAACTCAGCAAGAGAGGACACAACCAGCTAGACTATGGACAAACATCGTACAACGAATAGAAAAAAACCAGAAAAACAATTTTAATTACTCTTACATTTTCTATGCTGTTTCTTTTACAGAATTTTGTTCATTCTTTTTAAATAAAATGATATAGCTATTGAAATGGACTATAGTGTCCTTGAAATATGATGTTTTCGGTAGAAGTCCTAGGTTCCTGTGTTCCGAAAACGTTACATGTTGGTAAAATTATCAATATTCCGGTATCCTCAGTCTATTTGTCAAACGCCAATCGTAATTCGTGCTTTTTTGGCTTGATGCCCACGAGCTCCTGCGTTCTCAATCGATTCGCCCGTGATAAACGAAGTGTCTCATTTATCTTCTTGCACATTCATTTCTAGCCCTTGTTCTTTGCAGTTTTTTGTTTCCAACCATTATCCTAAAGTATAATGTTACTTATTGGAAATTATTGATGCATGGTCCACTGTTTTTTTTTTCTTAAAGACTTTCGACTTTTATATTTATATCGTCAATCGAACCTAACTTTTACCTTCTTTCTACTAACTGTCCATGTTATTATGAGACTTATCCTAGCCTTTGGCCAACTGCCACTCTGTCCCAACGCACTACTCCAAATTACATTTCCATGAGGGGTAAGGGAAGCTGTGAAAAACTTGTGCCAACACAGACAGTTGGGTAAGTTTTCACTGAGTTGTCATTGGTCATCATCATCAGAAACTCAAAACACCCACTCTATAGATAAACCATTACATTTTATTAAGGGCAAGGTTGGTGGTATAGTTCTGCCACCCTTGTCCCTTATTTCAGGGTTTGCAGATGCTCTCTACTCCTTTCTGCCCTATCCGCGGCTCTTCCACCTTTAATTTGTCTCTGATATTATTCTCTTGACCGCAGCTTATCACGCCCCCCCAGATGTGAGCATCGCGGAACGACTGTGGTGGTAGTCCACAAATTCTGTATCTGGGCAGTGCTCAGTCCCTTTAGCTCTATATGTGATGGGACTATGACCAGGGGAATCATACCAGAAATACTTTATTCAGTTTTTTGGGCACCGTTAACCAAAGCACTGGTTTCTGATTCAACAACAGTGCAGGCAAATGACGTAAAAAAATTCATTGGTACTTGTGAAAATCGAACCCGGACTCACTGGTTGTGAGCCGAGCACGCTACTACTCTGCTGCGCAACTGACTCTCTTCCCATTACGTTTTATTCATATTTTTCAATATTGGTAGGACAAATGAAATGCTATGCAGGTTTCTAAAATGTTAAATTCAATCGGAAAATTGTAAGAGAAGGAATCGGTATGATTTGTTTCCTGTAATTTCAACATTGAAATGTATGACTCACGATCAAACATAAAATGAAAAAAAAAAAAAAAATCATCTCTAGCACGTTTTTTTGCTATAATAAAGTACATTAAAAATCTAGTCAATTTTCGTTTTTGTCTGTCTATACGCAAGGTATCGGTAAAGCTCCATGTTGTAATTGATACCGTGAAAAAATGAATACAAATGAAACTGCATATGAAACCAGATGCTCCTCACCACATCTTTTATTCGTTGGGCCGGGTCGTAGGATATCAATAACATTTTTTTTCATTAGACACCATAAATCTCCCGACATTGTACTGTTTTTCAAAGCTCCTGGTGAATGGAGCTGCAATTTCCAATACTATCGAGCGGACTAATGATCATTCCCGGGAAGAGAAATTCCCGGAAGGGCCAAAGGAATACGTTCATCTGAATATTTTGATCTACATGCACAATGCACGGAATTCATTTTTAAGCGAATCCATACAATTTTCGAATGGGAGCTTCTATATATTCGTATGTTAATTACGAATATATACAAATATATACGTATATATTACAAATATATTAACTATTTGCCATTTTAACACTGAATAATGTTAAAAAATGAACTTATTCCATAATAATTTTATTTAACTATTTTTTTAGTTCATTTTCTTTTATCTCTCGAGCTATAAAATAATAAATGAAAACTCGAAAGGTAATACGGTCGATCGATAGTTAGGTATGGTCCTTCCGGGATTATAGGTGTATATGTATACTGTCTTTGTTCATTCATATTCCAGAGGGACAATTATTATTTCCTTGGTACTTCACTTCTCTTTCCCTCGGAAGCTGTGAATTTCACAGTTGACACCCTCGCTCGTCGACTCGTTCCAATGTCTATTATGTTTTCTCGAGCTGGATGGGAATTTAGAAGCTCACAGCAGTCTGCATTCTCAACAGCTTTGTCTCTTACACAGTAAAATTCTGTCGACATTTGGCCGTGCGATATAATTGAACAAAAATATACAAATAATTTGTTTCAGTGATTCTCTTAGTTCGTTGAAACGAAGTTTTGTTTCCCAGCTTGATCAGCGGTTTCCAGTTTCCGGGAGTTTATACAATTCCTTATTCTCTTAAGATGTACACAACAGTCGTTAAAAATGCACTTAAAATTGAATGGGACGTCTGATGAAAAAAATTCGCCGGAGGGGATAAAGACGGAAAGTAAAAAAAGGAGAGAATCGGAGGCATGGAGATAAAACAGAAGCGACGCGCTTAAAACGTGAAGTCGAAGCTAATTTTCTTAATGAGCAATTCTAAAAAACTTCTTCCGTCCAATCCTGATACAAGACATGTCTTCGCTTATCCATTCCCATTTTACTTCTACAGACTTTATTACTGCGTCGCCAAGACTAAAAAACAGGGAGTGGGATCTGTGGTCAAAATATTATCGGTAGGAGATTCGGGCAGTTCCAGACGGCAAATGATACCGGACAGCTTTATTTTTGGACACTTACGATGATGTAGTTTATGCCACTGAATCATGAAAATTCCTCTGAAATGCATGTCTGTCAGTTTGGCAAAAATATTCGTGAAAATCGACTGTTTCCAGCGCCTTATCCCTCACTGCGTCGAAAAATCGTATGCAAGTTGAGCATTGTTGAATTTTCAAATCCTGACTGCATGTAAAGCACAAAGACGTGCATTTAACTGCAATCGGCTGATGGTAGGATATTTCTTCGACGTAACTTTCCTTTGAAATAGTGACAAATATCTGGACCAATTTATCGAATGGCTTTCTATATTTGATGTTGACGTTGTTTGACGGTGTTCTTCTATCTGAGGGACGAGGCAAAAACTATTGCAAATTGACTAAGGTAATGAACTCATTGATGTCATTGATCGGGCTGCTAGTATGTCGGGTTTTAGAGTGCGAAACGACGAAGAACAGGAAATACAGTATGTGCGATGAGAGTCTTGTGACGTTTTCGATTATTGATCGAATATTTTCGGCAGAAAAAGGGATGAAAGCGAGTTCCACTGACGACATTTCCACAAAAAAGTCTATTTCAAAAGATCTGAATGACGAAGTACGTGAATCGATAGGTGATGATGATAGCTCGACGATATCAGCTGTGTCGAGTCTTAGTCAACATCAAGTTGAAGAAACATTACGATAAAAATCACACTAGTCGAGGTGTAAGAAAACAGCTGTACCATATGGAAAAATATGATTGTGATATATCCGAGCAAGCTATAGAGACATTGCATTGCTGCTTTACATGTGGAATGGCCAAAAATAAAAGTTTCACAAAAGAAATGGTAGCTGCAATAAAAAATGTGCCTTTTACCACCGCTTCAATCACCGAAATAAATGTAGTACGTGGGGTAAATATTAAGAAGAACCCTATAAACACCTAATTAACAATAAATCTACTGAAGCCTCCTAAAATTCAGATCTGTTCGAAGACGTGATTTTAGACTCCTCGTATTGCTCGTGCGACGAAGACAATAAACATTGGTGAAAACTGAAAGTCATTTTCTCGAATTACGAAGCTCAAGAAACAGATGATGTTTTAAAAATTGAACTGGATTCAAGTAGTTAAAGAAGATTACTTTCAGTATCAGAATTAAACCCTCGAGTTTTCGTGAGGTGAGCAGACAATTTTGGAAATTCCGATTTCAAAATATGATGGCTGCTCGTACTACCAGCAGTAAAATCAATGATTGTCAGAGACAATGTGCTAATAGTATTGAGTAAAAAAGTGAGTGTGAGACGAAAGCGGAGCAGAATCAGCGATTGAAGCAACAAGAGAATGTTCGGAAACGCAATGGATCAACGAGTAACAACGAGTCCACCAAACGCTTTTTTTTTCTTTTTTTTCGCGCTTGAATTTCGTAGCGCTCAGGCATCTGGCCCTCCCCCCAGCCATCATTGTTCGTCGAAAGTTCAGGATTGCCGTTTCTCTCAGACACTCTCCCGCTAGGAGTGAATGTTGACAGGATTTTTATTATAAATGTTGCAATATCTTAAAGGGAATTCTTCAAATTCTAACGAGTTCGGTTTCTATCGACGATAAATACTCTAGAGCGTACCCAGATAATTTTCCAACTAAAGCTTAAGGGCATGTTCACATATGTCACGAGTTCATTGAGACCACGTACAACTCTTGTCCATTAGAGGCTGCAGCGATTTTTCATTTAAATAAATAGTGATATTTAACTATTCGTTGTAAATTTGTGCAAACGAAAGCCCTTAAAGGCGTTTCAATTCTGTCACATGTACTGAAATACATGCGCTCCTTCATTCTTAACCAATGGGTCGATACTCTTTTATTCAGTAATTCGTGATGTTCGTGACTGAACTACAAGAATACTCGTTATCTAGAGCACCAGCCATTTCGCTTTTTATTCCCGACGATGTCTGATAAAACTAACTTAGCTCCGAATGATGGAGGAACTCCTTTGGTTTTTTCTTCGAGAAATTCGAACGAAGGGTTTTCTGGCAGTGGTTAAAAGCCATGGAGTACATAAAATTGCTGCGATGGCAAGGGCACCAAAAATGAGAAAAAGATAAAAAAAATTAAACGAAATTTCTTGACTGCGAACAACGTCGACGATCCCAGATTGAAACTGTGGAATTATTTTTCATGACAAAGAACAATTGTATTCCACTATATTTCAATATCGATTGCTTAATAATTGATAGCAAAAGTGTTCTCTTTACTCCAGACACTTTGCTTTCGAAGTGCTCTAGGCTCTTGGCAAATTTACCACTTCTCGAACAGTTCAATTTTTTTATTCATTTATAAAATTTTGCGATGGAAGGAATGAATAGACTTTGATTCTTTTAAGATCGATTCAAGACGATACGTATCTATCGTGGAGTACTCGAATCACTTACGATTAGATCGTTCCGCTTCCTTAGGAAAGTTGATTTGTTACCCACAAAAAATCTCAATCGACATCACGATCAAAGAACTATATAGTCATGGCTTGAATGATTGAAAATCGGACTAATTTATTGTGACACCTCCGAGATTAGAATTTATAGCACCGTTTTTATTTATTCATGTATTTAATCCAGAATTTGTTCTAAAATCGAATACACAAAAAATTAAGCTTTGTAAACATGGCAATCGCATAGACAACACATGTGCCCTGCGCCGTTGAGCTACTTTACTCACAATTAGTAATAATGTATGAGGTCTTATCATTGCCACAGTTGTTGACAGTGATTTTGCGGTTATGGACGGGACGCAAACATCTGTAGCTCGACGACACTGCTGTTAACTTTACCATTATCATATTTATGTGATTTACGACGTTGTGGATTCGTGTCACGTAAATTGGGACATAAAAATGACAGAAGTTAAATTTGTCAACTAATTAAAATATTTACTTAATTCACTGATTAGTTGAATATGCACGATGTTGTAATATGATCAGTTGTGAAAAAAACGAACGTTTAATATATGACTATCATTTTATCGTAATTAGTTGTAGTTACGATCAAGCGGCCTCATGCATAAGGCTCCTATATTCAACCCTCAAACATAAGAAATAGTAGTAATCTGTATGAATCATGCGGTCCAAGTTTCAGTTGAATGCAAGGGCTGGAAGGGTCAATAGGATTCTTGAACTGACTGTACACAGAGCCTCCGGCCATCAAACTGGGAGCCTCATTACTACTGTAGCGTAACCACTAAGTCCGGATGCAGTTTGTGTGTTTTCTAAATACGTCTTTAGTCCATAATCTATGTTCATAATAATTATAATTTTCTATTTTCAATCTGTTTCCATTATTTTATACTGATTTAATATGTCGAGGGAAAATCATGATTTGTCTTTGATGTTATTTTCGATATTTTTTGAATGACAGTTCACTGCACGACACTTTTCCCCCTCGATATCATATACTTCGGATTGTGAGAAGGTGTTCGACGTGTATAATTTCGTTTTCTCGCAATTTCCATACTAGAAAATCTACCTAAGAGTCTCCAGGGTCGTCGAGGACCATAAACTCATTTATCAAGTCTACGTGAACCACAAAACTTTACATCGCATTTATATTATATATATATATTAATATCTCAATTAGCTGTACATGTTGACTCAATTTTCAAAATTGTCTACGTCGTTCCAACGGTCTGGAAGCGAATTTTGAGTTTTCGTTTCAACTCTGTATGGACCATTTTACCTCAACACACTATTGTACGTTCTGATTTTGTGAAAGTTGATTTCAAATACACAAATTTACAAAAATTTTATACAAATATGTGATGTTTTCCACTTTTTATTACCACGCCTTTAATTTGTCGAAGAAACAAGGAGCCAAACATTTCAGTGATTTTATTCTCTTTTTAATTTTATATTTTCAACCGGTTTTTCAAAGACAGTGATCTTGCTCCCATTCGTGAAAATCGGAAAATCGGATGACGCAGTTTGATTTCGACGTAGTAATTTCTACATTTGTAAATGTTTTTTACTCACTAAATTCGATATAAAATTTTATCTTTTAATAACTGTATTATGGAACTAATTGAATTTTTTTGTGTATTTTCGATTTCCTGATGCGAATATGTATCAGCTAATTTATTTCACTTTTTCATGAGATAATATTAAAATTTTGTAATAATGTGGCTGTCTCATAATTAATCAAATAAATTATCTCATCGAGACCATATTATTAGTATTGGTAATAAACGAGAATAATAATGAGACCCTAATCAGCAACTCAAATCAAAATCGAAATTCGATCAAATCAAAAGTAGACGTAAATGTTCTGTATGTAATTTCGAAATTTTATTGCAGTAATGTCCCATTCAAGAGATTTTGGATATTTTGTAATTAAATTGTTTATTCAATGAAAGTATTTATATTTGTTCAAAAAAATTGAAGAACGTTAATTGATAACTGAACGCCCTATGGACCCGTGCTTTATGTCATTACTTCTCGACGAGTAAGAAACGTGGGTTGGTAGTGTATAAAATCTTTATCGGGGTGGTCGGATCCTGCTTTGCTCCGGTGCCTCCAAAAGGTTGAGGTTTCAGGACCCGACGCTGTTTTACGTTTTCGTCCACCCAACTTTTCCAGTTTATTTTGACGTACACGAATATAAACTTTTGAGGTGCAGCGAAATCTCACGTTCATGCAGGAATATCCCTCTTTAATCTCGTTGCTTTATCTCCTCACGTATTACTTGAAAGGACACTTTTCCGACATACTAAGATTCCGCTCATGTTGTTGTCGTATCTCTGTTGAAGCAATGCGACAACTTCTAATTATACAAAATGCTACAGTTTTCAAATAACTTGCAATTCATATCACCGTCTCATTTAATTTCATTTCATAAACATACAAAGAACAAACGTCTGAAAATCCAAAACCACATGAAAATGGTATGAAATGGTATCAGATTTTAGATTAGTTATAGCGTTTTCATACGTCATCAATTCGAACTTCATGATTAAGCGAAAAGAGCCTATTCTTTTGTATAGAGAATGTGTCAAGTTTTGATATTTTCCCTTGAAGTTGTTTCTCTGTACTAACATCAATGTCGTTAAACCTCCTTACAGGTTTAAACTTTTTCTGAGTTGAACGTAAGTTAACAACATCGAAGTTGAAAGAATAAGCTCATTAAATTTTCAAGTATTTTTCAACAAAGTGGAACAGTTCATTGATAAAATAATTTAAATCTATACATAGTTCGAAAAAGGACCAATCTTCAAAATGTTCAATATTGAAGTATTCGAACTGGACTTAACATCGAGTGTTGAACATTCATTAGCAGAAACTTTGCATCAAAGATTTGCCATGTCTTAACGTACATATTCTATGAAAGTTCCAATTATTCGTTCGAAAGTGTGGAGAAACTCTCATCAAATTCACATACCAGTTCGTGTAATATTTCTTGAGAAACGAAATGTAAAAATGCACACTCAGCTTCAAATCTTTAATATTCATTCCCATATCGATCCGCTTCCCATAAGTTTGATGAGTGTATAAATTAATTGCATGCAATTCAAAATGCTGTTTCCTTTTGAAGCGCGTATTTCTGAGCGTAATTCTGGGGGTTTAGTCGATGCCAAGGATGTAAATTTTCGCAAACCGAATATATTCCTCTCACTCGTGTTTGTTTGTTTATCTTACAAACATCTACGATACATTGAATCGTCAGAGCGTTGCTCACAAGCGAGTGTGAATGTTTTCGGTAATTCTCCAGGAGTACTCAGGAGTAGATACATGGAAATGTCGAATTTATCTTTGAGTTGCTATAACTCGGATAACTATCATCCCGAAGAAGTTGAAGAACACCGTAGAATCAACTCGACTATTTGAATTCATAATCTTTGCTAATATTTACATCATTAAACATCACTTATTCGCCGATTGTGGAAATTTAAATAAATTGATCTTCAAGTTATGACGAAAAAAACAGTTCTTCATCATTGATAAGAAGTAAATAATTCAATAATGAAAACCACTAATGTGCGCTGGGATAGAGAGAGAGAGAGAAAGAGAGACATGGAAGTGATAAGCGTCTTGCGCTTATTCAATCGCTCTGATATCGTATTTAAAGTACAATTTTGGGCGCCTTTTTAAAACTCGATTTGTATTTTACATCACAATCTTCACACCAGCTTACGTTTTAATCGTTAATTCAATTAACAACTAACCTCGCTTTCTGTGGTAAATCTTCCTCGGATGCAAGCTTTAAATCTGTTAGAGCGAAATCATAATCGCCAAGATCCATCAGGGTTTCTCCACGAGCAAGTAATCCCAATGGCAAACTAAATCCTTGGTCCACGGCAGGGAATTTACCTGAAAGCAGATTTGCGCCACCATCATTATTTGCTATATTCACAATCCAATAATTCTGTGTTAATCGATGTATAAATATTATGGTGGTCCTTAGTTCAGGCGTTTTTGAAATTACCTGCAGACAATAGTTGTAAAAAAATAAAAATAAAGTACGTAAAATTTAGAATCTTCAGGATCTTGGATAGCAGAATAAAAATAAACCCTAAAAAATAAAGAAGGTTGGCTAAGGTTGTTGTTTTTTATGAATAAGAGAAGTCACGATGATAAGACAATTAATGGGTAAAATGAAATACGGGCCAACCTGTTGCGGGTGCTCGGAGAACAGCTTGACTGAACAAAAGAAGTGCTTTTTCGTGATTTCCCCGAGCAGCATTTTCGAGGCCTTCGAGCCTCTTGTTTCTCGAGATAGTAGCATCCTTATCTCGATACAGATGCTTGACTCTGTCAAGAGTTTCGGACACAATATCCTTGACTCGAGGATCTGTCAGTACCAATTTAACGCGATCGACGTCGTTATTCAGTCTACCGAATATTTTTCCTATCCATGTTTCACCGGCTGCTTCTATTACAGACTCGCTAAAATCACGGAAGAAACCTTTGCTGCCCGAACGCAAAGTTTCCGACGAACAAAGTGTTCTGTAAAATCCTTCGGAGTCGTTTTCCAGCATGACCTTTGATAAAAATAAATATTGTCGGTGTCAAGCTTCAATCGGCAAATAACATTGTTTATTTCAAATATTTTTATCGTTCCAATTTATGATCGATTTCCATTACAATTTAGTGTTTCTATTGATTTTGTTTTTGCTCGCTTGATGGGCTTTATTAACTAAATTCTCTCTAAACTCGAAATTTTGCTTTAAAAATTCTATTGTATGCATGAAGATGATTTTTAATAACTCGATTTTGTCAATTATTTTCAAAACAGTGAGAAAACTTGTCATGGGTGGGATTTTAATTTAGTTTTGATCGATTGTCTAGACCCCATGAATGAATTTTTTGTCAATATTTTCGTATGCATTTGTTTAGGAAAATTTGGGTTTATTGACGATTGTTGATTTAAAAAAATTACCAAGGGTAATAAATATTCACAAAGAAAAGAAGCCCCGAAATTTTATGTGTTTTAATACTTTTTATCTGAGGTAAAACAACTAGTTGATAAAATAATATCTGTATAATTGAAGATTACGGTTACGTAGATTTGAAACAACATAAAATGTAAAATAATGCAAATTTAAAGAATAAAATAACAGTGAGTTCGTGTTGCAATGATTTCCACCATCTGTTTTTGTTGGAGACACAAAATTTGAGTAATATGTTTGGAGAGAACGCTCTTTCCGAAAAATGATTCAGTTACGAGCAAACGCATAAATCGTTTCACGAATTATTCCGAGGGTTGTATAAATGAATTTCACAAACGCTATGACGATCAGCAACAGCTCTCTGACCTTAAAGCCAACTTCTCTGTATAGCTTGAATTTGATTTGTAGAAATAAAGCGATGTTGCACGTCTCTTTGAGAATAGCTGAACAAGTCAAGTAATTATAGAGCACTTCTTGAAACACTGTATTTAATAAAATTTTACACTAATACAGCTCGAAAAACTCGGTTATTCCGGCCCTAAGTACGTTTGGCTTCAATCTGTGACTCATGAAAACTATGCGTTGCAGAAGTATACTAACCATTCGCTACTCACGGTGGTCTAATTTTAGAACAAACTTTTCCCACTACCCCCCACTATCTCAAGCTTCAAATTACGTAGTATATGCGTTTTGACTATTTTCGTCGACGTGCCGCATACACAAGTATCATCGTGCTGTAAAGCCTTTTTGCTTAAATTACATTTATCCATATTTATTTTAAGTACTTTCCAAGATTTGGCGAAAAAAGCTTCAGACGACGTTTAAAGCAGTTATCTCCATTAAACTTTATTAAAAAATAACCTTAATAATACATACGATGTAATTAAATAATTGCAATAAACTCTTGACCCAAATAAAACGAATTATTGTCATATTCCAGCAATACCTCACGAAACGAGGGTCGCAAATAGTGCATTACTTTACTTTCACTAAACATTAACATGAAAACACACCACTTGCCACATTTTACTGTGCGGTACAATTGTTTATGTTTGGAATATGATCCATGGGATATAATTAAAGTTATTGCTCAGTTAAGTCATACGCTATTTTCTTCTCCTTACTATGGAGTATGTCATTGAATTCATCTTTCGTGGAGACGTACATTGCATGGCACTGATGGTTATCCAATTAATGTTCCTTATCACAACTACTTTGCAATTCCACCAACATATCCTGTAGTATTATAACCATTTCGTTGATGAAAACATCATCGGGTTTATTGATGTTATCAAGTTTGCATAAAGGTTGCCGGTAGTTCAATGGCGTTAACGTTGTATGGTTTGGTTTCAATTCTCTAAGTGTAGAATGCAATTGTTACACCCACAGAGCAGCTGCTGAATATGCAAACTTTCGAAGGTTCAGATGTTTTGTGCAAATAAACGTTGACATTGCAGGTGTTCAGTGTTTATTTAACGTTGCGGGGGTGTTTTAGGGTCCAACATAAAAAATTGAACAGTATTTTTTCTGTTCAAGAAAATGCAAGAAATCAGATGCCAACGCGTTCAAATGATCGTCCACTTAGTAACACGATTCAATTGAAGTGAGTAGTGACACGATTGAATAGATTTTGACAGGATTCATTTTCCCTGCTTTTGTCATTTTCTGATTATTCACGTCACTCTACAGATGTTTTTAAATCTCTACCTATTTTCAAAAGATGCTGTTATCGAAATTAATAATGAATATCTAGTTTCATCAATTGGAAGTCTACTTTTTGAAAAATGAAATGAACATTTTCAAAAACAGTAGATCTATTTTTGTTGAATTCAGGTGTTAATTTTTTTATCTGTCAACGTAACCATTTTGATGTTTTCAATATTTGCTAACAATGTGAAATTAACTCTCCTCTTTTGATTTCTAAGCTTAATATTGAGAAATTCAAATACAAAAGTTCCTTCAGCCACGTATAAAGCGTCATAAAAACTCATTTTTTGTGAAAAGTAAAAGTGATATCGCATGAGAAACACAAAATACAATGGTGCTCAAATTTGATATGAGAAAGGATGCAAAAAGAAGTTGATAGTCGTACAAGGGACGATTACGATGGAATGGATGTTCATAAATAACGGTTTCACGATGCGGCTTGGAATATTCCTTGAAGAGAAAGAGAAAAACAGGTATATGGTGTGGCTGAAGCTATTTTTCGTTAGTCGACGTTGACGGAAACAGACAAACGAGAAAAAAATATACAGAAGAAGAAAAAATGTAAAGAGAAAATCGAAAAAAATATGTATTGGTTGCCTCATTTATATTCCTCTCGGCTGTAGTCAATCGATCACCACTTTTTTTACACTTTTATTTTATGTTTGTCCCACTCTTTCCGAGAGTATTATGAGAGAATGCTCATAAATGAAAATTCTCGTGCCTCTTTTGCATTTGATGATGCAACGAACGAGACTTCAAAATGAAATTGCTGAAATCCTTCGACAAGACTGTTAAACATCGACAAAACAAAACTAAAAACAACTCGTAGACGCTAGTTCAAAAATCTTATAATCGATAAGATTTTATATTTATTTTAATTTTTTATTTAATAACGATTATTATACATTCTTAAATACATTTATATCTTCTCACCGCACAAAATATTTCATAATTGCACAATCATCCTAATCCTTGAATGCAAGAGGCCGTTTCTTCGATCTTTTTTCGCCCTTTTCTACGACTGGTAGTTTTAAGGATAAGTGATTTCAAAAAAATATCCTTATAAATGGTCCCAGGTATTTGGAACAGTGATCAAAATTCACACGAATCTTTCATTCTCACAAATCATACAAGATTTAAGAATTCATTTGCACTTAAATTTATAAAATGCGAAACAGTTCGTGGTGGGAAGTAAAATTCATGCGCTATTTTTAAATCAAACTAACAAGCACTGAGAAATCACTACAATAAACATTTACAAAGAAATTTCTATATACTTGCATAAATATTTGATACTTGATAAATATTGAATACTTCAATTTAAACGGACGTTTTCCTGAAACTGAAGAAATTTCCCAGGTGATTCCACATGAATTTTATTTATATTGTGCTGATGATTTTATCACTTTTATTGATGGTTTAGAATAGTATTTCTTCATGTATTTTGTTGGGAATTCAAGAAAATGAGAATCTATTATTATTATTATTTCTAATAATTAAATTTGTGAGTACGTAAGAATTTGGTATTTGATTTTCCGAGAGATTTTGGTAGCTATCTCAGAGAACAAATCGTCACGAATAACAAAATAAATGAAAAGAAAAAACCGATAAAATGCGAAAATGACGACCAAAAATAACCAGCCAAAAATAATGCAGAGGAGCGAGAAAGAAAAAACTAATTAAAAGACAAAAGGGAATCTTCGTTGAAAAGAAATTGTTGAATATTGGTGCCGGAAAAATTAAAAAGAAATATACATAAATGTTTGAACAATCATCTTTGTGGGGTTCTTGAGAAAATTTAGTTTTTAGTGATAATATTCAATGTGTTTGGCCTCGATGTAAAACATTTGGCATATTGTGAAGTTTTCATATTGGGTTTGGGGGAATGGAAAAAAGCTGATCAGTTTTTTTCAATTCCTGTCGTTGAATCGAGAAAAACGGTGACTTCTCAAAAGCGCGTGAAGATGAATTGTATATATCCTGGAAATATATCAGTCGGGAATTGTATTTTCATCAGGACGAGAAGGACGACATTGTAGTCGTTGACGTTTCCATATCGAAGCTTAGGAAAGCCCGCGCTCTCCGAATGGCGCTGGCGTCCGGAAAAATCGTTGCATGTGTACTTCTCCATTCTCGTTCCACTCGCTCGCACACCCAAGCTCGCAAGCGTTCCGGTGAGCTCTTCGCGTTCAGTCAATGCTATGGTCTCGTACCGTTTACCTCGTGCTTGCACCACAAAGCTCTAGCTTTTTTTCAATTACGAAAAAAAAACAAAGAGGTTTTCAAAAAAGTCTTATTTACATTCGAATTGTCCTTTTGATTATTTTGTTTTTTCTTTAATTCTATTTCTGCACAAGGAATGAGAGTTATTAGTGTCAATAGAGTTTGAAATTTCCGGTTGAATTCGTTTATCTGATGTCGCTAGAGATCGAAAGTTAAACTTGGAAAACAGTTTTGACTTTACTTGGCCTTTTAATGTCAGCTTTTTTTTCCAATTTGAGCTTCAGCGAGTTTTTTTTCCGGTAATTCACTAAGGGTGAAAAATAGAAAGATCTTATTGCCTCGATGACGCTTCAACCATGGAGAACCCAAGTTTCAATTTACCGTTCGTACTTAACTTATTTTTGATAATTGCAATTTTCAAAAAAGTTTATCCTTTAACTGTCGTAAATTATAGAATATAGAATAATGACAGTGACCATTACAGTTTGAAGTTCGTAGAAAAAATTATTTCCGGTGTGACGGACTGAAGTTTAACCTTAAACTCAATTTTTCATTTCTATCTTGCAATATATTTAGAATTTCATTCAAACCATTCAAGTATTTCATTCAAGAATATAGTGAAACAATACACAGAGTTCTGCCAGACGAGATAACTGTCAAAATGTTTTATTGCTTGCGACTCTCTAATGTTCAGTTTATTCCTGTTTTATGACCAAAAATCCACATCGTTCCTTGATTGAATCTCGTTTTATTTCCCGCATTCTATGCATGCCAAAGAATTGTAGAAAGTTTTTAAATCGATAGAAATTAAAGTTTTGAAAGTGTTAGAGTTTTTGGCATTTAATTGCGCCACGTAAAAAAGCCCGCGTATTACCGGCGAAGGATTGTGACGAGCGTAGGTTATCGTGGAATTAAAAAAACATAAGAAACAAAAACTTGGGTGACCCTCATTAAAGAACCAAAAGTTTGATTAGGAATGTGTTCCTATAGGTTCTTGTCAACAGTTTTTTATGTCGCCCCGTATAATACTTTTTCTGTAATCACTTTGCAAAATTTGACCGTTGTTTTTCGACTTTCGAATCTGGTTATTATTTCTGAAAAAAATATATATACAAATTCTCATTGACGGTACAAATTTTTGATGTTGTTTCTTCCTTTGCATTGAACATATTTTAAACATCAGTCAACCATCCCGCGTTTTCAACAAAACAGTTCGTCAAGTTGTCAGGCTTCAAGTGTTTACAAACAAATATCACGAGCCCGTGGAACCGCACGTGATTTCGATGGATCTTCGTTTCGACCAAACGAGCTGCGGTCCATGCTATTTTTACGGAATCTCCGTATCTTTCAGGTATGCAATAAAATGTCCACTGTTCAATGTTTTAAACAATACATTAAAAAATTATCGAATTGTTTAGTTCATATCATGATTATTTATTACCGAGCCTTTTTTTGTCTTGGATTTACGACGCGTGATAACTGGATTATTCAAATACTGCAGAAGTTTTGGCAATTTGGTAAAAACGAAGCAGAAAGTCTTATCAATTCCAAGGATTCTACATCGTAATTTTTTACTCATTCCTTCTAACCGTTCGCTCCTCATTTCATTATTCATCCGCCCTGGAACGCTCCGTCTGATTCGACTTCTCGTTTCATCTTTTTTATTTTGTCTGACTTGAAAGTGCGATTGACCATTTCAGCACTTTTTTTTCTCGGTGGTAAGTGCAATTTAAATGAGCCAAAATTTCTTTATCTACTCTTTTGCGGCTACTTTCTTCTCGCTAATATTTACTTTGGGCTTTCAAGGAGAAAAACTGCAAGCCTCAAGAACCTTTTTTACTTCCATTTTTCGCGTTTTTTCCTATCCCATGGAGATTTTACTCTCCTTTTTATTTGACGTTTGCTGAATTATGCTCAAGTTTTTTTTTCAGAAAAGTTGATGGGCAATTCATTGTTCATTCCTATTTTGGTTATTCATTTATTTCAATGTCAGGATTTTTCGTTGTGGATTTGAAGTATGATAATGGTAGGAATATGTCGAACATTCCATTCAGCATTAATTAACAAAAATTGTCAAATAAATCGATGAAAATTTTGAAATTTGAACGATTAACACATAAAATAAGAGTTTTCTGATACCCTTCTTTGTAATTAAACTTCCACAATTTTTTAAATTGTGATTATAAATGAAAATTCAACTACTTTATCAACTTCTTCGCAGGGAAAATAATGATGGAAGATGTAAGTTTGATTGAAATGAAAGTTAACGAGCACCGAAGAGTATGCATATGTGTAATAAATGTATATTCAAATTTTTAAGTGACAAATATTATCTTTTGTTCAGTTGCCGCGTAGTTCATTATAACATGAAAGATTTTGATATTTACACCCATATTAAAATTCATTTAATAATACAAAAGTCAGATAAACCAGTAGCTCAAAAGCTTCGCGTTATTCATATAATAAATTCATTGAACTAGCTTTCAAAGCTGAAGGAGTTTGCAGACGTGGCTTTTCATGAAGAAAGTTTTATCCATCAGTTTCAATAACTCCCCTAAAAAATATCACAACAATTTCTCTCAAAAACGATATCCCCAGACAAAATTAAAGAAGCAGAGGGCCACTCTAAAAACCAATTAAAAACAGTGACCAAACTTTACAAAAAGTCATCCCTTGTAAATATCTCTCCTCACGAAAAGTTTTATGAAAAATTCAAAGCCTCATGAAAATCATAGAGACCCTCATAAAAATTTTCTAATGAAGTTATATCGCACAGAAAGATGATAATTCGGTCCCTATAAAAAATCATGTTGAAAATTGTCAAAAAGTTAAGCAATAAACTGAGATCTACTAAAGTACGACGTTATAAATAACTACATATTAAAACACATTACGATATTATACAAAATAATGGAACAAATTTTTTTTTTTTACTTCTCGATCAATTATAAAATGCAAAAAAATTATAAATTACAAAATTATTTGTGATTTCTGTTATGTTGTTTAATAACGACGATAATAATTTAATAACACTGTGGATTCGTGCGAAAGGCTTCACAGGAGCATGTACATAAAACCAAGTTATCTGTAAGTTGTTCATTGAAAAACTATCAAAAGTGAACGATATTTCAGAATAACAATGAGTGTGACGGACATTCCAACTAAAAAAAAAAAATATAAATAGAAGAAAATTTTGATTAGATCACGACACGAGATTTTCTTTTTTTTTATAACAATCATTGATCGTGAATTGTACATCAGGAGCAATGAGTAGAAGAAAAACCTGTGAGCTACTTACTTAATTCTTGAAACTAGTGTAATACAACGATAAAAAGAAGAAGAAAAAATAACATAAATAATGGATCTCTAAGCCCAATTGCAGGAAACGGATGTGTGCACTGCGGATACCGGGGTAACCGACCGATATCCAATTTTCTTCTTGGAGTCTTACTGGTTCGTAAATTGATCAAGTGCTTGGATACTGTATATACGAATACGTATACGATAGGATGGTCTTTAATTAGGGTTGTCTTGAATTTCTACTCACGTAGTCCTCAGAATGATTGAAAATAAGCGAATGAAAATATGTGCCAAAGGATTTTTCCTGATGTTAACAATTACTATAGATTTCTCGCGATTGGTTGGACGGATTTACTTCGAAAAAGGACCAATCGAAAGACAAAAAATCTTCAAAAATTGTAATCTAATTTCAGATTTTTCGCTCAACCCGTTTGTGCGTGAAAAGATTTGAAATCTTTGAAACGTCATAAAACCTTTGGAGTGTATAGAAGAGTGCGGCAGGGCTCGCGCTGGCTTTTCTTTTAAATTTAACGCTTGGCGTCGAGTTGTTACCGCATCTCTTGATATTTGCCTTGAAGCTGGGCATTTATATCGATCACAAGTGTTTGCACTTTTTCTTTTTCTTTTCTTAAATACTAAAAATATTCTCATACCATTCGATGCCCTCAGATCACATTTAAACTGATATAATAATGTATTTGGACGGTCGAAAGTCATTTAACCAACCATTACCTGTCCAAGGATTCTACCTGGTTATTTTCACTCAATTTTCCGAACGGTGCTCTCCTCATTTATTATTCACCAACCCTGGAACCCTCTTGAAGTGAGCGTGTGAAACAGCCCAGCTCCCACTCGGTCTTTTTTATTTCGTCTGACTTGGAAGTGCAAATGGGCAGTCAGTATTTTCGTTATTTTTATTTTGTCGTCGCGGAAGGACTTGCAGTGAAGGTGTCTTTTGTAGCGAGATCGTTTTCAACCAAAAATAGCAAAATGTACTTGTCTGACGGCATCGCTGCGGGGATTCTTGGTTTGACCGAGCCAAAACTGCTTTATTTTCTGCTTCCTTGTATTTACTCCGGTTTTTTGAGGAAAAGATCTGAATATTCTCGAAACCTTTCTAGAATATTGCACTGAGAGAGAGAGAGAGAGAGAGAGAGAGAGAGAAACAGAGAGAGACAAAGAGAGAGAGAGAGAGGGAATCATTTGATGGCGTTCGATTCCAAGGTTTGAGTTGCAATACCTCATCCAAACGTAAAATCTTTTACGGTAAGAAAGCCCGTGTCGTTCGGGTACGTTCGACGCCAAAATTTGAAGAGTATTTCCATCTCGTGACATATGACCCTATCATAAAAATTCAACCTAAAAAATATGATCAAAACGTAGAACCGGAGACTAGTTTCTTGCACTTTTATTTGCGAAAGACGTCACTGATTTTTGTTTTGTCGAGTTATAAAAAAAAAAAAATTATATTTTCATACATCAAGAATAAATTAAATGTGACTAGTGAAACATTGCAATCGCCTGAAGCTGATTCTCCTTTTGTTATCTGCGAAAATTAAGGGAGCTCGAACCGACGCTTAACGAAGGAAAAAACCTTCTGATACATTATGTATGTACTCAATGTAATTTAAAAGGGTGTAAAAAACAGGAACAAACCCTCATTAGTAAAAGAGTGTTAAAAGTTTTCTTTTCGGTGCAAGAATCTTAGAAAACGGTAGAGTCAAATTGGGAAACTTTTTCTTCTCTAAAGTCGGCTAATTACTGCCAAAGGAGTTACAGCCGATAAGATTATCATGAACCTCATTATTATAACAGAGTCTAATTTTTGTTTTTGTTCTACATGCAGTTAAAGCCTTTAGAATAATGTCCCCAAAATTCTGGAAGACGTCATGAACTGTTAGAGCGATAAATATATTTTACAATACTCAACCCACGGCTGATGCACTTCCCCGTCTGATCGAGATTCGTGACATGATTGGGTCGTTTATGCGAATATGTTTATTTTTTTTAACTACTTTTTAAAATGGTCAAAAAATCACACAGATCATGTGCGTGATATGAATAATGAGGCTCACCGAATATTTGTAATAAAAAATCTTTGTATTACTTGACTAATCAGTGAGTGCATCAGTGTCTTCTGTTATTAACGCTCTGATTATCGAGATTTGACAACTGTACATAACTTCCAATAGTGAGAATGGTCCTCCGTACAAAAATTAATAAAATGAAAAACGCAATTTCAAGAAAAATGATAGATATAGATTATCACATTGATTTTTGATGTGCAATATTAGTCAAATCAAATTCATGCTGAGAAACACTTCGAACGAATGAAATTCCGCATGCATGACTATGACGTACACTCATAAAATCGTCTATTTTCGTATGACTATTAAAATAATTATCCAAGTTTATCATATAATGATGCGACCGCAAAATGAATGACATGAACTCATCTTACAAAGTGACCGAAAAAGAATTCGCAATCATACAGGGCGTAATAATAATTATTTGTCAAACTAATCACGAAATAGTTTGTCTTCAAGTTAATTTGAGGGACGATGAAAAATATAAAAATGAGAGTGGGAAATAGCACGTTGGTCATGTAGTTAAACGAAAAATAGATAAAAAAAAAAAATAAACCTTGGGTGAAGTGAAAACAACGGGTGAGCTTTTCTGCTGAGGATGGAATAAACGAAGTGTGAAACCACTCTCTGTAAAGCGTTAATTTAATTTGACAGAGTACTCCACCTTTTTCCCGACTGCAAAAGTTTCAATGATCTCTTTTGGCCTCTTGTATAAGTACAAAAGCCCGGTGGCTACCATCCTCGCTACCATCATGAAAGGTCCCTTCCTTCCTACCATTTCTTTCTTTTTTGTATGCACGTTTGAGTAAAAGATTTTATGCGTCAAAATACGCATTTTCATAGTAAAAAATACAAAGTTATTTTCCTGCTTCCGTGTTCCACTACAATCAAACACCTATATGGACACTTTTTTAGAAACGTTTTTGTTAAATTCCCTGAAATTCATTAAGTTTAAAAAAAAATAAATACGCAACAAAGTTTTCAGTACGTTTACAGAAATTCTAGATAACGCGTGTTATATTTCAAATTTGTTAGTTTTAGATTCTTATAATTTATTCTTATAATTTTCTTTTAATTTTCTGAAGTTCCAAAAATTAATTCTGACCCATTTTTTTCTAGCTCGTCAGACTAGTCAAGAACCAAACAGCAAAAAGAGAAGAGGAAAAATGTCTTAAAGATTTCGTTCTGATTACAACATGTATTAAAAGCTTATTTCCGATGATTTTGGCTTCCTTTTATTGCCTGGAAAGCTTGCAAACGTCACTGCAAGTGTAAAAAGTTTGAGAAAGATTAGTTGCGTTATTTTTTGAATGATCTAGATATTCTATTTTATAGCTATATTCGCGACGAATATTTTTACAATTAACTTACGATTCTATAATCAAAACAAGATTGACAATCCATATGAGAAAAGTAAGGCGGGAGGAGATTGATGTGCTAGTTTAAAGCCATGTTTCAAGCTGTTTCTAACATTCACACATGGTATTGTGATCACCAGTTTCGGTTCCTGCAGCAAGACGTTTCAATAAACCACAAGTGGATCGATTTCATTCGATGTTGTAGGGGAGAATCGAGATTTTCAATTTCGATACCATTGTTAATTTCAATATGAATGAGATTGGTGTGAGAACTTCTGACCACGAAGCAGTCAGAGATTTGAAGCGCTAACGGAAAGAATATGTTACAGTCTGGGGTGTTGAGAGATATCAGCTACTAACAACCATCAGTATATGTTCTTGCGATTCTACCTACACTCATGTTCCACCTTTCTTTTTTATCGTTGCTCGAAAGAGGATAAACGATCATTTCCCCAATGGTGGATGTTGAGGTTTCCTAGTTGTGGTCCGCTAGGGCTATAGACAATATAATGGCCAGGGAAATAGACCAGTTTTCTCGGGCATGAGAATAGCAAGTGGATAATGCTCAACTCCCCACTGTATGAAACGCTTTTCAGAGTCTAGCGTCCGCCTTGTTATGGTCAGGTGCTTGCTACGGTTGGGTACTTGGCACCAGAGGCAGTTGAACATGTCGCAGAGCTGGGAAAGCGGTGAGCTGCGAAGTGGGGTTGATACAGTGAGCAATTGAACATTGTCCATTTCCTACCCTACCGTTTTCCTGTCATGTCTTCAATTTTTTGTTATTATGGTTCGTCCTGTTTGTTACTTCGTCATACGAACTATATGTCTGCCAAACATAAGCATCGAGCACTAAACGCTATATTCTACAACCTTGCCTCTGCGGAATGCGTACAAGGCAGAGCCTTTGCGAGGATATACTACAGAGAGATTCAACGGGACATAATATTCTGTTAAGTCGAGTCACGACATAACGGAAGAAACAAAATACAAACCCTATGAAAGATATTGCGGACTTATTCCACAGTGAAATTCGGCAATGAACGGAGATTCGTCATTTCAAATTCATGTGATTTTACAGTATGGAAATATTTTTCAAATTTCCAAGAATTTACAAATAATTTGTTGTAAATGTCTTTTTATTTAGATAGGATTTCTTCAACACGAAAAAGTAATTGACAGAAAATCCTTTTGTCCAAGACGAAAATTGATTTTTTCATTTATTCGAGAAGATGAATTGTATCATGTGGCGTATTCATTTGATTAAATAAGTTCTGCTTAACTGTCATTGGTTCTGTTCTTGAAAGATCCTCACTTTTTCTCCAATATCTCCAATACCACGGGCTGCAATGGCAGATGGTAGATTAAGATGGAGTAGTGAAGTCGAAATAACAAGCCGATGCAATACGTTCCCTTTAGTGGTTACGAAGTGTCTTTTGATAGATCTATTTTCAAAGTGAGTAAAAAAAAAGTTGGTTCCTCCGCAACGGAATTGCATTTACATGTTTCGGAGAAGATAAATTTTCTCCTTCGTCTTCTTAATTTTTGCCCACTCTCGAAGTGAGATCGACACGCTTGGATTTCCAAACTCAAATGATTGTCGATGTGTTACAAATTTTATATATTTTCAATGATATTGATATTGATATTCAAAGATTGATAAGAAATATATATTACGTCATTATGAAATTTTTTAAAAGTTTGGACAACCACATAGAAATCATGTGACAAAAACAATAAACAAATGACACGCTGTCAAAAGTTGATGTCAAAATACATGAAAGTTTTATTGTAGCAACATCTGTGCATCGCAAATGTCCCGATTCCTGGTTTACACTTTAAAACGTCAAAACGTGGAAATTGCAGCAGAGTTAAATTTGGAACGTCACAGAGCGAGCATCGAGAGGAAAAGCGAATAGAGCATGGGTCATTTCAACATTTCACGACGTACTATCCATAAATAGTACCCCGTGCTTCAGTGACGCAGAAAAGGGTTTGAGGGGTAGAATGGTTAAGAAGAGGGTACGGAAAGGGCATGAGAGAAAAGTTTTTACACCGAAGAGTTTATACGTTGAAGAACAAATGATGCTTGAATCGAGTTGCCAAGGACGATGAGGGTTCCCGACAACTTTCCTTGATATATTCCGCCATTTTGCACCAACCAAAGTACCACCCACGCGTAACCGTTGTTGGTCGTAGTTGGAGCATAGTTTCAGATCTTTCCCACAACTAAAACACGAATGCACGACCAGAGAACAGTGATTTCTGGAGATCAAGGACACAGCGTCTTTCAAAATAGTCTGCATTCGTCTCTTCACGAAATTTTGAACCCTCTCATTTAACCAAATCGTTCCTTCCCTTTTCCAGGACTTTTCTCATATCTTTTCAAGCACCTCCCCAACATTACCTCGTGAATGAGAATTCGGCAAAAACCTCTTTCGCAAACGAACTTTTGCGAGTATTTGTGGTCTACATATATTCGTTTTTTTTGTGAGAAGATACATTTTATTTAGAACTCCAATAAGTTGGTCAGAGTTTTTTTTCGATTGATTTTGTAACAGTAATTTCTGGAGAAGAGATTTGTACTTAATTCTTTTCTTCTGTGTGTATTAATTGGACGCCAAATCTATCGTAAAGCATAATATATCCTACATTGTGATACGTTTTCTCATCAAAATGAATCTCACAAATTCAGATTGGGTAGACAGAGTTATAGTAGACAGAGGGTTAAGGCCGATGCATTCTAAACTCTTTGAATATTTTTGTTAGAAGAAATAATCGTAATTGCAAATTAGCGAAGTTCGTAAAAAGCGAAGAGGAATTTGCTGTTCTAAAATGACTCAAGGCTAAATTAGATCCAACAAAATGGAAATCTTGTAGTCTATGTGGTATTAGCAGTAGAACGATAATGTGTAATCACGTTTTGGAACGAAGACGAGAGATAATGGAGCCAAGTTCATGACGTACTGAAGTACAAAAGGAATAGTTAATATAGTTATGTGTATACGAATGTATGGCGTAATATCCTTGAAAAGGCGCAAAGTCAGAAGAACCATGAAACACCGAGTGGTAGGGACGTCGGAAATGGATGTTCTCAATGAGAATGTGTGGTTAGTGAATTTCTCTGGATTTTCCAGCATTTGCGATATTGTTTCTCTCTGAAAGACTCAGACATAAGTATAAGCATAATCATAGCGCAATGCAGTTATGTTTCTCTGTGATAGTTTTACTTCCTTTCTTTTATTTTTCTGTAGTCATAACCAAAAATTCAATGATAACGAAATAAATACAATTCCACTCATTTTATTCTCAACATTTTCAAACTATTTTTCGAAAACGGACATATTCTATGAAACCGCGGTGTGATAGGGATATAGACACGAAAAATAAATTTCTTCAATTGGTTTCAAACTATCATTATGAATGAATTTTCGTATTGATTCCAATGAAGTTTCTGCATATGAAGAAAATATAAATAAATAAATAAAAGTGAATGGAAAGAACAATAATAATCTAAGAATATAATTTATATGTATGCATGTTGATAATGAAGTATGGAAAATACTCTCTCCTGCCCACGTTTTTCGTGATGGAAACATGAAAACATTTTTTCGTTTTGATGGAAAAAATATTCAAGACAACTTTGTCACAGCGAGTTTTTTATTAGTGGAGCATTGTGCACGTACGATATTTTTCACGAAATTTGCATACCTTATGCAACCTGTTTTGAGCAGCTTTTTCTACTGTTTTTTTAGTTAAAATCATTTTTATCATTGATATTTTGGTCTCGCAGACGCCAATATGGCCTTCTGTTTGCCAGTCTTTTTACATCAATTCTTCCTTTGAGGTAATGGGTCAGTCAGTATCTCACCATAATCAGTGCGAGAGTGATACTTGCAATTTTGGAAAGTAAAATTTTTCAACTTGGTTTGACCAATTATAAAAAAGCTTTGTCAGCGAATTTTTTTCATCGCCCTGCGTCCGTTGACAGAACTTTTATGTCATCGGCCAAAGCGCGTGGCGAAACAATTTTATCCCCGGAAATTTCAAGCGAGGTGACGGATCCGTAGCCTTAAACTTTACAACTCTAAAATTGATAACATCTCTACAGTGCAATATGTCTACTTTTGTGTGATCTCTAATATCAAATGTTGGGACAGGCACGTTCGTGAATAGAAACCTTATAAATCGCTAGAAGCGGGAGATGTTTAAAGTTGAGTTGTAAAAACCAGTAGAGCCATAAAAAGTGGAGTTGTTTCATTGCTGCAATGTAAAAAGTCTACTTTTTATACAGCTCGACTCCTAAAAACTCCGGTCATAAAATCTCTAGAAAAATGCCTAACATCTCTACTTCTTATCGATCATGTCTAATACACAGTGTCATCTCTATTCAATATCTCTACTCATCGTAATGTATACTGAAAGAATTAGACCTTCAAAGTATCCTTATCAAAATATCACTATGACAAAAAAAAACAGATTAGCTGATGCAGAAGTAACCCATTTTCCGCAATTTTCTCTTAATATTCTTCTAATTCTGTGAAATTATTTTCGCCTACGAAAGACAAGGAAATTTTCTCAAGAGTACGAACAAGTACTGACGAGATTGAGGGGAAAGTATGTGTCGAGCTTTCATCATCGAATTCCTCAGCTCAAACGCAAGGAATTCCTGTCCGTGTTAAATCACATGTAATTCCGGACATTCTTAAACTTTATTTTCTTCAAAGTGCCAATTTCCTGCGCGGAAATTAAAAGGAACTTCGAGTAAGTGCCTTCCTTCATTCAAGCCCAGGTGATCGTATAAGTCTCGTAGAATTTAGCCTTCATATACTATAGTACCAGAAGAGAAGAAAAAGTAGAAAAGAAACCATTTTCAAAAGCAAAATAAAAAAAATAACAATGAAATAGTAAATATTTAAAAAAATTTTAAGCCATGAAATAAATAGTGAAAGAATTTTTCAAAGTTTACTATAATTTATTCTAAATGGGTTAACAGTGGAATACATTTGGTTCAGTTTAATAATGTAAAAGATTGGAAAGAAGTATTTTGTTTTGTCACTGGATGACATTTGTCTTAACGATGAGAATATGAGCAGAATGGCAGAGATCGTCGCCGAATTAAAAAAAACAAGGCATCTCTCAAAAAGGTTTAGGGTCTTGTAAAATAGGGTTGTGGAAAAAATTCAGCGAAATTAAAAATGCAAAAAACAGTTGTAACTTTCAATGGAATGTCCCATAAGCACATATGGTGATTAAAATAATCGTGCCCGAAATGGCTGAAGGTGAAAATAACATTAATAATGGTAATTGCTGTTTAAAATGACCTACTGATTTCTGATGGTTCCTTGAGAGGAGTATACATTATTATTATGTATTATGAAACTATTCGATATTTGAATACCTCCATATTGGAAAATCAAAAGACTTGGGATTTTTTAGACCGTGTTCTTTATTGTAGAAAAGATTACTCGTGCAGATTCGTGCACCGACCGTTGAGGGTTTAGCCTAGAACGGATTTCCCGTCTTGTACACCGAAGAGATAAGGTGACTCAACATCCAAGAGTCCCTTGTCCAACATCCCTTTTCCAGAGGATGCGACCGATACGCATGAGCGACTGTACTCAAGATTGTCTATCGTGCGACGCAATCAAGCTGGATCCTAATTGCATCAACGTACTTTTATTGTGCATAGACGTATCACCTCGCAAAATCGAGAATGCTTTGTGTATGCCACATCAAAGATCGTGCCAGGGGATAAGTTTATCACGTTATTCCATCGTTTGGGTATTTCCACTGATTATTTGTATTGTGATTATTGTGAGAGATCATTTTGCCATCAATTAATTTCAACATGGTAATATAAATAAAATACAAAAATTATGTTCGTGTGTTGAGATGCTTTGGCGTCGTACCAACATTGACCAAAGTTTGAACGGTGAAGGCAAGTCTCGGGCTGCTTATCTGTACTCGACATTCTCATCTATCAAGAAACGCAGCAGCGGCTCGACAGTGTTAAGTAATCCTATGATCCAGTCATCGAAAAAGCAAACACTACCTGATAATTTATACTTGTCAGCTGCTTTTCGCTTTCAGTCATGTCTCGTTACAGTCTATCTACCGTACTGATGAGCGAAAAAAATTAGGCATCATAGGTACATGCAGATTGTTAATATCGATAATAACCGTGACGTTATCAAGCAAATTGGATTAAAAGTGAATCTTAACTATTTCGAAGGGATTGTACTACACTTCAAAGACTTTAGCCTGCACCGTGACATTATCTTCTTAATTGATTTCCTCATGATGCTCCCTTGAGCTCATCTGATGTGGTTGTTCAAGCGCCTATGCCTGCGTACAAATTGTGTCCCTCAGTGTTCTGTGGTAGCAAATCCACACAGGGAGTTCTATTCCAGGACCTAATTGAAATCAGCAGAGGGTGATTTTCGGTGCATTTGCTTGTCTCGCCAAAGACGTTTAAGCAGAAGCCACCCTCGTAACTCAAATTGCATAAGTTCTCACCCACGTGACCTTACATGTGTTCTTTATCTAATATAAATCCACTCTCCCGCGTCCTACTTGCAATCTGCATTTTGATATCATCTGTCGAATCTCTTGTTTCATTGTTTAAAAAATATTCAACCCACAAATCTTCATTTTCGTATAAAATTCTACTTCATCGCAATTTTTTTTTTTTTTTTCAAGTTACATTTTTTATCAATGGAAACAAAAATAATCGAACCTTTAAGACTTCAGATTGGTTGCATCCAACTTGGGTCTTTGTTTAGGCCTAAAAAATCAATTCAATCTTCATATTTATATTTGAAATAAATTTTCCATCACAATTGTTTTAGAGAATCGTTTTTTTCTATCCGAAGAAAAATAAGACTGGGTAAACTTTTAGTAATTTTTTTAAAAATTGAAGTACAGAGGTGTACTCATCAGATATTATTTTCGCGCTGAACACGAACCCTGTCACTAAAACTGAGACGTAGTTTTGGGACATTTTCAGAATTAATATCGCGGGAATTTGATGTGCTACGATATTCGAATTACATGCAAATGTACTCGTCCCGTCACTTTGGCGAGTCTCTTAAGGAATTTTCAAATAAAGCTCGAACCTTGAACTTTCAAGTGGTGTTACTGTAAATTCCGTCACATGTGCCATTGTGGCCCACTGCTAGCGCTCTTTTGCAATTCAGTATTATGGCTCGGTTTACGTAGTCCGTGTTTATGCAATGCAACGACCCGCACGACTAAAAAAAAAACAGTTGACAACTCTCCAACAACACATGTGACCAAATTTATAGTAATATCACTTGAAAGTAAAGGTTTGAATTTTACATGAAGACTTCTTAAAAGGTTGTTGCGTATCAGGTTAAAACGTTGCAAGCTTCTGAAAATGGCTTAGAACATATTTTTTTTTGTTGCTTCATGAAAATCATTTTTAAAAACTAGATATTTATAATAAAAATTTGTCAAACTCCGAAAAACTGCAAGAGTCATCAAATAAAGGTTGAAAAATAAAAAATAAAAACAAGTGTCATGAAAATGCAATAGTGTTCAAAATTTTTTTTACCCACATATATGAAGTGCTCAAATATTTTAAAAAAGGTGTTCAAAGGAATAACAAAAGCAGTTAAATTTAGATACCCTCTCTGTCAATCTCGAAATCGACGGGTGTCTGCTGCATTTTCTGCCCATTTTGCAGGTGACGACCCGTGTAACTTTATCAAGAATAAAGACTTGAATTTGTAAGCGATCAGCTTGACGGCTCGATTAAACTTGTGTTAGTATGAGAAGAGAAAATCGATAACCAATTAATTATGTAGCTGCGTTTCTGCTCTGAACTTACACAAATCGCATACAAGGTGCATACAAGACAAGGGATTTGTGGGTTGTAACTGCCAAAATTTGTAATTCAGGAAACAGGTTGGCTTATTCCAACTTCACTACTGGAATACAATAGCAAGCCCCTAATTTCGCTTGCTAACTTTTTGTTGTTGCTTTTGACCTTGTATAAACCTGACCTGATAAACAATTTTAGCGACTGAATTCGTGTCCAACGCTCTATGGGTGCATCGAAACACTGCACCTACGTCATTTTCTAGTCAGCATCGCGTGACATTGTCATTGTGTAGAAAAATTGGCTTTGCATAAACAAAAAAAAGACGAAAAATACGAGGAAAAAAAAATATCCATCGAAAGGAAGAATGCTTACGTTGCTGCAACGTGTATCGTCCTTTTTCAAATCTTCTCTCATGTTGAGTACCACGATTTTTAAAGTGCGCGTTTGGAAACGACGACCTTTTTGCTCCTTGCATTTTATAACTTTTCACGTCGATACGGTTCGACACTTTAACCGGCGTGTGCAACGAGAAATACAATAAGAAAAATATCATTCAATTCAGTCACTTCCAGAATGCAACGCCATCAATAAAAAAAATCGGCAGTTTTCTGCTATAAACTTTGTTAAGAAGCAATACCACTCTAGAATTTTTGCACAACCCTTTTTGGCTTTTATCGTGTCATACGGTTGCCTAGAAACTCAAATTCTGATGTCGGGAAAAATTTGACTGCTCCTCTTTTTATGGTTTTACTTTACATGAGAAAATAAAAATATAAAAAGTCTCTCGCCTTTGACTTTTCGATGTATATCGGTCCCGGTATATTTTCCAGATCAAGTGACCCTTACGACATATACGATTTCAATCGTACTTTTTCATTCGTATACACGACTCGATACACGGACATACACACCTGCTTTCGAAAGCTCTATAATCGTTTTGTATGAGTATATTTTCTTATTTTCTACTTCTTTCATAATAGATTTCTATAGCACTTCAACTTTTATCTTCGACCGTGATGTTGATCGGTTCGTCGGTGTGATTCAAATATAAAATGAGGCTTTGCAAGAGAAGAAAAGAAAACTTGAAAAAGGCTAAAGCTCTCAAGGGTTCGAAACGATCCTTTTTTTTGATTGTATTGCATTAATTTCTACTTCCAAAGGGAAACGTGTTTTAAATTAGAGAAAGAAATATAGAAAGAGAGAGATTACGTCTAAAATAGTAAATCCCAAGTTGGTCCGAGAGTCAGAATGTTTTCATTTTCAAAATTAATATTGTATAGAAATTTTATTTATAAGAATAAAATAAGAGCTGCCTAGAATTGATCCAGCGCGATAAAGTCCAATAAGAATAGACATAGGCAAGAGTTATAAATTATTGTTAAAGT
Organism: Campoletis raptor; assembly: GCA_948107755.1. Taxonomy (NCBI): domain Eukaryota; kingdom Metazoa; phylum Arthropoda; class Insecta; order Hymenoptera; family Ichneumonidae; genus Campoletis; species Campoletis raptor. The sequence continues at coordinate 25,336,789 of OX403622.1, read as the reverse complement.
AAAAATCAAAAATCGAGAACGTGATTAAAAAAAGGGCCGACATTAATGTGACTCAGTTTTGTGGTGTTCCTTGCAACACATACACACACACACAATCTTCGAGTCCTAGAACATAGAACTTGAAACTTTTTCTTCAGTATCAATTTACCAAGGCATCTGGTGCCAAGCCAGCAGCCAAGCAGCTTGATGCGAGTTTCAACAATTTTTTTTATCACGCCTTTTCTCATCTTGCAATATATTTTAATATCGCATCAGTGGATATCGGAATTGTGAAATATTACATTGAACTTATCACAAGCGCCGCCTTATACGTTTCGATTCGATCGAAAGTTCCCTCATTTCACAAAAAAGTAAGGAGGCTGTTTTTGTTACACATTCTAAAGGTTTCGCATAACCGTTACAGAAGTCTAGTAGCTAAACAGTTTTTCTATGTTCGTCTAGCGCCTGAGTAAGTAATTTAGCCAGTAGCCAGTGGTTGTGTAACCTTGTGAAATCGAGTCTCTAATTATAGTAATACTCTGCAGTCAATAAACAGAATGTTCTGATCCGCCAGACAACAGCCAGATCGAACAATCAGTTAAAATCGGAGTTTTCGACTTTTTTAATCGATTTCTTTTCTCGACGATTAATTAATTAATTAAACACTAACAGTAATTTGAAAAATTATTCATAAGTTTATTCTCAACATTGACGAATTTTTATTTTTGGATTAATTATAACTTTACTAGAAGCCGTTGACAAAATTGTTAATTTCGTTGTCCATTTTGAAACCGTGCATGTGCATTCATACGCTTGACAAACAATTTCTCTCGCTCTCTCTACATGTCTCTCCTTATCCCTCTCTCTCTCTCTTTGCAATGAAAATTGGTTTATGAATATATGGTGCAGATGTGGAACGAGAGCTTGCACTGAATTTTTCATTAATCAATTTGGCAACCCTCGGGAAATATTCATGTCAATCACCAATTTACTAAATTTCCAGTAAAATGAATAGTTTATATCATGTACGCAAAATTATAGTGCTCAATTTCTCATTTTCTTCATTAGATTAATGTTGTGTATTTATGGTAACGAAGTTTGCTACGTTTTAACGTGTTTAATTTTTCTTGTAAATTTACTTTTCAAGTCCCAAAAACAAATCGTTCAATTATGTGAGCGAAACGCTGCATATCAGATTTTGGAATTTTTGTTTTATTTACTTTGCGTAAAATAAATCGGACGCTATAAAATACTGATTTATTTTCCAGCCCTTTGAGATTCTTCCCCTACGTCAGTTACAATTCGAGCAAATTGACGTGCTTCCCAAATTGAATTAAATTTCCACTATCAGTATTCGTAGTTTGAAGGAAAATTATTAACCCGGGGAAAAGAGGTTTCTTTGTCAATCAACTCGGTAGAATGAACTACAAACACAAAATTTCTACCGGACTTGTGTGCAGAAAAGTTTGAATCATTAAGAAATGAGCCAGCGTCTAAAAGTTAAATAGACGAATCGAAAATCTCAATTTAAAAACAAAACATATTCAAATAAAATATATTTTAAACACCGGAATAAATGAGAGCATTTTATTTATATTTATATGAATTTTGTGAGGGAACAGATTTTTTTTTCGTAATGTGGCTACCATTTCAAATTAATTCACCCTCCATGAAAAATGATGAACTTGATATAGGCGGAGTGTTAGTACCAAGGGCAGCATCGCGTCTCGCTTCATTACATTCTCGTTATACTTGGCTTGTTTTTCTTCATGCCAACGCATCCACACCACAACCCTATCAAAATGAGAATATTAATTTCGAAAATGTCACTTTTCCATGCAAGAACATTTTTCAGAATATTTTTTAAATGAGTTCCATTAAAAAGGTTTCTCAATGAAATTAATTCGTTCTTGACTCGTTGCATGGAAATACTGTTTATAGAACCGATTATTTTTCTTATTTTCGTCATTGAAATAAAATTCATTGATATTTCACAAAGATGTTTGACAACACGAAGAGATTGAATGTTTCAATTAAACAAGGGAATTCTACTGATATAATTTTTCATTTAACTGATCAGTTTAACTAATTAAGTGCATGCATTAATTCTGTAAATTCCTGGAATGAGCTGTCTTCTTCACTAGACAGGCAAATAATCTAGTTCAATAGAATGATTTAATTTCAATTAATTCGATTTATTTTTACTACTTTCATACTATTTAGATTTACGTACTATTTTATTCGTATGGATTACCAATATTCACATTATGACAATAAAGAATACGTTCATATACTTTTAAAAATCGTGGCGCAATAGTATAAACTATCATTTAAAATAATTTATATGAATAAAAATGTTTTATAACTTTCCGAGAGTAGTGTGCATCTAGTTTTCCGATCCGAGATAGCGTGGACGGTAAAGTTTATGGGTTCTACCGGAAGAGGAAAAGCGTTAAAGGGGGTGGAGATAAAATGGACGGAACGAACGCCCAACTGTCGTCGAGAATACAACTCAGGGTAGTACGAAAAAATAACGAATAACTTGAAATTGAAAAAAAAAACCGCTTTTCCCATGAATGCCAATATTTAGAGTTTGTTGAAACGCATTTAAGCAAAAACATTTGACATCGAAAATCGATTGGGCACCTGCTCGTTTACGGTACACGAGTAGAATTAGAATAATGCAGTATTGAATGAAACCATTTTTTGTCTTCTTTCGATACTTTTGCTAAGTGAAAAAAAGTGGCGAATTCCAGACAGATCCACAATTTAAATACAATGACAGAGTTATCTAATGAAATTGTCTGAAACTATTAGAGGTCAATCTAATTATATCCAAAAAGATGTGAACTCCAGAAAACACAATTTTCCAATGCCAATACATTTGAAAATCCTTGTATACTTGAATTTTTCCCAGAACCTCCAGAATGTCACGTATATATAGTACTCCTGACTCGTACGATTCACTCGGAGACTGATTCAATTTTGCCTAGTGCCGGAAGAAATTCTCTTCTCTTCAAAACTAAGGAAAAAGGCAAAGGGACCACATGGCATCGTGCAATCATGAGATATTCGATTTATTATATCTTCGTCACAGCCGACATAAATTTTGTTAGACCGCACCCTAACAACAGCAACAACACCAACAAAACTCTGGGGCATTAAACATTGAAACTATATTCTAGTAACTGCTCTCCAGTCAACGAATTGTACGAGACTTTGATGTCAACCGTAGTGCAATTCAACTGTTTGTCATAACCACAACACCCAAATTTTCTGAAAAAAAAGTGACTTTTTTGAAAACTCTTTGACGCAAACTGCGAACGTCAACTCCGATACATGGGGTTGAGGCATAATAAATAATTTCTAACCGCAGCCTCTTTTATTCTGAGTGAGGTTCAGTTGGTTAGCACCATCGAAAACAAAAAAAAACCACTTTCCGTTCAGGGATTGACTGGCTAGCCGGTGCGTGACTCAGCATTCACCCAACTAAGTACTGATCTTACCTAAAACTGCTTAATTTAGTGATTGCCCAACCCATGCTCCGAGTGCGCATCCATCACCATCGGATTCTCCGGAAACTATTTTCGAATGATTGCAGAATCGCACGTACAACGAAGAGATAATTGGTGCAAAACGACGTAGATTCGAATCGCGTACAATCACTAGAATATCAAAAGCACTTGCACGATCGACGATGGTAATTTCCCCCCGTAGTTTTACCGTGATGAGAAGGGTTGACAGATAGAAGGGTTGATGATTGACGTACAGAGTATCCCAATTGTAAAAACGAAATGATGAATCGAAAAGTCATACTTCTGAGTGATGGTGACACATACGGAAAACTACATCTTTAAAATAATAATTGAATCGAAACACATTTTTTTATGTTCGGTTGTGAATGAGCAGAAAAATGTATTCAGATCATGCTAAAGTCAATTATTTTTAACTAACTTTAATTGATTGAAAAAAAATGAACAAAACTCTTAGAAAATTGATTAGACGCTAGAACGCTGAGGTAATCGTAAAAATTCAAGGGCTGTCAAAAAAAATCATTAAAAAAACTAGACATTTATAATAAAAATGTAGCAAACTCCGAAAAACTGCAAGAGTCATCAAATAAAGGTTAAAAAATAAAAAATAAAAACAAGTGTCATGAAAATCCAATAGTGTTCTAAATTTTTTTTATCCAAACATATGAAGTGTTCAAATATTTGAAAAAAAGTGTTCAACGGAATAACAAAAGCAGTTGAATTTAGATACCCTTTCTGTCAATCTCGAAATTGACGGGTGTCTGTTGCATTTTCTGCCCATTTTGGAGCAGGTGACGACCCGTGTAACATTATCAAGAATTAAGACTTGAATTTATAAGCGATCAGCTTGACGGCTCGGTTAAACTTGTGTTAGTATGAGAAGAGAAAATCGATAACCAATTAATTATGTAGCTGCGTTTCTGCTCTGAACTGAAATCGCATACAAGGTACATACAAAGCACGGGATTTGTGGGTTGTAACTGCCAAAATTTGTAATTCAGGAAACCAGTTGGCTTATTGCAACTTCACTACTGAAATATAATAGCAAGACCCCAACTTCGCTTATAACTGTAACCGATCCTATCGTTGTACCATTTGGTTTATCATAGGAAATGAGCGTGTGAATTCAATATCATTTGGCTCTCTTTGGTCAAAAATACGGTTTAAAAACTGCAGGGAAATGTTGAGTCCATCTTTTTTTTCAACACTTTCTGATTTATATTCTTAGTTCTTGATGGAAATGATTTGTCAGGTAAGAATTTGGTATTTGAACGATGTGGAAACGAAATCACATGTTTCCAATGATAGTTTTTTTTTCCATAATTATCGAACAACTAACATTTTTCCATTTGTTCATGAATTCAGACATAAATAAGCTGTTACGAAGAACCCCTTCTTTTACCTTGAGAAAGAAACTTCGATGGAAGAACATCTCAAGTTGACTCACAGGTCTCATTGCAACTGAAACATAATGAAAATGTTTGGTAATTAACCGACAACCGGTCTGATCTGAAAATCCACGTTAAGCTGCTAACTGTTAAATGTGCATCATATGGTGTAAGTGTTTTGCCGAGGGCGCAAAGAGCAAGGAATTAACGATTCATTGAGATTTCTGTCCTCGTTGGCAGAGTAGTTCTAAAAGTTTGAACGTGCTGACTCGCCTTTGAGTGCGCTAAACGATTCCTGTTATTTGTGGCAACGAATAATTACCAAACTCGTAATTACTTGATGTTCACATTCAGCTTGATTTTGATCCTCACTTTGAGATGGTTAATTGTATATCCTCTTAATTTTCATATATCAAAAGACGCGATAGCGGCTCGACGCCAAGTACTAAAAAGAAAAGGCAGGGCGAGCTCTGCCGTGCACTCTTATTCACTCCAATATGACGATTTTATGACGTCACGAAGTTTTCAAATCGTTTTCACGGACAAACGAATTGAATTATATTTATATACAAGAGAGTTGTCAAGATGCGATTGTTGAGATAAGGACTGAACTGTCTTTATGCAAAAATATGAATGAGTACTATAATCACAAATACACTAATGATACAAATGACTACGTAAATTGTTCTGGTCTCAATGGATTAGTACCATTAGTACTTCTGGTGTTTGCCATTAATCATGTCAGTAATGATTTCCGTGGTATTTCGTGATATAACTGGTGTCTACTAGTGATTTAGTCCAATACTCTCATTGGTATTCCCAACATTCATTATGGTTGTGATTTTATTTCAATCTTAATACTACTGACCTTATTTTCAAGTTATGAAATTATTAATAAATCAGTTATCTTCAAGTAAATGTCAATCAGTAATCTCCGAGTTATAAAATTATCAATAAATCAGATTCATAGAATAATTAAAACATAGCGCAGGCATATAGTTGGCCTATTAGAATTTTCAAGTATCATAAGTGCTCACTAATTATCAGGGAAAAGTTCACATCAGTATTATTGATGCACTGATACTTTTCAATCAGTTTCTATAAGTGATTATATATATTAGAAATTATTATTAATTGTCACTAATGGAAACACTGGTGGGACTCATGAATACCTTACTGGAACTGATCAATTATTAATCGTGTCGATTAGTGCTCTATGGTACTTTTTGACAAGGGATATTCCAATGCTAAACCAGTAATCTTTTGCAAAATTATTCGAAAGATGAAAGAAGGCTAAACGTATTCTTATGACCTGTTCATAGGTGAATTTGGTGCAACGGTAGTGTTTTTGTCGGGAATTATCTTTACAAAGAGCATTAAAAAAATGTATGCATCATTTTAGCAAGTCGATATGTGTACAGGTTTGGCCGAAAGTATAAGGCATGCTGCAGGTTTCCTATCAGACAAACAATAGAGTACTCTGGTTTAAGATTCGTAAAAAAAAGTTTTCATAATATGAACATTGATTGTTAAGCATAAAGTAATCATTCTAATTCGAATTGCGTCAATGCATGGGATTATTGTCAATAATCGTTTTCTTTTGCCATGTTTAAATTTTGTCATTGTAGTATTTTAAATATAAACTTTTATCTGCACGGTTGTTCTTATTATTTAATAAAAATTGGTTGAACGCAAGTCTTTGCTGCTGCTCAAACGTAATATTTTTAAGATTAATCGATTGAAGGATTTTTATTTTTCCAAAGTCTAACCAATCCTTCAAAAATTGAACCACTTTGGAAACATTTCGTTTGAGCTTCTCATGAGTATTGTTGAAGGTTTTGTAACTTTTGAAGTTCTTTTCCTTCAGTTCCTCTTGATAGATACGAATGGGAAAATATAGGAAAATGTCGAGAGCAACATTACGAAAATGACGTGGGTACAACGGTCAGGGCCACAAAGTAAACTTCTATGTACAGTCAAAGTTAAGTTAATAGTTGAATAAATCCCTTTACAAATTACTGTAAATCTACCGTTATTCGACTGAAAGATCAATCTATCAAAATTTTCGGCATAACAGTTGAAATGGTTCAGAATCAATATAACTTCTACCAGTTTTGACATTTCAAAAATCGTCGGAGCTTACTCACATAAACAATTTGTGGTTTCATAATATATATCGAACGAAAAAATTAACTAATTTTTTCGTTTTTTTTTGTCATGATTCAAACATCAACATGATGTTTTCTTGAACCTTTATATCTTTCGTTTTTTACGGATTCGTAAAAATTGCTCATCCTAATACCTCTTCGCAATAAAATAAAATTTTATTTTTGCCCTTCACCGGGCTTATCAAAAGATTTTTATATTATCTGATTCGTTATTCCACAGAAGAAGAAGGAAAGGGTATTTTCATATTTCCTTTAACAATAAGATCAAACAAGCGTTTGATCTTATTGTGAACTCTAGTTTGGCGATGAAAAAAAAAAAATCTAATATGTGAGCAGGCGTTGAAGAATTTCACAGAAAAACTCCGGTGAAATTGATTTTAAATGAAGTTCTCAAAACGAATAAGTTTATGCTGTCGAGAAATTCCAGAGTTAAGTTTAAATTAATGTTTCTCAACATTGGTCTCAATCTGAATCGAGATGGAGTCTGTGACTGATGTTTAGAATGAATGGGTGAACGTCAGATCGAATATATTATCTATTTTTTTGCCATAATACGATTTACTTATTTCTCTACGGGAAATCAACTTTAAAGGTTTAATCTACGTACGTAATGTATCTAATCATAAAAATGGTTCTTCCAAATGAAGATTCGTTTTCATGCAATCCAAATTTGAACCTGCTCCTCTCCTCGTTTCTCGAGGAGGTCTTAACGATCTCCTCTTAATCCTACTTGAATTCGTATATTGAATTCCATCGTGGAATAATCATGAGAATCTTCAGAATTCGATAAAAGCGAAGATACTTAGATATGAGGGAGGCAATCTTTTTTCTTTTTAGTCGCTTCCCTTATCCCCCACTTTGATCGCATGCTTGTGTTCGCAAGTGATTTTCCACGATATCAGTGCAATTAACTGAGAGGGAAAAAGGAACCAATGAACCAAAAGAATTAAGATCATAATATACAACTCAATCAAGATTTCTTCTCCATTTACGAATAACCTTCATGGAAATTTTCATTCGCGATTATTTTTGATGATATGAATTATAATCTTGGCTAATCAATCTAAATCATAAACAAAACACATTAAACAGATGGTTATCATCATCAGATTTTTGTTCAACATAGAAGATTGCGAGAGAGAAGGGCCTCTTGAAATTTTTCGAGTATTCGTAGACAATTCACTCACTATTATTATTGAGTCTAGAAAGTTCAATAAAATTTCATCAAACTTTAAATGAAACTTAAAAACAGCTGTGATCTTCAATTCGATTCGCTGGCGATAACAAAATTAAATTGACGATTTTCTTACGACAATCTGTCCGCCAAATTTCCATTGGATGCCTTTTTTAAATTTATCTGACAAAATCTTTTCGAAACTCTAATATACTTTCATTGCATTTGTTTCTCAAAATGAAATTTTTTACACAAATTTTGACCTTCGGATCCAGTGGATATAGTTTCTTATCCGAATTAAATCGACGATGTGAAATTGGAAAATGAATCCTTCATCTCTAAATTCTAACGGACTCTCAATGTTCATTTAAGAGGTTGTAAAATTTTCTGGAAAAACAACTGTTTTCTGTTTCGTTTTGCGCTATATTGCAGGAGTATCTGTCAGTCAACGGTTCTTCGTTTTTTTCTATACAAGAGTGTAAAATATGTGCAATATTTTCAAAGATATCGGAAAAAAAAAGAAAGTGAGGGAAATTACAAGCTGCTTCTCAAACTTTTTTCGATATTTTCCAGCGTTGGATATCTGATTCAAGTTACGTATAGAAGAAACTGAGATATTGGAAAAAGAAGGTTTACATTTTGTCACGTGTGCAGGTTTAAGTTAAGGTATAACACGGTGGTATTTTTTTCCTATTTCTTTCCTCTGGTACTTTTGGTCAAAAATAAAATTGCCTGTCAATCAAAAAAAGTAATACTCAAAGTGCACATCGAAGTTGCTCACAATTTCGATGAAATTCTATTTCATCGTAGAGCAGAAAATTCAATCGCAAAAAAAGGGATGAAAGAAAACACGTGCTCCATATTTCCAGATCAAAAGATAGCTTTTTGTGGCAAAGATCAAAGAAACAATATCTGTGGCACAATCACGTTTGGAGGGTTTACGCTTCCAGAAAATCGAGCAAACCGTATCGATGCAACAAAGGATGGACGTTGTTTGAATAAATTGAAAGGATCCTTAATTACAACTGACAATCACTGAACACATGATTAGTATCTTTGATCAGATTACAACATTTCATTATTTGATTTGTCGCGATGTGAACATTTATCGGTTTTTATGTTTAAAATACGTTATTTTGTTAAAAAATGTGAACGTGTTAACAAATTTTTCGTTCATTAAACTTCAACATATGTTTCAAAAGATTGCTCATCATTGAGATTCAGAAAAAAAATTGTCATTTAACTTTAAATATGGAGCTGAAAACGTTCAAAATATAAAAAAAGTGAAGAATGCCGGTGCAAATTCGCACCAGTGTGCAGCCAACGTCTTCCGATCTCCCATTTATTGAAATTAATTCTAAAAGAATATTTCTATATTTCGTGCAGACATGTTACACTAAGAAGATATCAAGAAATCATTCATTCAAATAGTTCAGAATAAAACACGAAGGCAAGGTTTGACGGAGTGAAAAATTATCTAAGAATTTGTCATAAAAAGTCTCTAAATCGAACTTCCAGACGCCACAGTTTTGTAATAGAATTTACTATTCAGCTGCCTGAATAGCATACCACGATGAAGAAGTTTGCCTACTGAATCGTCTAATAAATCCATCCCACCACGAAATCTATACGTATCATTTACGTATTGTATGTGGAGTAAGACTTATAAACAAAATATAACGTTGAGTGGTACAGACGTCTATTGAAACGAAGGAGAATTGAAGGGAAGTTTCTATAGGACGACTGGCACACTGTAATGATTAAATGCAGGCAGTTATTATCAATGACAGGAGACTACATACGCTGTTGAATAATATGCGAAATTTACATACAAAGGCAAATGAAATTTATAACATATGAAATGAAAATTGTTGCTTGTGTGCTAAAATCGAGAGATGAACATACATTTCAATCACTGAGTAGATTTTGATATACACGCGACACTAAATTATAAAAATATGAAATTTTTTCCAATTATAATATTATATTGTTCCTAAGTTTTTATTCACTTTTTAAGTTGATGGTGACTTTTTAAATTCGAGAATTCTTCAGTTTAGAACTAATATTCTGATTCTTAGTGATTCCAGCCCTCTTGAGCAAACATGAAATTATTCAACCTCTGAAACGATGATTTATAGCCCACCGTTGACTGGTAGACAGAGAATTAGTTATGTGAATAATGGAGATTAATCTACCAGCTTCTTTGCCGTTAATTGTCTGTTCTAAAGTAAAATCAACAGGTCGATTATTTTGTCGATTAAAATAAAATAAAATTAAATTAAATTAAATTGTCGATAAGGGTTTCTTTGCTTTTCCCCCCAGATGGGTATCGTCTATGTGCTACAAAATTTGCTAACATTCAGTTATTTTGGCGATCGAGAACGAAGATAAAATTACCATTGTTTACAGAAATGAAATGATCTTTATGTTTCATCGTAGACATTATTGAATGACAGTTCCATTGAAATTGGAGCAAAAAATGTTTAACTGATTTTTCAATGACAATTTTTGCATTGTCGACGAAGGGATCGAATGGTAATTTTTAGGAACGCAAGCGACAGTAGACAAAGTAATCTTTTGCATTGATTACAATTGATACCCGTAATAAAACGGCTCATATTTCAGTATATATATAGATTCTGAAACCCGAGTGCCCTGCGAGGTAATTGAGGTTCTTTCTGGCGGAAAAGATTGAGTTTCCGCCAAGTCCAAAGTAATTAAAAAGTCTGCCGAAGCAACTAAATGCCGGAATTGACTTTGTTGTTCCTTCATTGTTTCATCAAACTACCCCTACAAGCAAAATACTTCTCTCGTCCTGATGAGTCGATATACTCCCATGAAAACAACATTTTTTAATAGCGCCATTTGGAAAGATCAGGTTTGATAATTTTGTGGATTTTTATCATATATACTGAGATGTGGGCGCAAAAGCCCTTGATGCCCAGAGACGTGGCGAAAAGAAAGACTGAAAAATTGATATAGTGAGGATCGACGGTGACGTCGTCTGCTTCGTATGGAAAAGCTACAGTCACTTTTTCATAACACATTTTACCCTCGAGCATTGCGTACACCCCCCGGGGTCTTAACAAGCGCAACCCATCGTGTTCCCCCTCCCGCCTCTCGGATCTCCGCTAACTTCCCGGTCGTGCCTCAGGGTGTCGCCTGCAGCCACTCTTTTCTAATACACTGCTGTATTATGTTTGCACAGGAGACATGAGAAACTATGGAAAACTCGGCTGAAACTGGCGGCTGTATTTTATACTGAGATGCAGTTGGTTATCATCATCAGGAACTCAAAAAAACTGCCTTTTGGTCAGCAATCATTGTACGAGCCGGTGTATGGCTAAGCCATCCCTTAACCAAGTTCTGGCCTTGCACCAGACTGCTTACAACCTAAAACATTGACGCAACTACATACCGACCACGTACCAATAATTGCTGTCACTGAAACCACACTTTCACTATATTGATATCGTACGTTCTGTTTGTTTGAAATACAATTCGTGTAGGAGAAAAGTTCGTTGTAGAATTTTTCGTCTTTTTTTTTCATACGTCTTCCACATCGCCTCAGGCACAAGGAAAGGGCTGGCAGTATACTATAAGCACGCGTGCATAACTTTGTTGCAAGGCTGTTATGCTTCACGCTCCAAATAACGTATGTAATTAAATTATCATTTAGTCTCTTATTCGATTTCCAAATTATCACATGTCTCCGGAGCTTCGTATAATTAGAGAACATGAGTTTGAGTTTTTACTCCCACTACCGCGAATACTTTTATTCAGAGATAATATACTTGCGTAAGCCGCAGGCTAACAGATAACAGAGCTGTCAAATATATTTGTTCCGAGACTTTGTCGAGTTTCTCGATTATTTTCTTAGTATCGGAGCTTCTCGAATAAACTATACCATCGATAACGTCATTTTATCCACTTAAAAGGAATAATGTTCAACTCTAGATATATTTCATAATTCGTTTTTTTTTTTGCGAAGTCTGGCTTGTAACGATATGATCGGCTTGTAAACAAACATCGGTTCACCGTAGCCTCGCACATCCATTAAAGTAAAAGTAGAATGGTCTTGGAAAATTACGAGAAAAGAAGGCAGACTTTATAGACACGAAAAAAACGGTAATATTTCAATTATATTAAAAGAAGTTGTAAATTCGACCCTTGAGAGCCGATAGAAATAAGAATCTTACGGTCTCGTACACTTTTCATGAATACTTAAAACATTTGAAATACGACAATAAACTTGTTGGAAATTTTAAAATATGCCATGTTTGGCGTCGTTTTTAAAAAATAATCCAAAAATCCTCTTCGGTTCTGAAAACGACCCCCAAGTTTTTTGCACGACCATTTCATCTCCAGTAAACTCCAGTTACAGTCGATCAAAGTGAAACATAGGTTTTTCGCTGTGGTCATTCATAGGAGAGAGAAAAAGATATGACAATGTAGCTTTCAATACGATTTAAAGCTAAAGAGTTGCATCTCAAATGCAAGCACAGATTTGTATTTCAAAAACATCTATTCAAAAACAATAAAATTCGAGCTTCGAAGATCTGATCTTTAGCCGAAGACCTACATTTTTCTGACTCAAAATAAATTTGAACAGAAGTTATAAGTTGATAAATTGGAGAGCATATCGTAATAAAGAGGAATGAAAAAAAAATTAAACTTCTCGTCAAACGGTATTTGATAAATATACATTTTTTTAATTTCCCACAGGACCTAGTAGACTAGGAAAGTTTTTATTTCGCCAAGTTTGGAGTCCATATAATATTTTGAAAACTGAACGAAACTTTATATTCGTTGAACCTTTGCCACAAACTTATATTACGTCAAAGTTTCGGCCTCGTCTGTTTGGACAAGTCCTTGGTAATTGTTAAGCAGAATACATTTGTGTGTTTTAGGAGGATATAAGTATTATATTAACTTAGCCTCTAGTTAAGTGCAAGATCGGTGATACTTAAAGGTTTCTGAGGTTCGATGGTTTTTGTTGAGTATCTCAAGGGTTTGAGGAAATCCATACGACGGAATCTTCAGAGTAATAAGAACCTGCGATAAAACTCTCAATCGGTTGTATTAACGAAGTTTTAGTGAACGAATTCAAAGAAAAAAAAATAACTGTCATGCGAGTCGAGTTGATGAAAAGTGCTGAGGTTGGGTAATTGGCATATCTGAATTCGTCACGAACAAAACTTTGTGACCGAGCCGATCCATAAATTAATTAATCCTTTCACGGTGAACCGTCAAAAGCTACCTTGCCTGACATGACTTTTACATTTCACTGTGCAGAAAGTGTATCGCTCAAAGCCATGCACACGACCTTATCGACTAAAGTTTGCAATGGATTATTAGTCAGTTACATAAACATGTCATGGCAAACTTATGAAAAATGAACTCCATAATTTCTCTTGTGCTATGGATACACTCTTTATTAGTCTCTTATTCCCGGTTAATTGGTTTTTAAAGTATAGAGAACACGGTCGATCCTATCACGTTTCAGGGTTCATGAAGAGTCACTGCTGGTATTATAAGTTGCTGCTCGTCGACACAAACTAGACCGAAATCTTTTTTTTTTGCACAAGTGTCTGCAGTGAATGAATATTACGGTAAATTGAAATAACGATGGTTATTAATTCAAACGTTAACGACTTTATGTCAATTGAAACGAACGAAAAATTGGGAAAATATTTTTAAAATTGAATGATGTTTTTAAAGCCCGTACTTAAAGTCGGAGCCTTTAAAAAATGACTCTGTAATCTGTCTCGATGTCTGTTACAGTCTACTTTCGTTGGACTCAACAACGGCTTTCTTTTGAAAATTTACGAATCATCTTATGTTTTATTTATCGAAATCTAATTGATTTCCGAAACCATTTTTTTAATAATATTCCTACGTTTTACGTTCATTTTTCTCTCTGTTGTTCATCAACTATATAAAAAGAAAGGTTTTTGTTCATCACTCTCTGGCGATACATATCCGTGGTCATTCTAAACAAACTTTATGCAGCAGGCATTGGTAGAACTGCCTTGATATGTAATCCAATTTTTCTGGACCGAAGAGTCAATTTTTTGAGTTACAACTCTTTTCTCAACTCAAATCGATTTAACTTTCGTAATTATTTCACACAATGTCCGTCTAGCCTTCAAAACGACAGCGTGAGAAGTCAGAAAAGGAACATTCCATCCACGACTTTTGCTTTCATTTGACTACACATAAATGAAAGAATTATTCATTCAGGAGCAGTTGGCATTGTATTCTAGACTTTGTGGTGCACTAAAGGTTCGCAAGAAGATGAAGGGAGCATTCAAAGAAGTTATTCAACAAAGAATCTCGTTAAGATCCATGGGAAAGACGCATAACATTAGTAAAGTTTCATCTTGACAGACTTGTAAAACAATTAAGTCGAAAGAATAGCAGAAAGGGATTTCGAGTTGAAATATTAAGAATCGTTGAAATTCTATTGTTGATCAATAAAAAATATTGTCTAAATATTTGAAAAGAAAAAAAAAACAACAAAAATGTCAACACCTTTTGCTTCAAATTCCATCCAAATGGGCAGTTTGGTTCTTGACGCATTACGGTTACCGTTTCGTTGTTATTATTTTATGAAAAATAAATATTTTGTTTCGTTATATGCACTTTCAATTATTTCGACAAAAATATATTGAGAATAATTCATTTATTATCCCTGCGTGTTTGTAAGTTTTTCCGAATCCAACTCATCACTCTAACCCCACTTTTCCCCGACTCCACTGTTCCTATTTCCGTTTCCAGTACCTGTGAAAGAATCCCCAGAATGTTGCTCATAGCCACTCTTCCTCATGCAGAATCGCACTGGCACAAGGGCCACGAAAAACTGTGGAAAACCCGGTCAACACGGGTGTCTATATTTTACCGAATTGTAGAAAAACTCGCTCCCACTTGACGATTGATCTGCGAGCCAAACACATCGCCCAAATTCTCACATCGACCGAGCACCTATAGTTGTTGATTCATTAAAAATGATTTTTTCAGTGACAACATTTTTTTTTTCACGTTATTGGTTTTAATTAGCAACCATTACCTGATCTGTAAATGAAAAAAACCTCACGGTAATACGACAGGACTGACAAAGAATAAATTTGTTGTTGATCGGTCTGCCGCAGGGAAAGTTACAGTTGCATTGCAATTATGTAGATAGATATAAACAGGAATCGAAGAGTGGGTGTTGGGAAACGTGAGAAAACAGAAACTAGAGAGAAAAAAGAAAGGCGGAGGAGGGGGGCGAGAGAGATAGAGATACAGAAATAAAAGTTTGAACCACCGATCATTGTGGTAAACTTGCAAACAGGATAATTTGCATTTCTGCTTCCCCACATTTCCATGGCAGTAAATACTGAAATAGTGCGACGAAGCATGCAGGCGCAGTAGTCATTGAAAATAGTAGTTGAACATGTTCACTGGGATTTGATAGTATTGTTAACATAAAAGTTCGAATTTTCTATACGCGATCAGAAATAACGGTTTTCCGATTACATCAATTTTTTATGGAAAGTAATAAAAAGCAAGCAAAAGTGTGGCTCACCGTATAATATTCGAATAAATATTTTTTATATCAAATAAATTACGAAAAATTGTTATCAAGATGTCAAAAGAGCAATGTGGAAAAAAAATTCGTGCCCTACTGTTTGTTATACTCTAAGTTAGATCGGAACAGGTCTCAATAGTAAATCTTTATTACGGTTCTGTTCTGTTACTTTGCCAACATACTTACGATGTACCTTTGTTCTTAAGCCCCTTGCACACCACGATTCTTTTTCATTGTAACCAACAAGCGTTTGCTCTACGAAAGTCCATCGCGAATTCTGTTCCGCACGAAAAACTCTTTCGTGTGCAACGGGCTTTAGCACCCTTTTTTCAGTCATTGCCAAAGAAAGTCTTTCAGTTCAATAATTCAGGACACGTGCTCTTGGAACTAAGCTAGATTGAACCGAATTATTTTCTATATTTTATTCTCAACGTTATACAAACTAGATGTACATTATTACGTTCCACTTTATTTTCTAAAAAATGAAAAAACAAAAACTGTGCTAAGAATTGTCAAATATTTTTGACGAATCTCAAGTTTTTTCGTATACGTGACTTCTATCAAACAAATTTAAGCCGTCATTGATATTTTGATGGACCAGGTGTAATTGTAGCATTCATTGACGGATAGAATGGCGTCAATCATAATTTGACTCGAACTCTGATACGTCATATGGACTATACAAACGTTATTGCGAATCACTCAGGATAGAATCGCCAAAAAATAATAACAAAGCTATAGTTTTATTCGTTAACAAAACGCAGACAGACCAGATACGATTCAATGAATATAAGGCTGGCAGTTGTTTTTATTGTAAAAAAAAAAAAAAAACTCTAGAATCCATTATTTTCATAATTTTCGGAGCTTCTAGCAGCTATTTAACCAAATAAACCACTGAAAATTTCGCGATCTCCGAACCCCGAGCTTGTAAGAAAATGTGACATTTAACCTACAAAGTTGGTATTGTTGATGTCAGTGTATTTTGACTACCAACTATAAGCACTATAGTATATATCAGCAGTCAACTATATTTGAGACATTGAGTGTCCATATTTATAACACGAATACGTCAGTTTTTGTGGTTTTCAGTTGAACGAAGTTTTTACATAGCGACTTGATATACTGTGAAAAATTGTACTACGCCCTTATAACTCTGTGCATGCTCTGTTGCCCGATGTAAGCAGTAGCCGAATTACCAGTATACGAGCGCTGAACGGAATTTAGACCGAAAGTTTAAAATCCAGAAAATTCGAGTATTAATTCGTGACCGAGCCAAACCGCTAAATGCCCCATTTTTTCCTATCTCTCCTACTTTTCTATGAATATGGAACTCTTGACAAAGAAATTCACGACTTCTTCTGACACATCAACGGTCTAAATACGCTCCTAATTATCAGTACGGGGGAGATATATTATAGCACTGAGCAGAAAGGCAGAAAAGCTCCTTACGAGTCTTGACTCTTGGGAAGTTTGGAGACCTTAATTAGGCTGGATCTCTCGGGAGAATCTGTTCCTCATTAATTTTTCACATAAAATAATAACAAGCCGATAAAATAAATAGATGGATACTGTATTTTGCTTGAATTCCCTCAAATATCAAATATTCTCTCAAATATTTCTACGCCAAACTATTTCGAAACCTGGACATCCTGTTGATGATTAAATGTCTCTATTCATATCTCTGTTCTAATTTCGCAAATATGGTTCAGGGCAACTTTATTCCAAAGATTCCAGGACATTTCGATATTTGATAAAAATAATTGACAATCAAGCTGCACATTATGATGAATTATCGGCGTTCGAAATAGTTAAGTGAATAAAATCTTATATAAACGAAGATAATTTTATATAACGATCAGATGTTTTCATGAAATTTCAATTATTTCATTTAATATTATTATGAATTTTATTGTCGAGTACTGAGTTAAAGCTTCCTCGTGAAAATGTGAAAACTTCTTGACGAATGATCGAATGTCTTGTTTATGTGTTACAGTTGAGAGAGTGTCTCGGTGCTGGGGCAATTTTCGACATCACAAATGGAGAAAACGATGAGTACACCTTTCAGGATCTTTTACGTGTGGATGATAACGCCCGAGGCCAAATCTTTTCGTGAAAATAACTCACAAAATTCCACTCTCAGAAGCCGTTGCTATTCTTCATTCTGTTCCCACACATGGGAAAACCAACCAAGGTATTTGTCAACTTCGGGAACAGTTTCCTATTTACAAGTTTTATCATCTTTCTCGGAAACCATCACGAATTTGTTATTATGTTGCAGCAAAAACAGTTGTAAGTCATTTTCGTTTGCAAATTTAAGTTGTAATTTAGTTCCGTTTGAAGTGCAGTAAACAACGATGTGCGATTCCAAAGAAAAACATTAATCAACACATCGACAACTTTCAATTTTTACGTTATAGAACCTAAAAAAAACTAATCTGTCTGATCATGCTAAACTTTTCTACTTACGCTCTAAATTCTCTCAACTCAACACTTGAATTTCATTATTGTAGACAATATTTTCGATTTTTCTTGATCAAAACGAATAGCTCACCTTCTCACGTTCTTTTAATGAACAAACTTATGATATTTTCAATAACACTTCTACCTCTGTATAATAAAACTAATACGATGCAGTCTTTTTCGTAAGTGAAACTCTATAAACAATTCTCAATAAAACAACGTTAAGTTCGAAATAGATATATGAATTATAGCCTATTTAACACCACCCATGAAATTAATCGAGTTCAACTAATAATAAAACTTTAACATCCATGAATCATTAATTTATTATTCAAATTGGTTGTAGTTTTAATATGAATATTCAGAATGATTAGATACAATTGTTTTCAAATTCTTGTCTCCATCATAATTAGCATAATCAATCAAAATGACGGTGAATTTTAGAACACATGGTTTATTTCGATTTGAAATTGATTAACTGTAATGAAATTGGACAGAAATAGTTTTTTAAAAAGGGGCCAATCTCTAGGGTTGAAACACAGTATGACTTGCCTTAATCGCGGTTTAAATCCTGGGTTTTTAGTTCTTGAGGTCAAAAGAAGCTAATCGTGCCTCTAGATGTATGAAAACCCACATATGTTTTT
Organism: Campoletis raptor; assembly: GCA_948107755.1. Classification (NCBI taxonomy): domain Eukaryota; kingdom Metazoa; phylum Arthropoda; class Insecta; order Hymenoptera; family Ichneumonidae; genus Campoletis; species Campoletis raptor. The sequence continues at coordinate 25,317,870 of OX403622.1, read as the reverse complement.
TGTTGGAAGTTTGGTCGTTAAGAGAACATCGACATTTCGCACGAAATGCTTGCAAGGTACCGGAAAACGGAAACGCCATTCTTTCGAGTCACTGAAGCGAGACGGAGGGTGCTTCAAAGACATAACAACCTCCATCTTTCGACGAATCTTTACCCGTAAGGAGTTACCAAAGTCATGGTCTGTTGAGGTAGTCTTCAGCAGGGACTTCGTAAAAGGATTTACCCAGAGCTCCCTTCCATTCCTATTCTGTCCCGCCCTTTCGTTTCCCTTCGCCTTAGCCTGTTTTTTTTGGCCCATGGTGTTTTTCCCTTGATTTATAACGATCGGAGGTGCCCCGAGGGAGAATTTTCCTCCTTTCGTTTGCAGTAAAATGTTCAAAAACCTCTGGAGTCTACAATCTCGAAAAAACGACATTTGCATGCCGAGCACGGTGATTTGCTTAGAACTTGCTAAGGATCCATAAAGGATTTGGAAAGCGCGAATTTTAAATAACAAAAAAAGAATACAGTAATTTTTGATTACTGTTCTATTTTCTAAAACAATTTGTCCAAAATGTTTTCATATCCATCCGAGATTCCTCTCAAATTTTTTGATGAACAACGACTATTATTTCCAAGGTAATTTCATTCTTAATTCTGAAAAAGTCTATCATCAGTGGATTTCCATTTATTGCGACAGGCTTTACTTGAATTTATTGGTTTACAAACGTTTCTTCAAATCGTATGAGCTGCTATTTGTTAAGCGTCTGATGGCGTTTTTATATTATAAGGAATTCGAGTACGTAACAGGAAATGGAATTTATCACAAATAAGCACATATTCAAACCTTCCATAAGTGGAATTTTAAATATTGAAAATCAAAGAAATTCTGCCTGAATTATCAGAAGATGAAATGCTACGAAAATGAATTGAATGGTAAATACTTTTGGTCACTTATTACTATGATGGAATGATTATAGCTTCTATCTATATATAGAAGCTATACCTAATGCCGTATCAACGCTCAGTGACTACGACAATCCTAGAGTACTATTGTTTATCTGAATCCAAGGATTTTTCCAAATTTTAACCAGCCACATTGGATCCAACATTTTAAGCAATAATTGAATGCAGCTGAGTCGAAAACTTTCAAATCGTATTTGACTTGTATTTCGCAGGAACATTTTTGTTCATACACTGGTAGCACGAAATGTTGATTTGCGCGGCGCGACATCGCACGAAGGGCTCGATATCAAAAAAATTGACGCGTTTTTCAATGCTGTCGAGTTGAAGTCGAATCGCAATGGAAAAGAGGCTCGATTTCGAGTATAAATTGAATTTCGAGTAAAAAGCGGCACGATTCATTTCATATAAATACCACGTTTAAACCCTCTACTCCCTGCCCCTTGGCAGGCAGTTAACATCACTTGCAAATCCTTTCTACGCAATGGAGGGTTTAAACACGAGAGCGGGTGCGAACTGTCGAACCAAGCACCAGTAAAACACCGAATCCCCTTTCATTAATTTTCCCGTGTTTGAATGACATGGTGTTAGGTTCAAGCCTTCGAAAAGGGCTTCTGTCACTCGCCGGCCTTCACAAAAGGTGCGATAACGCGATCATCCGTGTACCTCATGGATTGCTGATCATGGAAATCTGTTGAGCTCGGGTATCAATTATTTCCCTATCGTTATCGCCATTCCGTCTATGGACTTTTCATGGACGCATCGAAGTGACTCACGTTCACACTTTTCGAGTCACAATTAGTGTCGATTATCTCAACCTTAGAAGAGTATTCGACCTTCGATATTCAATTGCCAATAGGAGGCAATAGAGGGACATGGGAGGATCATTCAACTGTTGTATAGACTTCAATAGGTCCCTCGGGACTGGATTGTGGATCGTTTCAACGACTTGGAAATACATCTGCTACGACCTATTAGATTTCTATTCGCTTATTCATTGCTTCATAAAAAAATATCTAGCGTCGCAACGCTTCTGTAATCGATAAATTCGTTTCGCCCGGTTTGCGCAGACTTTCCCAGACGTGACGAAACGCATTTTTTTTACTGACGAATGACATGGAAAATCAGATTCTGAAACGTGAGACGTGATGTTCGAAATGTTTCGTTGCAAATATGTAGCGTACACATGATGTCGAATTTCATTGTCACGAACGCTCCCCCTTCCTCTGCCTGTTGTTTTGTATCTTATTATTTTCATGTGACAGTCTTACTTCTCTTTTCTTTACCTAATATTTTCTCTTTTTTTTTCTTTTCATATCTGCTCCTTTTAGTTTAATTATTTTTCTCTTTCCAATTTATCAATTTATTTTGCTTCTTATTTCTTTTTTCTCTTTCGGGATTGTTCAACTATATGTCCTTTTTCCACTCCATCTGTTTTCTTTTTCGCTCTATCTATTTTTTCTGCTGCTTTCTTTTATCCGTCCATCTTTTTACCATCTCTATTTCCTTTTCTCACTCACTATCTTTCCTTTCTATATCACTTCTTTTCTCGTATTCTTTATAGTGCACTCAATCGAAATTTTAAACGACACGACACTGAGAAACAGGTCAAGATTTTAGAGCTACCACTATAAAACCTGTTACTTGGCACATGTGTATAATTTTGCGAGTCATAAACTACATGTCCTCGCAATTTCTCCGCATACATCCATTATTTATTCGCGGGTTATTGCCTGAACGAAACTTTGGCCCCTTCGTTATTTTGCGATATGGGGAAACACAAGAGTTTTGGTATTTTTACGGATTTTCATGCGCGATGTTTTGGAAATACGACAAATACACGCTCCAATTTTCAATCAACATTTCTTACGATGTCAAGGCTCGTAAATGAAACCAAAAATAACAAAGGCAAATTTGTGTATCTTCTTCTTCAACGCAAAGTAGAAGAAGCAAAAATTTCAACTTCGAACGGTTTGAAATATTAAAAGATTCTTCTATGTATGATTTCTCTTTTTTATACCATTTGAAATACAGTTACGATGATTTTCTATGGGTTGAGCAAGTCTAGTCAAAAATAGCAAATTTTTGAATGTGGTTTTTCCTAATGAAACAATGTCTACATATATTGCTGTACATACAAAGATATATTACAAAATCCGTATTGAAAATTATCATCTCGCAAGAAATGCAAATTTCAAATCGTAGCTAAGTTGATTTCTTTTAAATTATTCAATATTAATTTTTTTTACAACGTTAGATAAAATATTTGAAATATTGGAATCGATAATCGATCTCAAAAAATATACATTATTAAATTCACAATTAATTATATTAACACCAACATTACAGATTGATAAACGACGATCTACGAAAATAATGATTTCATCATTAGTACATATGCTCTTATTCCGAGCTGTTCAAAGACCTGACTCGCATTCGATTGAAATTGATCGTGTAAAGCTATAGTGGCAGGGAAATGGATCGCAACACGGAGGCAAATTTTGCGGTAGGGGCTAATGGAAGGACCAACCTGCCAAAGATGCTTATAGAAGCAAAGGAAACTGCTCTATATCTTATAATGAGGTTCGAGTCACGAGAGATCGTCAGAATTAATGCTTTCAGGTCTCGGGTCCTCGAGAAATATGGGCTGCAAGATAGGGGAGCAAGAGAGTTTCTATAGGCTTTGCGAGAGAGACCGGTCTAATCTGCAATCTCTGAATGACAAGGGTTTCCTCACAGGACTGGGGTGCAATGGTCAAACAGGACTCAGCACCCGGTAATTGCACTTAATGTAATATCAAGACAGCCACTGTTTGAATGGACAGCCATTGTTTTTTTTTATCTAAAACAATTGTTTCTATTTGTTTATTTATAATATTTAATATCTTGTTTTATTGAAAGGTCTTCTCGTATCCACTTTTTAAAATTAATTTTGTGAAAAACCTTTGTTGAAATATTTTCTTCAAATACAACTCATCTGGGATAACTTTTTTTCAATTTTATGTCGCATGTGCTTACTGAATACCAAAAGCTCAGGAACAGTTTTTTTCGAGACCGTAATGCCTTGCCGACTGCATTAATTCTTTCTAGAAAGAGCAGTTACTAAAACACGAGCTTTTCATTTCACACCCCGATCTAGTGCTTTTCTGTTTGATGTTTCAACTTTATGCTAGATCCCCATTTACAGCACAGATTTGGATCAACACTTTTGCCAGCTTAAATTATATTTTTTCAGGAAAAACATTAGCTCCGTTCCGGTAGTTACGATTAAAAATAATAAAAAATTTCGTTAAGTCGGACATTTCAAACAAGTCAAGGGACTCTGTAGAGCTTCGGGAAAAGGGCTTTGTTGGGCGCTTTGCCGTCTGCTGCCCGAGGCTCGTACCGAGTACATTATTTCTGACTGGAACGATTCGCGGTGGTGGAAATAAAAACTGAAAATCAATTTCCCTGATTGTACATACTATTTTCATCAAAATTTTTAATACATAATTCTCGATTTTCAGCGTACGATTGTTAGAAATATAATCGCAATGTAGAAACAATCGAAAGTAGAAAATTATTTTCATGAAATGATAAAAGTTATGATTATTTTTATATAGACGGTAACACCGGGAACAAAGAGATATACTGTTGCATCTCCCCCAATATGACAATGCTCACATGCAAATTCTGTATTTTCTTATTCTTTACAAATCTTTAAAGTTTGAATTGAAATTAATTCCGTTGTCCAATTTTATTCGGTCCTTTATAAATATTCATTCTTCAATTTTTTTTCTATCTGATAAAATGGATTTGAAAAAAAAAAATACATTGGATATGGGACTATGAAAAAATGAAATATCAGCAATTGGAATTAAATGCAATTGGTATGATGAACAAATATCGCTTTTTTCAAATAACGTATTACTCTTTTTACTACCAAGGGGATGCTGAAGAATGTGTTAATTTGTTACAATTTTTTTTGTCATTTGTAATCTCCTACGGTAAACAAATTGAAGGTTAGCATGAACAGCTGCTTTCTTTTTTATCCAAGACCGATTCACGTATTGAAACTTTCGTTGTTAACGTACAGCTTTGACCTTCGATCGGTAAAGAGAAAATTTCCTACTCAATGTAGAATTTTACCTTTCTTCTGCTCTCTCTCACTCTCTCTCTCTCTCTTTCTCTCTCTCTCTGCTTTCTTTTATTTGTGTGTTCCAGAGATTGAAAACCAGTTGACCCTTAATGCAAAACAGATAAACAACGAAATGGAAATAAAGAACGAAGACTCGATCGATAAGTAGGAATCATCTCGAATTCGGAGTTAGAAATTTCTTCACCCGATGTCTCATAACTCGACGAATTTCTTTTGTCTATTAACAGCAATATCATCGTGAGAATGAAAGACCCCGAGGACATTTGGAAAGCACGTGATGTAAACAATAATTAAAAATATATTTGGAAGTGAGAGAATTTGGAATGGACAAAATGACAAATTTGGAGTATCACAAAATGTCGGGAACAAAAGAAAACGTGATCCGAAATACGTTTTTTCAGTTGTCATGGAATAATCTGCATCCAAACATATCCGATGTGTAGGAAAAGAAATAATTTCAAATAATGTCTCCATCGATTGCAAGTCTATAAGAGGAATATCATCGACAAAGCAGAAGTCATTGAGTTTCTATGTATCACCAAAAGCAGAACCCAATTTGACAGAAATTTCGAAAAGGTAATTTCTTCACGAGGACGTCTCACGTTGCACAGCTTTTCTGGAATTCTCAGAAGGGCCTTCTAGTTGCGCAGTAAGTTTTTGAACAATTTCCCATGCCTGTTGTGTACCCCAATGTCTAATGTCATCTTGACTCCTCACATTCAATAGCATCATAATGCAGGTACACATGAAGACGCCACATGAAAAGGTAATAAATTGACCCTCTCCCAGCAATTATGTTTCTTAGATCTTTCGTCAGCACACTTGGGATTTCAGGTTTCGTCTAGTTTTATCTTGTGTTTCGGGCTTGCCACTAAATCATGAAAATCAGGCTTACTGTTCAATATTTCCAAGAAAGTGTCGAGAAGATAATTATTTCGCAATTCCGGGGAAGAAGTACAAGCTTCAAAATCTTTCATATTCGATTCAATATTACAAGTTGAAATTACGACCTTCAAACCTTCTGTATGCTGACGGACGATTTATGGCTAAATGTTAATACACTAGGCCTTTGACTCGGTGTTATTACCGTGCAAGCCATGGTACGTTCGTATCACGGTTTGCTCGTCGAAATTTATTTGTTAAACATGATGTGAACGATTCAAAAAGGTATCCTTACAAAACATACCACATATAAAAGACTACCAGACGAAATCTCTACTAGAAAAACTCTACCCTAGCAAATTTCGGCTACAAAAAAACCATGCCAACTCGAAAGCCTACCATAGGCTTTGAACACTACCATATGGTCAAACTCTAACAGCGATTCCCACCAAAATATCTCTACCACCTATTGCCCAACCGGCAAAAACTTTACCGAGCAAATTGCTACGAGAGTAATTTTCTACGTCAAGAAAACTGTACTTTTTTATGAAAATTTTATGAATAATGAATACCGATTTGACGGGCTAATACGGTGATAATTGAATCAGCGACCAATTCGTTTTAATTTTTAATTGCAAGGTGCTGTTACATTAAATAAAACTGCATTCACTCGTTTTGCTTCAGCAAATCTATTATAATTTTAATCATAAATATAATAATATATTCAATTGTCAAAAACGAGTAGCTGCAGTTTCGTTTTGTTGTTATAGCTCGAGACTACTTGACGAAATTTCATGACGTCTTTATAATAGTATTTGCACTAAAAGTTTGTTGATAAAAATTTATTGGCGCTTTGGTTATAGCAGAAGGTAATTTAAAATTATTTTCTTCTTTTTCATTCAAATTTAAATTCATTTGAGAATTTTGTGGGTGATGTTCGAATTGTTCAGTCAGGCATTTTCGCCCACGATAACTATATCACCAATTACAAATTATTTAATCGTATTAATTAATAATTTATAATCTTATAATGTTATAAGAAAAATAATCTCAATTATATTAATAAGTATATATTAAAAATTAGTCTATTAATTAATGAAATTATTGATAATTAATTATTTTATTAACATCAATTATATTATTATTATATATTATTTTTTATAATATTTTGTTATTGTATAATTGATAATTTTTTTGTATTTTAAATTATTATTAATTGTATAATTTCCCGCTTTCCCAGGGTCCTTCTGCGAGTATTAACTGTACTGTGCGGGGTACTATAGAGTGTACCTCAACGATAATTAGTTTCAATGAAAACGACGGTTGTAAATTAAAAAAAAAAAATACTCGAAATCAAGCTATTTTCATTATTTCGAAAATCGCAATCTCTATACAAAAAAGTAATGCAATTGAAATAATTGATTTACTCACAGTTCGATGTCTTGTTCCACCTCTCAGGGACTCGTCATCCAGTCAACATGTATGGCAAAATCCTTCGTGTACTGCATAGTCGAGATCGATTGCACGTGACTCTTACTGAATCATGTTTCACTTGTTTTCTTCCATTCGATGAATTTACGATCCATAATAACGATCGTGCAATATTCATTAGTGTCAATCCCGCACAAATGATTGAATTCGTCCCACAGATTTGTTTGTGGCTTAATCGTTAATTAACACTTAAATTCATCACAATCCGCACCATGAAGAACCACGCCGCGTATCTATTTTCGAGATTCGATCCGTATCTGTTACGCTTACGCTTCAACTCGATGCCATTTAAACTTTCTTTTCGAAAATGTTCACAGCTAACATTTGTGTTTAAGATGATGGATCAGTCACCTCGAATTTTCGAAATAAAAATTCTTCGATGTCGTTTAACTAATCAAAAAAAAGGCTCTATCAGCACACGCGGGACGATGGCAAAAATTAACTGACTGGGGCCTATTTTTATTGGTGAAACCGTGTCGAAAATATCCATTTTCGAAAATTGCAGCTATCTCTCTCGCACTCACATTCCGAGAAAGCGACTGCTCCATCACCATAATCACAAAGTTATTTTGAACCTAAAACAAGATGCTTTACAATTTGTACATACAATTTCAAACATTAACGGGAGTTTTTCAACGTTATCCGTTCTTTCTATGCAGAGACACGGTTTAAAATGTAGAGAAATGCCTACGTTGACAAACAAACTTGCGCGCGGTTGAAAGAATTACGAAATTGAATGGAAAAACAATTAATATTGAATAGTTATTTGTTCGAGCTGAAAATCTTTTCATGGTGAAAAAAAATTGGTTTCATACAAAATTGAATGAATGTAGACCAATACTAAGTGACAGACAGTGCAACAACAGCTCTAACACATCTTCGTGGAGACCCGAGCATGCTCACGTTAGTGCCACCCGTGCGTGCGTGCTCGCCTTCTCAATATGTTAAGCATAAGCATTAAAAGTTCTACAAGAACCGTACCTCCGCTAAGCATAGATGCAAGCGTACTTGTTTCGCGTTGCGCCCTGGGACAACAACCTCAACGACGACTGTGGTGGTCAGGATGCTTTCGACCTTGAATTGCTTACTTTCAGCTGCGGCGGGCGAACCCAGGCTTCCATCCGTGCGCATGGGCGCGCGAGCGTTCACGCGAATCTCGAAGTTGTGTTAGAAGGGTCACTAGACTATCTGTCACATAACTATCGGCCTATCCATTCGTTCGCGAAATTGAAACAGTATTTACGATGTGCGGACGAATCAATAATTCATACGATTGTTTGTCAACGTGATTATTTTTTGAATCGTATTTCTTCGTAAATGAAATTGGGCATTTTACAACTTGGAGAAAAAAAGATTATTATTGATTATTGTTGTGTATTATGAATGAAAATAAAAATTTCATTTATTTTTTCAATTTGATTCTAGAAAATTATTGATTATTCTTGTTTTTGTTCAAATTTTTTTTAGAGAAAGCCCTAGAGTTGTATAGTTATTTTTATGAAATGCACATATACAATAGAATTCTACTTGTACTATGATATATTTCATTCCGTAAAATTCATCAGCATCGACGAACGATGAAGCGTAGCGTTGAAATGACCAAGCGATGCTCAGAGCGTTCTCTCCGTGCATCGCCGGCCGACGTCCGACTGATACTCGGTAGCATTATCACGCTCTCTCGCTCACCTTACTGTCCCGCGCCCACGCCACCAGTTGCGCTTCCCCGCTTCTCCCCTCGCATCGCGCCAGTACGTACGGCAGTACGGTGAACGTTCCCCCACGATGAAGCACATTCAACCGCAGCAAGCACACGGGAGCGCATAGAAAGCAAACAAGCCAAACACGTACTACACAAATTTACTTGGAACTTTTTAATTTTTTTCGATATACGGAAAAATAAGTTCACAAAAATAGATGTAACATGTCTTCCATTGTAAACCGAAACACTAGCTACCGTGCGTTCTTATGTTTCTGAATCGGTAAGTCATGTTTCCAGGTTATCCACATTTTTTAATGACCAGGTGAATGGTTTAATATAGAATTAACAATTTGACTTTATTCCCATTTCCGTAAATAACATTCTATTGGAATGTTGTACCGTCTACTTGTTGTGAATTATAAGCTTTATCCCTGTAGTAGATTCATCGTAATCGGTTCTCAAATTAAACGCGGCCAAGTAGATCTTTGTCTTACAAATTTATGTATACAGCGAAGAAAAAAGAACAACAGCTATATAAATATGTATATCTACATAAATATATACATTTGTGTTTATTCTTTATCACTGAATTACATAGATTCCTTATGGATTCTATTAATCGTTCAACAGGTCGCCTTTAATTCGTAACGGGTATTCAATGGTCGTTCTCGTTCATGATTGCCACCTGATTTTGTGTTTTTTACCCACCACCCTCTAAACCCTGTTCTTCAGACTTGATTCACGAATATGAAAAAAATTCCGAGCCCGTGGACATTATTCCTTATCGTCTTTGTTTCCGTCTGCAAATGTGTGTTTTTACTGGTGATTATTAGGATGAAAGAATTTTTTCAATGTGAGTTTTTTTCGTCTCGAATTTTGCACGCGCAAAATTCGATGACCAGTATGCTGAATGTTCGATGGACCTGAAAAAAAAAGTATCATTCATGTGTGTTAATTTTGTGAACACTGTACCAGAATCAGACAGAATTTTATTTTCACAAAATGGCATCATGCTGGACTTAACCATTTCTACTGTGTTATCAACCCGTTTACCAGCGACGAGAAAAATAACAATTTTTTAGACTCAATTCTAGTATGCCTCGAGGTCACCAATTCAGAAAGCAAATTTTCTTTAAAGATTTGTATAGTCTTTCCTCAAATATATTCCTCCATGAGTTTAAACATAGATCATTGCAGAAAAAAAATCTCAATCTCTTTGGAACTATTGTTCTTTTGGAAAAATCGTCTCCGAAAACAGAATTTTAGACGAGATTCTGCCCTTATACGTGGCCAATTATTTTTCTTCTAATTGCCCATTGTCTTCTTCGGCAATCATTTCTGTCATCGTGCAACTTTTTGATGGGCGAGATGCGAAATGGTCTCCTGAGATACTTATTCACGTGGTCCTCGAGCCAATCGCTCTTCGTACTATCGAGCCTCGTCCGTCTAGTTTACAATCGAAAAGTTTTTTTTGAATTTGAACTTGTTTCTTAACTGTTCGATTCTTTTTCCTGATGCTGATCCTGCGTATACGCTTCTGTGACAAGCCATTAAATCAACCCCATTTCCTCCCTCTTCACTGACTTCCATGATCCTTTGAAACTTTCCATAGTGTTGCCCACAGTGACCTTTCCTTATGGAGGATTAAGGAGCATATTTTCCGTCGCTATTGTTCGTAACGTGTTACAATCGTGGTAAATAATTAGTTATAAAAAATGAACTATCAAAAATAAGATCCTTAACTACTGGGGAATCATAGAAAAGTGGGGGTAAGTTTACCAACCGTATATGCTGTTACCCGTGACTGTGCCAAATGCGTCAGTACTATTCCCACTTTTACAAAACAATTTAATTTTCGCGTCACGTAATGCTCGATCTATACACTGAAGTTCCAGTTTTCGATTTTTTACAGTTTTTATTATGTCTAATGTACCAATTTCCCGTTTTTCAATGACCTTAGTTGGATACATCAGTATAAATTGGCTGTAATTATTGAACTTATAGTGGATTTTTTTTCTCTCAACAAAACTCTCGACTTTTCAATATTAATATACAACAACGAAACTAAGTGTTTAGAAGTATAATAGGAAGACAGTTTGCAAATTAAGCGCAGTGTTGCGATCGTCATTAACTATGAATCTCTTCTCTGCCACGCTCCCAGTCATGTCAGAATGAAAGAATAACACTACTGCGGTGATGATGTCTACATCACCCGATGTCTCTCCTACTCTTCTAACTTAGGTGAAATTCATAACATTCTAACATCTTTACACTCCTTATGTTTGAATGAACAGTATTGACCCTACTAAAAATTTTAAATGTTAATTCACATTATTTCGACAGCCACACACACATACACAGTATATAAACAAATATACTGATCGTGAAAAAATGCTGCACAGCCACATCAGCTCGTTCAAATCCCTTTCCAACAAGAGCCAAACTGCAGATACGTTTGCATCTCCATTTCTTCTGCCTCTACTTTTTTTTTTCTTTTGCTCCATTATTCTTGATTCCGTCGTACCAGAAGAAAACACCAATTGATAAATCCTCATGCTGAACACTTGAGACCTGGTTCATTCAATTCTGACTACATCAATTCATAAATCATCTTCGAAAGCCTCAGAAAAAAGGTTACAAACCCTTTCGTGAAGCAGACACAACCTTCAAAAAGTCAAAAAAAAAAGATGCTAAAAATTGCGAAAAACGGCAAAATATGATTTAAGTTGATCTCGATAAATCGTCTTATCATGGTTCGTCGGTTCAGCAAAATTTCTCTACATAGTATTTATATAAATTTATAAATATATATATATATATATATATATATATTTCACTATAATTTTCACATGCGTCACACAACAATGTTGCATTCGTATAACATATCTATACCGTATCATATTTTTTTTATTGAAGATAAGGTGTTATCATGATTTCACTTATTCGCAATTACCGCCTCCAAGCACTCTCTACCTTTCACTCTCAACTGCTTAATTTTATCGTTAATTAAAACACGTTTTGGTATTATCGTAATTTGAAGAAAATTCGAATCTACTTATTGTTCTGGTCGAATTTTGTCCATTTATATATTTCTGTCTCATTTAATTCCGGCTTATTGGATATTTTACTGTTCTTGTTTCATGTCTCTAATTAATTACGTAATGTTGGTTGGATGGAGAATGATTACATGGAAATAATAACAATGATGAGTACTGTATATGTATTCATGCATTAATGACGATACTTGCACGAGCGATCAAATGGCCACTAAACGTACTTGCGTATTAAAACATCTGATATCACGACAAGTTCGATTATTTGGTCAAGCCTAAATTGTAGATGAAATATTAAAACGAGTACAAGAAGGGCTTTCTCCGGCACTAATGTCTGTGACATGATTGATGATGTCAATATCCTGTTCAAAAGTCAGTCATTTTTTTAGTATTATTTTCGTTGGATTTATACATTTTTTCACGTTTAATAATACAATAAATGAATCATAGATTTTTTCATATTTTTTTCAAAATATTTCAGACTGGATTCTTGAAAAGTGTCCATCCATTGAAAGTTGTTCGAACGTATTTGCCATCTCCAGGTATCAACGCCTTACATCCGATTCTACACTCTTCCAGTACAGTGTCACCGTACAAAACAAACACGAGGCCAATGATGAACTCCTTCACGGAGAACGAATAGGTATGATCGAAAATCTGCAATTTTTGCACTTGGAAAGTTCAGTGACATTTGTCCTTTCGTTCTCAAATTGAGTGATTCCATTTTTTTTCTTTTCATAGAGCCTTTTGATAACAAGATAAAAAATCAAAAATGTTTTTCTACTTTATTGTTATTACTTCGTGAAAAAGTCGATTATATCGATAAATAGCTGCAACTTGAAATTTTGCACTAATAACAAAAAGTTTGTTTTTTCAACAGCGCAATTTTTGGCTTATTCCAAAACTGTTGGCATATCATATCGTTATTATAATTATTAGATCGAAACAATGTTGATATAAATCAGGATTTTCTTTCAGAGCATACATCAATATCAAATAAATCGTATGTTGTCGTTATATTTATGTATCAAATTTATTTAAAAAAAGTGTTTCCATATTTTATAACTTTTCACTTCCACTTGTACATTCAGTTAATAAGTGAAGTTCATGAGTAAATATACTCATGAATAAACTTGCACTTTCACAAGATCATAAAAACAAATTACAAACAACTACAGATTGCCTCCTTCAACAAATATTTGAATTTTTCCATGAACACGAAATTTTACAATATTTCAACAATATCCTGACCATATAAGCAAATCGTAATAGTTTGTATGTGTTTTTTCAAGATGTGGATACACACAGCAAACAAATACAGTTTTTTGGAACGTCGAAAACCACGAACGCTGCCGCAACATCTCTTGATAAAACAGCGATGCTTTTTGTCATTAGGAGCTACTGGTTGTTGCGGTACACCTAGCTTCTCAAATGTTGCGAACAAGGGCAGCACTAGACATGAAATTCGAAGCTACCATTGGGCTTTGGTGGTGGGTTGAATTTTATAATATTCTACCTAGCACTCAATTTGGATTTGGGAGAACTAGAACTCGTATTAACAACTTGTCTCTTCTGGGCTCAGTCATCAGAAATGATGAATTTTGATGAAAATGAACATAATAACACTTCATTATTCTTAGACATAAAGAGTGCGTATAACTGCGTGTTAGTTGACGTCTAAGTAGAAAGATCAAAAGATATAAGTTAAATTGGTAAACTGCGAAGATTTATTCATAATATGACACCAGAAAGAATTGTGCACTGTCAGTAGGATACTATGAACGGAACGATGAGATGTCACAAAGGAATTACCTAAAGAGGTGTCCTTCGTCCCTTATTACATTCCTTGTACACGCGGGAAAGTTGGAAACTAAAGTGGGAAATAGAAAAATTGAACAGTTCGTCGATAACGTCTGTATATTTACAGAGAAGAGTCATCGTGGAGTAGGCCTTGCTCTAAAATATCAGACAATGCAATACATCAATTTTAAGAGACACGTGGGTCAGGTCTAGCGCCAGAGAAATATCATATCGTCAAGTTTTTAGGCCTTCATTTCGAGGCAAACCTTAGATGGAATGAACAAATACAAGCGATTGAAGAGAAGTGCCTTAAACTATTAACGATCGATCGATGACTGACGTCACCTTGGTAGGGTGCAGATCCCGGATTGTTAACGAGGCTGTATATAGCATTAATAAAATCTAGAATTTAAACGGTTGACTGGCATGGTATTTTCGAGTTTTCGTGCCAATACTGGTAAAGACTTTACTAAAATACACGAAAATCTGTTTTATGGGGTTTTTGGTGTTACTGATTCCATTTCCAAACTTAGTTTAGTTTGAGAAAGTTATCCGAATTGATACATGTGTATGATACAATACCAGACAACCATTGAATATGGAGCCATAGTTTTTTACCCACTAAACAAAAGCCAAGAAGTTGTGCTGTAGTTTGAATAATGATATATAATAAGTAATGTGATAATGATATATGATAAATGTTGATGATAATTTGAATAATGTTGTGCTGAGCAAGTCCAAGATTCTGCCCATAACAACTAAAATTAAGTTTCTACAGACAAATTACAGAATTAAGATGTTTGCTCTCGAAAATAACACGATGATTTGATCGATAGAAATTTGGAGTAAGGTATAGGAAAACCCGAAGACGATAAACCGCCATGAAATACCTATCTCGCTCGAACGTTATAAAGAAATTTAAAATATTAGTCACATCATAGCGGAGGCATTTCGACCTTTGTGTGTCAATATTGCTCTCTCCCTTTAATGGAAAATGTATCGCCTGAAGAGGGCTCAAGAATCAACAAGGCTCGGGATTGTGATAAAAAATTTAATCGTACATTTTTTACCCGAATGCGAGAAACGGAATGTTTTTTTACTGACGGATCGAAAATTGATACAGCTGAATATGTAGAATTTGGTAAGCATAGACTCGTTGGAGAAGAAATTAAGTCTATTCGCAAAACGGGAATGCCTTCTATTTATACTACTGAAGCGTTGGCTGTTGTTAAAACTGTAGAAATTATTGCCAAAACTTGATGCAAGGGAATTCACTACATTTTCCATTTCTAGAGATGTACTTCAGACTTTAAATGAATATTTCGAATTATCTGATTCCTACCTATTCTATTATCTATTCTATTTACACTATCTATTCTATTTATACTATCATGCATTGTCTCTAGTCGAGGGAATGGAAACAAACATTTTGGATAATGCAATAAAAAAAAAAAAAATCGTATTTTTCGTATAATAATTTCAAATTACAACGACGATCAATCGTAACGATAAATAGGCTAAGGAGTTCATAGAAACGGCCGACCATATATTTGGGCAGAGGCTTCTTATAAGGAAAGCTGAGCGAAAGTTCCCAATATATGAACTAACTAAATTAAGAGAAAATTCGCCGTTCTGCATCAAATCCCTCTTACACACGATGAAGTACCGAGTTATAAAAATTACAACAAAGTTCATTAACTCTTTCACATTATTTATTTGAAAGTGAAGAAAAAAGTGAAAGATAAACTTATCTAAAGAATTTTTAAGTCTAAGTTAATATATTGTTTGTAAAAAAATGTACAAATACCTCACTAGTTTAAGCTGTCTATGTACGAGTGTATACGTATGAGACTAGTTGGCGATGCCTTCTCCTGTTTCTTTTAATAAAAAATGCCATTGCTTATATCAACAACTGTCGCCATAGATACGACTTTTTTTTTTGTTAAAAACTAGTTTGTGGCTGGCTTCATAACCGACTGTACATTGTTTCTGATCCTACAATACAAGCAGAAGTAAAGATTCTTTGTTCTATTGTTATTTCCTGTGAGTAATATTTATTGCTTCCATTAATACCTGTAACGCCTCATTTTTACTTTATTACTTTAGGTTGTGGGTAACATTTAATTGAAACTATTTTCAAATACTTATCAGCTCAATAGCCTATTTTTACGAACTATTGTTCATTCAAGAAAGATAATTGATTAGCGCACTTCGGTCTTGAAACAAACGAAGTCAGTTTTTCCAAACTTAAGTTTACTCTTAATTTATTTGATTGTCCTGCATTTATTGATTACTTCGCATCAAGATCTCACCTTATTCGAAATGCGTCTTAGGTACTAATATTAATTTCACTTGTTTCAAAATTCACAGAGGCTTTTTATGGAATCCTTGACAGCTTCGTTTGGATATTTTTTGTATTTCAGGATTTTTCGATTTTTACTGCAAATTGAATATTTTACTTGTTTTCAAACCCGAAAGCTTGCCAAATCGTTTATTGAACAGTGGCAAAGGGTAATTTTTTGTATTTTGGACAAATGTCATCGCATTATTTAATACTGTTTCAGAGTTTCGATTCTCATTCTGATTATTAATACTTGATTTATGTGAACCTGGTCTCAAAGTTTATTCAAATTTAATGACTCTCGATTTCAAAACTATTAAATCAAAAGTTAAAACTGATCAGGAGGCTAGTCTAAAGCTGTGTCAATTCAATGAGGTATCATAAAATACGACAAAAATGAAGCGTCTGAAAAAAAGATATGAGCACTGAGAGAGTGTTTATTTCTCGGTAACGTCGAAAAATGAATATGTAAAGATCGTCAGAATGATGTCAGCAATAGCCCTATAATTAGTTGGGATCTAAAGGAAAAGAAATTTAATGTCATCCGTGAACCCACAAAATCTTGAAAAATGCTGTAATTAATGAAATATCAATAAAAAATGTACGGTACTCTGCTAAATCGCACTGTGTCTGATATGCTATAAAGTGTTATTGATAGTGCTCACTTATGTTTCATTATAAGTAAATTCATTCAGTTACCTTGTATCGAACCACTACCACAAATCTCCCATTGGCTGATTCTTTCACCAACCTTCCCATTGGAGGAAAAGTCAGTTTTTAGAAGAACAAGTAATTGATAAAGTCAAGAGATTCAGCTCACCCTCTATCCGAATATCGCACCGGTAAAGATTCCAATAAAAAATATCAATTATTTGCGATTCGACACCTCGTTTAAGAGTTCAAAAATGACCGAACGTTTTCAGACGAATTTATAGTTCCTTTAGATTTGGTACAAAAACGATTATATCTTTATTTTTGTTTTGCGAAAACGTAAAAAAAGAGTTTTTTGTAGTGCATTTAGATCGTTAAAAAAAATTGCAATGAATGTGTACAGTTTTTGTATATTTATGAGTGGCTTACAGACCAGATACAAACGAAAGATCTCGTATTTGGAGAGGCAACAGTAGTTAAATAATAATAAAAGTATTAGAAAAAGGAGTGATCATCTTTTAATTGGATGAGTTTCTATTTAAAAATGAACATATATGAAATAATAAGTCGTGATATTTATGTCGAACATTATATATTTATATCAATCGCAAAAGATTGCCACATAAGACGGTGACATTTCAAAATGACACGTCAAAACAACCGTCATAACAATGTTTGCCTGAAAAAAGTAGTATTATAGAATTATAAATAAACCGCTGGCATACTCTAGGTCGCCAGCTCATGCAACTGTTTCAATATTTTTATTCATTACCTGTTGCTGAGTATTAATAGAAAAATTTTCGTCTGATTCGAACTCCATCATCTAGAGCTGAAATCCTATGGCAAACTCAATTGTTTTGATCGCAGCCATTGTCGAATCTGCCTAAAGCAATAAGAAGCATCGTTTAATATTTTTCGAATTACTATATTTCGAAGTTATCCATTATTTGGTTCAGCGGATAAATATCATAAGCCGGAAAATCTTTCTAAGTTCTAGAAAAACATTCACATAAATATGTGTACATCGACTTAATCGAAACGTGCGTCAATAGTACTCAAAGTAGGTTGTATATAATTTGTGAATAACACGTGTAGAACATTAGCTCCATTTCAAATAAAATTATTCGAATTGACATTGGATTTTTTTTTCCAGCGTAATTTTCGCTGTGATAAACCCATTTATAAGCCATGATATGAATCTTTAGTAGTATAATTATTCGCATGGATACCTTTTTGATTTTTCATCCGATCGAGATGCTGCTTTTGATTTTCATTTTTCTCTCTCGCTCTCTCCCACTCCCTTTCCCTTTTTCTTGCTCTTTCACAGTATTATGAATTGGAAAGAAGATCACATTTATGCTGCATGAAATAAAAAGTGATTGAAGTCCTACCACTAAATATTCAACATAATAACTTTCCTAATCAATGCAACATTTGTATAGAGTCTTTGATGCTAAATCAGCCAATTTTTTAATTTTCTTTTTGGCTTCAAATATCGTGTGCGGTAACATCCATTGGAAGAACGGCTCTCGATTGTTATACAAATTTTCTGACCATCCACTGATGAATTGCCATTTCTTGTCTAAATGTTTTTTCTTGTAATGGCTATGATGTCCTCAAACTATCAAATTTTATTTAAAAAGGTTCCTGTTTTACCATTCTGATTGAAAAAAAAATTCTAAGCAATGATTTTTCCTTTTTATATATTTTTTAAAAGCAGCATCATTTTCGCTTTCAACGCCATGGGCATTTTATTGTTTGGGCTTTGACCGATGGAATGATGTTCGGGGCTGATCTCATTGTAGAAAAATTGTTGTTTACATTTTCATTTCCTTGATAAAAAGTAATTTTATTTCGAATTGCCTGAAAAACATAATGAAATTTCTTTGAACTAAGAAAAAAATACAAAGAATAATCTCTTCACGAGCAATGGGTCAAAGTTTGTTGTACATTTTTTTTAAAGCTTTTCATTTTTCGGTCAAAAACCCTACGTATTTAAAGACAAAGCTTTATTTGCTCCATTTTTGAAATATTTATAGCCATTGGAAGAAAACATGACACATTCTATGGGAAATATCGTATATAAGGATGGCTGGAAGAAACTAAAAAGAGGCTCTGCCTATGGGTCTAGCAAAAAATAAAATTTTGACACGAGTAAGAAAATGTAAGGTTGAATAGTGGCTGATTTAGCATGAAAAGCCCCATACACATCTACGGGGTGTATTTTACATGACGTACACGCCAGCGAACCGATGAAACGAAAGATATTGACAAAATGGTATGGACTATAACGACTTTGTAATCACGTGCTGTTCATGCTTCGCGCATGTGTCAACGAAGAGTTCGGGCTATACACAAATTTGAAGGAACCATAAAAACATGTCTTATCGAGTTCATTTTTTATTTATAAGAAATTCGTCGAATAATATTTGCAGGAATGTATAATGTTTCTTAGCCAGAAAAAGAAATAATAGAGAGTAAGACGGCGAGAGAGCGACTACCGTTTACACTCCTACACGATGTAAAAAAATTTCACCGTCACGCTTAAAAAAAATACGAACACGTGGTACCTTGTGACCAGTGCCAGTAAATATCAAAGATGATTCATCAAATTCATCAAATTCATGTGAATTTTTTTTCTTTTCTTCACTTTGAAAATTTATGAACTTCGATTAACATGAAATTAGATAAGAACGCTTTTAAGGAGATGCTACACCGAAAAGGGTCTATTTATTGTCCGAAAAAAATGCATGATTTTCACCAAAAAACAAAATAAAATATATTATTAGGGTCTAGAAAATATTGATCGTTTCCAGCACAAGGTTTTTCTAACTATTCGAATGAAGAAATAAAAAAACACGTTTACTACTTAACGCCCTCATAAAGCCATACAAGTTTTGTTTAAAACATTTTATTGCAAAATTTAATATTTTCGAGATAAACAACGTGTTGATTATTTAAATGTTATTGGAAAAATAACTCGTGTAAAAATTCTCTGCGCGTGTTCTTATTTGATCGACGATGATTTTAAATTCTTTTTTTTCATATAATTTCTTCTTCTATCTCTCTCTCTCTCTCTCTCTCTCTCTCTATCTCTATCGCTCTCTCTCTCTCTCTCTCTTTGTCTATCACTTCCTCTTTCGTCTCTCTGGCTCATTCACGGTGGCGGTAATAACATAGGGGTAGGAGAGTAATCATAAGTCCAATCGTTTTCAACGTGGAGAAAGCAAGACAGACATAAAGGGTGTTTCGCATCACTTTGTGACCTTTGAGTGCTTCCCAAGCTCTTCTCACCCTCAAATGCAACCAACACGTTCGATTCGTCACGAAAGCAATTATTTCTAAGAATTGGATGTCCAAAGAATTAACGCAACATATCAGAACGTCACCAAGTCCTTTGTGTGTATTGAATCTATGTGTGCGGGTGTGTATGGGGAATTCCAGTTCAGTCTGCCTGCTTACATTTTATTTATAACATGTTAAAAGTATTCAACCGTTAACGAAGCAATGGACGGTAGTCAGAAATTGAACATTCAAATCGTTTTCAATTTTACATATATGACAAATCCTTTTAAGCTGAGTCTAATATTAGAGATTTACATTTTTATTTTCATTTTTTGATTGTTCGTATTCACAGGCTTGCGGGTTTTTATAATCTCATCGCATTACTTTTAACCCATTTTTCATCGTGCTGTGGGAAACCTGATGGCTTCATTTTAACTAGGTTTCAGATTCAACTCCGAACCTGTTTAAAACTTCGGAGATCGCGGAAGCCAATCACATACCGCGTTCTTATCGCTGTCTTAGAGTTTGAGTACTTCATTGTTTCGAGTCTCCTTCATTCATCGGACTGTTATCTTTTATCCTGAAAATCATTTTTCAAAGACACCACAGCAAAAATTATTACATTTTTATTAATTATTTCCCCTTTTCACGAATTCCATTTGTAGGCGGTCGAAGAAAATGCTGTTTTCATGCCATGATTAACTATGAAAATTAAAAAAAACTAAATATTGTCCAACGACGTTAATTCAATAATAACAAATTCCATTACGATTCGAAAATAATTTTCCTTTGATTTAGTGGGATTTTTGAAAGCGTTTAAAATACGATGCTAATCGAATTTATACATGATCAAAATGATGTAATACTTAGATTAGAAAAAGAAAATTAATATTCAAAGTAAGGGACTTAGGGAAGAAAGTCTAATGGCAATTTTGCACGATATGACCCATATAAGTATGTGTACATACATCGAAAGCTGCTCGGTTGGATGGATCGCACGTGTGCGGAAAATGAGTGATAAATTGTGGACTTGACTTATACGCGAGTTCTTTTACTATATTTTCTTTAACAGCTGACAGAAAAGGTGAGCAAGAAAGATTAAAAAGGAAAAAAAATGGATGAAAAGCTGATGACGACAGAAGGATCAGTATGCCGTCATCCCCATTTATTCATCAGTCTATTTCTTTTTCTTCACAATACCATATCGTTTAAGGAGGCACTGGTACACAGTTGTTCATTGATAGGAATCAATTTCATCTAATGTACAAAGGTTAATTGAAAGCGATATTAAAAACACCAGGGGGTCGTCTTTGTCGCGTTAATTAATGGCTTCTTCCGTACAAATTTACCGGGAAAACGGAAGACATCACTGTATTAACTTTCGGATGATAAGAAATTAAAAAAGAAAAAACTACTAATGCCAATGAACTACAATTGCTACCGAGCTATTAAATATTTACCATGCTATCGCGTAACTGCATTTCAAAAACAATTAATCATCAATTAATCATCTCAGAGTGTATTATGTGATTGATCCTTCATGATTGGTATTTTGTGATGTTATCCCACGAGAGAGACTCGAATAACCAGGAAAATTTGTTCGCACGTTTATCAAATATACGTCAGTTACCTTTACAACTAACTTCTGTATTCACAAACGAGTGATAGTCAAATGATTTATCAGCAAACAATAACATCAATTCAAGTTTTCAAACGCGGCTTCAAAAGTCACATGTTTCATATCGAAGTACGTGAAAATATTCACGTTACTCATCAATATAAGTATATAAATGAGACGACACGTGTTTTTAATTGAGAAAAAATATAGGAAGGACAAAATATCCGCGAGACAAAATATTTGGAAGAAAAATGGATGATTTATCCAAGTCATGACACACCATAACACCATAATTTCACACCATACGTATAACATCACGTTATACATCGCCACGTCGCACCATCTCATGAAATAATTTACATCTAGTTTAGTATTGGCCAAGTGTGGCCCTTACGAAGCCATGCAATGCTATGTCAATTATAAATATTTTCATCGGATACACAATAATATCGTACCATACATCTTCATATATCTCCATAAATCATTATATATTACACCATCGATCATCACATTATACCATGGATCATCATATCACACCATACCCCATTGGGATTGGATCACACTACACATCATGATACTAAACTTTTGTATCCAAACACAACAAACATAAATTCAGCAAACAATGTAACAATGCTTATTAGGGTAACAGAAAAAAATCAACTATTTTATTTCTAATGCTACCTGTTCGATTATAGTTGCAGTGGAGTGAAAAACGATGGTTGTCAAAATTTGAGCCATTGAACTAATTTTTACAGGCCACTCGGCGCGATTTTTAATTTCTCATTTAAGGTGATGGAGCAGTCGCTTTCTCGGAATGTGAGTGCGAGAGAGATAGCGGCAATTTTCGAAATTGGATATTTCCGACACGGTTTCACCAACAAAAAAAGCCTCCGTCAGTCGATTTTTGCCATCGTCCCGCGTGCGCTGACAGAGCCTTTTTTTATTAGTGAAACGACATCGATGAATTTTTATTTCGAAAATTCGAGGTGACTGATCCATCATCTTAAATAACACGGGGAAGACATGGCTTGTTGCTTTTGAATTTTATTCTTCCGCAACGGATAAACGTACTAAACTGCATAAGCTGGATATGTTTTATAGAGAATCGATCGCCCTACCGCAGTCGTCTCTTATCGTCTTTTGACAAATCTACTCTTTTCAAAACATTATTCGAAGTCAAAGTTGAATAGGTGATGAAATTCAAGATTTTTTTTTGTGGAACCATGTCGATTATTTTCACTTCCAACAGTTGAAAGTGCGTGACTGGTCGTACTTTCAGCGAAACACGCTTAGATCATCAATTCTTTCTCTCGCCTCGCTCAGATAATGAGATAATGCTGTTTCAATTTTTTTATTTTTCTTGGTTTGATAACAACAATAAATCTTCCTGTGATTTTTGATAATCCGTTTTCAATATTATTTATTTTATGATTCTTAGAGCCATGAGAATCCGAGAAGCCTTCGAGCTAAAGATCTTCATAAACTGACTGACGACGAGTTCCCCGAGTGCACGCGTAATTGTGTGCTCTTGTACGCCGGTGTGACAAATGCATAGGTGTAAATGTGAAGCGGCACTTTTAAGCACGAGGAATCAAAAGTGCATTTTTAACTCCTAGTAGTTAAAAGTGCTGGTTTGAGTTTGTTTTGAGTACTTTGAGTACCGCGGACACGCTCGGAAAAGCGCGGATAACGTGGTTGCGTTCTATAAACGTCATTTTTTTTTCGTCACAATTGAATCAAAACAGCTCAACATAAAATACTCATATTTATTAAACAATACTCCATTGGATACGTAATAGTCCATCGAACGAGAAAATATGCGACGACAAAGGATACGCAAAAAAAAAATATCTGCAACACAAAATGTCCGCAGGGCAAAATATCCCAAATCGTATCTTGCACTATCAATTATCTATTATATTATCTATCACTATCATATTATACATCATCAGATCTCACCGTTAATTATCATATCAAAACAAACATTATCACATCACACAATATGTATTAAAAAATAATGTAACAGTAATTTAACTTAGACCCATTTTTTATGAATATCTGAAATATATGTTGTGAATAACCACAATAATAATATTCAACATAAAGAAATTTTGGAATACATTTTTTTCTCAAGTATTATAATTCTATCGCATTAATAAATTTTGAAATAATTTCTGAAAAAATTTAGGCTATTTTTACACTGAACATATGTAACTCTTCAATAGCAAGCATTGAAACTAATACTGAATTAACCGATAGAACAATAGCGATTTTTTCTCATGTCAGTCCGGAGTCTATATCATTGTTGACAGTTCCTATTTCAGTACAATAATTAACATATTATGTTTGACATATATACATTTATAATATATTATTCAACGTGTACTCGACGTCCTAGAAAAGTCTCAGGTTTTAAAGCACAGAAAGATATAGAATGCTCTATCTCATCGACGTCAATGATATCAAAAGTTCAATTTCAATCAACGGTACGAATTGCAAAAACACATAACATTCAATCATTGGCACAATGGTGGAATATTGTTTGAACAGTTTATGCTTTGACATTCTATCATTTGAAAACACCTGGTAATAGGCTGGCAATATCTCTGGGACCAATAAATCTTCATCCATTATGATCGTCTCAAATTCGTACCTTTGATCGACAGAATTATATCGTGCAGAACTAACCCGTTTCTTATCGTTATCCAGTTTTTTGGTGGGGGTCGTAGAACGCCCAATAGGAATATCGTACGTTGTTGTTATGTATGTTTGGAAATCATAAAACCTGCTCATCGATTGTTCACGCCACGTATAATAAGGTCCACCTATTTCATATTTTGAAATTTAAATTGTTCGCATATTCTTTGAGTACATATGTCCGCATGGAGTGGCATTTAATCCCATCTACGTAATACAAATAATAAGTTGCAGAATTTGGTCATGTTTTTCGCTCTGTTTTTTAATCTTTACCGTTTTAGAATTATTATTTACTGACACTTTCCCGCCTCATAATAATTGGACGCTCACGAAATAAGAAAAATAACTAATCAGACTAGTTCAAACGCTCTCAGAGTGGCGTCTAAGATTTTCTAAACTGTAACCAAAGGAGTTCTGTTCCTGCTTCGAGGGCCATGCGAGACAATGGATAAATCTAAAAATGTAGCTTTTGCTTTCCTTCTTTGCTTTGAATCCATACAATAATGTACGCAGCAGACGACGCAACTGTTTTCGCCTCAAACTTTCTGTCTCTCCTCTCCTCTTTTCTGCAAAGCTGCCGCGTTG
Source organism: Campoletis raptor (assembly GCA_948107755.1). Classification (NCBI taxonomy): domain Eukaryota; kingdom Metazoa; phylum Arthropoda; class Insecta; order Hymenoptera; family Ichneumonidae; genus Campoletis; species Campoletis raptor. The sequence goes on along the minus strand of OX403622.1, from coordinate 25,292,689 downwards.
AAGGCTCGTTCGCCCGTACCTCAAGAATTTGGATACATTTTCATCAGTTAATTCATTACATCGCACGACAACGAGTTAATATTGCGCGCACTCTTTACTTGATCCATCAACCATTCAGGTGGTCCTTTCTGGGGTGTGCGATTAGAGAAAAAGCTAAATATTTTTGACAATCGCAATGGAGACGATAAAGCTTGCATAATTTGAAAGTATGTCACCGACCTCTTGAAGCAATAAATAATTGATCAAGTCAAGATATTTCAGCCCACGACCTATGCGAATTCCGCTCGAGTGGAGATTCCGAGCGAGAATACCGGTTTTCTGCTATTTGACACCTCATGAAAAAAAAACCGTAAATCATTGAAAAAATTCTAAAGAACATATTTACTTCTCATTAAAAATTGAGGGTGTCGTACTTATAAGAGAACGATCGTCGATTGAACAAATTGACTAATCGATGCCTCACCGACGTCTGATATTACCGATTCGACGATGTTGACATGTAGACCTGTCAACGCTGCGACGCTGGCCAATGCCAAATGAATCGAACCTGATTAGAACATTCTTATACACTATCAAGCCATTTCTTCATTCGATTTCTTTCCCATTTACATCATTTATATTCTACTAATCTTTCGCAGGTTTCAATGAGAATAATGAGAGAAATCAGGGTTTACAAAAAGTTAATTCGTAAGATTGATATTGAACATCAAATGTCGATCACGTAATTCAAATCAGGCTGGTGTCGAAAGAAAAGTATCTGATTAACGAAAACTCTTAAAATGGCACAGCACTTACCTATGCAATTAATTTATTTCGTCATCACTCCATGAGGATAAATACATGCGGAATTTTTGGTTTCCAAAATAACAGTCTATACGTTGACTAGGACATTCCGAAAATATCACATAGTTCATTATTTCGAACCTTTAAAATTTTTCGATAAAGAATAGTCCTATTTTTTATGACCCTTATAAAATATACGTTTATCGATCTTTACCGAACGACACAGAAATGACATTGCGTTTCCCGTTCAAAATCCCTTTGCAGTTATTTCGCCTGGACTGTAGAAATGATATAAGATCAGAAAGAGTAACAAGAACATTGTTCATTTTGAACTTCATTGCAGCAAAGTTTGCAGTGGCTAAAAGCAGACATTTCCGGAAACGTTTGCAACTTTTGTCTGCTTAAAAGAGGTCAACGCTTCAAAAGAGTGAAAATAGAAATACTTTGAAAACCACCATCAGAAATCAGGAATCTGTGTTCAATAACGCCAATATTTTTCAAAAATGTACATCTTTTGGTCCCATACACCATGGATTTCGGCATGCAGATTTATTCTTTATAACTTTGACGTGTAGTAACATTTCAAATGCGACACCCTATAGAAATACTGGGAATTTCTTTTGTACACCAGATCGTGGGTGTCACCGGTTGCCGCCAGATTGCTTGGGACAGTGAAGATTATATTCTTCATGGTGTGGCAAAAAATGGCCAACGAAGATCACCGTTATTGACAATATGCGTCACCATAGACTTTACATTGATGCAGTATCTGCGATGTGTAGATTTATTTCGTTATATGTTTGCTGCTCTTCTATCTCAACACCGCAAGATCCGCCCTCCATTCTCCCTTCCTCAATTGTGAATACCCAGGTTGATTGACAAAAGTTCACTAACGATAAGTTTGTTCGCTCACATTAACTCAGTGGGATATAGACCAACCCGGCTCCACATATGCTCTTCTTACTGACGTTGATAGAGACCTAATTCATTTGGTTCTTTATATATTTGTAATTCTGTTTGACGTCTACGCACGTCGCGGTATGTGTACTTGTCCCATATGTAATTAATCGACATTCTTTGTTGTTCGTTCAGATACGAAATTTGCATAGGCATACACACGTGTACTTAATTATTTCATAGGAAATTCATTTCAGCGAGAATTTCGTTTAACCGATTCAGTTGATTTTTAAAACCACACTATCGAGCATACATGCCAGCCACACTAGTGCGAATTGGAATTTGTCATTGTCAAACCCCCATATCAATAATTCGAAAGTATTTGATTAAATCTGAGGGTCTCTTGAAGCAAAAATCCCTTGGAATTCAAAATGGTAAAAGTTTCGAATGCAAAAAAAAATGTCTTTAAATAGTGAAAATACGTCACAGTTAAAACACAAAAATTGCAAAAATAGTAGATTTCGGTGGTAGAAATTCGCACTAGTGTGGTTGTTGCAGGATGATTAAACAAAATGATCAAGCAACAAATATCCTGAATCGCTTGGCAGATTTTTTCTGCAATGTCGGAATTTGATTGAAAATTCATTTTCTCGTTATTCTCATCCTACAAATATGTACGAAGATCTCGAATATTAAGAAACGGAAAAACAAAAAAAAATCAACCCTTCAATGATCGTCATTAATGATATCAAATACGATGCTTCAACCACGCACGTGCTATTTCGCACCTTCAATTTCGTGGTCCGTTTTTTTAGGAATTAGCCACGAGTATACAAAATTGCATTCTTCTTGTCTCATTCCACTGTTTGGCTCTCGTCCAATTCCAGCATTGCCTCTAGGCTGCCGGTTGGTTTAGGTCTCTTGGTATGAAAAGATAGTTTGGACTTGTTCGGACAAGTCTGTATTACGACCCATGAATTCTTGCCCTTTTATTTTTTTAAGGTCTCACCACAGCCACGTTCGAAAATTGAGTCTTCGGTTAATCTTCCAAAACTTAGATATCCCTTATGGAATAATCTGATAATGTTAGTCGTTTTCTTTATTTAGGGAAGTTTAGGGTTCGAGAAATAACCGCCTTTTCATAATCAATACATGGAACGAAGAATCTTGTAAATATTAACAGAGTGCCTATGGTTTTACGGTTTTATATGGTGCATTCTATTGATTTTGTTTAGCAGAAACATTGTAATTTTTGTCTCAATTCCAAATAAAATAATAATAAAAATTTTCGTAGTTTAATGATTTTTATTTGAAAAAAAATATATAAAATATATGCTGGCCGTATCGAGGCACGGCAAAATTAACATCGGGCAAAAAAATGTGTTGTTTTGAACCATAGAAAACATAGTTGAATTATTATTGATCGAGAGTATTCAGTGAATCAGTAAATAGGTTTTCAAGATTAATAAATAAATAAAAAACGTTAAGAGTTTTTTCTATTAATTCGATCCATCACCATAGTACCATTTTAGACAACAATACAGCCTTAACCCTCCGAACTATACATTTTTCTTTACGTGCAATAGGCTTGAAATTTGTCACTCAACGGTTTTTGGGCTCGCTGGTTCTGAATCTGAACTTGAAATTTGAAAATTCAATACTAATTATTTCTTTTTTTTTTAGACACAAAAAACCATACGTATATAAATTTTCGAATAAGCTCTATGACATTTTTTGAAGTCTATAGAATTTGTAAAAAAAACTTGTCACTCCGATTTTCACATGGTAGTTTGATAGAGAATGAAATTTTTCATGGAAGAGTACGAATTGCACACGCATAGCGAGAGTATCAATGGTCCGCATCGACATGCGGACCATTGATAGTCTCGCTACGCGTGTGTGATGACGTGGCATCCGCGAAGATGCGACCCCACTGACAGAGAAGGAAAACGGAGAAGGAGGAGAGGATGCGTGGAAGAGGGTCTACTGTGTCCACTCGGGGCGCATTCTCTTTCGAGTCTCTTCATTCTTAGTTGTTCGGAAGAAATGTAAACGGGACTAGTCGGTCAATGATGCAATAGAATACTTATATATATATATACACATACGAAACTCAATAGAGCTTACGCATATGATTAAGAGAAATTCTCGTTCATACGTGCACTGACCAGTTAGGACCCTAAGAAACTTCCAGGAAGAATATACCATCCATTTTTGGATAAAGATCTCCTGGATTTCTTCGAAACTTCTGACCAATGTCATTTTTTGTAAAACTAACAGAATTTTTCTTCTAATGTTACGGGAATAATGCTTTTATGGACATCCTCACAGTGTCAAGATGACGTGATTAATATTACGGTCAGTTTGGTCGATACATTTTTCGGCTCTTTCAGCCTCTTTAAACTTCTCTCGCTCGTCTTTACGTGCTTCCTTGTAATTTCGTTGATACCCATGCGAGGTATTGATGAGTCACGAATCGAAAGGGCCTCCAGGAAGTCTCGGCAAAGAATGAAGAAACTCAGAACTTTGGTGTCAGAGAATGCGGTCGTCTGGTTTTGAGAATTCCTCTTTCTCTCTCTCTTTCTTTCTCCTTCTCTTTCTCTGTCCCTCTACGTTCAATCTTTTTTTCGCATGGGTGAGAATCAGAGTTTTTAATCTCTAAGTCGAACTCCCAAGAAAAAGGACAAATTAGGATCGAGGTAGAAAAAATTTACTTCTCGATTTGTTTGTAATGGATTTCGTTAGACACGGTATGCAAAAAAAAAAAATTTCAAAAACCGCCCTCTCTGTCTATGTTTTTTGGACCTTCATCCCACCTATAAACTTTTCAATTGTTTCGTTCTTTGAAGCGACTTTTTCATTCACCTTTACAAATGTAATTTTTCATTCTGTACCAAAAGGAGTACTGGTCAATATGGTAAAGGAAAATTCTCCGAACGTTCCACTCGGAGTTCATTGTTTTATGAGCATCCTTCTAATCATTTATTCCACCCCATAACTCGCTGTTTTATAATTAAATAACGTTTTTTAAACCGTAAAATATCGTAAATCCCATTAAACATTACTTTTTACATCAAATCATTATTATTTGCATGTCTCGAAGTACGCAGTGAGACAGACAAATGGTAATTTCATCGCTCGTTAATTTGTCATTTTTTGAAACTCTAATAAATTACATACTTAAAAAAGGTTACACATAATGTTCGCTTTATTGATTTTTCAATCTTACATCGCAACACTTCTTAGATTTAAAAAATGGCAGTACGTTTAACATTTGTTAGATCATTATTTTTATAAAAGTATGTAATAATGGAGTACGAATTCCGAAAAATTATTGATCTTGAATTCAGTGATGGTTGAAACAATATGGAAACAATACAACAGAATGATAACGCCTAGAACTAATTTCTAGTTTTTTGTGTGTGCAAATGTTGTTGAAAATGAGAATTCTTTTCTCATGTCAAGCAATTCACATCTCCATTAGTTTTTCTTATAAATTCATTCATGAAGAACGTGATAGACCGGACTGCTGTATTACCTCAGAACACACCTCTGAATATGCTGCTGTTTAAATATGTACAAACATCTGTTTCGTTTTGATTCGAATGGAAATTATCAACGTCATACGAAAGAGTTTGAGTACATGAAAAAAATCGAATTGTCATTTTTTTTCTTTTCCGATATGTATTGTCGAAAATTACGTACGTAAAAACTTGGAAAAAATATATTGCGACACTTGTGTAAACGCCAATTGGGAATATACAAACTGTTATTCGAATCTTTGGCACTGTTATTTCGATAATAACGCGGATATGGTATTATTATTATCAACATTAGCGAAAACATTAGAAACGAGATATTCGAATGCGTACTAAATACTTTTTTAGTTTGACAATTATTCTTGATTATTTTATACATTTCATGGATAGAAATTGATCTGAATATTCGAGGGCACTGGAAGCGCGAAATTCACACAAAAAATAGGGAAATGAGGGGCAAAATGGCCCTCTTAGGAATTCAGCACGTTTTTTTTATGAACAAATGGTTTTTCAACTATTTTTCATTCACAAAATTCATTCGCTTTTCATATTTCTTGTATCTTGCAAAAAAAAAAAAACATTTGGGGCAATGTAGACTCCTCACCGGATACAGCAAAAATCTATAATTGACAATTCTGAGAAACTAGTGATGCAGACATTGTAATTGAACGGTTCCCGAATTAATTATGAACTCCGCAATATAAAAAAGAAGAAATAAAGCCAAGTTAAGACTCTCTCAGATGAAATGAAAAAATTGAATGAGGCCCATTCTCGGATCGACGCTGACTCGTTTTTTTTAACGACTTTGATGATGATGATATTGTTTGTCCGAGCCATTTTCATAAACAGTGAAAATGAAATAATTATCTCTTAGCAGTTTGACAATTTTATTCATAACTTCGGTCTTTAGCTTCTACAAATTTCTCGTAAAATTTGAGGATTTTCAGTTTTGTTATATTTCTCCAACTCCATTATGTTTTTTGCTTATCACTTTTAATTTATTCTCCAATAGCGTGTAAAAGCTTACACGAGAACGATGAGAACATAGTCTGAGTTCGAAGTCAAAATTTTATAAGTTTTATAAAATTTCATTTCAAAACCACTTTGCTAGAGAATTTGGAGTTTCATTAGAGTCCATTTTACCCCATGTGGCCACTCGCTTCGCATTTTTCTTTTACTTTTTTGGATTTTCGGAAGTTGTTTAGTGTACACAGATTATAAATAATGATTACGACAATCTCATAAGAATTTGAAATATTTTATATTTGACAGACACACGAACTAAATCACTTCCTGATTATTTTTGTAAGTTATTTATTGTAAGTGCATTGAAAGTATAAATAGATCTTAGGTAAAGATGTAAATATTCAGAAAATTTGTTTTCACTCATTATATTTAATATTCCCAAAATTTATGGTCTCTCAAGAATTTGTGGTACGCTTCTCCGTGCGCAGTGTCGATTTCTTATACAGAGACTGCACTTTTACTCACTTGGACTGCAGCAGACACTGTACTCAGCCAACTCATGACGCATTAATGCATCCAAATAATGGATGCAGCTTATACAATTGAAAGGAAGAGCAAATGAACTTTAATTATAAATCATTACAAATAAATTACTTGCAAAACGTAGTATTCCTCAGAAATTCTTGGAGCTTTTCCATCTGTTAAAAATTCGTAACTATCGACGATTAAAATTCTTATATTTTCGAACAACTTTGAAAATAAAAGTATCAATGTTTGTTAACTTACTTATCATTTAAAAACCGAATGACATTGAAATCTGTATTTATTTATACATCACAGGTTGTAGATAAAACCTAGTCACACTGGAAATCTTTATTATTATTTTTTGAAATATTTCGTCTTGAAAATATAAGATTTTTTCTTTCTGCAGAATTTCTGGGTTTAAATTTTGCATTCGTTGCTGATGCTTTGAGTGAAATATCGGGTTCACAAGTGTGTTAACTTTATGAGGCCCAATTGTAAAATGTAAACCAATGGGACCAGCAGCACATTCGATAAAACTGTTGACAATCCCCGGCCAAACAGAAAACTCACCGGAGGGTAAAAATAACCGTTTCAAATGTTAAATAGCACGAACATGATCATCGAACTACAATCACACTTATGAAGATGAAGAAAATTTTCGATTATTTGTTAGTAAATATGTTACAAAAAAAAAATTTCCAACTTCCATCGATGAATTTTGTTTACAATGATATCCGAAATCGATAAAGATTTCGAAAATTTATCATTGCATTTCTCAATAATCATACATTGCACATTTTTATGAAACTGTATAAAACATTATAGAATGATAATTAAGACAAATTTAACATTTTCTCGAAAACCAACAGTTTGTACGGAAAATAAAGAAAGTCATGTTATTTCATAAATCATGACTTTCATAATGATTCTGTGCCAGGCTGGCTCTATAAGTCTTGACCAAGTAAATGTGTCGATCTATCTCGAGCACGAGTAAAAAGTGATTTGACGGTTCCAACCACCTTCGGAAGTCCGAAAGATGGCACATTACCGGCTTACATGTGGGCATGTGTTACATTAATTTGAGTTAAACGAAGATAAATAAAAAGGTAAAGTTGCGTCGTTCGTGCTACCTGTGTACACATAGATAAAAAATATAATATATGCTCACTATTGTATTACGGAAAAAAGAGAAGAAGAAGAATAGGCAGAAAAAGAGGAAGAACATGAAGATGTGACGCGCGCGCTGTTGACCGTGCGAGCAAAAGTTTCAATTGGCCCGCGTAGCACATCGGCATCCCCACTCTGGTCTATAAGCGTCCAATCACGAGGCCAATTGGGATAATGATTGTTACATTTGAAACGTATAAATGTCCCGATAGAAACCCATTGAATGTCAGTTCTTGTTTCGACTCTCTCAAAGTCACAAGATAATTTATCCGGGTCAAACATAGACGATCATTTTTGAAACGCTGCAAAGGTGAGTTACTAAATCAAAAGTTTCCTTTAATCCCCTTTCCAGCTGTCAGACTTTAGCTCCTTTCGCCAAAATGTCAATCATTTTTTTTCGGTTAAATGATATCATTACATCAGATCGTTAATAACATACAAATAACGTTGTACAGTAAAATTGCATTTTCGATTTTAGAACGACCGATTTAAATTAAATTAGTACACATGTAACTCCGTGACGAACTTTATAGCAATTTGAAGCAAGGTGATTCAATTTAACATTTCAAATGAAGGACATTTCTCATCACATTAATCAATTGCTTCAGTAAAATTATTCATATTAATTATCCAAAAAATATCCTCAATTTGTTAATTATTAATGAATTAATTCTTTTGATATTTTATGAAAAATAAATCTTTAATCATTTTCGTTGATTCGACATAGTAATGTCAAGATTTTAGAATGATTAACCAATTTCTCGACTAGTTTATTAATATTTTATTTTTTACATGATCGTATTATATCTGTTAAACGAATGAGAAAATACCTAAAAAATATTTCTGTTTAAAAAAATTGCCTGTTTCTTCTTAATCAACAAACTTCGTTCGTAGTCTAAAAACCTCCATCAGTAATGTCATCGAGACAGCACAACGTTATACTTTCGCAATGAAAAGTTTTTAAAAGATTAAAATGTAAAGTTTTTTTCGGATTATACAATCGTCGACTAATTTGGTACGATTCGTTTTCTCAAAATGTACAAGAAGTCATAATAAATTCGTCAGAGACTATGTAGTAATTTATACATGGATTCAATTAATCTTGACATTAGAGGCATACAAAAAATGCCATAAATATTTTTCTCTTCTCTCTATTCTGACCTACGATACTATGGGTCGATCGTAATCACTGATGAATATGTATTTTACGACGTCCATCATGTACGTGTATTCCCCAGAGAAATCTTGCTGCCTTTTTGAATTTACCGCCCTGTCGCACACGTAGGAAATGTGATAAAATGTGACCAGTTTGAATGAACGCGAGACCAAATATGCCTTCATAAGTAAATATCGATATATTGATTCTGGTTTCACATTTGTTCCGACATTACAGAAAAATACTTTTTGGAATTAATCTGATAAAATGGTACATATTTTTTGTGCCTTTTGCTTTGATTTAATTTGAGTGCAGGGTTGTCTTATTTATTTCTATATGTCCTTTTTCATATACACACAAGCATTATTTCATGAGAGAAAAAAGTGATATATGGAGAGAGAGAGAGAGAGAGAGAGAGATGGAGATTCGTATCTACAACGTTTCATTCCCTCTCTCGTGAAACATCCCCCGCCTTTTTCTTTCAATTGTAATAGCGACATGTAATCTTCTTCGCTCAGTTTCATCGCAGTCTTGTATGTTCTTTAGGCCGGATATCGTGTCATGAAATAAATACACGGAAGAACTTAGCTTTTTGCACGTGAAAAATCTGAATTTTGATTATAAAATATTGTGATCTAATTGACCCTTCGTAAAAATAGAGAAAAAAATTAAAAGAATCTTGTGATTGATTCCAAAGTTTTAAAGTTTCGTGCCAGAGCTGTTTGAACTCGTGGGTTCAAATTTTGTGGAATCTTTCTATTGACTCAACTTTACTTGAGTTCTAATATCTTCACTCTGGCGAATGATGAAATAAAACCTTTTTTTTCAACATTTTTCTAGCAATTCACACAAATAGAAATCTATCAAAAAATCATTTAGGATTTTTATGCAAATTATTTTTATCACAGAACTCTTACACCACTGCAAAAAATATGTCAAAAATTGAAGAACGTGAAACGTAAAAAGCGTCGTTCAAATCGTAGTGATTACGTATATAGGTAGGTCACTTCCACATGGGATACCCGCTATACGTGTAGTCGGAGTGGTTCCTTATATATATATATATATATATATATATATATGTCTATACTACCACGAGGTACGATTGCATCATCGTGTTTAGTCGCCCAGGCAGTCAATCCTCACTTTTCAATGGTCCTCTCATTCTGAAACGAGACTTTCAACTGAAACGGTGCATCGTTCGTGATTCTGAACATTTCAACAAACAATCTTTAAAGTATCAGTTTATCAGTGTTTCAACTTTTATATCTTTAAAAACAAAAACTATATCATTTTTTAAATGTTCGCTGTGGATATCGTTGGAAATTTCATACATCGAGGTACGTGTGTGGAAAAGTGAATATTGTAATAGAAAAAAAAATTAAAAATTCCTCCAAAAAGACAAATTTTTTTTCTCGGTGTTGTAACAACCTTTGAAATCAGTCATTTTTGAACTCTTCATTGACCACATTTCTCTGTGATTTATTCAAATAAATAAGATATTTTAATTATACTTTTTTAAAGCAATAATCGTGCAAGTTCAGCGAATCTGACACCGTTATTTTCATTTTTTGATTAGGCACCCATTTTTCTTTAGATTCAGAGTACCCTAAATAAGTGCATTTATAAATAAGTTAATCAAAGTAAATTTCATGGTATCATTTGACAGATAGTTTTTTACATTGACCAGACTATCAAACTTTTACTTGATAAAACACGATTTTTACGAAACTAATGACATTTACTTTCAAAAAAACTATAGGCAACGATAATTAAATAAGTATTTCATTATAATAACGTAAGAAAAAGCGTCTACTTGCAAAATAAAATTCTGGGAAAGTGAATATTTCATTAAATGTCAAAATCCTATCCTAATGTTTCATGTAAATTCTGGTTGCGCCATTTTCATTTTCATTATAAACAAATTTGCACGTATTTAAAAAAATAACATACGGACATAATTACATGACACGTAAAATTGTAAACGTTCATTCGGAAACTTCGACAAAAGAATTTAGATAGCGATCGTATCTGATTGAAATTACAATGCTAGGTGTGGAGGGATTTGTTTTTCTGGGTATAAGACCCGTGGCAGTCGATGGAAAGATGCTGCGGGTCACCTGCCTGCCGATCTCGAAATGTATAGACGCACGCGCTGCACGCGCATAGTTATTCGCGCAGAAATTCGGTCCTGAAAAAACCCGCCTCGAGACCACCGGCGACCGTAGCGTCGAAGAAGAGACAAAAAATACCAGGAAGGACAAACTCGTGCGAGTGGCATGAACGACGTTGGCGTTCGTGCCTCACGGTCCTTCGAAATTTTTTCTGTATTCTCTTTTTTGTCTCCTTTTTCCAAGCTTTACTTATACCGATCCCCATCTCTTTTAACCGGTAACAACGTACCACGCTGCTATTATAGGTTCTCGCTGGCTATGATGTCAGCGGGCCAAGAGGAACTGCGTCTTGGAGTGCCATAACTCTAATCCTTTTTTCAAACGCAATCGGACCATCCAATTTGTGAATAGAGAAGAACCACGTTTCTAGTGTGAGCTCATCTCTCTCATTTTTTTCTCTCTTTCTCCCTCTCTCCGTCTCTTTTTTTCTCTTTCTGCTTCTCATACTTCTTTTCTCGCGCTGAATATGCGGAATTCTCGTTTTTTTCCGTCTCCCATCACAGATCTGCCTAACGAAACAAGCTTCCGATACCAAAATGGTCACTCTAACGAACTTGCCACCATATTCGCGGTTTGTGATCGAAGTGTCAATATAAAAAACTCACCGATCAATTTTCACCACATTGAAATCATTTCTTATTTAAACACTTTTGATTGACACCTTTTTTACCTTCGTTAGAATCTTGACTTCGTTCTTTACCTTCGTTAGAATATTCCTTTCTTTTGGTACTTTTCAATATTTCCCAATTAAGTGCCACGAGCTACTACTCACTTTTTCAATGTTGAAAAAAAAAGTTTGAAAAAAAAAAAAACAGAAAAAAAAAAGATCCAAACCGAATCTTCGATAAAATTAGCCCCGCCCCGTTTACTGATTTATTCAAAACGCCCAAAAATAGTATGGCGTTTTGATGTGTTCATTTACTCAGATGTGGGGCCACGAAAGTGTTTTAAATTGCCAGGCCCCTTTGAAACGCAATTACGATAAGGCTCAAGTTGTTTTACAGCAGACAGATACAAATAAACTTGAAGATTATCATGCATTTATGAATGTGTAATGTCGCAGAAAAAAAATACACAAACTTTTGATGTTAAAAAAAGAGTCAAAGTTTTTTAATGGACAATCCTCTCTTGGAGGCTCGTCGGAATGATATAATTGAGACTCTCTATATGCAACGACATTTCATTGCCTTTGATGATTCTGTAGACAGACTCGGGTGACCGTCCTTTACTCACACTCTCGAAATTCCTTCTCCGATCTCGCTCCCTCACCGACATGGACCCAATGAGCGCAAGATGTGTGACTCACTAAATGCTCACTGAGAGATAAAGAGAGAGAGTGTTCGTTACGACTTGTGCATCAGTGGGTCGTACGATAATTCTCGTTTGAATCGGTTCCGACCGAAAGACGTCACGAGTAAGCGGATGTGAGCGAACGATCATTATAGTTATATAGCTTATAATAAAGGGTATAGAACGAAAAATCTGATGATCGGAATGACGGGCGACATTTCTAGGCTAGCAACAAACCCATGGAGAGGCACTCGTAGCACGAAATATAAACACACGTCCGAGTCACGCACAGGTTTAACAACAGCTTCGATCTTATCATTCATTTATCCGATTGCGTATGACCTACGTGTGCGTATGTGTACAGCTCATATGTCCGAACCTTTTTTTTTTTTACTATTACTTTAACCTATTGTAGGCTTTACTAAGCACTTGCTGTACAGATTGGCAAAAAAAACCAACAGATTTTTTCTTACATTGCTTAAAACGGGTCCGATTGTTACAATAATTTTTTCAACTTTTTGTGTCTAGCATTCAAACTTTGTACTTTTAGGAGACGCGAAAGAAATGCCCTCTCATAATTTGGCAGTTCTCATTTTTTTTCTTTCATATCATACATCGTAGGATTTTTGAAAATTTCTAAAACCGTGTTTGAAAAATGAAAAAAAAAAATACATTAATATTGAACATTGTTTTGCTTTTATAATATATAGTAAAATGGATGTATGACGAAAATGAGAATATTTTTATTCTACATATTGAATGAAAAAACCCGTGCATATTGCATCAGAAAATTCTCACCGAATTTCCACTTTTCTCGTGTATAATACGTCGTGTTGAAAAATGGTCCGATATGTATAAAAATTGATACACTTTAAACAGTTTTTATTTCATTAACCAAGAATTTATTTAATTTATTGAAATTAATAGAACGGAAATGCTAAGCATGCAATGAAAATAACGATTTTTCTTTTTTCCAGATGCAACTTTATTTCGTAAACTGTTTGGTGGGATTCCTCGTGGTGGTGGCCACTTTTTCCACTACGTCAGCTCGCGTACCTTCCTTTTTTGGCACACTGGCTGAACAGCCTGAAAATGTCGATACCAATGGAGCGCTTGGCAAGCCGCTCCTAGAAGAGCCCACTAATGAACTTAATCTGGTTGAAAATTTACCACTCAAAAAGACGAATCAAAAAAAGAAAAAGGTGAGCATGAAAACTGAATGTTCTAAATCTTTAGGTGTCTGAAAAAAAAATTAAAATCTTGCAATTATGGTTTATCCTCAAATTCTTCCCTTAAATTATTCACTATTTGATTGATTTTTCACGAGTTATCAGCAAATTAAAACGACAAAATATATTCCTGTTCAATTCTTAACAAATGGCATTTTAATAAATTAATAATAATTGCTTTTAACACTCACGTTTCCACAAATCAGCTATAGAATGTGCTGTGCTACGAATTTGTCCTTTTTTACAATGTAACGCGCATGTTTTATTTTTATTTCTTCTCATCGCTTATTAATCATTATATTGAAGAAAATACACTATGTTAAAATGACATAAATGAACAGGAAATCATTTTTTATACTTTTACTTTAAACGTTTATTTCTTTTTTATGGGTAAATTATTACGTAGCGTATATACGAGCCATATATTTCATTAATTTATAAAAATCTATGTTCGTTATTTGCAGCGGATACTAAGGAAATATGTGAATGTAGAGTTGGCAGAACCACTTGAAGGTGTGGTAATCGAGGAAGGGTAAGTGTCAGAATAATTAAAATTTCATTGAACCTTTACAGCCATGTACGAACTTGTAATATTTTATTTAATGTTTTTTTGTTAATCCAGACAATCATACACGCTTTCGTGTGCAGTTCAAGCCCATCCCGAAGCATTTATTCATTGGGTTCGCGGTGAAAATCTACAAGAGGAGGTCCGTCATGTTCAGTTTAGACAATTTCATTTGTGTTAATGAACTTAGATTTTTTTTCATAATCAATTCCATTAATAATGATGATTAAATTGTAAAATTTGATTGCAGATTGCAAAAATCTTGGAAACAAGCGTAGCCGGTGATTCTCCACAATTAGATCCGAACAGAGTCGCTCACAGTTATTCGAAATATGTAATCGATTGCGCGAGCAAAAAAGACGCAGGACCTATCCACTGCGTCGGTATCGCTGGTTCACAAGTCTCTTATCAGTCAACGAACATCATCATCGAGGGTAAGCAATTCGACTTGAATTATATTTCAAATAACGTCACGAAATTCTCCAAAATATAAAAAGCACAATACATTATCACTTCGATTCAAATTGTTCTCCTCAATTATTTGTCGAGATTAATATTTTCTTCACTTTTTCCGTGCGGTACAATTTTGTTTTGTTTTGTTTCTATCTGCAGAATTATCTCACATTGTTGTATTTTTCTTCCTATCACTAGCAAGCAACAAAAGTTTACCACCAACGTGCAGTTCGATACGAAAGCCGGTGATAACGTCGAATTTAGGTGCAGTACTATCACTTATTGGATCGACTGTTGTAATACCATGCAAAGCTGAAGGTTTCCCCCAACCCATGACCCGATGGTTCGATACACAGGGCATTGATGTGGCCGTTAATACACACAATGATCGTTACATGGTTCTCCCAACCGGTGAATTGATCATCAAAAATTTGATATGGGATGACATGGGCGAGTTCAAGTGCGTAGCCAAATCGGTCACGGGAGATTTTGACATCATCGAGACATTCGTCTATCCCTTGGTATGTGAATTTTACATTTGTTTTTCTCAGGATGTGATCCCTTCGAAAAAAAAATCACAAAGAAATTTCAACTTCAATCGAACTTTCGAATGAAATTCAAGGTGATGTACCAGTTGCGTGAGCACGATAAACAAAACTAAGATGTAGATACACGTCATTCTCGGGAATCCTTTTGATATTTTGAGAAAAATAAAAGTTACACGTTGTTCTCTGACGAAAGAAGAACAACGTGTCACTGTTATATTTTTCTTGACACAATAAAACTCTCTCCGAAAACAAAATGCAACACGATTTTTATCGACTTAACGACTGATGGATCACCAGAAGAACAATTTTTTAGAACACGTGTTTTCAAAATTTCCATTCAAGATACAAAGAAATTTTTTTTCACTTCTTAATAACGATTCATTATTTTAAACCATTTTTGATTCTCTTCTAGATAATGAAATCTTCACACAATGAAACTTTATTGATATAAACTTTTTTTGATTCCTTGATATTTGCTGTATTTTCCTTTAGCACTATTTTGACTTACGAACTTTTGGTTTTTTATTTCTTTTTTAGGCCAAGGGAAAATGAAAAATGTCGTTTATACATGACCCGAACAGAAAACAAGGATAAAAGGACCCTGACAGAGAAAGGACAAAAAATCGAAGAAGAGAAAACGAAATGGGAAACTATTTGGCTATCGAGAGTACTTTCAATCACCTGTTCCTAGTTTTTTTAAATTATAGCTGACTATGCTAAAAAAATTGTAAGGTGCCGGCTACGATTTTTGTACAATTACGTGCAAATAAGTGCTACTTATGATCTAGTCACTAAGTGTTATGTGAACTTTATAAATTAAGGCCGGAGCAATATAGTCAGTGATTCAATTATTGTTTACGCTCGTGATACATTCCGCTTCGTATATATTCCGTTCTGGACTATATGTTGTACGCAAAAGTTGCCAATTTCTTTATTTCTTCGCGTACAACCATCCAACACATCTATTGCCTTATTATTTTATTATTACTATAAATATTATATTATAATATTAATATCGTTGTACGGCTTCATCCTTTCTATGATTATGCGCGGAGCGCGATGTATTTCATCATCTGAAATATTCAGGTTCGCCAAAACTGTGTACTTACCGATGAATAAACGTATTTTTGTCATATTGTCAATCGTTTACATACTCTTTTCCTTACCGTTTTTGCTTATTTTCAGCTCCCCCTTCTCCTTTAACCAGTTTTCGATGATGAACCCTAAGACGGGGTCGAAAATGATGCCAAAATTCTCTTTAGCATAAAATGTTCCTCGTATGCGATAATCAGCTTGAGTTGAACACCGTTTTCGTAATTGTTTTAATACCAAAAACAATCATGTGTAATAAAGTCCCATTTCTTTAAAATTCTATGATTAAAACTCTATGAAACGAACAATAGTTTCGAAAAGATGAAAAAAAAAAGATGTTTTTCACTAAAAAATATTGTCGATCTCGTTTCAGGCGGCGAAGAGCTAATATATTTTCGTCCGATATTTGACTGTTTATGTTTTTTTATGAACTCCTGATTTTCCAGAACGATAGAATATCAATGATTTGTAAATTTGAAAAAATCAACTTGGAATTTAATGAAATAAAAAACGGATCGTCACCTGATAAAGAACATAATTATTCGTCGGAATTTCATTCACGTACTGCAAAAATGTTATAAGTCAGCATGTTTTGGTTGAATTGTAAAGATTTGAATAATCAATTCTTTGTCGATGCAGAAAAAAAAAAGTTTGTTTACTTCTCTAAAAGAATGCATTCGTTCCGCCTAAATGAAAAGAAAAAATCCAATCAATTGAAAAGTTTAGTCTTTCTTTAAAATATCTATTTTCATTAACACATTTTCATTGACTAGATGTTCGGAGATTTGTTCTTAAACCTTGCCGATTTCACATCATAATTTGTAGCAATGAAATAAGTCAATGTTATTCGTTATGCAAAATGTAACTTTGTGTCTATTATTATTTCTTCGCGTGATTTGGGTTCTTCTCTGAAACGTCGTATATATTAATATTCATTATTGAAAAAAAAATATATATGACGTCGAAAATAAATAAATGTAGTAACAGGGTAGAATTATTTTCGTTTAATTTTGACTAATATTTTCTTTGTTTCTTCGTTTCTTTAATTGCGAGTCTTTACACTTCAGAGAGAAATACAGTATACGCGTAAGGTTCTCCTGTTTGCTACATAACCGTCATCTATTATAAAGTTCTTGTTTATTTTTCATTTATTTATCTTTATTTTTTAATTTATATGATATATTTTCTAAACAATGATAAAACAGCTCACACACGTCACATACAATTCGGGCTTTAATATTCCATGACGTTTTGTTTTAATTTCAATTTTTGTTGTTTTCTTCTTGTTTTAGTTTCTTCTTTATTATTTGTTTTTTACATTCGTCTTCGTCGTTGCCAGATAATCCACGACACATCGTAAACGAAAAAGCACACTGATCGACCAGCAAACAAACCTTATCGCAAATCACTAGTGGAAATCGTTCGTTGAACTCGTGTCACAGACCGAGCTTTTAATATTTACCACTCACGTTGGCAATGTCAATATATTTTCGCTCATATTATTAATTTATTTATTAATACATGATGTAAATCGTATATCCATGGTTATAATTTTTTTTGCTTTCCTTTCAAATAATGAAACAAGCGATAAATGACAGTCAATGATACGAGCTCTTTGAATCGAATATCCCTAAGTTTATTTTAAACTTTCCGGTATGCTTGAAAATTCAAGTTATTGAATCCATAGTTAATCGATTACAAACACTAGCAGACGTATTTATATATTTCCTTATATTTGTATTTAATTTACGCTTATTTTTTGCTTAATTTCTCATCTCGTTATACGACTCAGAAGAATCGTTAGCAGGAGGGTTCGATCGACAAATTGCATTACGGATACATTGTTAATATTTGCTTGTTTTTTCATCTTCTTCACATTATAGTTCTTGTTGCTATAGCATCAAAAGACACTTGTCGTAGAAACGCAAGAAGAAGACAACTCGCAATAGCGAGTACTGTACAAAGGAGGGAAGTGAGAAGAGACTAAATGGATAGAAATCAAGATGGATTCACATAGTTAGATTCAAACACTCCAGAAAATCGATGGGACTGCAGAGGAAAGAAACTACGATTGAAAAATCATCGTATGCGATATTGAAGGATTACAAGATCGTCGTTAAATCATGGTTGAGAAAACACAGGCAAAGAGACATAAAAATAAATCGTGACGAAAATAATCGGCGAAAAAAATGGTCTCATCTTCTCGAATGGCCAGCTTCGATCACACGAAATGTACAAACGCAATATAAAATTCTTAACTTCGGTAGAAACGCTCGTGACGCGAATATTTACCAAATAGCATTTAAGAGGGTGTAAAAAACATTTTATCTTCAATACATGATCGCAATTTCTGAGTTACCAATGAAAATATTATTTCTATAAAACGGTAACGATTTTTATATTTCCGCATATTGCAAATATCCAAATAAGGAAAGTATAGACATGAACTATGAAGAAAATGTGCACTTCATTGCACTGCAATAACTATAATTTCGAGGATGTTTTTGCAAAATTGTTCGTAAGGACGATATTCGAATATGAAAATCGTTTTTTGTTATTTTTTCGATTGTGAATCTACATGATGGTACTTGAAGGGCGATATTCAAGCTGAGAGAAGAGCAACCTCAATAAAAACTCGTTTGATCGAAACGTCACCATAAATAAATTGTCTCAGAAAAAAAAGTTCAGTTATATGAATAAAAAATCTGTGTACATATGAATGAACGAAAACAAATAAATAGAACGACTAATAATATCGATTCCAATAAGACATTCGATAAGTGTAATAATGTACCTCGAAATCACTTCACACGACGCAATATATTCGAGAACAAACGAGAAAAACCACATAATGGACGTTCTGCATAGATCATGTTTAGAAAATCAATTCTCAATAAATATATATTTTTGTATATATATATATATGTATATGTGCATATATATTTGTATTCATAACGTTAATAATATGTATATGTATATATATACACATATATGTAATTAAGATGCGGGTTCATGTAGATATATCTATGCAAAAGTTACAATTATTTACAGCAATTAAAGGATCATTAATTAATGCTCTTTCGGTTCAGTCAAACTTTTTCGTGTGTTTTACCTTCCTCTGGGCATCAGCCTCATCTTCGACGCCGTAAAGGTGATATCGGTGCTTCATTTCAGTTGCCATAGACTTTGTCAATCAATTTAAAGCGGAGAACAAACAAAATGGATCAAAAAACAGAAAGAAAAAAAGAACAAACAATTAGTATTGTCGCTTGAAGAAAAATTATAAAACCAAATAAAATAAGAAAATAAAAGGAAAACGCGTGAGCTACAAAGTGAGGTACACACGACTAAAGATAGAAATCCCAAGAGACGTGGGCAATGGAAATTTGTCGTATTCTGTATCTCTCTCTCTCTTTCTCTTTCTCACTCTATGCCTCTCTCTCTCTCTCTCTCTTTCTCTTTTTTCCACCTCCTACTTGTCTTTTAACTTAAGTCTAGACTCACCAAACGCGAGCGTACTCTCTTCGGCAGATCTTCATTTAGACTGTATATTTGATTGCGATTCACAGTCAGTTCAGAGCCGTCCTCGAAGATGACCTGATTTTGAAACAGATAAGAAATATGATATTTTTTGTACATAAATAATTAAAAAAAAAAGCCGGTAGCCATTCGGTATGAATAATAATAGAGAGCAAATTATGGTCAGTACAACAATTCTGTTCATAAATAACTCTATGGTGAATATTTTTATTTCAAAATATCTCTCATTTTTAATGGGGGAAGAGTCAAATAGTTCTGGACGGCAGGTAATGCCGAAAGTTTCATTTCTAGACGCTAACGCGCAGTTAGATCATTTTTAATAAAAGGAAATAATGTGGAAAGCATAGTCGACTAATATTGGACGATTTTTTAAAATAATCTAAATGTGCATAACTCTTTCCTAACTCTGTCGGTAGATGAACTATATTCTCAAAAGGATCAATCATTCTTACAGTTGTTCTATTAGTTATTATTGTGGTTTGAGAAATAACCACTTTTCTCAAGTTGAATGCAAAGAGCTCATACTTTACATTCTTGTATCTCTGAAATTAAAACGCTCAATTTTTACAGAAACTTCGTCAAGTGTTTGTTCGTAATAGAAAATAGAAAAAAATCTGTCGAAAAGTTTCGAAGTTCAAAGTTTGTACAATATTTGACTATTAAGATCTTGAATACAGGACGCTGGATCTTTTTGAAATTTTGCACATAGTTTCATAATAGAAATCTTAATTTGTCGTCAGTTTCTTCTAAAATTCAGTAGAAAAACACTTTCAAGAAACGAGTATTTCAAGATTGAATAGAGTTGTACTGGCAAATGATGTGTTAAATATTTTATAGAAAATATAATTTTCGGGTAACTTACACTGTACAATACTTTGTGATTTTGTCCTTCAAAAACTCCTTCATAAATTTTATCGTCGGTCCAATTGACCGTCACAGCCGCACCGATCTCTGGTGGATTGCCAGGGTCATAATTCTAATGAAACAAAATGTAAAAAAAACTGAGTTTCGAGCTCTTCCAACGTATTATGAAATTCACGCAAAGAATGAATAACTCACCGTTATATCCACAGGGAAGAGATCGTCGCTAAAACTATTGTCATTGAATGCGACCATGTAAAATAATGTATCGCGAATAGCGATCACTTTGGCCTTGTAATAACGAGTATTACGATGTTTCGCCCACACGATTTCGCCCTGACGAATTTTCGGATTTTTATCCTTCCCGTTGTAGTGGCCGTGGCAAGTTATCTGCAACAAGACACATTCCAGTTTTTACATATAAAGAACGTTATGGTATCGCGGTGTTTTCACAGCCACGAACGTATTTTACAATGAGAAATGTGTGAAAACGCTTCTTTCCATTAATTGACGGGTTTGCCATTTAAGAATTTTTTTTTTTTGAAAATTCGACTATTCTTGCTTCATCTTGATTAAGATTAAAGGAAGAAAAAAAGTTAAAGGATAATGCTGAGTTTTTGGTTATCGACATTGAAAGAGAAAAAAAAACGCATTTTCCTTTTTTCTTCAAAAATATGTAAACAATTTGTATGAAATTTCGACGGTGATAGATTTTCTTGACGCATTTTCTTTATTTCGTATAAAATACGTAAGCAATTTGTATGAAACTTTAACTTTGTATGAAATTGCTTACGTATTTTATACGAAATAAGGAAAATGCGTTTTTTTTTAAATATCGGCAGAGAGTAAGATTATACCTTAAGTTCTTTTGAGTTGTAGGCAGGTATAACGAACGTCGCGCCAGCAACTAGACCACAATAAGGATGGAAAAGAGCGTCGCAATCGTGACAACTGATAGAAGCACCACTGGTTTGTCCACAACAGCAGCACTGTTGTTTGACTGTAGCCGAATTCATCGTCAGTACGTTAATCGGATCTTTGTTTATCGGATCTTTGAATGTGACACCTGGTATCAAGAGAGCGCAAAGCATGTGAGCCCATCGACTGTCGCTGGTTCGTTTCAGTGCACCACCACGCATTGGACATAAACAGCATGACTGGAAAAAAATAATAATTATATTTAAAACTCCATTTTTCAATCGCTGGTTAAATTTTAAAATTGGAAATGGAATAAAAAATTTTATGTTTGTCTTGACACTTCCGTAAAAAACATTTCATCGGAATGTTATTTTGATTCATAAGCTTAATTCTTGTGAAAGTTTCATTAAAAACGGTTCAGTACTTTTTTCGTGGAAAAGAACTAACCACATTTTTGCATTGAAGATTTATATTTATATAAAGATTAATGTATTCATGCAAAGGCAATAACTTACGGGGTTCATCCTGGCTTTACATATGTCACATGCCCAATTCGGCAGGTCACTTGGTAATACTGTTATACCGTAACAAGATGCGTGCACGGTTACATGACAACTACGACAGCTCAAAAGTTTGTCGTTTTCTGGCTCGACGCCTTGTTCTTTGGAGTTTGCAGCAAATAACGTTGACGAGACCTGTGAATCCGAAATGAAAAATAATTATTAATTCTTTAAGTACATCACAGAAATTTATGTCAAGAACTTCTTTACACTTGAGCTTTTTCGTTTTTGTTCTATTTTCAGGCTTAATTTCGTGCTAATGGCAGTAATTACTTGAAATTATGATATAGACAAAAAGATTGATATTTTTATCGCTGTAAACATTTCATTATTTTTTAACTTGGCACGTTAACGAAAGATAATGTGAAAAAGCGATTTTCTTACCCATATTGGTGAACTTTCAGGTAAAACTGTAGGTTTGCAATATTTCCAATCTGGTGGCATTTGTCGACTGCCGCCACTACTCGTCGAGGTAAATGCAGAACACACGGCACAATGTGATACCTGTGCACTCCAGTAATCATTGAAAGCTTGTAACAGATCAAGCTCCGGATTGCTAGGAAATAACATTTCGGATATGTGCCCTGGTATTGGTGAGTAATTGTTCGCTGTTGGTGTTTTAACAGTTTCGTGACTAAAGCTTTTATGATGATGAGTTACAGGCAATGTTTGTTCGACAGTAAGAACAGGAGGTTGCGATTCCAAGGTTGTCTCGACAGCAGGAAGTTTTCTTTCTTTTTCTTTCATTTTTCTTTTGTTAACCCTCGGTTTCTTTGTTTTAGGTATTATCGATTTTGCGCAGGTACCACTCGATGATACAATATTTTGAATTTGTGTTCTTACACCTTGATTGTCACCTGGACAACCATTATTCCCGGGAAGTGTCGAAATAAATTTGGGCTCTGATCTTTCTGTATCAACGTGTATGATGTCTGGCTCATTCCTTTGCTCTCTGTTATTACTGTTGCTGTTGCTCGTTCTACTGTAATTGCCAAAACCGTAGACTTCCGCTCGCTGTTCGTTTCTTGCACTTGTTATTCCGAGAGCACTACAATTCAACATGCTCGCGGCCACCCGATCATCAACTTGTGTAGCGATTGAACACGTCTGTGATTTTTCTTGTTCGCCCCCATATACGTTCGAATTTCGTGATAAATTCTCAATAATTGATGGCTTGATGAATTTCGTGGGCGCTCTCTTGCGCGGTTGTCTACCCGCTGTCTCGGATGTTTGTTTAACCGCCGGAGCGGCGTTTTGTGTCGGTGTTCTTGTGGGTATAGGCACGAAAACTGGAATTGAAACGTCATTTTTGTTCCTGATCTCAACGTTACTGATTCTTCCTGGCACTGTAACCGGTACAACGCTCGATGCCGGATTCATTTTTGCTCCAGTAGCGAAAGGTCGTGCCGTAAGACAACCATTTTTATCGGTTTTCAGGAGCACGCTAACCAACGGGGCCGGCATAATCTGCCCATTTTGATAGACACTTATTGGCGTCTGAATGCCATCGCCAGTGATTTGTTCGTTGAAACTTTGCATTTGATTGTGCCAAGTTTTGTTGATCGTAGGATTGCTCGAATTATCAATATTTTTCGTTTCCCAGGGTTTCTTATCGACACCATAAGCAAAAGTCTGATTCATCGAACATGCGCTTATCGAAGTGTTTGGAAACGACGGTTTCGAAGCTCGCATTTTATCGAGAAGTTGCAGGTGATTACTAGTTCGTATAGAATTTACGGGAGCATCAACAGGCTCCAGCCATTCTTTACTCTCGATCGACATGCCCTTTAACGAGCCTGGATCTTTGACGGAAATTGATGAATTTGCGACATCATTGTTGCGCGTGAATATCGACGGAGGCACAAAGATGCTTGATCGGTTAGAACAAAATCTCGCGTCTTGCAATGTTGCGGTGCGTGATTGTTCATGAAGTCCCATCAAACCGTCGACAGCGTTACAAACGTCTTTGTCTGCGGTTACAGAATTTTCTGTAGATCCTGTTGTATCGGGTGGTGGAGTTTTACGCTCGTAAAGTGCAAATGGTTTCTTTAACACGCTTAAACGTGGCGCTTTTATTAAAGGTTTGCGAACGTGGACCCCAGGATTACCAAGAAGACTTGTTCCAATCGGTTTGTTAATTATACGCGATGATGGACTCGTATCAACCAACAAATCGTTTCTCGTGTTTATTGAAGATCCAGCCTCAGAAGAGTGAACCAAAGTCTCAATCGTATTCTCTTGCTTCACGAACAACGGGGCAGGTTCTTGTTTCATGGACGTTATGAAATGATCTTGTTCCAGATAATTATCAAGCGGTGGTGGGGACGGCGAGAGTGGTGTGTCTGATTCAACAGTTTCGAATTCATCTTTGACGTTAATACTATCCACAATCAAGGACTGATTTACTTTTATAGTATTCGTCATTATACTGATTTTTGGAGGATATTTTTGGGAGGATAAACTCGGCATAGCCATAAGTTGTCTCTGTACATCGGGCTCAGAAACGTCCAAAGTCTGAGTAGGACTGAATGTCGGTACTTGAGGCACGTTTTTGTTTCGTTTGTTTTTATAAACGTGTTTTTGTTTGTGTTTCTTGTGTTCCGGATTTTTAGTATTTCGCTTTCTGCGTTTAGACGTTTTGTCTGTTAATTCGGATATACCAGAAGTCGATGCATCGTCTTGCTGAGGGCTGATTAATTCTTCGGGATTTTCTGTGATTGCAGAACCCAAAAGGTCTGGACGCTGATCTTTTAAATTCGGTAAAACGAGACAAGGTACAGAATCTCCAATCATATCGAGATATTCAGTTTTTATATTCGCCGTCGATGCACCCGATGACTCCTCACCGACTACTGCTTTCACCGATAATTTCTTAGCTTTTATTTCCTTGCGATCTTTCTCAGCTGCGCCCGGTGGTTTCTTCTTCCTTTTACGACCTTTTTTACGTAAAGTCTTTTCCGTATATAGACCTGAGTCTTCCGCATCTAATTCTCCGGCTTTCACCCAAATGTCCTCTAGAACTTCCAACGTTTGTTCATCCGGCTGATCTTCGCTCTCCTCAAGCTCCAAATCTTGCAGCACTTTTTTTACGTCAGCTGGGATATCTGGACGATTCGCCAATTCGGCCATATTCACGTCCGAATTTGTGTTGGTTAAATTTTTCTTACGATGAATCGTGTGCCTCTTATTTTTTGGTGCGCTCAAATAACTTTGCGGTAATTCACCGCTGCTGTTGTTCGCGCATAAAAGATCCATTTGGGACGGTAACGGAGCTGCTGTTTGCCTGGGATCTTCTGGATGCTGACCAACATCTTCACCGCGTAGCCATAAATCGTATCTGGGAACATTTTTTTCTATATTATTTACATGATTCCCGATTTTTTTTTTTTTACTTATTCATTTATGTTAACAATGAATAATATTAATTTATGGTGGATTTACCAATAAAAAAATAATAGTATTCGGAATAAATCGAAAAATTGGCAAACCATTCATTACCTTTCTGGCTGAAATCGCTTGACGAACGTATCCATCGATATTTTAACCATATCCTTGCTGCAGGTGCACTGAGTCGCGCGTTTCCCATATTCAACCCATCGTGGCGCTGCGAAATTCGTAGATTCGGCACAATTGAAACCATGATTAAAACCTGCGTGATAACCATAGGGAAAAGTAATCATGATTTCTCCAGCTTCTTGGGTGATCTGAAAGGAAAACAAAATTTATATAATTAATTTCTTAGACTTGATTTGAACTGAATTTCACTCATTGAACCGGTAAATCCAAATCAACAAGTAGTCAAGCTTTATATTTTGTTTTTTTATAGAATATGAATATCCAAAGTTTAACGAAAGTTCCTGAGAAATATATTTTCATGCCCAGATATTCTCGAGCAGTGTATGAAGGTAATATATTTTGTAGAATTCGTATAAACATTGATTACCTTGTTGCAGGGAATTGAGTATTGTCTCAATATCTGAGGCGATATAAGAGACATTTTGTGTCTTAGAAAAGCGGAACAACTTTGATAACTACACGGGAAGAAACCACTGGCAAGCCTCTCGAGTCGTCTTCCGTGTTCCGGTGGGATAGCGTACCAAGTTTTAGGAGCACCAAAGTGCAAATAATTGATAGAATAAAGATCCATATCTTCAGTGTGCCAGGCGAAGGTAGTTTTCCACATTCCAAAATATAGGTAAGCAGTGTTGACACCGTCAATTGATATGCCATAATCTTTGTTGACGTAATCAAGAATGGTGCCTAAATGATTTATATTCCATTCTGTGACTTCGGGATCTGTTAGCGAACCAGAAACATCCGCTCCATATATTGGTGCGACATAAGTTATATTTTTCCAATATTTTCTTTCCAAATCTTCATAGTCGAAATGACGAGGCGTATTGTAACGTTCTGAGAATGCTAGTTTTTTGTATTCCTTAATTGTCATTGCTTTCTTCTGTATATTTATCTGTTGATAGAGACCCTGCTTGCCGGTCACCACCTGACATATGGGCGCTGGTATCGTCAGATCCATTTCATCTATATTGTAACCTCCTTTTCGAGGTACCCATTCCGGCGGCGGTATTACTTTTGCAAGACCAGCTTTGTGTGCTCCCTGACTTTCCATGTACTCAACATATTTAGAGAAATTTTTGAACTCGTCGTACGTCGGTCTGAAGACCTGAATACGAGGAGTACGCCCTGAACTGTTGCTCACCATTTTTCCTCAATATTTTGTCTGCAAATAAATAATAAATTGTAGAATAACTTTGATTTTTTTTTTTTATATTCCTTTTTATCAAGTTAATCATGCACCATTAACATTTGAATGTGTTTAAGATGTGTTCAAAATACTCAATCAATTTACTTCCTAAATTCTTGTTGACAAATACATAAACGTGACACAAGTATCGGCATTGTTTTGCATTTTTTTGATTTATTGTTCATCTTTTTTTCGGAGCACAGCGGATATACTCTATTACAAAATTCAGTTAAGTTGGAATGGAAAAACAAAGATGAAATAGGAAAATTTTAATTTAAATAATCGCAAACTAATTTTGGATCGTTCTGTACAGAGGGAAATCAATTATAATTATTGCAATGTTGTCATTTAATTGACAAGGAACCATTGTTTATTTATTTACAGTTGACTGAACCTGACGTTTGTTAATTACGAAAAAGTAAATACGTTGCAAACACATAAAAGTATCAACAACTGTTCATATTTATTAAATAGAAGACGATTCGATAGCATTTTTACTGATTCCAAGCATTCATCACTGTTGACAACAACAAAAGAAACATGCAGCTTTTTTTTTATGCCGACATCGAAATATTTCGTGTTATGGAGATTGTGCGGTAGAGAGAAAGAGAGAGAAATAGATCATGGGAAAAGAGGGGGGATGCATTATTTTCATAACTTCAAAATACATTGTTAACCCCAATACAGGTGTTGCGATAAAAACGGAAATCCTCAGTCAATACGGATCAGAGATTATTGCACGATGTAAAATATTCTGGGATTGCACCAGTGTTGACTTATAGATGCAAAAATAAAAATAATAAAAGGGGCGAGAAGCAAATAGACGCGCATGTTTTTAGAACGAGGTGTGCGCGCGGATTCGTGCATAAACAAAATGGATGATGCTTATTGACAGGGAAGTACGCTTGGTCAAAGTAAATTATTAACCCTTCAACAAGACTTTTTCAATTGATTCAACATATATCGACATATAGCAATTGTCGTGATGAATTATATCACGGAAGGTTGTGAGTGAAAATGAGAAAAAGGATGAAGAGCAAAATCGAAAGAAATAACAAACTTGTCCGCACAAGATCAATGAATGAGTTTGTTTTCTTTCTTTCTCTCAAAAACACGTAATCGAGGATCACACGATTTGCACAGAGTCTCCGCGATGCTACGGGCAACACACTGTGTGCCCAACCCCCGTGCCCGCACATCTCATGCAACGGGTACAAATATTATAAAATGTAATTCACAACAAGCAACTTGTTTATGCTTACTCACATACGTCAACTTGAAAAAAATCACAATAAACAATCACGAATCGACGATCACGTGGACCGTAATCAAGTATTTATTTATTTCATTGAAATTCTGTCAAGATCCGAGAGAGGACGAAAGACTCAACACACCGCGGCACTAAACATGTAGCGCATACACATACATACACTCAACACAGAGGAAATAATGCGAACCACCGAAGATGCCCTAGCGATATATAAGCACGATCCCCTCTCCGCCACTGGAGACTGCGATCCCGGCACGTACACACATTCGTAGGCATGCGCACTCACAAGCATCAATTTTTCGAAGATGAATCTCGCTCCTCACTCTAATCTCATAAATAAATAAAAAGAACGTTTTGTTTTCAATTGTCCATAAAATTAATCGAGAAAATTGAATTTCAATGAAACAGGATTATTAAACTGTTTTAAACATTATACACTCGTTCGCATCGTAGTAAAAAACAAGATGTATTTATTTTGCTGCGACATTTGGCTGTGTTGCCAGTGGCCACAGCGACGCTGAATTTTCATTGGACCAATAGAGTCCATCGTTTTCGTGCCTAAAGGCGTATTCACAATGAAATAGAGAAATAGTTTGAACCGAGTCACAAATTTCACGGACAATGTAAATTACGGTTTGCTAATTAGTTGTTTTTTCCTGTATCAACATTAAATGCTTATTTCGTCGTTAGATTCATAGAGTTTCGAAGTCAAGTCACCTCTTTCGAGGCTTGTTCTGAGAACGCCACATCGCTGTCAAATTTCTATTTGAATAGTACACCGAATCTAAGCAACATTTTTTCTATTGATGTGCATTTACTATAATCGTGTATAAAAATAAAATAAAAACACGAAAAAATCGT
The DNA here is from genome assembly GCA_948107755.1 of Campoletis raptor. Classification (NCBI taxonomy): domain Eukaryota; kingdom Metazoa; phylum Arthropoda; class Insecta; order Hymenoptera; family Ichneumonidae; genus Campoletis; species Campoletis raptor. The sequence goes on along the minus strand of OX403622.1, from coordinate 25,263,533 downwards.
TTGCAGTTCGATGTAAACGACGATTTACAAAAGTGGTGCGTTTGCAGCGCCAGGCGTATCTTCAAAGTTCCGAGCTTCGGCGAAACTACAACAAATAACAATATGCGTTCGAGGATTGTGGGATATGACAAAGAGCGGGATTTCTGTTGAGTATCGGCAATGTAAAATAGCTAATTCGTCAAAATCCTGTAACGATCGTTTGTTGTTTATAAGAATTAAAAAAGAATTTCGTTGGATCGGAATTAACAGAGTGGAAAAAACGTCGATTCCATTGATCCTTCGTCTTTCGTGACTGCATTTTCACACTTAATTAACGATATTTTAAGGGAAAACAAAAAAACAATCATGTCCGACGAAAAGAAGGTACGCGTTTTATAACCTCAAATTCGGCGAATTGCCGTACACTGTCACGTTGTCAATATATATAGCAATAATTACGACATTCGTGAACTAAACGTTTAAACTATTTTTGTAGGAAGCAAAAACTGAGTCGGAACACATAAATCTTAAAGTTTTGGGTCAGGACAGTGCGGTTGTGCAGTTCAAAATAAAGAAACACACACCACTTCGCAAACTGATGAACGCGTACTGCGATCGTGAGGCAAGTTTTTCTTATTACTTTTTCTTTTTAAGTTTCTTACTATAAAAACATCATTTTTTATAAAATAAAATCTCCTTCGATAACAGTGTTGAAGTTTGCATTGTTGGAACATCACGACATTCTTTTTTTCGTTAGCAGAGTCTAAAATTTATATGTCCTGTGACTATGATAATTTGACAATATTCATTTTATGAGCTGAAAACTAAATCTGCAGTAAACCTCGAGACAAATTGAAAAATAATGAAATAAATGAATAAAAAATTTTTTTTTGCCACGTTCTAACGATACAGACTCCAATGTCATGTTTGATACACAATGCACTCATTTTTTTTAAATTCGCAACAAACAGAACTAATAAAATTGTAAATTGTCAGGGTTTGGCAATAGCTGCTGTGAGATTCAGATTCGATGGCCAACCAATCAACGAGCTAGATACTCCGACGACGCTGGAAATGGAGGAAGGTGATACTATAGAAGTATATCAACAGCAAACCGGTGGATCGTGATGCAGAGACGTTATGACAACACTTACGCTATATTTTAATAAAGTCAAATTTTCATTGTTTCGTTTTTCTCTCTGTCTCTTTTGTCTCCTTTCGTTCTGTTGAAAATATCTCAAGCAGACATTGTTTAACATCATTACTTTTCATTTTATAAAGTAAGAGTATGTGGAGCGTAAACGCAAAGTAGAACGTAGCTATTCTAAATATCCTCTAGTTTATAAAAAAAAACAAAAACAAAAACAAAAATCATACACACCGTGCACACGTTCATTGTAACATACTACAGAATTTCATGAATTAAAAAAAAAACGAATGTAAGAAGAAAAAAAGAAAACACCGAACATACGATCAAAGTGTTATTATTTGTTAAATTCACAATTAACCAGCTCTGAATTGTGTACTTTCGATGTGTATCGCATAAGCGGTTCTTTCTACTTCTTGCATTTTTGGATGATTTTCACCAAATGCTATTTTAATGACTTCCGAAGCTTTCTTCATCTGGTTGTAAGCCTCCTTGGAATTTCCACAGTTGTGTAATACCATCGCCAGAGTTAGATGTTCCTTCCCTGTCAGCGGATGCGAATCTCCGTAATAATATCTTGAAAAAAAAAAACAAAAACAAAGATAAATCGACAATTGTCGATGTTCATAAAACTCAAAAGTTGGAGTAGTTTTCTTTTTCAAGCGCCGCACGTTTCGGATAAAAGCTCGAATTTGATATATTTTATACACGAGGATATAAATAATGGAAATTAATGATTAATAGTAATAAACATTAAATTATTACGAACAAAAATATTGTCATTATGCAATTAATGATTCATACATAATCGATTGAGAATAAAATATGTCTTTTTCAAATTAATTCATGTGTGAAAAGTTATGGACCATTATTCATACGCTTGAATAATTGAATTCTTCATGTTGAATTATGGTTTTTCAATTTTCCGACAGCTATCGTGGTGCAGTTCAATTCTTCAACCTTTTGCTATGAAAGCATTAATGGTTTTTTCAATTTTACCATTTCCGGGACTTACTGGTATTGTTGTAAAACTTTTTTCGAATAGATCTCTGACTCTTCCCACAGTTCTAATTCGGTCGCAGCTGTTGCGGCTCTTTCCAGCATGTGAACTCGCAATATGTTATGCGAATGAAGTATTCCCTCCTGTTCTTTCAGACCCATTCTGGCAATTTCTAGCTCTGAAATTTTGGCAGAATAAAAACGTAATTATACATTTTTTTAATGTGGTTTGTCCAGTATTTGTAATAGAAAAAACTGTGCTGCTGAATCTAGATTACTCGATCAATTAACAGCTTAAATATAACAGAATATTTGATTATTTCTCATACTTGCTGTATGATCCATGTCCTTATCCAGTCTTTCGAGTTTACGCCGTGACTGCGATTCTACTAATTCAAAATCTTCTTGGAAATTGGGAGGAAAGAGTTCGTTGCATTTTGTACATTTGAGATCTTCGGGGAAGCATGGATTCGTACATTTTTTATTAGGACATGCAGCAGCAGCTGCGACTGGCTCTGGATTGCTACATCGCTCGCAATTACACCAGAAGAAATAAGATTCTTGAAGTTCTTCTCGTCTCTCCTTTAAAGACTTCAGTACGTCGATATATGGCACTGACACCTGTGGGGTATACGAGTTAGATGAAATTTTAAACGATGTTGCAGTTTATATCGTTATAATGCAACGAATGAGTTTCTCTTGACAAAACTCAATGTTCTTACATTTTGATTCATTACGATTTTTACCTTAGAATAAATAATTTTTATTATTTATTTGAATGTGCAAATTTTACCTTGCTCCAATCAAAGTCTGGTATGTCACGTACAGCTCGTATACTTAATTTTGTACCATCAAAAATGGTCGATGTATTCGGTCTGCAGCTATGATCAATAATCGATGGGCCAAGATAAACACCAACCCCTATGCTTCTCAACTCATTGCTGAGCACGTGAAAAGAATTTATAGTCATACGACCAAATATTTCAAGTACTTCAACCGGTGATGGCAGTACAACGTTAGGCAAAAATTGATGAAGAACGTTGTATACGGTTCTGAAACGGTCCATTTGTTCCAAGTTCTTCATTATGTTATCACTGTCTGTAACAAAATCATATTTATAAGAAAAAATTATAATTATATTCAACGATTATTGTAGAAAAAATGAAATTGCATCAATCTCTTTTCTTCTCTATTTCTCTCCTCTTTTATCTCCATATATGCATATACGAATCTCTTTTACAAAAATGTGTTTGGCTAGTTTTCATGTGGAAACTACTAAACTACTTTGATGACTCGTTCACAGAAACGAAACTCATGAACCAGACTAAGATGTGAGCTGTGTAACTTTGCGATGAATAGTTTTTTATGAAATTGCCAAGGACAAAAATCCAATTTTTTATCTCACATGCAACTTGAAAATTTTACAAATGATTATAAAATGCAGATTAAAAAAAAAAAACATCAAATACCAGTTTAAAGATAATCCGAAAATACAGAGAATGATTACATTTTTTAATAGAAAAAAAAAAGATGCAGCTATTTTCATGGATTTATAACAAATTTGAAACTTTTGTCAGTTTTAATCGATCAATTTTTACAGATTACGTCCTAATTGTTTGCAATAAACTTTGAATCTGGAGATTTTTAAAACTTATTTAATTTATACTCACGTGACATCAAATCGTCAAAAGTTCTGTATTCACTGTTCGAATAATAGCCTTTTTCCTGAGCTCCTCCATTTTTCAGCTTAGTGATTATTCGAGTCAACATTCTTACCATACCAGGTACTTCCAAGGGCTTAACTCTTTTCATATTCGAACATTCTACTTTGTGCAATTGCCAAGCCTGCTTTTGACAATTCTTAGTGCAATAATGGACATACTGGCAGCCGGAGCACCTGAAGACTTTGCATCTGTGGAAAAGTAAGTAATCGTCAAAAATAAAAATTATACAGTATCGTTAGCGAACATATATTCCAATATTTACTTTGAAAATGTGTTGAGAAAATGTATTATTTCCCTCCCTTCTAAGTAAAATATCAGACTAATTTTCATATCTTAAGCAAAATTTTAAAAATTTATGTTATCATCTATTAGAAACTTGTAGAAAAAATCTAGAATGTGGTCAACTTAAAAATCCATTAATTGCAAAAAGATCGAAATTAAAGCAAAGACAAAAAAGAATATTTTTGCGACAAATGATATTGAAAAAATTGCAAGTAAAAAGCGAGCATTTAGAAAAAGTAGTTTTCTAGAAAAGAAACATTTAAACTTACTCTTTGAAACAATTATCACATCGTTTCTCACGGACAGTTGCATTAAGCACGGCGACAAAGGGTTCGGCTTCGATGATGGTCGTTCCTTTTTTCACGAAACTTCCTTTCTCGGGAAATTTTTTTCCGTCGTGGCAAATTTTAGCCATTTTTTATATTATCAATGTTGTGTACCCATACGAAAAATAAAAACAACGATACTGCGATTGTCAGGATGTTTCGAAAAATTGCAGAGAATTTTGAATCGATTCGCAGTCAGGAATCAAAAATTCCGTTGAACCTAAAACGGTCAACGAGACGAGAATAATAATGCTTTGAAGTCATATAGACGACGCAACCAGCCCGGCGCCTAATTGCCCGCCGGTCAACTAAGGCAAAATTAGCCGGCATCCAAAGGTGAAACAATATGGGTCGCTGGCTACCGTCGAATTAATTTTATTGCAGGCACACGCTATACTATTTCATACCATGTTAAAGAAAGAGAGGGGAGAGATAGAGAGAAAGATTTTGTACGAAGGTATTCGAGTATCTGAAGTCAAAACATTGTATTTATCTGATCCCATTAAAACACAATTTTACATGCATATTTGTGTAAATCAAAAGTGCACATCGCTGATTGTTTCACCGCGCAACAATAGGAGCTGTCATTTTTCACGAATCCTAATCTGAGTTCGTATGAAAAAATACACAATAACACATAACTTAACTATAGAATGATTATCACTACACAAAGGACCTTACTATATTCGACAATCATTTAGACAGACATTGTGTTGATGTTGATATTTTCGCGTCTCGGAATTCACACGTTTCCCGTCGGTTCGTAATGCTAGCAAATACCAAATACCAGAACCTCAAAATTTTCAACGATTCATTCCCACAGCGTGTATATATCGCTGTTATTGTATAAAATTATAATATTTCGAGAAGTACGCAATGACACACAAATAATAAATAAATAATTATAAATACGATCGTCCGATAGTGCGTGTATTATTTTCGCTATCAACACCACTTTTACTTGTCCACTCGCCCCACTACCGTTCGCTATGTCGCTCTTTCTCTCTCTTTCGCTCTGCTATTTTGTCGCCAATTCCGTTGACAAAAGAGAGGAAAAAATCACACGCGCACCAAGAGCTCGAACAAGAAACACTGTAATAATGTCATGGTCAACAACGATGCACTAACTCCAATTGACAAAGTCGATGATTAGAAGAAAAGACGGTTGAGCTCATCTTCAGTCGAACAGGTGCGCCGAACAGGATCGTCGAAAAATATAATGCCATTAATTATAGACATATATATATAGATATGTCAATCGGTAAATTGTGTGGAATTTGACAGTTGACTGAACTTTAAAGTTGAGGAAATTTGTACTGCCAGTACATTTGCTGGATAAAGTTACATCACGAAAAAAGTAATTTCCGTCTAATACTCTTATTCATTTCAATCGTTCATTTCATCAACGAAATTGTATAAATGTCAAACGAGTATACCATTCCCTTTTTGGTTACCTCAACTTTGGATTTGTTGTGACATTTAAGTCTACTATCGATTATTTTTTGGTGTATAAAAAAAAGTTAATAATAAAAAATTATCAGTGTTAGTTTGAATGTTTTTTGACAACTTTGTTGGCTTTCAGCAGAAATGGCAGAGACTTTTGTGACCGATCAGTTTTCTTTGCGATGGAACAATTTTTCAAACAATTTGACCAGTGGCTTCATGAGTCATCTCAGTGACAAGGATCTCGTTGATGTTACCTTAGCTGTTGATGGCCAACTGTTGCAAGCCCATAAATTGGTCCTTTCCGTTTGCAGTCCGTACTTTAAAGATATTTTTAAGGTAACTTTACAAAATTAAACCGAATTCCGTAAATTTCGATGACGAATCGTTTTCACATTTGGGTGTGTCGAGGTGATTCATTCATATTGGGTAACAATAAAATTTCTTTTTTTTTCACCACTCCAAAAAATAAAAAGATTTTCTTATATTAAGACATAACTTTTCAAAATTTTATTCGTGCTCGTGCATAACTATCAACCGTCATTCTGAATTTTTTAATTTTGTTTCTTGTTCCAAAGGAAAAGTTTCAAGGTAGTCTCATATTAATTTAGTTTCAATGCAATTTGTTCAATACTTTTACGAAGAAGTCATGCATGAAGTTTTTAATATAAAAATAAAAACAAGAAATGTAAGTACATATTGAACAAATTATTCCTTTACTTTTTTGGAGTTAGGCTCATTTTGCAGTAAAAAAATTATTCCACTCATTAAGTTCATAAATAAATACAAGAAAGTTCTCAATCTTTAGTCAAGGATTTTGGATTATTCTTTTCTTTTATCAGAACAATCCCTGTCAACATCCAGTTATTATACTACAGGACATAGGCTACACCCAGGTAGCAGGTTTGCTCAGTTTTATGTACCAAGGAGAAGTAAACGTGAGGCAAGAAGAGCTTGCGACATTCCTAAAAGTAGCAGAGATTCTTCAAATCAAAGGTTTGACAGGAGATGGTTCGGAGGAGAAAGACTCCATCCAACAAGAGGATCAATCTTTGCCGAGTGAAATGTCTCAATCTCATTGCAATTTTGATGTGAAAGAACGTCAAAATCTTAAGAAACGTGCGATTAATCCCGAAGAACAATTGCACAAGAGGAAGATTCGAGAAACGAGAAAGCACGGAAATATTGGACATTCCACGAAAAAGAGTAGATTGTCATTACCTGCCCTTAGAGATATGAATGATCCTGCAGCGACTACGGACAATATTCAAACTTTTGAGAACAAAGTACTTTGCTCGGAAGATGATAATAACGAAACAAAAAAGTCTCTTCGTTGTGATGAAAATCCTGAGGCATTAATATATAACGATGGACCATCCGATGGGTTGGGGAAGGAACCTGCGGATCTGATGCAACAGCTTATCACCAATGAAGAGAATGAAGAGCAGTTTATCCCCGAGGATACAACAATAAGCAAAAAATTGGTAGACGACATTCCTGGTACCGGTAAATCTTTCTTACGTATTGTATAATACTTTTTAAATATAATTTTATCACATTTTATTTCCCATATTCGTTGAATGAAATTAAAACTTTTTTTTTATTCAATCAGTTGGAAAAAGTTTAAAAAAAGAATTAACATGTTCTGCTTATTTGTTTGTTTGAGAACGATAAAAAAAACTACTACAATCAATAATTCTGGAGCTTTTCCATGAGATTATTTTTTATTCCTAAGAATAGAGGAAAATCTATGATCGGGTGAATTTTTTTTTTTTTTTTTTTTCAAATTGAATGCCATTACGGAAATATCACATTCGTTATTTAAACAGCCGTGGAACCAGTGACTTACCGACTTTCGGCACGGGGTCGTCCGCAACTTGTTCATGAGGGATACGTCTATAATTTGACATCACGTTCCGAAGTTTTGAACCGTTCGCATTATAGATGCGCTGAACAGCATCGCGGTTGCAGAGGCAAATGTGCGGTCATAGCGGAGCGCTTTATGCCTACTGGAGTTTACGAACATAATCATTTGCCAGGCTATCAGTCGGAGAACGAGTACAGAAAAAAAAAGTCTCATGACTCTGATCAGAATTAGGTACAGGTGCCTATAAAAAAATATTCCATTATTTATGAAGAAAAAAGTATTCGATGAAGACAAAGAGACGATTCTCAATGTTTGAAACATTCCTTACATGAAATAACGGTGATACATTGTTTACCATATAGAGAATATTTAAAGAATAATATATAAAATACACATAATGTTATGTACAGAGAGATATATATACCGCAGTTACATAAATAATAAATATTATATTTTCAACGTGGGATTTCAACGGCCATTCTTCGAAAAATTGAGGAGATTCTTTGGAAACATAAATATTAATTCCAAGAGCATGTGAAAGTAAAGAATTTCCATACCATCTGTCGCTACTTTTGATAATGTGCTTGGGAGGGGAAAAAAATGCGTCAATTTATTGTGATATGAAAATATAGAACAATATTTATGTATTGAAACGTTAAATAACTATTTAAGGTGGAAATTAAAAGAATATAGTTATTTATTTTGTTGAACAAGTTTTCTTCATGTTCCTTCAATCCGTGACTTAGCCTTGTAACGATTAGGATTTCACACTTAAATCGAATTTACAAGTTGCACGCATCTCTAAAACAGAGTCAAATAAAAGTCGATTAGCTAGACGGATCTTTGTAGAGATTAATTAAATTTGTTCGGTTTCTAACAAACGTTCAAAGAATTTTAGATTTTTTAGTATATCGAGAAAATGCAAAAAGAATTGGGCAGTTTGTTGCATTTTGACAGTACAAACTTCAAACATCGTTAATCTTCTAGAACATACATTTTATGCAGAGTTCTGTATTTGTATTAACAAAATCACACACCAACACAAACAAAAAACAAAAGATTAGAAAAGTGAGTGAAAACTACAGCAATAACTCTAAAAACAGAAAAAAAGAATTGAACTCGCTTTTTTTTTCACATTCTAGTTTCTCGGACAAAAATCTTTTTCTCGGATCTCTGTTCAGTATTTTTATTTATATTTACACGGAACTACTACAAGTTTTCTTGAAGGTTATCGTTTATATCAAATACAATTATTCTACGCTCTATACCATTGAGCCATTTAACAAGATTCCCTTTATTCAGGTTTCCACGCTTGTATTTTTGGCTTGGGTGTACTAAACGGCATGTAAGCTCCAGTGGTGCCAGAAAGATTTGGTTTATGGTCCAACATCCACTTGTATTGCGGCCTATTAGGATCTTTGTGCGGCGGAAGATCAGTTTTGTAATGCAACCAACCGAACCATTCTGCCGGAACTTGAGATCCATCGTAATCCATCCATACTTTATCCGCGTATATTACCCACCGGTTGCGTCCTTTGAAGCAAATAATTAAAAAGAAAACCGAAGAAAAAAATGAATACAGAGATTGTCCATTGTCGCTTGAATCAAATGTTCCAGATGCATTTTTGCAACAACTCACCATAGAAATAATAATTGTTTTCGTAATATTTGTTGCCGTACTTGTCTTCACCGATTAGAGTTCCAAATTTCAGAGTATCCACTCTATTTCGAGAATAAACAAGTCAATTTTTCATTTTTCATGGTCAACCCAATAAAGGGTTGTGATTTTAATCAACGTTGGAAGAAGAAAAGGAAAAAAGTTATCAATTTTGACATTTCGTACAAATGCACGTTCGTGTGTATAACCTCAAAGTCTACTTTGTTTTTTTTTTTTTCATGTTTTCACTGAGAGATGAAACAGAGCTTATTTGTTAAGGAATTCATTCAAATACCTGTAAAGTGTTCGAAGACATCCCGTTATGCCACCATTATGGCGTATAATTTTCATCAAATTCACCAATTTATCCAAACCCAAATACTTCGCCATCTTTAATTCTCTGTTATGTAAATCGAGCTTCGAAATATTTATTGTAGAGGACACTTTATGTTTCCGTATGGTAGCGCCGTGTCGTGGTGCAACAAACGCACTACGTCGCTATGTCCACAGTTGAAAATGACACGAAGAATAAAATGCAGTCGAAAGCGTTCACGAGGAAAAAAAAGTAAGATTACTGAATAAACTTGTCGATATAACGCAACCATTTTCTCGTCGCTTTTTCGAGCGTGTCTACGGTACGTGAAGTAGGGGTTTTAACAACGGTCGAGGTATTTCAGTAATGGAGGTACGAGAAGCACCACTTTTAACTACTAGGAGCTAAAAGTACACATTTACGTACGCCTCGCGCGATGTTTTCAGTACTTGTCTTCGACCTCCCCTAAGCTATTCCCCACAAGTCAAATAAATTGATTTTTTAAAAATAAATCTCTTAATGGTCGGAAAGTGGTTTGTCTTTCGCTTTGGCACGTTCGTGCGCTCGGCTACGACTCGTACTGAAAACATCGCGCTCGGCGTGACGTCACAGTAAACTTTAATTTCTCGTAGTTAAAATTAAAAATTATTGCTTCTAGTGTCCCGGCTCCACTGATCCACCTCGGCAGATGCTACAAAAACCTAGTTTAGGTACTGTAGACATACTTGAAAAAGCTCGGAAACGCGGTTTTGTTATATAAAGTATCGCGTGTCCTTCGGAGGCACAGCCCGACTACTAACGCCGCGCGCGGCAGAATTCCCACTTTGTCTCCTTAGTACACAATGTATACTACCGGATTAACTTCCATACAATTCTCATTCCCATTCGTTTGTAATTGTTTCATGGAATAAGGTGATCTGTCAGTCGTTCGGTCAGCAAAATCTTTCTGCACAGTTTGTTCGGAAGAGTTCGATGTTTCAAGAAACACAAAAGTTACACATTGTTTTCTTTTCGTCAAAGAACGAGGTGTAATTTTTATTTTTCTCAAAATATCAAGGTAATGTCCGAGAGAAACGTGTACTTGCATTTTGTTTGTTTCTATCGCACTCGCACAACTACTAGATCGACGCAATTATGTTTCAAGGTAATAAATTTTTAATTCCGTGAAGTTGCAATGGTCCACGAAAAATAACCTATCTATTTAGATTATTTTTATATGGAGTTTGGAATGCCTAAAACCCTGGCCTTCTAAAGCTTAACTAATCCAATATCCAACAAAATTTCATTTCACACGGTAGGCATTTTTGTACAGATCAATGAGGATCACTTCTTGGGTTTAAATGAGGTACAAAAAGTATAATTGTTCCAAGCCTAAAACACTCGTGGATATAAGGTCATACGATTTACGTGAACATAGCATTATAAGTTAGAAAGCATCGAAGGTCCAACCAAGGGCACAAGAAATCGTTGGAAACTCTCGTGACAATCTCGATACCCAAAGTAAGCAAATAGCATTATATATAGTAGAAAAGGGATCATGGATGGGTAGGGAATTGACCGACATGTGTACAGGGTGTTCCGGAACGAACAGTCAATAATCTCAATTTAAAATTAAGACAAAAAATCACATTGACAAAGTCTAGTGCCATTTTTTTCATTATATTGACTCTTTAACATCTGTCATCCTATGTAGTTGTATAAACCAGCAGGAAAAACATTGTCGACTTATGTACTTCGCAGTGGTAAAACGTGTCAACAGGGTTCACATTAGATTTATGTTAAATTTAATGGAATATTTGAACAAATGAAATTGTTTATTAAATTAATCCACAAATGTGGATTCGTATTACTGCATGTCTCATTAACATACAGAGAAAGATCAATTATAACGAATTTATGAAACTATTAAATTGATAATTACGTAAATCCTATGAATCATATTGTTAACCAGATTTTACAAAGAATATTCCATTCTTTTAAAAGAAATTTAATGTCCCCGGTGTAATTTTGTTTATGAACAATTTTTTTATGACTTCAGATCCTCGATTTTTTCTAAGCATAATCGTTCCATTGTTGCAGCCAACTGTTTAATTTGGAAAAAAAAAAAAATTTTTTTAAACAAATTGTTGTCGTTGTGAAAAAAAAAACAAACTTCCAAACATTTGTGTACATCGTGAATTCGTAGAAAGTATTGAAATCGGTAAAAAAATGGATTATCCTTCGAAAATTTTAATAAAAATGTGCCATGATAAAATTTTGATTTATCAGTCGATAGTTTTTCGTATATTTATTGTTGTCAGCATATTCCTAAGTGCCTAACACAGTCTGTCACAAAAATTCATATCCGTTCAATTAGCGCAATAAATAAAACTGTTTATACAATAATTGTGCAAATTTAGGACTCATGTGACGAACGTAGATTGCGTCAGTTGCCTTTCGAAGCTCGCCATTGTAGTTACGTAGCATTAAAATATATAAGTGTAATTTGATATGGTGTTTAGACAAATTTTGATGCTTTTATGCATCGTTGAGGTCGAGACAATTGAGAAAATGTTATTAAACTTTTGGTTTCTAAATTTGATTTTGTATAAAAGTTGACATTTTTGACCATAAGTTTGGAAACACACACACTGTATACGTGCGAGGAAAGTGGTTGAAATTCCATGGGAAGGCGAAACAAGGCAGATGCGATGGGTATGAGAAGGAAAAGGGGATACTCAGGAAAGCGTATAGCAAGTGTCCGGTCGGCAAGTTGTCTTTACATTACCATATCATTGAAAGTTGTAAGAATTCAATTTGTATGGCACACGTGGCTGGATGAAGGGATATTTGCAGATGGTACCATTTCCCTATGGGTAAAGAAAGAAGGAAAGAGAGGGAGAGAGAGAGAAAGAGAGTTCAACGTCCATTATACAGATAAATTCGAGGGTTGTATAACCTGTGGCAAAAATCTCTCTTCGCCTATAGGCCAGGATGGGGACATCGAGTTACATATATAGGGAAAAAGGGAGAGAAAGAAAGAGAGAGAGAGAGAGAGAGGGAAAACAAAATGACCCGAAATATCCTACGGTTTTATAGAAATCTTGAAAATAGTGACCATATCGTATTCCCTTGAGATTGTGGAAAATTCTTTTTAGTGTCTCTGAACATTTTACCCTACGATTTTCTATCGAATATAACAGATCGTCTAAATTCTCGTTTACGATAACGTGACACGTCGAAATGCTTTTGCATCCAGTTTGCAACGCCATAAAAATATAAATACGCTAGTAAAATGACGACAGTCGATGGCAAGAAAAAGCAAATGGATAAATGTATTTAGAAATCATATTAAATCATTAAACGGAAATATTATTCGTCTAATAGTCTCAATATCGCAAAATATTTAGTTGCAGGTATTCAACTAAATAATTGACGTTTACAACAAGAAAAATTTGTATAGTGTACCGGGGATGCTATCGAGATTTATGTTCAGTAAATTTCTGCATAAACCTAATGAGCACAAAAAGTTGATTCAGTAAATTCGGTAAAAGTGACAATGCTGAAAACATTGAAGAAATGAGAGTACCATTGATTTTTAAAGCGAGATAAAAAAATAGAATAAAAAAGAATCGTATCCGTATTACAGTCAAACTGTAACACTCTATACTTAAGATTGAAGTATCAGGAGTTGCGTAATCCTGGATTCAATATGAAGGGTATTACAAATTTAGCAACGCCAAAGTAATCGCTCAAGGATTTGAGTTCTCTAATGAGATTTCCTCGTGTGTTGTAAATTGGAGGATTTAACGTTGAATTAGTTTATTTCGAGGATTCTCCGGGTTTGTCTCGAATCAATAATTCATTCAACTTCCGGTCACAAATTTTTTAAATCAGATTACTTTTTTTGTTTAATTACAATTTGATTACGGTATTATTCATGTCGATTAAAAAATCTATTTAATCAAATTTTCTTTATCTTTCGTCAATTCAATCGCTTCGCTATAGACGTTATTGGATAATCTGTATTTCGAGGTAGTTCTCAGGACAGCAGTATGTATCAATTAAACGCAGATGCACTGAGCTGTTAATAGTGCATAACTGACCGTTTGCATCTCATTGTATGATGATCCGTTTGGGTCTAATTAGGTGGGGGATTCTAGACAGCTGGAGACCATATTGTTACGTTATATGTGTATGTATATAGAGAAGATGGACGACGTTCTCAGCACGAGAGAATTATAGGAGTGTATCTCGAGGGAATATATAGATGAATGTAGATTCAACTGATCGAACAGAAATAGATAAATTTCCTTCGAGATATAAACTCTAAACGAAAGTATTAATATCGAAAATATCGAAGTAGTAAAATCGGGAGATGATTTGGTACCAAATGATTTTAAATCCATTCACGATAAATTTTTTTTCATTAGACTGTCGTAATTATCTTTTCAACTGAAGATTCAAATGTCTTGGCAAGTTCGTTGCAAATTTCACGAGGATAAAATGAATCGGCACAAAACCGAACAAAAACGATTTCTTGAGAGAAATCTGCTGAGATTTTTTTACCTCTTCCCTTCGATAATTATTCATTGTGAATGGTTTTTTTTTGCTCGCTATTTCACGACACATTTCGTGTTCGAGCTACTACCGGGTGAATGTAAAATTGTAATTAATCAGAGAGGGAAGCTCCTGACGGATTTGTTTCTTCATCTCATCGTGACAGGCTCTCGCATATATGGGGAATTCTAGGTTCCTAAGTACAAAATAGTTTATAAAATGAATAATAAACGATAAACAATCAACATTATTTGTACTTTATTTACGATATTATTCAACATGAAACATTCTACCTGGCAAAATTGTTTTCCGTATTTCGAATGCATTTTTTTCAAATATTTTACAACCTCGGAGTATTTAATCTTCATTTTTACTACAATCAATCAATTTATTTATTTACTTATTGATATTATAATATAATTTATATTATAACATTAATTTTTGTTGATTACTTTATTATTTATGACTTTTTGAAGTTTCTATTGTTTTGAACACCGACCAAAATGTAAGAATTATACTTCTCAAATGATTAATCATCAATACTACTGTTATTTCATGAAAATTATCGTCTCAGTTAATATTCTTTGAAATTTCACGGGGTTTGAAGTCATATAGTCGAAAATTCTAACGAAAAATACTAATATTTCAAGTCTTTGAGTATTTGAGAGTAAGTAAGTTGTAGGACCATTTCGTCGATACATTCAAGAGTGACTTTGATTTTTTGCGAATCTTTTTTTTTTCGAATAAAGCTCGAAACACGTGATAAAACGAGATCAAATATAAAATGCTGAGTGTGTTATTGGAAGGTCTTATGAAAAATATGATTGTTGGCAGAGGGTTAAATCAATTTTCTCTAATGTATTTATACTGGAGATTGAAAAGTCTCGATGATTTAGGTTGGAATGTCCCATATACACATTTACGATAGTCGAGAAGTCGTGACTCCACGAAATCTTTGCTACCGGGCTACACGACGTATAGAAACATTAACATGTACGTTACAGTATTATATATAAGAAATATATGTATACATATCCGCATATAAATAAATGCTGTGCGAGTCTCATTGGTCATCATTAGTGGACTTAAGCCGTACGAAAAAAGAACGGAAGAAAAAAAAATCTATGTTCTCTACCTATCTGTCTCTCTCTCTTTCTTTCTGTTCCTTCATATACACAAAATAGGTAAGTTTTTTGGTTCCGCTCGCGTTCAGAGTCGGCGTCCCGACTCTCAGCCAAGATTCGAGGTATTCAGAGAGGATTAAAACGTAGAAAAGATGCAGACCGAGAGAAGGCCTGAAACCGTGACGGAAGGAAAGAATGAAAAAGAAAATATAAGGAAAAAAAACGCGACGAAAGAGAACCAAGTCCGAAGTAGATGAAAGAAGAAAAGAGGAGAGATGGACGAAAAGGTGCGAAAAGGACATAAGGTGGGATTTGTGTACATATAAATATACATATACACATTTAGATTTGTATTGATATATATATATATATATATATATACGTATTATACACCTTTTGTATTGAGATTATAGTCGTATGATGACCAGCCACCATCTTCTTTTTTCTCCCTTTCATGCACGTGAGATGATGTGCTTTTAATGTTGATTTTATTTACGAGCCAACTTCTGTCTTTTGTTCGAATATATTCTCCAATACTCTATTCATAAATATATATATATATATATATATATATATATGTGTGTGTGTGTGTACATATAGGTATACTAATAATGATATATGATATATTCGTATAAAATTTTTGGCCAGCCTTGAACTTCGGCGTCGTATTTCGTCGAAATATTCGTACACTATTCAAAAAATAGTATGAGTAAAATGAGTCTATGAATAAATGACTTTCTGAATTCAAACTTATTTGTATTTTCAACGATAAAAATTGTGGGCAGTGAGCCAATTCCGATGTCCAGTTGTTGTATTTTCTCGTGATTTTCAGTAATCGATTAAAAAAGAAATTCGAATTTTCGCTTATCTTTGTCTTAGTAGTCGATGAATACGAAATTATGAAATAAAAAAGCGATGTTTTATTGAGGTCGTAACTTTTAAATGAAGGCAGAGCTTCTTTTTTTTTAGGGAGTCAATGTTTTTAATAACTCAACGATATTTTGTAATTCAATCATAGTTTCTGTTTGAAAAGCCTTCGATTTTTCCACGCACGTTAAAAAACAATGAAAGAAAAAATGCTAATAAAATACGTGAAAATCGATCTAGATAAAGATAATTCTGGAATGTATGTTTATTAAATCGATCGAGTATTATAGAGAAATATATGTTAATAATAGAAAAGTGCCTAAAACAATGTTGGAGTATTTCCGTTCCCACGTTTTCCTATCTTATCAAATCATGCCTCATTTTGTGATTTCCTCGGAGAGGAGTTAACGCAGTAGACGAGGTGTTACGAGAAATGAAAAGTAGAAAGGGAAATCAGAGAAAGAGGGGGCAAAGCTGCGGGGATGAAAATAACATGGATAATAAAAGGAGAGCACCGTGGATAAATTTGCGAGGTAGCGAAAACCGCGTGCGACCATTAAAAGCGTCAGAGAAACCCCCCGCGTCGAGTGAGATTTAAATTGTGTGAGTATATGTCTCTGTGCTTTTATATATCTATATGAATAGGGAGATCGCGAAAACTGAGGCTGGTTACGATAGGAGATAGCAATGAATACGACAATACCGACCAGAATAATCAGGACGACCCGGTCTAATCTCATGGACTATATCTATAAAGTCGTGCACGAAAAAAAGTTTATAACACTGGAGATACGATGTATGTAGTTTAGATCGGACAATTTAATCTCAATAAAACCACAGGGTGATGGAGAATTTCGAGGCTCGTATAGAAAGGCTTTGGAAGGGTCTCCTCGATCTCAAAAAGTCTCCTTGAATTTTCCATTAATTCATCTTTGCTCGACTTTCCGAAGGAAGGGCGAATAAACGAATTGCGTTTGACACGTGTCCAGTGATACGTGGTAAAATACGAGAAATTAATAAAGCACAGATCGAATGATGAGATACAAGATCTCTTTATGCCACACATGAAATTGTTCTTTGCTTTATGCCACACAGCTGTGATCATTGTCTTAGTAAAAGAGTTTTCTTTTTCCATTGTACGCTTTATCCTAAGAATAAAAACATTTTTTTTCTTCGAGATGACAAAAAAAAACAATTTTCTGTCACGACCGTAATTTTTGCAATGCAGTCCCCGCAGAATTTTAGCAAAGTTTTTGTATCGTAAAAAGTCAGGCATTCGCCGATTTTTTTTTCTTTTTATATTTACAAAATAAAAAATATGATGTTTGAAAGAAAAATTGTTCAACAAGGATTAGATATTTATATATTTATTTAAAGGTTCTCTGTTCCCAATTTCATCTAAATCGGTCCTTAGGTTTCGATATAGAATGATTACTTTTTTTAAAATGGAATCTGGAATACTCAAATATGGAATTAGTGAATGCATAAATAACGAATTTTTAATTTTTCAACGTTCACCACACAAGACATTCAGATTTTTATATTTGTCGTTGTAAAACATATCATGATATGCATGAGAGCTCTTTGTGACTAGACATTTAAATATTTATACATGCATGTGTGTACATACATAGTGACACGTGTGTGTGGTTATCTTGACGTTTGTTGCCACGTCGATATTGTGCCTTGTGTAATACAAGGGTGTGTACAATTATTATGGGGTTATTGAGGGAGGATTTTGCGGGTTTCTTGCGTTCTATGTATATATATATATATATATGCGTGGTGACCAGTAACGGCGTTGTTATGTAACGAGCCACGTGACCGGCACGTGACCGAGAGCTTTTCAAAGGGTGTGAGTAGGGTATACTAGAAAAAATGTCAGGGTACGAAAACCCTATTCTGCGTGGTCCAATAACAAATCGACTATAAAATCTGTGATCACGAATTAGGGATACGGTAATTCGTTAGCATCTACTTCGTGATTGCATGTGTATACCGATATTTTTGCATTAGGATAACATCTTTAATTAAATTGCCGAATTACACGAACTTCTTTGTCCAACATGAAAATAAAAGCGCATTAAGTGTAGAAAAATGTTGATGTTAGACACGGTGAGACTAAAAACTGAAAAATTATCGTTTCAGCTATAAAAACGGTAGAGAATCTTGAAATTATATTTGAGCGATTTTCATTGAACAAGTTGTAAATTTTCATGAAAATAGAATAAAATCTCTTGTAAATTATCTCGTCAAATCGTTCTTCGGCAGAATTTTTTTGAATTTTGTGTTTCCATTTATTACACTATCATCAAACTACGTACAAATTTTTAAAATTATTCATTCTCCCGTGTACGAGATATTGGCAACCAAAAATTAAACCCGCATTCTTATGGAGAACATTAGAAAAATTCACATTTCACGAATTTACTCCAAATCGGTTCTACCAATTTTTTTTCGTTTTTTTCTTCTATCAATTACGAAGTAACATGTAACGATGTTTGTTTAAAAAAAATTTTTAAATGAATTGACCAGTTTCGAAGTATTAGATGTGGGAAAAGTGATTTTTTCTCAAAAACTTTTAACTTCACGTTAGACGATTTTCCCGTAAATTTAGATGTTTTTATATTCCCATATAACAACTACTAACATTATTAGATTATTTCACATATTATGTCCATGTTTTCAAAAACTAACCGTAGAATTAACTTTTGAATGTGACTGTGGCAAGACTACGATATATTTGCTTTTTATCATCAACGTTTAGCTTTTTATGCTTATATGGAATTTGTTTCGATTGTAACAATTGAAAAGGTGATGATAAGTCCACTAGTTTTTCATTACAAAGTGGCTAAAATACACCAAATATTTATAACATTTAGCGTGTATTATCACCGACAATGGGTTCGAGTTGTACTTACACTTACTCCACCTTTTCCCTTCGAGTCCCCAGCACACATGCACGATTCAACCTCCAATGTTCATGGAGGCGAGACCTTATCCTTCTCCGCCCACCTGGAACAGTGCTGATGATTGTTAAATCGCATGGGAAAATAGAGGGAGGAAGAGAAAAGTATCAAAGTCGAGTTTGCCACAGGCGTGCCACTTGTTTTCTACATATATATATCGTATAAATATATGCACAATAATGCTGTATGGGTGGTTCGTGTTTTATTTAAGACTTTACTCGCCTTATGTATCCACGCTTGAAATTGGTAAGAAGAAACACGTGTTTTACTTGTTTATTAACAAGAAACGACGATGATATTAGGTCGAAAAAAATTCCAATAGAATGTAGCGCGAAAAATAAGTAGAAAGTCATTAAACAATGCGAAAAACTTGGTTGCACGTAATTTTTTCTCGACCAAGACGAAATGAAAGAAATAATTTAGTATATTCGTTACGTTTTACAATCGTTTTACATTCGTGATAGTAGCTAAATATAGAGGGAAAAACCATTCTTAAAAAAAAAAAACTGTGTCATCGAGATTACGATTCGTCGTCAAGGGATAGTTGAACAGGGATGAGGGGTGAAGTTGAGGTTTAGTGATAGATCGAACTTTTCGCGGGCTTCTTCGTTAGTGATAGGGATCGCATTTAACTGTAGGGGTTGCTGGGAATTTTTTCGTCTTTCGCGGGGGTCTTTCGCGGTCCTTTCTAGATCTCTAACGCTCTCTCTCCCTCTCTCTCTCTCTCGCTTATACACCTAAATGTTTATATATAACATGGTACGAGGTTTCTTCGGTGTTAGAGAGAGATCTGCATGAAAAATGTTCCACCGGTTCAGGGGAGGAGAGGATTTAACCGTCGTCACTCGCGAAACGCTATGATAACGATAATGCGAGACGACAGTCCATTAGGGAGAGCCCGCGGATTCCCTGTTTCATAGTATATACATATATGTATGTATATGTACGAGTGTTCGAATATCTTTCTCTCTTGGTCTCACGTATACTCTTACTAACTAAATCTTTTCCTGCTTCGCGCCACACTGACGACACGTCGACCAACGCGCGCTTTTACATCGAGCACACAGCCCAGACGGCACTGGTGGCACGACTCTTAATGCATCTTTCACTGCGACCCTCTACCCTTAGTCTTCGTTTTTTTTTACTCTCTTTCTCTCTCCCTCATTCCATTTTTCTCTTTCTTTCTTTCCCTTCTCGCCGTCCTGCTGTCATTAAGAGAATGAATATCGGAAATATACGTGACTTATTGCTGTTCGAAGACTCTTTTCTCGAGCTCGTTCATCGCTGAAAGAATCTTTTCCATGTATTTATAAGCCCGCTCGTGTGCATCCCACACCCAGCACAGTCATCGCCTTTAATTCGTCAAAGGGGAGATTAAACACCCGATTTGTTTTTTTTTTCTTCATCCAGTCCACTGTATGAACACTTCGAGACCATGGCTCAATATTTTCCCCGAGTTTACGAGTGCACGTCGTTGACTCGGATCTATAGAACTGTTCAAAGGGCGTCATGGGACCGTTCAAAGGGATAAAAACCTTTGGATTTTTACTGGTCAACAACGATCATTTAATTTTTCATTAACTGTATCCATTAGCAAAACCTGCAGTCCTTTATTGTGTTCAAGGCCCAAGTGGCCATTGAACCCTTAATTTTCATAAACAATTAAAAATGCGCCGCGCATGTGATCTCGTAAAATAGTTTTTACCGTAACAAACATATAGCTTCGATATTTTTGTCGGATAAAGATACATATAAAATCTTGTCCAAGTACATTAAAAAAAAAAAAAAAACAAAACTTGTCATAGACGAATTGAAAAAATTGATTTTTCGGAAAATGGTGACATGTTAGGAGTGTGTTTATAACGAAAATTCGAGATTTTTCATTAAATGAAGAGTCGAACCTCACTTTACGTTTACTGCTCCAAAAAGTATAATTCAAAAGCAATTGTAACGCTCTGCAATGAAAGGTGCTACAGTAGAAGACTATTTTCATAGATATTTAATTAATGATGCGCCTTGTCCAATAATGAAGTTTGTACGACCGTACATCGAACTATACGTCTATAAATATTTATACCCGATTTACGTGCAATTACAACCATATATTTTGTGTATCTGTCGCAAAATCATATCAAAGTTTGATATGGCATAGACACAAGTATTTACATATATGGAGAAAGAGAGAAGGAGAGAGAGAGAGAGAGAGAAAGAGAGCGATAGAGAGAGAAAGAGAGAGAGAGTTATGATAATTTCTCTATTATCGGGGGTAGCCGAATGAATACATACGTAATACGCGAATCGAGCACGGAGAATATTATTATGAAGCGTGAAGAGGCGAGGGGGTGGTAAATCGCCACGAGATACCTAATTGAATGAGTAAACCATATACGAGAGTGCGTTTCGTAGCAAATTCTGCAAGCCCATCCATGTTTCCATGAGTATTGACTAACGATAATACTTTACGAAGCGAACATCATACCCCGTACATCGTGATTCGTATCTGATTAGCATATATCGAGTTTCATCATCCTCGAATACATTTATCTACAGGTAAAATTCACGCAGGGCGTATACCAGCTTATTTAACGTTTCAACCAATGTGGCTGTTACCATTTTGCTTCCTAACAGTCGATACGTCATTTATCGAATTGAAAATATATGTTGGAACGTTATTTATGACAATGCATCTAGAAATCAAAGTGTGCATTGATCTCTGTACAGATTTATTTGCATGTGCAATACTTTACTCATTGTTTATATTTATTGATGCATGGGATACGAGAAATATGATTAACATGATTGCATAAATCTTAATCAACAATAAAGAAAAAAAGTAGTAATGAGGACGGCAAATAAATAATGAATTTCAGCAAAATAATAAAATTCAAAGCGAAGAGTCCATGAACCGTAAAAACTTATATAAAAATGATTGGATCTGAAAAAATCAAATTCAAAAAAAAAATCTGAAAAAAAATCTTAGAAAAAATCAACGAATCTTGTCAAAGTATTGAAATATGGGAGTGAAACTAAAGTTGATATATTAAGGAGTTTAATGTCGCTGCATGCATTCTCGTGATGATTTTCAAAGTGACGAAAATGAAAAATAGATGTGCGCTGATTTTTTCATGCTACCGAGACAATACAAGTCTGCACTTCCAATTGTTAGTAATTTTTTGATCAATCAAACCGACTCAGTTTTATTGACCTTCTATCAATTTTTTGTTTACGAGAATTGGATGAAATTTCGAAACACGTTCAGTTAGCCTGGCGAAAGCGTTTAAACAATATTAAGCGCATAGATGCACTCCTAATTTGAAAGAAAAACTTCAATGCATAACACTTTTTATTGCAAATAATTTAGTACATAATTTTGCAGGTCAGAATGAAAAAGAAAGAGCAAATTCAGATATTATAACGTAACGATGTTTTTCATTCGACATCTCGCAAACGTATTATCGTGCATGAAACACGATAAAATGATAATCTATACGATAGCCAATTTCACGCACAATATGATACGTGCATGGATATAATACTTAGAGTTATGGTATGTATCAGCATTAGCAACGATTTATCGTATATTTGCAATGACTTTCATTGAGTGTTTCATAAGTTAATTGAAAAATCAATCATTGAATATATATATTTTTTTCAATTATTTTTAATTATTTATAATAATTTCATATATGTTTGAAACTATGTGTGTACGTGAAAAAAACTGCATGTGGCACAACACTTTGTAGGTAAAAAGACGTTATTGCATTTCAGTTCAAAGGCGACCCTGATTGGCATCGATAGAAAAAATAATAATGACCGTTTGTAGTTTTAACAATTATTACGAAAAATGTTATCAGAGTCAAATGTGGGAGTGAGAACAAAGCTGAGGTGTGTAGTCAAAGTGATGGCTAGAAAAAGATGAGTAAGAGAGGAGCAAAAAAAAAACCGAGGCAGAGTAAACTGCAGCAGCAAAAGCAAGCATCGAAAAATGAGCAGGATCGTGGCAGCTGTATATTCGTGACCATTGTGAGTGTCACGTATTAGGTCTTTGGACACGATGGTGCGTTAAAGCAACACACCGTTAACTCTTAAGCCAGTAGCGATGTCCCTTTTTTCAGACGTAATATTGATATTTGTATGTTATACATATGTATATAGTTGGACACAGCGTGCAATGTAAAAGAACGAAAAGTCAGTTGCACCCCAGCTCTACCATTTCGGGTATATATACACATTTGGTAAACTGATTTAATGTTTGCTCTGGTATTGACTTCGCATTGAACACGAGAGACGAAGCGAATGAGAGTAAATAAGACACGTTTGGATCGAGGGATTTCTCCATTTACATCGATAGTATGTACATAATACGTATATTTTTGTATTTGGGGTGTTTATGTATATGTAGAGACCACTGTGCTTAAATAATTCGAAACTTTTAAGACCGCTGATATTATGATGCATGCAATTATGTACGTAACATATAATGCGAAATGGAAAGTTTTTTTGCCGCAATTGCAAATATACAAATGCAAATATAATTTAATACTTCAATGAATGTACTTGAACTGTTACTTTTTTACTGATGTATACTATTATTATTTTTTGACGTTTCTTCTTATTTTTGTCTTTTCATCTTTTTTCACTCACCTCAATGACAATAATTGACACGTAACCAAATTCGAGAATCGGTGAGAAAAAGTAAACAAAAAAAACAAAAAATTGGTGATTTAGAAAGACGAGGGAAAAAAAAACTTTCGGGCAACATAAGGAGCTTATTATATTAGTTTGCCTTTGTATAATGAATTGATAGCTATATGTTTACCGACGTGCAATAACTGAGGACCGCGTACCAGCGCCAGATGGCAAGGAACATTTTCTCTTTCTCTCTTTCTCCTCTCTCTCTCTCTCTCTCTCTCTTTCTCGCGATACCGAGCTCCTACTACTAGCCGATGCTTGATCCTTGTTCCGCGTGTATGTGTGAGAGATAGTTAGAGAGAGAGAGAGAGAGAGAGAGGCATCGAGGCTGCTTCAATATTACGACTCAATCACTCCCCATCGATCACCACATATATTACATTATTACTTGACGGTCTCCACCGTTATTACACGAACTAACTTTAGTAGTGTTTGCTGCACCCCCAACGTGTACATATATCCATGCTTCTATGGCACGTTGTTTGCCTTTTTACTTATATATACATACAGGGTGTCCTGTTCAAAGTCTTCTACGCTCTTATCTCCAAAAATACCCATTGAAATGAGAAATTTGTACTTGTGTATGAAGTATAATTCTCGAATTACCAAAATTCCTGAGTAACCGTATCGCCAACAAAATTATCATAATTTTTGTATTAGACGCATATTCATTTACGGCCTTATAAGCAATTAGGAAACTATATATAAAAATCCTCGGCTCAAAAAACGTCTTTGTTGTGTTTTGTTTTTTGGGATCAAAAAGGCAGTCTTTTATGTACAAATATTTGATCTCCGTACACGTTTTATAGATCCTTGTTCACAGACGACGTACTATTTACCACAAATTATTGCCTTTTCAGAATTGTACCCTTTTTTTTGACATCCCTCAGTGACAACTCTATATCCTACAACCCGTAGAAGTTAAGGGTTGTTTTATTAGGAACTTTGTAACCGATGCTTGAAGATTGAAAAAAAAAGGAAAATACGTTTGCACATTTCTGCAATCTTTATAAATAAAATGTATTTTATAGAACGGAGTGCGACCAGAAAGTTAATCCTAGTTGTTGATGAATTCCGATAAGATATAATATTATCTATATGTATATTAGTATATCCATGTATATTGAAAGGCTTAGGATAAACAAATCGCGACAGATGTAACTCTAACAAGAACGAATTGTAGGATAAATGATCGCAATTCCTCTCTTCACTTCCCTTTCCGTAGCTCTCGTCTCTTCACCCTCGAGGATTACAACAAGAATGAATATGAACGAACGAAAGAAATGTATACATTTTGTCATGCACTTTTTGCGATCATTTAACACAAAAAATTTGTCTTCTAAAATTCCAACAATTATTACGAAATATCTGGTACTTTCGTTTACCACAAGTTTTCACATTTACAATCGCAAATACGAAATATAGATTTTTCGAAAATAGATTTGTGTACAAAACGAATTCATTCCAAAACTATTGTTGAAATGAATTTGAAAAAAAAAAAAAAAAAAACATTTTAAATGGTGAATTCCTTTGGTGAAATCCGATGATAAATACGATAACGTCGACGTGATACGACAAATTTTGACTATAGGGCTCTGACGAATCAGTGGCTTCGTGAGTGTGGATTGTACGATAAAAATATGATAAGAAAAATGATAGGGCATTCAGACTTCGTGAGTGTTATCAATGTCCATACGATTTCAATGGCTATATACATATGTACATTTATTCGAGCACGAAGGTGTTGGGCGTACGGGTTCTCGCAATGAGGGAGACAGCAAAAGAGTGAGTAAAAGAGAGAGAGAGAGAGAAAGAGAGAACGAGAGAGAGACCCCAGGTGGCGCAGATCCTCGCTAACAGTATCAGTTTTCTCCCTGTAAACATGTCTTATCCCTTCCCACAAAAGCTCCGATCCCGAGAACGTAGCCAGGCTCCAAACTCTCTACCCTCCCTCTCCGCCTTGCTCTCTTTTCCTTCGTTTGTCTCTCTGATTCTCTTTCTCTCAAGCTTTTCCGGGCGCAGAGTATAGAGCAGCTATAGTAAGTACTACACCGCTACTAGTGGGATACTTTTGTTATTCAGAATCTCGTGTGATTGCCACGATTTGTCTTGGCGGGCGTGTTCTAGAGCAGGGGGTTGGGAGGCTTTTTGTCGGGGGAGGGTTAAAAGCTCTCTCGTATCCCCCGACGACGAGGAGGAGGACGACGACGACGACGGGAAGAGAAAAGCTTTAGTACATCCCGCTTTTCCACCAATAGAAAGAAAGAAAGAGTAAAAGAAAGTCAGAGGGAGAGCGACAGAGATGAAGAGTGGAATATATCTCATGGATGTTGGAGGGAAAATTTTCCTGCTTGAATATATAAGATTATGACGGAGCTACGCGCATTTTTATTCCTCACTACTTTTACATTCGGGTGTCCCGTTTCCCCAGTTGATTCTATACTTTTTTCTTTATTTTTATCTTCTTTCATTTCTATTTTTACCTCTTTTTCTGATTTTTACTTCCTTTGTTTGCTCAATACTGTACACTTTTATCACAATTTTTATACCTCACATTCGAGAAGCTTTGGAATCTCTGAGTTGTCGAGGTAGACGTTTTTATAACAGAATCGTCCTTTACAATTGTTTCATGTTCACCTTTCGATTGAATTGGAATTGAATATATATTTTAAAAAATGTTGATTCTTGATCAAAGTGCTTTCATATAGAATTCTCCTATAAATTCCGTAATCCTTTCGTTTATAATAGTCTTTCATATCGAAGCGTTCGACTAACTAAGCAATCTTTGATCTTATAAATACGGAGTGATTTATGGAATAGTTTAAATCAAAAAATGAAAACAGTTTTCCTTTATTCGAATGTTTGCTGTTGTGAATGTAGGAGTACAAAGAAAAAAATAAATGTATAAAAATGTGAAAATAAATACCTACTAAAATGTGAAGCATTTGTCATCATCAAAATTTGTATTCATTCATTCATCGCGAGTCAACCACGTATTTATGAGATCTGTGAGAGAGAATGAAAGAGCATCCCTATTTTCTACCAGTTACAGTCAGTCACATTTACACTGTACTATAACGTGCGGTTTTAGGTGCTGGGACAGGGTAAACTGGGACAGGTGTGACACACCCCCGAAAGGAAATGGTCCTTTGTCGGTGTCTTTGCACACCGCCCGTAGAGCGTAGTAACGCGTATTCATGTCTATATATATATATATTTCTATATCGTATGGAAACCTATTTCATTCATAAAATACCATCCACTACGAATTCATTCATAAACTGTGAGAGCAGTCACGAGACGCCTCGTAATCCCAGATTTAGGAAATTCCCTCGTACATTTTTTTGAAAAACTGAAAATAGTGCGTACCTCAGACTTTATACGTTTTTCAAATTGTATTTTATAATTATGCGATTACAGATTTAAGGATATTTATCAGTTGCTTGAGTTATAAGCGCAAGGACGAAAAAAAGAGAGCTGGAAAGCAGATTCGCATTTTTTTAAAGAAACGAATTACAGTTTGAGAAAAATAATAGTTACATCTTATTATGTAATGATAGGAAAACAACGTATAACTTTTATTTTTTTCGAAAACTTGATTGTGTAGGAGAAAATATTTTTATATCTGTAATCAATGAAACAACTAGTTTCTTAGTAGTTTCTAATTGAAAAAAGTTTTAACAACTTCAACGTGTACATTCAACAAAATTATTTGCAGATGTTAACCAAATTTTTTGGCATCTCAACAGTATATTCCGTTAAACAATTGAATGTACTATTGATATGTAAAAAATTCGGTTAAAATTCACAAATAATTTTCTTGAACGTGTGATAATAATGAACCTTTCTTGGTTTTCTCAATGCATGCACATTCAGAGTACAATTCGTATAACAGAAATGCTTCGCCGATTCGCCCCACATACGTTGTGCTGGGAAGCAAGAGACTTTGACGTTTATTTCATTCTAATACAGTTTTCCAGTTAAAGCAAATAGGAATTTTGTTACTTCGAATTTGCGAAAAACTGCATAACTGATTCCGGAACCTTTAATTAGATTGTTTTTCTGGGTGTATTTTCCGAGAAGCAGTATATACTTGCATACAAACAAGAACATAATGTAGATGAAAAAAAGTTAAGGAGAATATCTGAAATTTGAAGCCACTTGAGTGTTTTTTAAGTTTTGTATACGTAGCTATGTGTATAGCACGATGAACGTATAACACAAATTGAAAGATTATCATGTGTATTTCCTATGTTATTAGCAGGTACAACAGGTTTCCCCTATAGAAATTATGCGGTACTATATATGACACGCACGTTGCTACCGTGCGTATGAACCCTTCATCCTCGTTATTATTACGATTATTATTATCGTGATGATATTATTAGACAGATAAAGTAATATCCACCGAGATTTTCCTCGTGTATATATTTTTGGTATTTTAACTCCAGCTTCGGGGGGACCATCGGTTAGAAAACACTACGATTATATGCGTAAAACGAGTTCTAATTTAAACATGAATTGAAATTACTGTAGTTGCAGAGGTTTCATTGTACAAACGACACACTAATGATGTGATATTTAATTTAACAAATAATTGAAATTAAATTCCAACAAAAAACTATAATTCGACACCAACGAATGAGTTTAAAAAATAGTTTACTATTCCAAATCGAATTCCAATCAACGAAGCAATGAACAGATTTAATACAACGATCAAAATTGAAAAGTAATAATACGCCATTAACTATCCTAAGTATTTTTTATTTCACATTATTCCGTGTGTTCAAGCGAAGCTTTTATTCACGTTATCGATATAAAATCGATATCAGACGATGTTCAATTTTTTTTTCGAGATCGGATAAAGAAGAAGACAGTCGGAGAAAGATTTTGGCGATGAAAGATATAGTGAGTGAGTTTGCAAAATAATGGAAAAAAGTAGCTCTTTCTTCTTATACTTTACTTCTCGGTGTCTCTGTGTGCCATTTTGTTATTTTTCTATTTGCATATACTATCCATACCTATATACGCGTATATAACGAAATGAATAAGACAACGAACGAATGGGTGGCGCACCCATCGGAATATTAAAATAATCTGTGATTACTTTCATAAATCTGCCTATCCCCATCCTCTCTTTTTCAGTGATATCCTCTCGTCGCTTTTCCATTTCTTTTGCTCTTTCTTTCTTGCTTATATATGTATGTATAAATATGTATATACGTATGTAAAAGTGTGTGCTATTTCGTTTTCA